>JAESUZ010001570.1:600000-1200000 GCA_017311185.1 Proteles cristata cristata
TCTCACAGTTCATGAGTTCGAGCCCCACATTAGGCTCTGTGCTGACAGCTCAGAGCCCGGAGCCTGCTTTGGCTTCTGTCTCCCTCCCTTTCTCTCTGCCCCTCCCCTGCTCTCTCAAAAATAAACATTAAAAAAAAAAAAAGTACGTGAGTAGGGAGCCTGGGTGACTCAGTCAGTTAAGCATCTGACTCTTGATTTTGACTCAGGTCATGATCTCACGATTCATGAGATCGAGCCGAGTTGGACGCTGCACTGACAGTGCAGAGCCTGCTTGGGATTCTCCTTCTCTCTTCCTCTCTCTCTCTCTCTCTCTCCTTCCCTCCCTCCCTCCCTCCCCCTCTGTCCTTCCCCCACTCACATGTATGCATTATTGCTCTCAAAATAAATAAACATTTAAGTAAAAAATAATAAAAAGTACTTGAGCAGTTAAAAGAAAAGCAGTAAATTCGAGTTATATTCTTTTTAAAATTCAATTGGATTATTTCCCAAAATAGCCATCTCTGTAATTTTAATACAAGTAAGACCATAGCCTGTCTTACCTTTTACATGTTCTCAATTCTCAGAAAGGAAATAAAAACAAGAAAAACCTTCTAGAGTAAACATTTAAAATGAAGACTAAGAGTGCCTAGGTGGCTAATTCAGTTGAACATCCGACTTAGGTCATGATCTTGCATTTTGTGAGTTCGAGTCCTGCATTGGGCTCTCTGCTGTCAGTGCAAAACCTGCTTCTGATCCTCTGTCCCTCTCCCTCTCTGCCCCCCACCCTCAGCTTGTTCTTTCTTTCTCTAAAAATAAATAAAGCATTAAAATGAAAACTAAAATAACAGCAGTACTTATGGGAAAAATAGATTTGTAAAGTCTCAAAGGTTCAAGTTTACATTTCATTTTACTAATTTTATTATGTATTTATGAGTGAAAAAAATGTTTTAAAAGAGATAGAAAGTAAGGAAAAAGGAAACCTTTATCTCACCTTATAGATGTAAATACATTTTCATGCCACCGAATTGCTAGAAATATTACCTTCAGACATTCTCCAGAATAAAAAGTAAATGAACACAAGCAGCAGTCTCCAAACAACTGTAGATAAATGTAATAAACTTTAGTATATAATTAATCTGAAAATAAACCAAGATATATAAAACACATAAATATATTTCTCATCATAAATAAAATAAATGAAACATACAGAAATCCTGTTTATATCTTTATTTTTAACATTAGGCTAAAGAATAAGTAAAGGTACAGTTTATTGTCTTAAGAAAACACATTGGAGCACCTGGGTGGTTCATTCAGTTAAGCGTCTGACTTCAGGTCAGGTCATGATCTCACAGTTTGTTGGTTCGAGTCCCACGTCAGGCTCTGTGCTGACAGCTCAGAGCCTAGAGCCTGCTTCAGATTTTGTGTCTTCCTCTTTCTGCCCCTCCCCCCACTAACTCTCTCTCTCAAAAATAATTTTAAAAAATTAAAAAAAATAAACACTGCCAATGAAGATGTGAATATTTTTCCAAAGAAGACACCCAGATGGCTAACACACATAAAAAGATGCTTAGCATCACTCATCACCAGGAAGATACAGATCAAAACCACAATGAAATACCACCTCACACCTGTCAGAATGGTTAAAATTAACAACACAAGACACAATAGGTGTTGGTGAGGATGCAAAGAAAGGGGAACACTCTTATACTCCTGGTGAGAATATAAACTGGTGCAGCCACCCCAGAAAACAGTATGGAGGTTCCTCAAAAAGTTATAAATAGATCTACCCTACAACCCAGCATTGGACTACTAAGTACCCAAAGGATACAAAAATACAGATTCAAAGGGGAACATGCACCCCAATATTTATAACAGCATTATCAACAATAGTCAAACTATGGAAAGAGCCCAAGTGTCCATCAACCATTGAATGGATAAATAAAATGTGGTATGTGTAACACACACACACACACACACACACACACACACACACTGGAATATTACTCAGCCATCAAAAAGAATGAAATCTTGCCATTTGCAATAGCTCAGATGGAGCTACAGTATATTATGCTAAGCAAAATAAGTCAGTCAGAGAAAGACAAATACCATACGATTTTACTCATATGTGTAATTTAAGAAACAAAACAGATGAGGTGCACCTGGGTGGCTCAGTTGGTTGGGCGTCCGACTTCAGCTCAGGTCATGATTTTGCAGTTCATGACTTTGAGCTCCTCATTGGGTTCTGTGTTGATAGCTCGGAGCCTAGAGCCTACTTATAATTGTGTGTCTCCCTCTCTCTCTGCCTCCTTCCCCAGTTCACACTCTCTCTCTCTCAAAAAAATAAATATACATTAAAAAAAGAAACAAAACAGATGAACATATTGGGGGGGGAAGAAAAGAGGGAAGCAAACCATAAGAGACTCCTAAAGATAGGAAACAAATTGAGGGCTGATGAAGGGGTGTGGGTGGCGGATGGGCTAAATGGGGAATAGGTTTTGTGAGGGCACTGGTTATGATGAGGACTAGGTCTTATATATAAATGATGAACCACTGAATTCTACTCCTTAAACCAATACTGCACTACATAACTAACTAGATTTAAATAATAAAAATTTGGAAAAAGTTAATAAAAATTAAGGGGTGCCTGAGGGGCTCAGTCAGATAAGCAAGTGTCCAACTCTTGGTTTCAGTTCTGGTCATGATCTTACCGTTTGTGGATTTGAGCCCCACATCAGGGAGCCTGCTTGGGATTCAATCTCTCTGCCCCTTCCCCACAGGCATGCTTTCTCTCTTTCTCTCTCTCTCAAATAAATAAACTTTAAAAACTTAAATTAAAAAGAAAGAAAACACTGCCATTTACTGTGACTAAAACTGGAAAGATTCTTTTAATTTTTTCCCTTATTTTGTAGTTAATTATTATCTAATTAGGGGTAGAGGAAGGCAGAGGAAAATAAAATTTCAAAATGTAATTTCTAACAACAATGGATTGGGTAATAAAATGTTGGTCCATACATATAAAGAGTACATGCAGCTACTGATAATGTTTTTTAGTTTATGAATGCGTCCTTTCTTGGGAATTAAATGGCTTAATTATCATCAAATCTAGCTTTTTAAATTATAAAACTTGGTATATTTTAAAACTAGAGAAAAGTACAGAATCAGACATAAACACAGAGAATAAACTGATGGTTGCCAGAAGGGAGTTGGAGTGAAGGGGAGTGGAAGATACAGGCTTCTAGTTATGTAACAAATAAATCATGGGATTAAAACGGATACAACATAGAGTATATAATCAATAGCATTATAATAGTTTTGATGGGGACAGATGGTGGCTACACTTGCCGCAAGCACGGCATAACATAAAGAAATGCTAAATCATCATGTCGTATACCTAAAACTTACGTAACACTGTGTCTCAACTATACTCAAATAAAAAAATAAATAAAAATTGGGGCATCTGGATGGCTCAGTCAGTTAAGCATACGACTCTTAATTTCAGCCCAGGGCATAATCCTAGGGTTGTGCAATTGAGCCCTGTGTCAAGCTCCACTCTGAGTGTGGAGCCTGCTGAGGATTCCCTCTCTGTCTGCCCCTCTCTCCTGCTTGGGCTCTAAATAAATAAATAAATGTACAAATATTAAAAACTAAGGAAAATACTAGGAAAAGAGAAAGGAAGCTCTAAGGTAAAATCATTTTTTAATTCAAGTATATTTAACATAGTGTTATATTAGTTTCAAGTGTACAATATGATTCAACAACTCTACATATTTCTCAGTGTTTATCAAGACAAGTGTGCTTTTAACACTCTATCTATTTCACCCACCTCCCCTCTGGCAACCACCAGTTCTCTGGATTTAAGATTCTGTTCATTTTGTCTTTCAGATTCAACATATAAGTGAAGTCATGGTATTTGTCTTTCTCTGATTGACTTATTTCACCTAGCGTTATACCCTCTAGCTCCATCCATTCTCTTGCAAATGGCAAGATTTCATTATTTTTTTTTTATCACTGAGTAATATTCCATTTTAAAAACAAAGCACATCTTCTTTATCCATTCATCTATTGACAGACACTGGCTTGCTTCCATACCTTAGCTACTGTATATAATGCTGTAGTAAACATAGGGGAGTATATGTCTTTTCAAATAAGTGTTTTTATTTTTTTTAGGGTAAATACACAGTAGTAGAATTAGTAGATCATATGGTATTTCTATTTTTAATATTTTGAGGAACCTCCATACTGTTTTCCAGAGTGGCTGCACCAATTCCCACCAACAGTGCATAACAGTTCCTTTTTCTCCACATTCTTGCCAAATACTTGTTATTTCTTGTCTTTCTCATTGTAGTCATTCCGACAGGTATAAGGTATCTCAGCATGGTTTTGATTTGCACTTTCCTGATGATGAGTGATATTGAGCATCTTTTCATGCATCGGTCTTCTTTAGAAAAATGTCTAGGGGCGCCTGGGTGGCTTAGTCGGTTAAGCGTCCGACTTTCGCTTGGGTCATGATCTCGCGGTTCGTGGGTTCGAGCCCCGCGTCGGGCTCTGTGCTGACTGCCAGCTCGGAGCCTGGAGCCTGTTTCAGTCTGTGACTCCCTCTCTCTCTGACCCTCCCCTGCTCACGCTGTCTCTCTCTCTCTCCTAGAAATAAATATAATTAAAAAAAAAAAATTAAAAAAAAAAAAGAAAGAAAAATGTCTATTCAGGTACTCCGCCCATATTTTAGCTGGGTTATTTGTGGTTTTTTGATGTTGAATTGTGTTAAGTTCTTTGCATACTTTGGATATTAACCCCTTATCAGATATATTATTTGCAAATATCTCTCCCATTCAGTAGACTGTCTTTTTGTTTTTTAATGGTTTCTTCCTGAGCTGTGCAAAAGCTTTTTGTTTTTGTCTAGTTCCAATAGTTTAATTTTGCTTTTGTTTCCCTTGCCAGAGATGTATCTAGAAAAATGTTTCTATAGCTGATGTAAAAGAAAGTACTGCCTATGCTTTCTTCCAGGAATTTTATGGCTTCTGGTCTCACATTTAGGTCTTTAATCTTTAATTTTGAGTTTATTTTTGCATATGGTATAAGAAAATGGTCCAGTTTTCCCAACATCATTTGTTGAAGAGACTTTCCCCCACTGTATATTCTTGCCTCCTTCATCATAGATTAGTTGACCATATACACGTGAGTTTATTTCTAGGCTGTCTATTCTGTTCCATTGAGCTATGTGTGTGTGTCTATTTTTGTGCCAGTACCATACTGTTTTGAATACTAGGCATTGTAATATATCTTAAAATCTGAATTACAGTACCTCCAGATTTGTCCTTCTTTTTCAAGATTGCATTGGCTACTTGGGGTCTTTTATGGTTCTATACAAATTGTGGATTATTTGTTCTAGTTCTTTGAAAAACATTGCCATTTTGACAGGGACTGCATTAAATCCATAGATTATGCTGGATAGTATGGATTTTAAAAATATTGGTTCTTCCAGTATATGAGCATGAGCATCTTTCCCTTTACCACAAATCCTTCCACTTGTTTGTGTCACCTTCAGTTTCTTTCGTCAATGTTTTATAGTTTTCAGATTACAAATCTTTCCTAGATATTATATTCTTTTCGGTGCAATTATAAATTAAACTGTTCCCTTAATCTCTCTTTCTGCTACATCATAATTAGTGCAGAGAAATGGAAAAGATTTCTGTATATTTATATCATATCCTGTGACTTCACTGAATTCATCTGTCAGTTGTAGTTTTTTGGTGGAGTTCGAACTATTTTTGATAAACATTTAAAAAAATATGACCAAGAAATGTAAAAATATCTTTTCCACAATAACTTTTCAATTACTGTGAAAATTAATGATGATTAAAGATATATAGCAATGCTATTACACACTCTGCTCAACAGCTTTACAGTGTCTGTTCTTAAAGTCTGAGATCTCATCTTCAATAATACCCTGTCCAATTCAGATTTTACCTCATTTCTTATAAAGACAGCATGCACTACAGCTTCTTTATCTTCATTAGAAGGCAAATGAACTGCTTCTTCAGGTATGATCTGGGACCACTGGCCTACCAATGAAGGGCTTTTAGAAGATAAGATAGTCTTGAATTCCAAATATTCCCAAAGAAATATGCATCCAGAAGGAGTTATAAGCAGAACTCTTTTCCCATTTCCAGAAACATACAAGTAGAGTCTCAAAGAACTTGCTTTAAAAAAACAAACATAAGAAGGGAATTACACCTCTAAAGTCTGAATTCTTCCCAAAAAGTACATAATTTATCTATCCTAACAATAAGAAACATAAATGATATTTCCTTTCCATTCAGGGTAAAACTAAGGCACTACTAATAAATTAAAAGTACAAACAATAGTAACATTTACCATGTACTTGTTATGCGATATTAGATACCCATTGTTATCAAATGTTAGGCAAGCCAGACTTTTATTTAAGATGAATCTAAGTGTCATAAATAAATACCACCAGGGCACCTGGGTGGCTCAGTCAATTGAGGGACCAACTTTTGATTTCAGCTCAGGCCAAGATCTCACGGTTCGTGGGTTCGAGCCCTACACTGGGCTCCGCATTGGGTATGAAGCCTGCTTAAGATTCTTTCTCCCCCTTTTCCCCTCCCCCACTCACCTGTGTGCACTCTCCCTCAATAAATAGTAAAAAAACAAACACCATCTGGGGCGCCTGGGTAGCTTAGTCCGTTAAGCATCCGACCTTAGCTCAGGTCATGATCTCAGAATTTGTAGGTTCGAGCTCCACATAGGGCTCTGTGCTGACAGCTAGCTCAGAGCCTGAGGCCTGCTTCAGATTCTGTATCTCCCTCTCTCTCTGACCCTCACCTGCTCACGCCGTCTCTCTCTCTCTCTCTCTCTCTCTCTCTCTCAGAAATTAAAAAACAAAAAAACAAAACACCATCCAAAAACATCATATATATATACAAGAAAATACATATATGTATATATATTTTTTTACAGATAGATATATGCATACATACAGAGATATTTTTTAAATAGTAATAGGAAAATGTTTCACCTTCACCTTCTGTTCCTCCCATTTATCAAGTAAACCAATTTAAACAAATAAAAAACTCTTACCTACTGCAGCTTGAATCACTTTCTTAGGCTTTTCAACTGCCTGTATAGTTTTCAAGCAATCTTGATCTTTGTTCCAAAGAAAAAGCTCCCCTGTAGCAAGTACCCCAGCCAGCCAGGCATCTGTTTCCAAAAAGGAAATACAATAGTTATAATCTAATATTTCCCTTAATATTACCCCAAATTTTTATGAACAAACACAATTAATCTAGCCTTTTGAAAACATCGGTACTACTTAACCATTACTGGATGTTGTCAGGACAATAGCATCCTTCAACAAAGGCTGCAGACAAGGAATTTTCTTCTTTGTTCTTCCTGATAGCAAATTAATTTCATTTATAAATTTATTATCCAAAAGGAAAACAGCTTCATTTTCCTAAAAAAAAACAAATGACAATTAAGGGGTGCCAGAAGTTAATTCAACCTCTAATCTAACTAAATTATCCCAGAAAGGAAAACAAAGTGACATTCAAGAAAGATTATACATTTGTCATAAATCATAAAATGAAAATTACGTTCATTAGATAACCTGGAGATTTTTCATTCTATCTTAAAATATTTCTTAGAATTACTAGGTAAGATGACCTAATGGCTACACCTAGACCTTTTTGATCTTTAAAATTATAAGAGTGTTAGGGCACCTGGGTGGCTCAGTCAGTTAAGTAGTTAGTTGTCTGACTTCAGCTCAGGTCATGATCTCACAGTTCTGGGTTTGAGTTCTGCATTGCTCTGTGCTGACAGCTCAGAGCCTGAACCCTGCTTTGGATTCTGTGTGTCTGTCTCTCTCTGCACATCTCCTGCTCATGTTTGGTCTCTCTCTTTCTCAAAAATAAAAGTTAAAAAAATATTTTTTATATTATAAGAGTGTCTTCCAATTCTGCTAGCCAAAACCTCACTTTCAGTGCAGAGCCTGCTTGGGATTCTCTCTCTCACTCTCTCTGCTCCTTCCCCACTTTGTGCCCGCGCGTGTGCACACACACACACACCCTCTCTCTCTCAAAATAAAATAAATAAACTTTAATAAAAAGGGGTGGGGGCACCTGGGTGGCTCAGTTGGCTAGGTGTCTACTTCAGCTGAGATCATCATCTTAAAGTTCATGAGTTTGAGCCCCATATCAGGCTCTCTGCTGTCAGTAGATCCTGCTTCAGGATCCTCTGTCCCCCTCTCTCTCTGCCCCTCCCTGATTCATGCTCTCTCTCTCAAAAATAAACAAACACTAAAAAAATATTTAAAATAAAAAAAGAAGTTGTGCTATATATAAAATGGAATACTACTCAGCAATAAAAAAGAATGAGACCTTGTCTTTTGCAAAAAGATGGATGGACCTAGAGGGTATAATGCTAAGGGAAATAAGTCAGTCAGAGAAAGACAAATACCATGATTTCACTTATATGTTGAATCTAAAAATCAAAATGAACAAACAACAACAAAAAACAAAGACTATTAAATACAGAGAACAAACTGGTAGTTTGCCAGAGTGGAGAACAATGGGGAGATGAGCAAAATAGTTGAAAGGGATTATGAAGTACAAACTTCCAGGGGCGCCTGGGTGGCTCCGTTGGTTAAGCGTCCGACTGGCTCCGGTCATGATCTCACGGTTCATGGGTTCAAGTCCTGCATCAGGCTCTGTGCTGACAGCTAGTTCAGAGCCTGGAGCCTGTTTCAGATTCTGTGTCTCCCTTTCTCTCTGACCCTCCCCTGTTCATGCTGTCTCTCTCTCTCAGAAATAAATAAAAAACATTAAAAATTAAAAAAAAAAGAAGTACAAACTTCCAGTCATAAAATATGTTACTGATATGAAAAGTACAGCATAGGGTATGTATTCAATAATATGGTAATAGTGTTGTATGGTGACAGATGGTGACTATACTTATTGTGATGAACACTGACTAATGCATGGAATTATAGAATATGTTGAACACCTAAAGCTAATATAACATTGAATGTTAATTGTATTTAAATTTAAAAATTCCTTTATATTTGCCATCTCAACCTCAAATCAGAACAAAAATTTTCTTTGAAAATAAAATATTTCGGGGAGCCTGGGTGGCTTAGTCGGTTAAGCGTCCGACTTTCGCTTAGGTCATGATCTCGCGGTTCGTGGGTTCGAGCACCGCGTCGGGCTCTGTGCTGACTGCCAGCTCGGAGCCTGGAGCCTGTTTCAGTCTGTGACTCCCTCTCTCTCTGACCCTCCCCTGCTCACGCTGTCTCTCTCTCTCTCCTAAAAATAAAACATTAAAAAAAAAAATTAAAAAAAAAAAAAAGAAAAGAAAATATTTCTCCCATACAGACCATTTAACTTTTTGAAGAAGTTAACTTGCTCACCATAAAAAAACAAAACACAAGCACAAAAAACTGTTCCATGAGCAGGTGATCCTGCTAAAGATGGTAGGTTTTCTTTAAGACCATAGAACATTCTATCTTAGAGGCAAAGTACACATTTAACACATTATTACAACTGGTATTATATGAAGAAAGAAAAACCTACCTGTCCTAACCAGGAGACTCGTGGCCAGGGCTTTTTCTGCTTGATACTTGTTGATGTCAAAACTTCTAATCTTATCGCCATGCTTCTTAAGATAACAATGACCAATTAAGCAAAAAGTCACAAGATGCTGTAAATAATAATAAGTAGCCCATAAGATTTACTGAGGATCCTAATTTAGAATGTTCACAAAGTTTCGGTAAATCACTTTTTTCATCAGCTCAAGTTAACTGTCATTTTAAGGTAAGATATAAACAATGTATTTATTTATTTATTTTTGGTTTTATTTAGTTTTGAGACAGAGACAGAGCATGAGTTGGGGAGGGGCAGAGAGAGAGGGAGACACAGAATCCGAAACAGGATCCAGGCTCTGAACTGTCAGCACAGAACCTGATGTGGGGCTCAAACCCACAGACTGTGAGATCATGACCTGAGCCAAAGCTGGATGCCCAACCTACTGAGCCACCCAGGCGCCCCATAAAGAATGTATTTAGTATCTCATGTCTTGAATAGTCAGACAAAATGTATTTGCTTTTTTCACAAGTTGTTTCTCAGTCTATGAAGATAAAAATAAAATAGGGAAAGATCTTGACCATAAAGTTTCTATGTGATATGCTTTTCTCAGTGCCATAGGCTATATTTCCCAAAGATGGCCACATAGTATCTCCCATCCTACATACTCTTCTTACACTATGACGCTGACACTTCTCTCATTGAGAACTCTGGTCCATGCCTCATCCCTTAAAAGTGAGTGAGATTTTTACTATTCTAACCAAAAGTAAAATGGAAATAATTTTATACATTTCCCAAGGCTCAATCATAAAAAGCAATTATAGCTTCTATCTTACCTCCGGAGTAATTACACTCTAGAAGCCTTCAATCGCCATCTAGACAAACTACCCTGAGCCATCAAACTGTAAGAAAGTCCACACTAGCCAACATAAAGATGAAGCCCCAAGAAAACATGATGTGAAGATGTGTGGAAAGTGCCCATGCTGGGTATGGAGCTAGTTGTAGTGGAAGCCAAGAAGAGTTTGTCAGAGCTCAAGCAGGGTGAGGAAAGCATAATCTTGAATGAATAGTCCATTCCATGGAGAATCTGGGAGGACGTTCACACAGTGTGACATGACAGCCTGGCATAGTGTGCCGGAGCCCAAGCAGAACGAAAACACAGAAGTCATACTGAAAACGATCCCACTGACCAAAGTGAAAACAGTTTGAGGATCCAAACAAAGTACAACAATGGATTTAAAATCCATAGGATAGGGGCCCTTGGTTGGCTCAGTCGGTTAGGCGTCCGACTTTGGCTCAGGTCATGATCTCATGGTTTATGGGTTCAAGCCCCGCATAGGGCTCTGTGCTGACAGCTAGCTCAGAGCCTGAAGACTTCTTCAGATTCTGTGTCTCCCTCTCTCTCTGACCCTCCCCGCTCACGCTGTCTGTCTCTCTCTCTCGGAAATAAACATTAAAAAAATTTTTTTAAATAAAATCCACAGGATAAAACAGAAAAACATGAATCCATAGAATTATAAATGAATAAACTGAACATTTGATAAAAATATCTTCTTTACATTGTTATAAAGTATAAAAATAAAATACTCATTAGTTACAAAAAAGAGTAACTTTATAATGAAAAAGCCAGGCAGACTCCATTTAATCCAGTGGTCAAAATGAAAATTATCAGAAATGGGATAAATGGAAATCATGGATCACCTAATAGGTAGAATAAGAAAAATTTCTCTGTGAAATTCGTGCTAAAGATATATAACCTGAATCTAATCACAAAAAGTATCAGGCAAACTCAAATTTAAGGACATTCTACAAAATAACTGATCTGAAAACTTCTAAAGTTTAAAGGTTATGAAAGTCAGGAAAAAGATCAAGAACACAGTCCCAGGGTGCCTGGGTGGCTCAACCAGTTGAGTGTCTGACTCTTGATTTCATCTAAGGTCATGATCCCAGGGTCATGGGATTGAGCCCTACGTCAGGCTCCACTGAGCGGGGAGCTAGCCTAAGATTCTCCCACTCTGCCCCTCTCCCCCATTGCATACTCTCTCTCTCTTTAAATTTAAAAAACAAAAAAAAACAAAAAAAAACAAAAAAAAACTGGTCCTAAGTGAAAAATCTCACAAATAAGTTGCAATGAGTAATTGTAAATTTTATCTTTTCATGATAAAGGACAATACTGGCAACAGGCAAAATTTGAAAGAGAAATTAAGGATGATACAGTTATAATGTATGAATGTTAATTTTCCGATTTTGATGAGTGTCTTGGATTCTTGTAGGTGAATGTCCTTATTTGCAGAAAATGTACACTAAAATATTCAGAGGTGAGGGAACATCAGTTTGTCACACTCAAATGGTTTGTGAAAAAAAGTTCTTTGTACCATATACGCAATTTTCCTATCTATAAGTTTCTGTTACAAGTTAATTTTTTTTAATTCTTAAAATTGTGAAATCTTGAACAATGATATAATTTGGTCATTGGCCTGAACTGTGTTCAATCACAGCCATATTCTTTCCTCCTTTTTTCAAATTCTATATTCCTGGGGCACTGGCATGGCTCAGTTAGCTGGGCAACCAACTCTGGCTCAGGTCATGATATTCCAGTTCATGAGTTCAAGCCTGGCAATGGGCTCACTGCAGTCAGCCCAGAGCCTGGTTCAGATCCTCTGTTCCCCCTTCCCTCCCCCCCGTACCCTCCCCTGCTTGTGCTTTTTCTCTCTCAAAAAAATTAACATTTAAAATTCTATTTTCCTAATTCTATTTAGTTTATGAATTCTAAAATGGCTGAATTTGGTATGATTAAAGATCTTTAAAAAGAAAGTAGATGAACCTTTTAGTAAAATCAACTTTAAAAGAAAAACTATTCAAGTACAGCAAAGAAGACCTATTAAGATACTAGCCACCCGCATATTTTATACTGTAACATCATGTTTTCCAATAATCTAAATGACAACTTCCTGAGACACTATGTTTATAAATTTTATTTTTTTCTTTTTTAAATTAAGTTTTTTTTTATGTTTTTATTTATTTCTAGGAGAGAGAGAGAGAGACAGCGTGAGCAGGGGAGGGTCAGAGAGGAGAGAGAGAGAAAGACAGCATGAACAGGGGAGGGTCAGAGAGAGAAGGAGTCACAGACTGAAACAGGCTCCAGGCTCTGAGCTGGCGGTCAGCACAGGGCCCAACGCGGGGTGCGAACCCACGAACCACAAGATCATGACCTAAGCGAAAGTCAGACGCTTAGCCAACTAAGCCACCCAGGTGCCCCTATAAATTTTAAATATAACTAAAATTATAAATAGAAGCAATTATTTTAAAAAGTGAACCAAATGCAAGAGGAATGTTTTATCAGAAAAGCGTTATTTGCAACTTCTAATGAAATAATAGGTCTAGTCAACAGAATCGGTGGTTGCTAAAACGATTAGATGAAAGTAGATGGGGGAGTTTGTAACAGACAAACTGACATGGCCTAAACTCCTACACTCACTAATCAATCTCAATTAAAACTACTGTGAGACAGGGGCACCTGGTTGACTCAATCAGTTAATTAAGCATTGGACTCTTGATTTTGGCTCAGGTCATGATCTTGCAGTTTGGTGGGTTCAAGCCTCGAGTCGGGCTCTGGGCTGGCAGTCTGGAGCCTGCTTGGGATTCTCTCTCTCCCTCTCTCTTTCTCCCTCTCTGCTTGTACTCTCTCTCTCAAAAAAAAAACAAAAAAAAAACTTAAAAAAAATTACTGTGAGACAAAGACATTATATTTCTCCTGATATGTTTGTTGCCATGTAGATAGGGAGTACACAGAACCATATATGAAATATTCTTAAAAAGATTTTAAAAAATTGAAATTGAATCTTAATCTGTGTCTGACTCTAAACATCAATTAACAAGAAATAAAGAAAATGAAGGAACATATTAATACACCAGGAAAATAAAATCAACAAAATTCAGATGTAAAAAAATGCTATAGGATAAATGACACAGTTTCTTCACCCACCCCTGGGTGGCTCAGTAAGTTAAGCATCTGCCTTTAGTTCAGGTCATGATTTCACAGTTCTTGAGTTTGAGCCCTGCATCAGGCTCTCTGCTGTCAGCACAGAGCCTGCTTTGGATCCTCTGTCCCCTTCACTCTCCCCCTCCCCTGCACTCTGTCTCTCTTAAAAAATAAACATTAAAAAAAATTTTTTTTTAAGGGGAGAGAGAGAAATTGTTGTATGTGTATTACATAGATATATATGCATATATGGGGTAATATTAAGAGACATAATAACCAAATGTAATATATGAAGATCTTTCTTGGATTTTAATTCAAATAAACCAGTTGGATATAGATATTTAGCAGTTGCCAAAAAAGAATAAGGAAGATCTAGAAGTACCAATGTGGCTCAGTCAGTTGTGCACCCAACTCTCAGTTTTGGCTCAGGTCATGGTCCCAGAGTTGTAGGTTCGAGCCCCGAGTCAGGCTCTGCACTGAGCATGGACCCTGCTTGAGATATTCTCTGTCTCTCTTTCTCTCCCTCTCTCTCTCTTCCTCCCCTACAACCCTCTCCTCTGCTTGCACTCTCCCTTTCTCTCTCTAAAAAAAAAAAAAGAAAGAATAAGGAAGATCTCTCTGATTTCTAGACTATATTCACTGAAAAAAGTAAACTGCAAAGGAATATACATAGGGTACCTGGCTGGCTCAGTTGGTAGAGCAAGCAACTCTTGACCCCGGGGGCATGACTTCAAGGCCCCCCATTGGATTTAGTGCCTACTTAAAAAAAAAAAAAAAGAGTATGAAACTTATATGTAAGGAGATGAAAATAACACATGCATCATTTAATTTTGCAAAAAGAAACAGAAAAAGAAAATAAAAATTAACAAAATAAGCTAACTACCACTGGGAGAGGGTGGCAAAATGGAAAGACTAGAAAGAGAGAGATATTTCTTAATATACCTTTTTGTATAGTTTTGATTTCTAGAATCACGTTAATAAAAACAAGAATGGAGAGGGTACATGAAAATAGAAAGAGAAACAAAATCTGACTGTATTTCAAATGAGTAAAATAACCACAATGAAGAGAAAAAGGATTAATTCAAGTAACTTTTTTTTTTTTAAGAGAGAGACCGAGCATGAGCAGGGAAGGGGCAGAGAGAGCGGGAGACACAGACTCCAAAGCATGTTCCAGGCTCTGAGCTACCAGCCCAGAGCCCGACATGGGGCTCAGAACCAAGAATTGTGAAATCATGATCTGAGCTGAAGTCGGATGCTTAACCGTCTGAGCCACTCAGGCACCACCAAGTAACTTTTAAACAGAATATTTTGACTATATGTTCTCAAACCAAAGATAAAAAGAACTACAAACAAATGTCAAATTCTTCTTAGTTGTTTTTCCTAGGGGTATGAATACAAAAATTATGAAGCTATTTTTTTGTGTGTATTGTGGGGCTGAACGAATGAACATATACATACATATATATGAAGCCGCCATTCTCATTGTAGAAGAAAGGGGAAACGATTATAGAATGGAGAAAGGTAAAAAAAGTCCTAAAGGGCTGGATTAGAATTGGAGGTATCCATAGAAAAACTCATGATTTCTAGTTCTGTCTTCTAAAAGAGCCTAGAAGCAATGATACTCCAGTAACAATCAGCAAACCTAGCACCCAGATTTTGATTTCTAAACACCATTCCTCAGTAAAAGAAACCAGGACTCCTTGAAAAATCACCTGATTTCAGGGCAGGGATAGAGAAGGAAACAGATAGACCTGGAACAATCTGTTCCAAAGTTAAGGTAGAAAACATGTTAGAGACATGTCAAAAGAAACAGGATCAAGACTGAAGGGCCAAATCCCCCAGTCAAATGTGAGACTCTGAGCATCGAAATAAAGAAGATGAACAACAGGATATAATCTATTAAATAAAGAATATGAGGCACCTGGGTGGCTCAGGCAGTTAAACATCCAACTCTTGATATTGGCTCAGATCATATCTCACCATGGTGTGATGAATCAGACTCTGCACTACGCATGGAGCCTTCTTGAGATTCTCATTCTCTCTCTCTCTCTCTCTTCCCACACACACAAAAAAAAATAATAATAAATGAGGGTGCTTCTGTGGATGCTAAACTGCACACATGCTGAACAAAGCTTGAAATTTAAAACTTTCCTCTCTTCCTCTATTTATACAAAATAAAATAACTGGAGTTTGTCTCAAAAAAAAAAAAAAGAAGAAGAAGAAATAAGGCCACACCAATGTAAGGGTAGATATGGAAAATCACTATTTTAAAACTATAATAAAAACTAGTTTAGGAAAGAACCATCAATGGATTCTAAATCAGGCAGAGGAAGAGGGAGGATTCGGATAAGCAACAGGATATTTACATAATCTAGAGGTACTGGGGCACCTGGGTGGCTCTGTCAGTTGAGGGTCTGACTCTGGATTTTGAGGTCATGATCCCACGGTCATGGGACTGAGTCCTGCGTTGGGCTCCAGGCTGAGCATGAACTCCAGGCTGAACCTCCTTAAGGTTCTCTTTCTCAAATTATACATATATAATATATATATTTATACAAAACATGTATAAAATATATAAATATATAAACACACAATCTAGAGGTATTTCCCCACAAATTACAGCTGACCCTTGAACAACATGTTTTAAGTATACACGTCCACTTATAATAAATCCAATATAGTACTGTAAACATGTTTTCTCTTATGATTTTATTAATACAATTTTCTTTTCTCTAGCCTACTTGAAGAGTATAGAATACATACAAGATACAAAATACGTTAGTTTTGTTATTAGTAAAGCATGGCCAACAGTACACTATTAGTAGTTGAGTATTTGGAGAGTCAGCAGATTTTCATTCAACTGCATGGGGGAGGGGGGGCTGGCATCCCTAACACCCATGTGGTTTAAAGGTCAGTTGTACTTAATTGGAAAATAAGGAGAAAATAATAGTGAATAGAAAAAAATGATGGTGGAGTAAAGGGATATCATCTTAACCTATAAGAAAGAAGCATTATGCTCTACTGGGATTGTGATAATTCGAAAAAAATATTACTTATATAGTATACCAACCAAAAAAATTCAAACCTAACTATTCTTCGATATGAGGAAACTAACTCATATCGAAGAATATAAATGGGCTCTTAGTCCTTAAAAATATCAACATCATGGGGCGCCTGGGTGGCTTAGTCGGTTAAGCGTCCGACTTTCGCTTAGGTCATGATCTCGCGGTTCGTGGGTTCGAGCCCCGCGTCGGGCTCTGTGCTGACTGCCAGCTCAGAGCCTGGAGCCTGTTTCAGTCTGTGACCCTCTCTCTCTCTGACCCTCCCCTGCTCACGCTGTCTCTCTCTCTCTCTCCTAGAAATAAATAAAACATTAAAAAAAATTTTAAAAAAAAATATCAACATCATGAGAAACAAAGGCTCAAGAACACTCTAAGTTTAAGAAGATAAACAGCATAACACAACTAAATGAAATAAAATAACCTGAACCGTATCTTGTGCTAGAAAAGAAAATTTATTATAAAGGATATTGTGACAACTGACATAACTGGAAATATGGACTACAGCACAGATAAAAGTAATTTATCAATGTTAAATTTCCTGAATTTGATAAATGTACCTGTTTATGTAAGAGTTGAAAGAGGATGATGTACACAATTCACTCTCAAATAGTTTAGAAAAAACAATGTGTGTGTACAAGTATAAAGAGAAGAAAAAAGCATGGGCAAAATATAAACAAGGGGTTTAACTGGGTAACCGTACAGGAATTCCTTAGTATTATTCTTGCATTTTTTCTGTAAACCTGAATTTCAAATTCAAAAAAAGAGGAGAATGGACAGGGTAACATCTAATGACAGGGTATTAGATGTTATTGAGGAACTAATGTTACTTTTGGTGGTACGTGGTAATTCTGTTATGAGTTTTGGATGTTTTTTAATGTTCTTACCTCTCCTAGAAAGGAGAGATACCGTATATACCTAAGTATTTATGCCAGGAAGTTGCTTTAAAATGCTCCAGAAGTATCGCCATATATAAGCCTCCCAACTAAAATGTAAAGGATAAAAAGCTCAGGATGTTAAGACAGAGCCCTACGGTCTGTCTTGATGATGATGGATAGTCTTTCAACATTCAGAACTCTACAAGATGTTCTCGCCTCTCGCTGCAAAGATTATTTCTGGCTCATGGTGAACTGACACTCAAAACACTAAAGCTACAGCTTAACAAACATCATGAAACAAATACAACGAATTAATGGAAGAAATAAAAAATAAACTCAATCTACCTTTATTCAAAACGCACCGGCGAACACAATTTCCGGACAATAAGAGTCTAAGAAATCGCGTCCATTCCTCAGTTCATACCAAACAAAGGTCAAACAGAAGTTTCGCCACGACCACCCCGCACAAAGCATCGGGTCATTTCCAGAGACCCCTCCGGGGTTTCCCACCGGACCCTGCGGCGTAGGCTTGGCAGGTAGGGCCGCCGTCTCCCCCGCCAGGTGCTCAGCGCGGTGCCCACGGGGACAGCGAGGGGGAGACGGCCAGGGGGGGTGCCCCCGGCCCAGGGCTGGCGCGGACCGGAGTGCGTCCCACGCCGGCCGGGGGGCGACCGGGCCCCCGGAGCTCCCGCGCCTCCGTCAGCCTGCGGATGCTGCGGCGGGAGGGCGACGCGGGCAGGCTGGGGAAGGCCGAGCGCGAGGGAAGGGCCAGGGCCGGGCAGCAGGGAAGGACGAGCGGACGGGGTGCGGCAGGAGAAGGCGGGGGGAGGTCGCAGACTGGACAGGACCCAAGGGTGCAGGCTGGAGCCGAGGAGACCGCGAACGCCGGCGGCCCAACGGTGCAGGGATGGGGCTGGGGCCACGAGCGGCAGGAATCTGCCCGCAGTTACCTCCGCCAGGGCACCTGGCCCGTCCTGGGCGGGGAAGGCGAGGCCGAGGGCGAAACGGACAGCGCTGCGAGGAGGCAGGAGGGCGACGGCCACGGGCCCAGCGGGCCGCCCGGACGCGAGCCTGTGCCCTGGCGACCGCGGCGGGGGGGGAGGAGACGTAGGCACCGCCAGGGCGCCTGCTCGGAGCCGCCCGGGAGCGCGGGCGGGAAGCTCGTGATGCTCCTCCTTCCCTCCTCCTCCTCCCCGGGCTCTCCAGGTTCCCGCCCCTCGAACTCCGAGCCGCCCCTCGACTCCGCACCGTCTCCCGGCCTCCTTGCCTCCGCCTCACGCTCCCCCGCGGGCTTCCGCCGCTCCCCCCGCCCCCGCCTCGGTCTCCTCAGCGTCCGCCGGGAGTTCCTCTCGCCGGCGCGCTCCAGAGGCTCCTGCATGCTCGGGGACTGTGTAGCGCTTTTCAGGGAAACTGATAACCGATAATGTGTCACTCGCGAGGCGTCGCTTCCCCCCCCTCCCCCGCCCCCCGCCTCGGTCTCCTCAGCGTCCGCCGGGAGTTCCTCACGCCGGCGCGCCCCATAGGCTCGCGTCCTGCATGCTCCGGGACTGTGTAGCGCTTTTCATGGAAACTGATAACCGATAATGTGTCACTCGCGGGGCGTCACCTCACTTGGAGAGTCCGCCCTGGACCCGAAAACAAAGGCCCCCCGCAGATCAGGCGGGCGACCTACAGCACTAAGGAATGTGTGTCCGTGCTCGCCATCCTAGTGACTTGCTCGTTTATGACACCGTTTTGGCTTCCTTTGCCCCGGTCCTGGTCCAGCCGACTGACTCGCGACGGGGGTCACGAACAAGCAGCCCTAGAGCCCGGTCTAGCCTGGAAAAGCATTTTTTTCTGTAACTTAATTTGAATGCCTTAGGCAGTGGCATGCTCTGTTTTCCCTCCTCACCCTCCTCTTCACGTGCTGAATATTAGAATTATTTGCAAAGCTTTGAAAGAACATTGGCACTTGGGGTCCACTACTGAGGATTCCGATATGATTGATCCCGATTCTCTTATTCTTAAAAGTTCTCCAGGTCTATACTCGAACTAACATTTAAAAAAATAAAAAGAATCGCACACTTAAAAAATAAAATGAAGTAAAAAAAATTTCTCCAGGTGATTTAAATGAAGTCAAGGTAGAGCCTGATATGTAAATTACCAAATTGGCATCCTTAGTCATAATACTAATTCCCAGGCCTGCAGCATCTTGAACATTGCATATTGGACTCACCTGAATCTTTGTCAACTAGGTGACAATGGTAACTCATTACATTATATATTTTTGATTTCTAGTGAGATTGAACATTTTTCAAATATTTATTATCGATTTGTCCAATTTCTGCTGCCTGTAATTCTCTACTGTGACAGTGAAAAGACCCGAGGCTTCTTTCCTTTTCCATCTACTTTTCCATAACAGAAAAATCAGGGTTCCTGAACAAGGTTACATAGCTGTCTCTCTGCCTCTACCAGAGCACTGGATGGGAACTAAATAGCTGCTTTAAAACCCATGCCTGGACCCTTAGGTGCCTCAGTTTGTTAAGCATCCGAATTGGCTCAGGTCATGATCTCAGGGTCTGTGAGTTTGAGCCCCACATCAGGCTTTGTGCTGACGCTCAGAGCCTGGAACCTGCTTTGGATTCTGTGAGCATTTCTCTTTCTCTCTGCCCCTCCCCCCCCAAATAAAAACATTAAAAAAATTAAATTATAAAATTAAAAAAAAAACCCATGCATGGGTTTTTTTTTCTTTGATTAATCACTAAAATCTATTTTACAACAGAATGGTGACATTATATCATTAACGTGTTAGTTTTTACTGTCCTAATAGATACATAAATGCATATGACTAATATTCCTTATACCTTCAGAGTTTAGCCATTCATTTGAGGCATAAGAAAAGAGAAAGAATTAAGCACATCTAGGGAGACCTGGGTGGCTCAGTCAGTTGATTTCAGCTCAGGTCATCATCTCACGGTTTATGGATTCAAGCTCCACAGCCGGCGCTGTGCTGGCAGTGCAGAGTCTGCTTAGGATTCCGTCTCCTTCTCCCACTACCTCTCCCTGCTCGTTCTCCCTCCCCTCTCTTCAAATAAATAAGCTTTAAAAATAAAAAAATAATAAAAAAAGAATTAAGCACATCTACCTTCTGTGTGTTGGACACCATGCTATCTCTGAACCTCCAGAGGCATGGGTCCCAGATCCCTGCCCCAAATTGATTATAGATGTTTTTCTAGTGGTTCCTACCATATTCTTAATAGGTTTCTATGGTTGTCCTCTATAAATGCTATAGGCTCTTCACTCCCCTGCTCTACCAGATGCGGCCTCCTTCCACAGTCCTGTGGACACTCTCACATCTCCATGTGTGCTTTATCAGTATTTGAACTGACAATGCACTTCATCCTCAAATTATCTCTTATTCTCGGCCTACAGTTGGGGGAACTGAAGTCCGAATGTGACCTCACTGACCATCACAGACTGCTTGTTAACTGAGCCTTTCAGAGTAAGCCACCAAGAAGGGTAGTTAAATTTACTGCCATACACAAATCACTATCCTTCTCATGCTTCCTACAGAGCAGCTGACTGCATAAGGTGATGGGTGGGCCTGGTCTCTTAAGGCATTTTGGCTTGCTACCCTTGTCTTGGCTAGGTATGTTTCATTGAGTAAATCACCCAGCCCTCTCAGAGAGCTGTGAGACTGGTTTGTGCTAACAAAGGATGCAGAGAAGGAAGACTTCCCACAATGTCATAAAACACAGTTATCCTGTGTCTCTGTGTAGGATAAGTGGCAGAGGGGATACTGGCAACTCAGCATCATTTATCTCAAAGATTATAGAACTGAGGTGTTTCAAGTCCACCCAAAATCATAAACATCTTACACAAAACTTGCTAGAGTTAGTCAGAACAAAACAAAACAAAGCAAAACAAAACCTCCAGCAGAAAAATTTGAGGACTAAGAAATTCTAACCTAGTCCCACTAGGGACTGTGTTCCCATTTCTAGATCTTTGGTGTGACAATAATGGGATACCAGTGGCTGATTTTATGCATGGCCATCAGACCGACAGGTATTGGCTTAATTCTGAGGTTGACTTGTCCATACACTTATTACTTAAAATTTATGGAAATGACTACAATTTGCTAAAACAAAAAATTATTGAATGCCTATTGTGTATCAGACACTACGGTAGGTATAAAGAGCAGGAGACAATGTCCCTATTTCAAAAGAGATTCATCAACACTTAAAGTGTAGTAATAAACTCCATGATAGCAGTATACACGGTGCATTTTCTCTACCCGGGAGATGAAGTAGAAATACCTAAGATAGGTCTTAAACAAGGAAGAGTTCAGTATGAAGCACATCCATTTTGTGGTGCCTTTGGAATTGGAGGTGGAACTATCTAGTGAACAATTAGATACATGGTTCAGAAACCCAATGGAAGTGCTGTAGATATAGAATATGTAATCTAACCATTAGTATCTGCTTTAGTCTTACCTGAACTTTTTAAGGATTGCCTCCCTTTAAACCTGTAATGATAAATAAGAGTTCAATGGACAATACCAATTCTTATGAGAATGCAGAGGAGTAGCAGAGAACCAAAAGAGTGGTGTCAAAAAAGCCTAGGAAGGATCAGTCTAAGGAAGAGTAGACAACCATGTGAAAATCTGAGTAAGGTCATATAAAAATAAGCTTGAGAATTCCCATAGCCCAAGTTTTGGTATTTTGTACTTATACTGTCAGATTTATAATAACTGAAATCCTTTTGGTAGCAGATAATAAAATCAAATCTGAACTCGAGCAAGAGAGGGAATTTATTGAGATTCTAGTGTATCCCACAGAGTCCTAAGGAATGGTTTCAACAGCCAAGACAGGTCGTAGACATTCTTTGTAGAACAGTGTTCTCCAGTAGAAATTTCTGTAATGGTGATGGGGCATCTGGGTGGCTCAGTTGGTTGAGCATCCAACTTCAACTCAGGTCATTATCTCAAGGTTTTTGGGTTTGAACCCCAGGTCAGGCGCCACACTGACAGCTCAGAGGCTGGAACCTGTTTCGGTTTATGTGTCTCCCTCTCTTGTTCTTCCTTTGTGTTCTCTTTCTCTCTCTCAAGAATAAATAAACATTAAAAAAAAAAAAAGAAATTTCTGTAATGGTAAAAAGGTTCTGTCCAATATGGTAGCTATTAGCCACATGGCAGTGAGTACCTGAAATGTAACTAGTACAACTGAGACACCTATTTTTTTCATTTCATTTTAATTAAATTCAAATAACCACATTGAATTATACAGTACCTGTATTGTACAGTACAGCTCTAAAGCCTTGCTACTAACATGACTCAATTCCAATTATTCTCAGTTCACTATTGCAAATCTCTTGGAGAAAAAGTGCAAAAAGTGGAGTGGGGAAGGGATCCACTCCTGAATCAGTCAGCTATGGCTAGGATAACATAAAAAATGGCTGCTGAAGGCTTATTTGTATATATTTGATGCCATTATTTCACCACAAGGGGAATCATTTTAAGCCGAGGTCTATTATAAAAGTGATGAATTATTTAGAATAAGCTACCATGTCAAAGAGCCCCTACAATAAATCAGCCGCCTAAGGAACAGAGATGTTTATTTCTCTCTATGTAACTATTACAAGGTGCATGATTCAGTTTGGAAGAGTATCTCTCATCCATACATTTATTCAGATTCATTTTGCTCCAAGATACTTGCTCTGACATCCTCCAGTGTCTTGCATAATCAAACTGGGTCATAGTGGATTCCAGCCAAGGGAAGGGGAAAAGCAAGAAAGTCTGTCCACAGTCTTAAGGTCTGAGCCCAACCCTCAGAGAAAAAGAGTAGGGGAGGGGCAGAGAGAGAGAGAGAGAGAGAGAGAGAGAGAGAGAATCCCAAGCAGCCTCCTCACTGTCAGCACACAGCCTGTCATGGGGCTTGGTCCCACAAACCTGATCATGACCTGAGCTGAAATCAAGAATCAGACGCTTAACTGAATAAGGGTGGGTGAGACCTTGATATCTGATTTAACAAGCTTCCAGGTGATGTCATACTTCAGGTCCTTGGACCACACTGAGTAGCAAGTAGTTGCAGATTTGGTAGAGGGAATGGGAGTTGAGCTACACCTATGTGTGATGGTGATTAAGACCAGGTTTGGATGTCACTGGCTGATTGAAATTGCTTATATTTAGGGGCACCTGGGTGGCTCAGTTCGTTCAGTGTCTGACTCTTGCTCTCAGCTGAGGTCTTGATTTTGGGGTTGTGAGTTCAAGCCCGACATTGGGCTCTGTGCTGGGTGTGAAGTCTTTTAAAAAATTGCTTATCTTTAAGCAAGATCTTTAAGATTGTAAGTAACAGAGAACCATAACTGGATTTAACAATAAAAGAATCCAAACAGTTAATGATTGGCTCATTAATGCAAGGGGTCAGCAGGTTTCTTGCAAGTTTGGTGAGGCAAGGCTCTGGTTCTATTTTTCTCTAATTCTCTTTGCCCTGCCCTTTGTCTTTAGGCTGGCTTATTTTGTGGTACAGCGAGAAGATGGCAAATCTACCATTTAATAAGGAAAATGTAGTTTATCACATTTTCTATAACTGAATATTCTTCATGAACCTCTACTCCGGTGTGTAGCAGGGAAAGTCTTTACCTTAACAATTAATAGTACTTCCACTTCTTCTTTGGTAAGAATTTCAAATACATGCTGTACCTTGTGGATTTTCTTCTTCTCATTGTACTTAATTTACAGGGTAGATTTATAGTGATAGTGTTAGGAGGGGTTATGTACCCTAAAGGCAGTGGGGGAGAGAGTGCTTGTGTCAAACTTTGTTTTCTGTATTCTTACCCATCACTGTTTCAGGATGTTTGATGTTTGCTTCTGATCTCTTGCGCTGGTATCTACAATGGCACAGCCACTAAGCCTCTTTCTCCTTTGAGAATGCTACATTGCTCACTAAAGCTCAGCCACATCCTTTGTCTTTCTATTTTGTGCCTTTAAAATGGGTGCCCTTCCTCCTACACTGTTGGTGGGAATGTAAACGGGTGCAGGCCCTCTGGAAAACAGTGTGGAGGTTCCTCAGGAAACTAACAATAGAACTCCCCTAGGACCCAGCAAGAGCACTGCTAGGAATTTACCCAAGGGATACAGAAATGCTGATGCATAGGAGCACACCCCAATGTTCATAGAAGCACTCTCCACAATAGCTAAAACATGGAAAGAGCCTAAGTGTTCATCAACAGATGGATGGATCAAGAAGATGTGGTTTATCTATACCATGGAATACTACGTGGCAATGAGAAACAATGAAATCTGGCCATGTGTAGCAACATGGATGGACTTGAGGGTGTTATGCTGAGTGAAATAAGTCAGGCAGAGAAGGACAAATATCATATGTGTGCACGTATAGGAGGATTAGGAGGAACTTAACAGAGGACCAAGGGGGAGAAGAAGGGTGGAAATGGTGGGGGAAAGGAGAGAGGCAAACCATGAGAGACTCTTGAATGCTGACAAAAACTGAGGACTGATGGATGTGGGGGGGAGGGGGATGGGCATGGAGGAGGACAGTTGTGGGGATGAGCACTGAGTGTTATGTGGAAACTAATTTGACAATAAACTATTTGTAAAAAGAAAAAAAAAGAAAATAAAAAAAAAATAAATAAAATGGGTGCCCTTGTACTCAACCTCCCCAGAGCATGTGAGTTATATGCCTTGAATCTGACACAAGAACTGAGCAGGTCAGGAATGTTGACTCCTTTCCTTTCCCTATCACATTACCATGTTTTATTCTGGTGGGATCACACCCATATTGTCTTTTCTAATGACAGAGAAAAGCTACTCTGCTTTCAACTCTATCCTCAACTCCATCCTCATGAGATTTTTATCTTGAAATACATGCCTATCTGATTCCTTGTTTCCACTAAGCCAGAAGGACTTTCTCCTCCTCCTCCTCCGCCTACCTTTCCTCCTCTTCCTCCTCCTCTTTCTCTTCCTCCTTCTTGCCTGGATAGGACTCCTCTTACACATATTTTGAGTCTTCTCTGGATTGCTCCTGGATTGCGGCATATGGCAAAATGCAGTATTCAGACTTTAATGTTTTGAATTTGATATTTAACATGAAATTTAGCATGCATTTCTGAGAATAAAGCTGAATTGTTTAGACAGCTGTCTTGTTAAAGAATCAAATAATTTATTTGGAGACTTGTGGCTGAAAATGAAAACTTTGTTTTAGGTGGTATCTATCTTCTATATAAAGAAGTGAATGTCACTGATTCAATGAACGGGTAGTGGGCTGGCTTTGTACTGTGTCAAGGTGGCTGAACCCCTTCCCTGTATGTTTCTAGCTAGAGTAGACTACAAGGGAAAGTCTTAGGGGAGATTTCAAGGGCAGAAGTGAAGCAGTTATCTTGTAGCTTACATATGTTGTCACTTATCTGCTGGCTTTGCAGCTGCTCTAACTCCCTTGGATCCTCTTTCAATGTCTCCAACTCCTGGGCCAGGTGTAAGTATTTAGCTCCCTGGAGAAGGCCTCAGCTTCTGCAGGACACCAATACCACCAAGGTCAGAAGCAACAGAAACTGACATGGATTTTGGTCCATGCTCATGATCTCCTGCTCATGCTTGTAGGGTCCAACATGTCCTTACTGTCTTCGACTTTATAGCCATCTTCCCTTGCTGCCTGACTACTCTATAAACCAGGCTCCAGCTTCTGATGCAAAGAAGCAGTCTTACAGAAACTGCTTAAACCTGCTCTCTTGGTTGCATGTCAAATTCCTGTATAAATATACCACACACACACACACACACACACACACACACACACACACACACACACACACACTTTCTAGTGCTTCTTTCTCAGGGCCCTGTTATAAATATGTAAGGCAACAATGTTTTAATGAATATAAAATTACTTCCCCAAATGTTCTTTAAAAATATAATTTCTGGGGGCGCCTGGGTGGCTTAGTCGGTTAAGCTTCCGACTTTCGCTTAGGTCATGATCTCATGGTTCGTGGGTTTGAGTCCCGCGTCGGGCTCTGTGCCGACTGCCAGCTCAGAGCCTGGAGCCTGTTTCAGTCTGTGACTCCCTCTCTTTCTGACCCTCCCCTGCTCACGCTGTCTCTCTCTCTCTCTCTCCTAGAAATAAATAAAACATTAAAAAAATATATATATAATTTCTGGGGTGCCTGGGTGGCTCAGTCAGTTGAGCTTCTGACTTCGGCTCAGGGCATGACCTCACGGTTTGTGAGTTCAAGACCTGTGTCGGGCTCTGTGCTGACAGCCAGCTCAGAGCCTGGAGGCTGCTTCGGATTCTGTGTCTCCTTCTCTCTCTGACCCTCTCCTGCTCATGCTGTCTCTATCTCTCTCTCAGAAATAAATTTTAAAAGATTTAAAAATTTTAAAAAATTTATAATTTCTGCTATGGTAGCAAAAAGCTACAGATGTCTCAGATCTTACACTGTCACACTGCACCATCCTGAAAAAAAGATCTATTTCCCCAATCTATGCTTCACTCTGATTCAAACAATTTAAGCCACATATTCACTTTGTGTCAATCACCTGTCCTAAAAAAGAAAAGTATTGATTTAGGCTTTAGTTAAGTGTCATTTATAGACTAATCACTGTGACAAGGTGAGTTTCAAGATTGCAATAGCATTAGCTAATTGCGGGTTTTCCCTGTCCCTGAAGTGTGGCCATTTTATATTTTAAGAATGCTTCCCATTGCCTTGGAGGATCAATGTTTCATGTACTTGGACAATGAGTAAGTGTCCAGAGCCATTTTGACAGTCTTCTAGTTCAACAGAAACTGTTAAACTGAATCACGCCACTGGCTAGAGTTGTCAGAAACAGAGACTTTATTTCTCATAATAAGCACTGTGGATTCACATGTCCTCTCCGCAATAGGGACTCGGCCTTTGATGTCTCTTCTGAGGCTCTACTTCAGAACGAGCCCCACAACTGTGTAACCTGATAGATGGACTGTGCAGAGTTGCTTTGATAGTTTACCAAGCTGCTATTTGGTCTTTATCTATAGATGAATGTAACAGTTCTGTTGTAATATGCATCCTTTTAATTTCAAGTCCTAAATTCTCCTCTTGTTTAAAGAACAACTGGAGTTATTGTTTCTACTTTCAGAAAACCCATTAAAAGGGAAAGGACAGGGGCACCTGGGTGGCTTAGTCGGTTAAGCGTCCGACTTTCGCTTGGGTCATGATCTCGCGTTTCGTGGGTTCGAGCCCACGTCAGGCTCTGTGCTGACTGCCAGCTCAGAGCCTGGAGCCTGTTTCAGAGTCTGTGACTCCCTCTCTCTCTGACCTTCCCCTGCTCACACTACCTCTCTCACTCTCTCCTAGAAATAAAAAAAAAAAAAAAAAAAAAGGGAAAGGACAACCCATGCAGAGGATAAAAAGTAGGTCCAACAGTATGACTGGGCCCAAATTCCTTGGCCATCAAGACAGAACATTGGTGAACAAAACCTCAGACATGGCCTGGGTAGGGGCACCTGGGTAGCTCAGTTAAGCATCCAACTCTTGACTTTGGCTGAGATCATCATCTCGCAGTTTGTGAGATCAAGCTCTGCCTAGGGCTCTAAGCTGACAGCACAAAGTCTGTTTGGAATTCTCTCTCTGTGCCCCTCCCCTGTGCTCTCTAAATAGATGATAGATAGATAGATAGATAGATAGATAGATAGATAGATAGATATTAAAAACGAAAAAAAGATGGGGTGCCTGGGTGGCTCAGGTGGTTAAGTGTTGGACTCTTGGTTTTACTCAGGTCATGATCTCACAGTTGTGAGGTTGAGCCCTCCATCAGGCTCTGAACTGACAGTGCGGATCCTGCTTGAGATTCTCTCTCTTTCTCTCTGCTCCTCCTCCACACTGTTTCTCTCAAAATAAATAAACTTTAAAAAAGGAAAAAAAAAAAAAAGAAATGGCCTGGGCAAAGAGCAATCAGGGCTATGCATTCTTGGCATACCCTGCAAGGGTGTGGGATGTGCAGGTTCTTAATGAATTGCCTATCCCATAAAACTGTATTGAAAAACACAGATCACAATATCTGTGTCCAAAAATAATTCATAAGAGTTGGTCTGTGAGTATAAAATCATTTTAGGAATACCTTAACCAATTTATTGACTGTTTTCTTTTTCATGAATGGCACATACACAGTTTCTTCAATTACAAGAGAGGCATACTGTATGGTAGTGTAATTTTTTGAAAGCCAAGTTATAAAACAGTAAGACACATTAATTGTATATTAAATATCACTCACCTTATGCCTGTATAAGGAAAGGCTACCCACTTCCATACACATCTTGTACACAATGTTCTACACAGTGAATATTTAGGTGATGATGATGATGATGGTGACTTGTTACAAAACATCTCAAATAGGTCTTACTGTACAGCTATTAGATTTTCACAACACACACATATATTCTACAGATAAGTTTACTAGCTGTGCGGCATGATGATTATTTGCTATTCACTAAGTGAGAGTGGATCATCCTAACTGTCTTCATCCTTGTCATCATGTTGAATTGAGCAGGCTGAGCGGGAGGAGGAAGGAGGGATGGGTCTTGCACAGAGACCTGGGGGATGGTAGAGGCAAAAGAAGTGGAGGAGGCAGACAGGGAGGCAGGAGAGGAGGCACCCTCCGTGTGACTTTATGGAAATCCATCGCTATTTCTGTCTGACTTCTTGCTCTTTGCATTTCTCTATAAATGTCTATATGGTACCGATTCTTCTTTCACTATTTGCTTTAGTTTCTGTGCCCATATCGTAGAAGGGTCCATGCCATAAAAGTCAAAAGCAGTCTTGAATCATCAGATCCTTTCTGCCTGATTGTTTAATGTCAGTTTGTTTTCTGGCACGGCTTCTACATCTTCCTCAAAATCTGGTACTGGTTCAGAAGCACTCATCTCTGTCAAGTTGTTTTCAGTTATTCCTCTGGTGTGGTATCTATTAGCTCTTGAATTTCTCCCAGATTCATATCTCGAAAGCTTCTACCACCCACCTTTTTGCCATATCTAATCCTTTTCATGTTTTCCTTAATTGGCTTCATTGTAGATCCTGTGAAATCAGGCACAATGTTTGGACAGTTTTCTCTAGCAGGAATGTATTGTTTCAGGCTTGATGGCTTCTACTGCTTTTTCTGTAACAACAATAACATCTTTAGTGCTGTAATCCTCCCAGACTTTCATGATGTTCTGTTGGGTTTCTCTGCCAAAGTATTGACATATCTTTCCATAGAATGCCATGTGTAATGAACCTTAAGCATCCTTATAACCCCCTTGATCTAGAGGCTGAATTAGAGATGTGGCTGGGGACAAGTAGACCACTTTGATGCCTTCTGTCTTGAATTCATGAAGTTCTGGGTGACCAGGGGCATTATCCAATATGCAGAGAACTTTAAAAAGCAGTTCCTTACTGGCAAAGTACTTTCTGACTTCAGAGACAAAGCATCGATGGAACCAATCCAGGAAAAGTGTTCTTATTGTCCAGACTTTTGTGTTGTGCAATAACAAGACTGGGAGAGGCGCCTGTGTGGCTCAGTTTAGTATCCGAGTCTTGATTTGGGCTCAGGTCATGATATCATGGCTCATGAGTTCGTGCCCCACGTCAGGCTCTGTGCTGATAGCACAGAGTGTGTTTGGGATTCTCTCTCTCTCTGCTGCTGTCCTGCTCTCTCTCAAAATAAATAGATAGACTTAAAAAAGAGTGGCAGCTAGGGTTTATCTTTTTTCTTCAAGTCTCAAGGATTAGCTACTTTATATGTGAAGGTGATCCTGATCATAAACCTGATTGCATTTGCACAAAACAGTGAATTTAGCCTATCCTTTCCTATCTTAAATCCTTGTATTCACTTCTTTTCTTTAGTAATAAATGTCATTTGTGGCATTTTATTCCAGAATAAAAACTTGTGTCTGTATTAAACACATGTTCAGACACACACACACACACACACACACACACACACACACATTTTAATTTAAGCAATCTCTACACGCAACTTGGGGCTTCAACTGCAACCCCAAGATGAAGAGTCACATGCTTCTCTGACTGAGCCAGTCAGGCACCCCTACCTTGAAATTTAAGCCAAACACCTTTTAAAATTATCAAACCAGGGGCACCTGGGTAGCTCAGTTGGTTAAGCATATGACTTCAGCTCAGGTCATGATCTGTTTGTGAGTTTGAGCCCTGTGTTGGGCTCTGTTCCGATAGCTCAGAACTTGGAGCTTGCTTCAGATTCTGTGTCTTCCTCTCTCTCTGCCCCTCTGCCCGTCTGTCTCTCTCTAAAATAAATAAATAATGCTAAAAAATTATCAAAACATTTTTGCTGGCATTAAATTTTCCAGCTTTAGGTCTTTCACTTTCCTTTTGTTCTAATTTGTCATATAATGACTTCACTTTTTAAAAAATACAGAGTATTTCTGGGGCACCTAGGTGGCTTAGTCGGTTAAGCATCTGACTTCAGCTCAGGTCATAATCTTGCAGTCTGAGAGTTAGAGCCCTGTGTTGGACTCTGGGCTGACAGCTCAGAGCCCGGAGCCTACTTCCCGATTCTGTGTCTCCCTCTTGGCACCAAGCCTGTTTGGGATTCTCTTTGCCCCTCCCCCACTCACACTCTATCTCTTAAAAACTAATGTTAAAAAAAATTTTTTTAAAGTATTTTTTTAATGTTTATTTTTGCGAGAGAGCACGAGCAGGGGAACCGCAGAGTTGGGGACAGAGGATCTGAAGCAGGCTTCATGCTGACAGCAGTGAGCCTGTTGCGTGGCTCAAACTTACAACTGCAAGAGTATGCTTGACCTGAGCTGAAGTTAAACACTTAACCGACTGAGCCACCCAGGTGCGCCTACTTCACTTTTAAAAACATTTATTTATTCACCTGATTGAGAGAGAGAGAGAGAGGGAGAGCGAGAGAGTGAGTGACCACGGGAGGGGCAGAGAGAATCCCAAACAGGCTTGGTGCCATCAGTGCAGAACCCAACAAGGGGCTCGGTCCCATGAAATCATGACCCTGAGATCATGACCTGAGCCAAAATCAAGAGTTGGATGTTTAGCCAACTGAGCCACTCAGACACTCCATGACTTCACTTTTTCTTGAATCATATGTGTCTATAGGTATGCCTTTCTTAAAGCAACCCTACGACCATATAAAAGCTGCATTTTCAATGAGATAAGAAAGTTATTTTGCAAAAAATGGCAGGTTTTCGTGCCTGCTGGTATAACTGCAGTGCTGGCTTCATGACTTTTCTTTTTTCACAATGATCCTTACACTGGATTAACTTATCCTGAAATGGTGCGTGTCCACAGTTGCAGACCTCACTCTATGATACATGGCAAGCAATTCAACTTTTTCTTGTAATATCATGAATTTCCTTCTTGAGAGCTCTTTCAGCATCACTAGTGCCATATTCTGTGGGTCTCCTGGTGTTATTTAAGGTTTATGGGAGAGCACTAAATATGATTAAAAATGCACAAGGCCCATAAGAGATCATTACTGCATTGTGCAATTTACTGGAGAGACAATTGCTTACATGATTAGTTATCACTTGGCATTTTAAGCAGATACTTGCAACATGTGAGCTCACTGCAACAGAAACAGGTGAGCTACTGAATTATTACAGTAGTACAGTTTGTATTGCAGCTAATTTTCTGCAGTTATGATTTAATACTGCATTTTTGTTTACATCTTGACTACAAATGGTGTCTGTTAAGTCTCTGTGTGTATAAGTTTTGATAAATTTTAACTTTTTCTTTAAAGTTTATTTTTTTTTAGTAATCTCTTCACCCAATATAGGGCTTGAACTCAGAACCCTGAGATCAAGAGTCACATGCTCAGGGCTAGTGGGTGGCTCAGCTGGATGAGTGTCTGACTCTTGATTTCTGCAGAGGTCATGATCTTATGGTTTGTGGGATCAAGCCCCGAGTCAGGCTCAGGGATGACGTGGAGCCTGCTTGAAATTCTTTCTTCCTTAGCTTCTCTTCCACGCCTGTGCTCTCTCTTAAAAAATTTTTTTAAGTCACATGCTCTCCTAAGCTAGACAGCACTCCAAAATTTGACTTCTTTTAATAGAGTTGTGTACATTTTATGTAAATAAAACAGTAGTATCTACATGAATGCATTCATGACATACCTTTCTCTCTTTTTTTGTTATATCTAGGTTAAGGAGTTCATCTGTGAGTTTTTTCAAACTGTCACAGATTTCCCCAATTTTTTCAATATATTTATTGAAAAAAATCTGTGTATAAGTGGACTCCTGTGGTTCAAGCCCGTGTTGTTTAAGGATCAACTGTATGTCTGTCTTTGACAGATCTATATTCTGCAAATATTTTATCCCAGCGTGTGGGTTACCTTTTCATTTTCTAAATGTGCTTTTTGAAGAGATGTTTTAATTTTTTGTTTTTTAATGTTTATTCAGTTTTTTTGAGAGACAGAGACAGAGCACGAGCGGGGGAGGGGCAGAGAGAGAGGGAGACACAGAATCTGAAACAGGCTTCAGGCTCTGAGCTGTCAACACAGAGCCCGATGCAGGACTCGAACCCACGAACTGTGAGATCATGACCTGAGCCAAAGTCGGACGCTTAACCGACTGAGCCACCCAGGCGCCCCGAGATGTTTTAAATTTTGATGAATTTCGATTTATCAGCTTTTTCTGATTCAGGTTTTCAGTATTCTAAGAAACCTAGTTAAAGATCACAGATTTTTTACTAGTTTTTTCCAGAAGTTTCAGTCCTACCTGTTAAATTTACATCTGTAATGCATGATGTCACATTAATTTTTGTATATGTTACAAGGTAAGAATTGAGGTGTTTTTTTTTTTTTTTTTTTTACCATGTGGATATTTGTTTTGGTGCCATTCATTACACTGTTCTTTCCCCCATATAACTACCTTGACACCTTTGTTCACAATTGGTTGACTGTGCATGTATTTCTGTACTCTTTATTTTGTTCTATTGATTCATATGTATAGTCCTTATACCAGTGCCACATCATTACCTTACTGTAGCTTAATAATAGAATCTTGAAATCAGTGAAGTATGTTCTCCAATTTTATTCTTTTTCAAAAATAGTTTTGGCTATCCTAGGACCTCTCAATTCCATATAAATTTTAGGATCAGCGTGTCAATTTCTACAAAATTTTCTGGAAATCCGGTTGGGATTGCTTCCTATCTATCAGTTGATGCATTATTAGTTTAGTCTCCCAACCCATAAACATTTTCTTTCTCATTTAGGGTTTACCTTCTTCCAGCACTGTTTTATAATTTCCATTGTACAGCTATTACACATATCTTGTCAAAATTATGTCTTATTTTATGTGTGTGTGTGTTTCTTCTTTCCTTTCTTCCTCTTTCTTTTTGTAATCTGTACACCCAATGTAGGGCTCAAACTCATGACCCTGAGATCAAGATTTGCATGCTCTTCTGACTAAGCCAACCAGGTGCCCCTCCTATTTTAAGGCAGAGAGAGGGTGTATTTTTTTTTCTTTTGGTTTTTTAAAAAAAATGCTATTTTAAAAGCGTTTAAAAATTTTTAATTGTTGCTAATACATAGAAATGCAATTGATTTTATATGTTGATCTTGTGTCCTGTGATCTAACTTAATTAGTTCTAGCAATTTTTCCTTAGTAGTTCTAGTATTTTCTGTATATTCTATAGGATTTCCTACATAGGTAAATTACCTATCCACACATTTCTCTTTTTCTAACTTGTTTTACATTTCTTTTGTTTGCCAAGTTGCAATGATGAGAACCTCTAATACAATGTGGAAAAGAAACCTCTGTATTTTGTTCTCAACTTCAAGGAGAAAGTTTTTGGTCTTCCACCATTAGATGTGATTTTAGCTGTACATTTTTCATAGATGTCTTTTTATCAGACTGAAGTTCCCTTCTATTTTTACTTGCTGAGATTTTCATTATGATATGCTTTGGTGTGATTTTGTCTGTCCTGCTCTGGGTTCACTGTGTTTCTTGAAATTATGGGCTTATGGTCTTTCTTACAGTATAAGGAAATAAGTGGTAAGCAAGGTAGGTGGACAGATATAGTGGACTTATGTGGAATGCTGTGTGCCTAGCATTCGATTCCTTAAGAAAACACTTTATGTTCTATACACTTTGGGTGAGTACCACCACACCCCAAGAATGAGTCTATGACTCAAACTGAGTTAACCAGAATCTTTCCTAGTACATCTCTGTTGACTATACCTCTGGGTTAGAGTGAAGGAGATAAAGTCACTTGATACTCCCTGCATTCTCCCAGGAGATACGGAGTAAACTGTCTGCAGACAGAAAGAATAAACATGAAGAGAAGAACTGACCTTAGAAAGCCCTGAAGATATCAAGGCTCTGGAACTAGCCATGGAGAAGTAGAAGCCATGCAAGGTTTATACTTGGACTTCTTAGTTTTGAAGGCTAATAAATTCTTCTTTGGCTTAAACCAGAAGACTTATTTTTGTTTTTGCCTACTACAATAAAGTCCTAATGCCACTCTTCCAAGGGAAAAGGTGGGAGTATTATATATTTAGGTGTACACCTTATTTTTTAAACTTTTTATTTATCTTTTTGAGAGAGCTTGCATACGCACGTGCACGAGCAGGGGGAGCACCACAGAGGGAGGGAGAGAGAGAGAAACCTAAGCAGGCTTCGCACCCAGTGCGGAGCCTGATGTGAGGCTCAGTCATAGGGCTGTGAGATCATGACCTGAGCCGAAACCAAGAGTCAGACGCTTAACTGACTAAGCCACCGACTCTAACCTTAGTGTGGAAAAGGAACAAAGAAGGGGTGTCAAATTAGAGGCAGGAAGACCATTTACACATTATTGTAGGCATCCAAATGAAGTAGAATACCTCATTAAACCCTAAAAACCTAAAATAGTGAGATAATTGAACAGATATGTGGATATTAAGAAAACAAATGTTAAGAAATTGGTGATTGATTGGATTTGGAAGGAGAGGGAAAAATGTAAAGATAATACCCATATTTCAGAGTGGAGATTTCAGATGATAAAAACTGAGGTAGAAAACGGAAAGAGAAAAGAGAGGGGGGGATCTGGCTGGTTCAGTTGGGAAAGCATGCGACTCTTGAACTTAGGGTCACGAGTTCATGTCGCATGTTGGGTATAAAACTTACCTAAAAAAAAGAAAAAAGAAAAAAAAAAGAAAAAATGGAGGAAGAGGATGAGGAGTGGGCAGATTGCAGGAAGAGAGGAATGAACACAGATCTCGTCATATTTTAACTAAGGAGCTCTGGAGGTAATCCAAATGAAAATGTTGATCACACAAGTGAAAACTCAGGTGTGGGCTGGAGATATGTCAGTCCTAGCTTCTGCATGGTAAACTGATAAATCTTAAAAAGGGTTAGTCCTGCTGATAGAAGCTTCCTAAATGCAAAAAACATAACTGAGGGTTTTAAAACAAATGTTTTATTTCAAATGTGTCATAATGCAGTTTAGAAATGATGTTTAGAGGTGCCTGGATAGCTCCGTTGGTTGAGTGTCTGACCCTTGATTTCGGCTCAGGTCGTGATCCCAGGATTGTGGGATTCAGCCCAGAGTTGGACTCCACACTGGGCATGGAGCCTGCTCAAGACTCTTTCTCTCTCCCTTTTAAAAAATTTTTTAACATTTATTTATTTTTGAGAGACATTTGAGAGACAAAGCATGAGCAGGGGAGGGGCAAAGAGAGAGAGGGAGACACAGGATCTGAAGCAGCTTCCAGGCTCTGAGCTGTCAGCACAGAGCCCTACACGGGGCTCGAACTCACGAGCTGTGAGATCATGACCTGAGCCAAAGTCAGCCACTTAACTACTGAGCCACCCAGGCACACTGAGACTTTCTCTCTCATTCTCTCTCTCCCCCCGTCTGTCCCTCCCTCCCTCACACATGGGTAAGCTCTCTTAAAAAAAGAGAAATATTTGTAATGAAAAAAAAAAAAGTAAAAATAGTATTGTTAAATTAATATTTGAAGTATAGGACAAAACTAAAAAACATATTATATTAGTTCTTACAAACTTTTGGATTCAAAGAAGTCTTCTAACTTAAATTTATTCTTATGAGGAAAATGTTTATTATGAAAATAAAAGTTTGCAGAGTTTAAATGATTTACTAGAAGACTCAAAAATATTCTGGGGAAAAAAGTTTTATTATTAAGAGAATTTAAATGAAGAAACTGATAGAAAGATGAAAGAAATTTATGTGCCCTTTAAAGACCTTTACATTCAATATTCCAGTTCTTCATTTTCTTGATACAACTGTATCACTTTTATAATTTTTCCTCTCATGAAAAGGAGGAAAAGAGAGGTGGGAAGTGTCCTGAGGATGAGCAATCTGTGAGTCCTGAGATGAAATGTGGAGGAAGTGCGTGTGTTTGGCAGAAGTGTGTTCAATGACTAAGTCACTAGTAAGTCACATATGTTATAACTAAAAAATATGTTGAACATACATTACATGCATTTCAGAATCAATACCCCATACCTTGCAGTTATTCAAAATAGATTTTTTTCCTTTCCTGACCATTTTGCCATATGAAAATGATTTACCTAAAACAAACATGTCACAATCAAGATCATCAGTGACTCCTCACTGCCTACAATGAATGCAGTTTCATAAACAATGTTATTATTCAATGCTTATATGTTTAATAGTTACCATAAAGAAATTATGTGTTGAATACACACCAAGTACAAGATATACTAATACAGTAGATAAATGTGAGAGATCAATGCTACTCCAAGTCTGACCCAATAACCACCAGTTATCAGCATCACATTAGAGGTGAAACATTTGTTTCTTCACAGGACACTCAGGTGATTCTTATAAATTAAAGTTTTAGAAACACTGTTCTAGAAGCTAAAAAGGAGGGCCTAATTTCTCTTTGGGGTCTCACCCTCCCAAGGGTATGTAACTGTGTAACTGAAGTTTTATAAACCTTCTCAGAAGGCGCTCTGTGATAAAAGAAACAGGGTTCAGATTTCTGACTCCTAAGGACCATTTAGCCCTGCTAGCTCACAGTCCTTTTGAAAGATGTAGCTTTAATATTGTGAGTTGGGTATATTTAACAAATATGTTAACGTGCTTGTGTGTAAATGGTAATATGCTTATGTGTAAATATGTATATATATGTATTTTTTTTTGAGAACTGAGTCATGGCTAAATAACATTTAAGCAAGACTTTCATTTTAAGTAGACATGACAGAATTTTAAGTTTATAAAATTAACAGTGCATAACTTACATTAAATTTTACATATTAAAAAAACTAAAGGAACTGAAAGCTTAAAATTATGAGAGGTAGTGGTAACTAATGAGTGACATTTTGACAGTCTATTAAATATTATGAATTAGAAGATAATAGGAAAAAGGGAACTAAATTCTAAAAGAATAAATATGAAAAGGTCAACCCACGATCTTGGGAAATTATAAGAAAGATATATTCTTATAGACAATATGTCTATAGACATGCTTTAGTGACAATAAGTAGAAGGTGATTACTCTTGATAGCATAAAAGGTGAAAGGAAAGAAGCCCATGTTCTGGCTCTTTTAGTCCTGGTCATTCCCATTCTGTTCTCCTCCCTTGCTGTTGCCATGACTTTGGGGCACTTGGTTAAGTTTATTCCAATTTGTTGAAGACTAAAAACTACATTACTAATATATTGTATCTTGGGTAAAATTCATCTGTTATGGTTATTGATTGGGGAGAAAGAAGGAGGAATCAAACCGGGAGCAAATTCCCAGATGATGCCTATGTGGCCGTTTGGGGCACACACTTTGAGAACCACTGCTTTAATGGCATCAGTAATCAGTCACAAGGACTGATAGGTAGACACTAAAGGGAAACAGTATCTCTCTGTGCAGGTTTTTAGGACACAGAACATTAGTTACATGTTTGCCACCTGCTGAAAAAACAGCCAGGTATATATTAATCTTTAAGAATTGTGACAAAATTACTAGTTGGAGGAAATTTCTTTCCAAGGATGAGCCCGAAACGTAAATAATTTTTAAAAAGAGACTGTTTATTTGCCTATATTAGGATTGTTGTAGGGGCGTCTGGGTGGCTCAGTTAAATTTCTGACGTTGGCTCAGATCATGTGCTCATGGTTCGTGAATTTGAGCCCCACGTTGGGCTCTGTGCTGACAGTTCGGGGCCTGGAGTCTGCTTTGGATTCTGTGTCTCCCTCTCTCTATGCCCCTTCTCTGCTCATGTTCTTTTTCCCTCTCAAAAATAAATAAATATTAAAAAAAAAAAGACTGTTGTAGAATCCAGTATTATGGGACCTCCTCAGCTAGCCTATTTAAGTTTTGATGTCTATATCCTTGGACTAACTTAAAAATGAATAGTGGAAGTTCAAAATTTCTGCCTGCATTAAATTAAAAATAAGCGTTTCTAAATATTTTTTATTCTTGTGTTAAGATAATAAGTAATCTTAGTTCAGTTGTTTCTTAACCTGATTATTAAAAAACAAAACAGTAATAAAAAATAATTCATCTGGCAAATGTACTGTTTGTATATAGTAGCCACTTTTAAAAACACATTTCTATTAAAATTGTTCTTAGATTTAGAGCACCTCGTATGTGGACCCAGCTGCCTTTATTTTACAGATCGAAATGCATGGATGAAAATATACTAATTAATGAAGTCGTTCGAGTTTAGCCTGAAGAGATTTAAAATTTCCTGTGATGGTTTGTACCGCTACTGACGAACTCATAGACTGAAGCTCGACCAGATAACCACAAATAGCATCCAGGGACAGATTTGTAAATCTTCTCCTGTAAAAGAAAACATACCCAATCAAGTATCAATACATTTAGAAACATTTCCTCCTAGCAGACTTCTCTCCAACTTCTGCTAATTTTAGTATAGTCCCACAAAGATTAAGGATTATAGAATTAAGTAAATAGTAAATAAATGAAAACAGACAAGAAAGGCAGGAGAGAAGTGAATTACCACATAACCATCATTTTTCTTTGGAAGATTATTATAATGGGAAAGAAGCAATTTGTTAAATAAAATTATTTACATTCTTTTGGTCTTTTCAAACAAATATACCTTGAAATGGCCAATAATATCACAAAGACATAATTGAGCTGTCCTGAGTCACTCATTCAAAGTAGAAGCGATGTAGAAGTAAATCATAAATTATATCATTTTACCTATAGAAAGGATTTAGGGCAAGGCTTGAAAAATGGGAAAAAGGAAAAACTCTAACCTTTTACACATGTTAACTGATATTATTGAACTAGTTAATCTCCATATCTTCCCCCATTTTCTCCAACTTTGTTGCCCAGATACTTAATAGAAACATTGAAAACTCTTCTAAAATACAGTTATAGTTACCTCTCACAATTTAAAACTTGGCTAGGATTCTCAACATATCTTGCCAATAGCACATGTATGCAATCCAAAAGGTGCAGTGGCTTCTTCATTCTGTTCCAGAATGGATCCTATAAAGGAAATATACATCATGAGTTATAAAAGCAAACTGTGTCAACTGATTTTTCTAATCATTTATGTTAGTTAAACTACTCATCAGAGTCGCAGGCAAAATCTATTGATACTAAAATAAACATTTGGGGCGCCTGGCTGGCTCAGTCAGAACAGCACTCAACTCCTGATCTTGGGTTCATGATTTGAGCCCCATGCTGGGTGTAGACATTACTTAAATAAACAAAAAAAAAGTATTTAATATTATGTGGTCACTAAATTATCTGGTTATGGTTAATATTTGAAAAACATTGAAAACCACACTGTTATGTTATTCAGGAATAATAAATGATGTATCAACCCACTTGGTAGAACATGTAAATTTCCTGTTTAGGAACCTGTGTTAAGAGGAAAACAAATCTCTCTTCTTGGCAGCTGTGACACCACTTTTACTTTATACCTATGCAGACTTAAGTCTGATGCTGTAACTAAAAGACTAAACAAGTAAAGAATCTTTTTAATTAAAACAATTCTTTTTTTATTTTTTTAATTTGAGGAGGCATAAGGGAGAGAGCAGAGGGAGACAGAAAGAGAAAACTGCAACCAGGCTCTACACTTAGCGCAAAGCCAGATGACCCTGGGATCATGACCTGAGCCGAAACCAAGAGTTGGGATGCTCAACCGACTGAGCCACCCAGGCGTCCCTAAACCAATAAAGGATTTTAATTCTAGTTCTAGCTTTACCAGAAAATGGGGATACTACTACTTGCTCATTTCCCATCATGGGGCTTAAATGAGATATACGAGTGCCTTGTAAAACACTGTATAAATGTTTTGATGGTGCTACCATAAAAGAATGATATACATCAGGATTTCATTTGAATCTTTTATCTTAGAATAAAAGTAGAAAATATATAGTCTGATAAGGTTCAATATAGTAAGAAAGATTTTTATTTACATTGAGGTATAACTGAAACCTATTAGTTTCACGGGTACAATGTAATGATTTGCTACTTGTTTATACCGAGAAATGATCACAATAATAGGCCTGGTTACAAGGCATCACCATCATAGTTACAAAAGGTTTCTTTTCTGGTGGTGAGGAAGATGTCTGATATATTTTAGATGAAGTTATAAGGAATAAATGCACTGTTATTTTGTTCTTTTAAAGTAAATGGTGATTCTTAATGTAATGGGTTTAACCTATTCCCAAGAGTAAAGCAAATATACTTATGTTTACTAATATTACAAAATATCCTATTTGTATAATATAAAGCAAAACGACCCACTATCAGTTTTAGAAGTCTAAAGAAAGTATGATAATTTCTTACGTTCAACAAATGAAGCAAACTGCTGACTGATTTTATCAGATGAGATACTTATACAAATAAAAATACTCTCCCTCTTTTATCCAGAAAAGTTCATTTACTTTAAATAAAATTATTTCAGGGGTGCCTGGTTGGGTCAGTCAGTTAAGTGTCTGACTTTGGCTTAGGTCATGATCTCCCAGTTTGTGGGTTTGAGCCCTGCGTTGGGCTCTGTGCTGACAGCTAGCTCAGAGCCTGGAGCCTGCTTCAGATCTGTGTCTCCCTGTCTCTCTGCCCCTCCCCCACTTGCACTGTTTCTCCCTCTCTCTCAAAGATAAACATTAAAAAATTTTTTTAATTAAAAAAATAAATACAATTATTTTGTTTTATTTCATATTTTCCTTACCCGTGACTTGAACAAGTGATCATATACTTCCAGTAGTCTAGGTAATGGCACCCCAATTTCATTCATGGTCTGTATTACAAAACCTACATCCCAGTTCAAAGTACAAACTTGCTGTTCTAAAAACTGCACAATAAAATCTGGAAAGGGAAAAAGATCAGGAATTAGAATTGTTAACTCTCACCCCCCTCAGCTTATTGAGATATAACTGCCATATTATACTGTGTAAGTTTAAGGTATCTAACGTGACGTGATAAACGTTTACTCCCGTAAGGTTAGTTAATATGTCCTTCACCTCACATAATTACTATTTTGTTGCTATAGAATTGGTAACTCCTGATACTAAAAAGTAGGCCTTATTAATAACTGAGCAATTTCTAAATGAAAATCTTTTGAAAACCAATTTAAAAAATTTTTATAAGAATAAATTATATATGAGAATAGACAAATATATAGAAATATAAAGTAGATTAGTGGTTGCCCAGTGCTGGAAGGTGGGAAAGAATAGGGAGTCACTGCTAGTAGGTACATGGTTTCTTTCCTGGGTGATGAAAATGGTCTAAATTTAATTGTGATTGTTGTACAACTATGAATGTGCTGAAACCACTGAATTATACAATTTAAAGCTATTAATAAAACTACTACATTTTGGTGAATTTGGAAAATACAGAAAGGTACAAGAAATAGAGACCATCCACAAGCCCATTATTGAAGAGGACCTACTCATATTTCTTTCATATCTTGATATATCCTCAATTTAACAGCTTTTCAGAAAAGAAGAGTTACTGCATCCTGATTCTAGAAATATTAAATGTGTTTTTTAAATGCCTTACCCCTCAGATGCAAAAGTTATTTGTTCTGATGGGTCTAACTGTGGTGTCATTCTCACTTTTGCTACTGTTGTATCATAAGATCATAACAATATGATTCAAATTCATATTTATGATACTTAAAATCTGACACTAACCAATGTTAATATCCATGGGCAAGAGTAATCACCAAAAAGACTGCCACTGAACCTCTATCTCCCCTAGAAGTTACCACTGAACCTCTATCTCCCCTAGAAGTTATCATACAAAAATTTTGCATAGGTAATCAAAATTCTAAAAACTCTAAACTTGTTCTAGTTTGAAACCTTTGGGAGTTTTTTTCCCATTGAAAGATGGACCGAAAAAAAAAACCAAAAACAAAAAAAAAAACCTCTTCTACCCTAAACTTACTGGGCTCAAAAATTAAAAATCCAAGTAAAGGGCTGCCTAGGAGGCTTAGTCAATTGGCTGTCTGACTCTTTCTTGGTTTTGGCTCAAGTGATCTCATGATTTGTGAGTTCAAACCCTGCATCGGGCTCTGTGTGGAGCCTGCTTGGGATTCTGTCTCCTGCTCTCTCTGCACCTCCCTTGCTTGCTCGTTTGCTCTCATATAAATAAACATTTAAAAAAAAAAGGTAAAATAAGGGGCGCCTGGGTGGCTTAGTCGGTTAAGCGTCCGACTTTCGCTTAGGTCTTGATCTGGCGGTTCGTGGGTTCGAGCCCCGCGTCGGGCTCTGTGCTGACTGCCAGCTCAGAGCCTGGAGCCTGTTTAGGAGTCTGTGACTCCCTCTCTCTCTGACCCTCCCCTGCTCACGCTCTCTCTCTCTCCTAGAAATAAACAAAACAAAACAAAACAAAAAAGTTAAAAAAAGGTAAAATAAAAATCCAAGTCATGGCACAAAAACAGACACATAGACCAATGGAAAATAGAATAAAGAACTCAGAACTGGACCCAAAAATGTACGGCCAACTAATCTTTGACAAAGCAGGAAAGAGTATCCAATGGAAAAAAGACAGCCTCTTTAACAGATGGTGCTGGGAGAACTGGACAGCAACATGCAGAAGAATGAAACTAGATCATTTTCTCACATCATGCACAAAAATAAACTCAAAATGGATAAAGGACATGAATGTGAGACAGGAAACCAGGAAACCATCAAAACTCTAGAGGAGAAAGCAGGAAATAACCTCCTTGACCTCAAACACAGCAATTTCTTACTTGACACATCCACAAAGGCAAGAGAATCAAGAGCAAAACTGAACTATTCGGACCACATCAAGATAAAAAGCTTCTGCACGGAAAAGGGAACAATCCATAAAACTAATAGGCAAATGATGGAATGGAAAAAGATAGTTGCAAATGACATATTAGATAAAGGGCTAGTATCCAAAATCTATAAGGAACTCACCAAAGTCTACACCAAAGAAACAAACAATCAGTGAAGAAATGGGCAGAAGACATGCACAGACATTTCTCCAAAGAGGACATCCAGATAGCCAACAGACCAATGAAATGATGCTCAGTGTCCGTCATCATCAGGGAAATACAAATCAAAACCACACTGTGATACCACCTCATGCTGGTCAGAGTGGCAAAAATGAACAAATCAGGAGACTCTAGATGCTGGCGAGGATGTGGAGAAACGGGCACCCTCCTACACTGTTGGTAGGAATGTAAACTGGTGCTACCCCTCTGGAAAACAGTGTGGAGGTCCTCAAAAAATTAACAATGGAACTCCCCTATGACCCAGCAGTAGCACCCAAGGGATACAGGAGCGTTGATGCGTAGGGGCACATGTACCCCAATATTCACAGCAGCACTCTCAACAAAAGCCAAAACATGGAAAGAGCCTATGTGTCCATCAACGGACGAATGGCTCAAGAAGATGTGTTTATCAACACAATGGAATGCTACATGGCAATGAGAAAGAATGAAATCTGGCCATGTATAACAACATGGATGGAACTAGAGGGTATTATGCTGAGCAAAATAAGTCAGGCAGAGAAGGACAGATACCATATGTTTGCACATATAGGTGGATTAGGAGGAACTTAATGGAGGACCATGGGGGAGAAGAAGCGGAAAAATAGTGGGGGAGAGGGAGGGAGGCAAACCATGAGAGACTCTTTTTTTTTTTTTTTTTTAATATTTTATTTATTTCTAGGAGAGAGAGAGACAGTGCGAGCAGGGAGGGTCAGAGAGAGGGAGTCACAGATTGAAACAGGCTCCAGGCTCCGAGCTGGCAGTCAGCACAGAGCCCGACGGGGCTCGAACCCACGAACCGCGAGATCATGACCTAAGCGAAAGTCGGACGCTTAACCGACTAAGCCACCCAGGCGCCCCAAACCATGAGAGACTCTTGAATGCCGAGAACAAACTGAGGGCAGATGGGAGCAGGGGAGAGGGGAAGGGGGACAATGGACATGGAAGAGGGCACTTGTGGGGATGAGCACTGGGTGTTATATGGAAACCAACTTGACAATAAACTAAGGAAAAAAATAAAATAAAATGAAATTTGAATATTGAAAAAATCCAAGTCAAAGCAGAAATACCTCAAAAGATATAATGTATAATGTGGCCTTTTTAAAATTATTAAAATTGTTAAGTTTTAATTTTCTCTTTATTTTTCTCATTAATGAAATAGCATGGCAGTTTCAATACTATACTTACAAAAAATGGCATAATTATAATGGTTTTATTTCTTGGTATCTTCAGGGAAGAAGTCCTAAATCAGAGATTGTCTGTAAACAAATCTCTACCCATATTAAACACACACACACACACACACACACTAAACAAACAAACAAAAAAACAGGGGCGACTGGGTGGCTCAGTCTGTTGGGTGGCTGACTTCGGCTCAGGTCATAATCTCACAGCTCATGAGTTTGAGCCCCGCCTTGGGCTCTGTGCTGACAACTCAGAACCTGGAGCCTGCTTTGGATTCTGTCTGTCTGTCTCTCTTTTCTCTCTGTCCCTCCCTGGCTCACTCTTTCTTTGTCTCAAAAATAAACATTAAAAAACAATTTTTTAAAATAATAATTTAAGGGTGCCTGGGTGGCTCAGTCAGTTGAGCATATGACTCTTGATTTTGGCCCAGGTGATGATCCCAGGGTTGTGGGATCAAGCCAGCTGTTGGGCTTGGTGCTGGCATGAAGCCTACTTAAGATCCTCTCTTTCTCTGCCTCTTTCCCTGCTCATGTATGCTCTCTCCCTCTCTAAAATAAATTTTTTTAATCCAACCAGTTTAATATTATGTTATGAGCATTTTCCTGGTTCTCAACATTTTTTAAAAATACCAGGTGCTTAACATTCTACTTCATGGGTGTATTTATGATGATCTACAATTGAAGAAAACATTATACATTGGCAGGTAGCTAATAATTAGAGTCACTACGTAGGTAACAATTATTGTCAGTATATTTGGTTAAGAAAGGGGTTCATGTGGGGGGGAGGGGGGGAGGGGCATAGAGGAGGACACTTATGGGGATGAGCACTGAGTGTTATGTGGAAACTAATTTGACAATAAACTACTTGTAAAAAAATAAATAAAGAAAGAAAGAAAGCGGTCAAAAATTGCATTTTTAATGCAACTGTCTGCTATAGACAAATATGTCCTCAATATAATAGAGTTCAATTAATCACAGATTGCCCATGCAGAAAAGCAACAGCCATTTTTCTTTTCTACTTCAACCTGTATAAGGCTGCCAACAATATAATCATTATACAGTTTGTTAGCACTATCTCCAGACAGATATTTAAACTTGGAAGGTCAAAGACAGTTTCCTAATTATTTATCAATAAATTCTGCTATCTTTGGAGGTCTTTCTTTCTGGAGAAGTAGAATTAAACTGCTGAGCTAAACAGCAACAAAGAAACAATTCCACTCTGAACAACATTATATTTCCACATCAATGAAGAAAATGATCAAAAGAAACCAAAACAAAACACCTCTGATAGCACTTACAGTTATTGCTTACCTAAAGGAAAGAAGCGAGGTGTGCCAGCATAAATTTTGCCAAGGAGTACAACCTTGAGACTAAGAGCGTGCATTCTATCTGGGGAGCTCAACGTCACACTTTCATTCAACTCTGTAAGAAAAAGACATGCCATCAGTAACCTAAATTGCTTTTTAATGGGAAATGTTTAAATTGGCTGTTTTATTCTATTTCAAGGTACAAAATGCCCTAGACATGATTCTAATATAATGAGCAGATACTGTGTTTCTGTTAGTGTTTGAAATACTCTTGCCTCAGGACACTGGTCACAGGATTCTGAGGAAAGCATCCCAGAATCCCTTAGAAGAAGCACAACAACCACAGGGGCTGCTGCCTGGCTCAGTCAGTTGAGAGTCTGACTCGATTTCGGCTCACATCATGATTTTTTATGTTCGTGAGTTTTAGCTCTGTGTTCGATTCTACGCTGACAGTGTGGAGCCTGCTTGAAATTCCCAGTCTCCCTCTCTCTCTGCCTCTCCCCAGCCTGCATGCACCTCTCTCTCTCAAAATAAAAATACAAACTTTAAAAAAAAAGTACAACAAAAAATGACATATCCTTTTCTGAGAGCCCTCTGCAATATAAACTGAGGTCGCTGTCTAGAGAACCACCCTCCACCATGTCTAGGCAGCGTCCACTCACTCTTTAACTCAGGTATATGTAATTTTCATGAGCTCTAGATATAGGAGAGCCACTTAGCAGCCTGCATTCCTCTACCAAGTCACTAAATAATGTACGCTAATATACCTGTGCGTGAGCACTTACCTTTCTCTATGATATCTTGCCAAAGTGTCTGCACCAATATAGGGTCTGAATAACCAGCACAATGAATTATTGCAAGCTTACACTCTGCAAGTTTAAACGGGTCAGCAAACTCCCCATAAAGCTGTCAAGAGAAAATGTCAACATTATACATGCAACCAGAGGTCAGCAGTCAGAAATTAATAGTGATGCACTCTTCGAAAACTAATCAAAGATTTTATCCAAAATTCCCAATATATGAGGTAAAGATGTGATGACATGCAGCTGGTCATAACTCCCAATTAAGAATGGTAAAGGCATGGTAAATACATTTAAATAGATTTCAACATCCATGCCCTTTTTTCCCCTTGGCTGGCAGGGAGATACTGCAATGATACTTCTTTCATAATTATTGTTGTCTTAGCCAGTGTTTCCAACATCTTGGAAATACTGACAAATCTCAGGGTGCTTCACAGTACTTGGAGAAATGTTCAAGAATAGCTGAAAAAGGAACTGCTCGGAAATACAGAGTGGGAGACACTTCAAGATATAAGCAAACATAAACGACTTTTCCAATACAAGAAACAAGGCCATGAAATAGATGGCAGGAGTTTTGACAAAGCCCCATGTGAGGCTGATAGAGTTTTGATAGAAAATGGGCTGCAAAGAGCAAGTAAACTCTTCCTAAGAGTCAGATACCACAGCAGTGATTTGTCAGCCCAGCGACATGCTCCCAAGAATGGTTTATCTTATTTGTGGAGATAGATTAATCTTTCCCATGAAACACAAAATAGAATGCAAAAGAAACAAGGAATCTGTAGATATTAGGTGCCTGCTAGAGGAATTCAAGTTGCTTTTTTACCTTAGTTATGTCCATTAGTTCGGAATCCAGCTGAGAAATTGCATCCTGTACAGAAGAATGATGGGAATATTGCCTTTGTAGCGTCTCTTGTATCTGAAGTTGGATCCTAGCAACCTAGTTTGGATAAAAAAAAAAAAAAGCACGTCTTAAGTTCTTTAGGATAAATCAACAAGTACTAGAAGGAATGATTCCTAGTACCTGACTCAGTTTGTTAAAGTAAAACTAATATATAAATAACAGCATAGTGATTACAGTTAATAACATCATATTGCACATATGAAAGCTGTTGAATAGATCCTAAAAGTTCTTATCACAAGAAAAAAAATTGTAATTATGTATGATGATGTTAACTAGACTTAGTAAGGTGATCATTTTGCAATATGTAAAAATACTGAATCATTACATTACACATCTTGCAATATGTAAAAATACTGAATCATTACATTACACATCTGAAATATGTTAGATGTCAATTACAACTCAATAAGAAAAATGTGTAAATAAAGACATAACAGACCAGACTCTTTATCAAAACATAAAAGATTTCACAAGAAGTATACTGTGATGGAGAGCCTGTGCTACCACTAACACTCATTCTTCCTATAACGGTAGCCAGACAATGCCTAGATTATACTTCTCAACTCCTCTGCAGGGAAATATGGCCATAAAAGTAAGTTCTCTTCAAAGGAATGTGACTGGAAGTAAAGTATATCACATCAGGTTTAAGATCTTTAAAAGAGTGAATGTGCTTACATGTTCTATTTTCTCTAACTCCCTTTGACAGAAGAAAATGGTAAGATCATGGCAGACATTAAAGCCAGAAAACAGGGTCTTCAAATCAATCAAGTGGAAGAAAGCCACTGGCCCAGCAGGGATGCCCACTCTGGATATTTGTGGATGACAAATACGCTTTTGTGTTTGGACCATTATATTAGGGCAGTTTAACCTATTCTACTTCATGTATCTACTCATAAGGTTCTAGAATAAATGGTAAATGTGATCTAATCTCCTCGGTGTTAGAATAGTTGGAAAAAACCTTCAGAAATGCCACAGAGAAAAAATTTTAATTACAGGAATGTCTTGTGATGCAAATGCTGCAGACATAAAATCTTTAAAAATATTTACATCTAAATATGAAAATAAACACATGTATGCAGAAGAGACTGGAATTAACAATACTGACTGCTACTGACTTATTACTGACTAGAGGGAAGCAGGGGAAATGGAATAAATGTGGCTACTGATCAATGCAGACAAAACTTAAGTATCTTTAGCACTTACTTCCATTTTTTCTTCTAATTCATGAAGGAATTCACCGTCCGCAGCTATTGATGAAATGGCAGTGGAACTTTTGGCACTAAGAATGGCTCGAGCAATGTACTCGAGTCGCTGCTGAAGTGAAATTTCTGTGCTGGAGGGAAAAACCCTTATTTTTATTTATATGGATTCTTAAAGAGCCAATATATAACTATATCAATTAGGACATTATTTTTTATACATCAAATGAACATAAAAGGCCATTTAAAACTTGAAAAAATTATTACAGGATTTCTAATAAAAGAGATCAACAATTTAAGGCAACAAATAAAGAAAAACTTAAATTTATACCCAAAAAAGTAACTTCCTATTTTAAAATTTCAATTGGGTATATAGTAAAACTTAGATTCTTCTAAAACTAAAAGTAAGGAAAATATTCTTGATTACTCACATTCTTTACTTCTCTACCTTAATATGGCCAACACTGCATGTGATCATCCACCAAGCAACTAGACTGACCTCTTAAAAACAAGTATCAAATTATGTCACATGCCTTCAACTACTCCTTCAATCTCCACTCTTTCCACTTGCTCACTGTTCACCATCTCCAACCCCAATGGCTTTCTTTTCTGTACTCTAAACATTACAAACTTGAATCTTATAGACTGTCTCTGCAGAGACCACTGCTCCATACCTGGACCCCTTCCTCCATTTCTTTAACAGCTGTCTATTTGTGTTACTTAAGAATCAATTTTTGGGGTGCCTGAGTGGCTCAGCTGGTTAAGAGTCCAACTTCGGCTCAGGTCATGATCTCATGGTCCATGGGTTCAAGCCCCGGGTCGGGCTCTGCTGACAGCTCAGAGCCTAGAGCCTGTTTCGGATTCTGCATCTCCCTCTCTCTCTCTGCCTCTTCCCTGCTCATGTTCTGTCTCTCTCACAAAAATAAATAAACATTAAAAAAAAAATCAATTTTATGACAATTTGTGAGGTCTCCTCTGACCAATCTTGACAAAAGCAAGATTGGTCAGAAAATCACCTGGTCGTCACCTGGCTATTTCTACCATATTATCCTATTTTTATTGTATTCACAGAACCTAAACTTGTGTCCACAGTCTATACCCACTAGAACAGGAGCTCTCTGGGAACAAAGATGGTGTTTATGTTGCTCACTACTCCTTGAACATACATCACTGGTGCTCTGGTTGGCTGGCTGGCTGGCTGGCTGGCAGGGGTCAGAAAGCTCCAAGCATATATCCATGTCCATGGTTACTATCTTTAGTCCTTTCTAATCCCCTAACTCTATCAGATGTGGTTCCTTGACATTATAAAGTGACTTGGCATTAAAAACAAACACACTAATTCATTTAGTTGTTGGGAACCTCTCATACCAACCAGTATTAAATGTAACTTTTGATAGCCCCATTAATTTCAATTTGAATCAAGAAAAAACTAGCTTTCTTTTCCTTTCAGAGATCTTGAACTGTTTCCCGCCCTTTTCTCTCCCCCCAAAAAAGCAAAAGGAAAAAGGAATCAACTCCTTTCTCCCTTCTATCTTTCAAAGTACAGGTGCAGATGGCAGTTACTTAGCACTGACCATCTCTTAATGTTGCACATAAAGGACTATTTTAGGAGTTTGTTTAGTATATTTAGAACCCATTTCTGAAGGACCTTCCCTTTCTTTCTCCACTCATCAGCAAAAAAACATACTTGAATGAAACATATTGAAAGTGGGAACATTTCTAAATTATTTAAAATAGAATATCCTATAGCTACCAATTTATTTTCTGCAGCCTATATATACAAAGAGTATAATGAGAAAGAGTAATTATAGTTGGAAAAATATTGTATTGTGGAGAGAGATGGTAAGCTGAGAGCTAAATTGGGGATGGACACGGTATCTCACATGAGGAGGAAATTAGGTTGTATGTGTTATGTATGATGACGATATGGATAATGAGTATTCTTAAAAGTTAGACAATTTCTTTTTTTTTTTTTTTTTTAAGAAGCTTTTGCCTCCAGGCAAGGTCTTCTTCTTTTTTTTTTTTTTTTATTTCTAGGAGAGAGAGAGAGACAGCGTGAGCAGGGGAGGGTCAGAGAGAGAGAGGGAGTCACAGACTGAAACAGGCTCCAGGCTCCGAGCTGGCAGTCAGCACAGAGCCTGACGCGGGGCTCGAACCCACAAACTGCGAGATCACGACCCAAGCGAAAGTCGGACACTTAACCGACTAAGCCACCCAGGCGCCCCAAAGTTAGACAATTTCTGAATAGTAACATTACAATTATTGTTATAACAAGGAAAAAGAACAATAAATATTAATGGAAGAGCAATTAAGAACATATGTACATAGTAACATTTGCTATTACAGTCACATCTAGACTCCTTAAACTCATTTTACGTTATTGTATATGTGTATATATGTATGTATGTATGTTTTTTTAAATGTAAGTTCTACACCCATGGTGGGGCTTGAATTCACAACCCTGAGATTAAGAGCTGCATGTTCTATTGACTGAGCCAACCAGGAACTCCCATATATGACCATTCTAATTAATTTGGTTTAATAACAGCTTTACTTCCAAAAAATCCGCTTCCTAACTTAACTGATCTCCAATTTTAGAAATAGCACTTGTAGGGGCGCCTGGGTGGCTTAGCTGGTTAAGAGTCCGACTTTCACTTAGGTCATGATCTCATGGTTCGTGGGTTCGAGCCCCGCGTCGGGCTCTGTGCTTACTGCCAGCTCAGAGCCTGGAGCCTGTTTCGGTCTGTCACTCCCTCTCTCTCTGACCTCTCTCTGACCCTCCCCTGCTCACACTGTCTCTCTCTCCTAGAAATAAATAAAACATAAAAAAAAATTAAAAAAAAAAAAAAAAGAAATAGCACTTGTATTATTTTGGCAAAGAAAATTTCAAATGAAAATACAGGGTCAAATTAATGAACTGTCCAGACTGTATTAAATCATTTTTTGAGGGGTGTCTGGGTAGCTCAGAGCTCAGTTGGTTGAGTGTGTGACTTTTAACTTCAGCTCAGGTCATGATCCCAGGGTTGTGGGATTGAGCTCCAAGATGGGCTCTGCACTGAGCATGAAACCTGCTTAAGATTCTCTCTCTCTTTCTCCTTCTCTTTCCCTCGGCCTCTCTCCCTCACTTGCTCACTCTCTTAAAAAAAAATTGTTTTTTGATATGATAATCTAACTAGAAATTTCAATGCTTTAACGAGATTCATAATAATCTTCAACATATGTGGTCAAAACTTTTTCAGTAATTTAAAACACTGTGAGAGCAAACTAGTCTAGAATTAGTAAAACATTTAAAATTATAAAGCCTTTGAGAAGTTTTTGTCCTTTTAATTAAGAATACTAATTAGCTGCTTTTAGTAGGAAAGAAACTTTAAAGTTTTACAGGGTGCCTGGGTAGGACAGTTGGTTAAGCGTCTGACTATTGATTTCAGCTTAGGTTATGATTTCATGGTTCATGACTCATGAGTTCAAGCCACACATAAGGCTCTATGTAGATGGTGCAGGGTCTGCTTGGGATTCTCTGTTCCTTCTCCCTCTGCCCCTCCCTGGACTCACTCTCTCTCAAAAAAAATAAGCATTAAAAAAAATTTAGAAGACAGTTTGGATAGAGGGTGTATTAGATATTTAGTACCTCCTATACACTATGAAAAATAAAAAGAAAAAACTGTTAAGCTTTCAGTCCAAGTAAAAGCATTAAAATTCTACATGCATATAACCTGAATGAGGTTTTATTTAATTTCTTCCTTTCATATATATGTATTTTTAAGTAGAGTTCCTGTCCAACATGGGGCTTGAACTCACAACCCTGAGGTTAAGAGTTACATGGTCTACCAACTGAACCAGCCAGGCATCCCTATTTATTTTCTGAAATTGGATGTAACCAGATATAGGTAAGTTATCATTCTTCACAATGAGAATATTATACCATACCTGTGCATGTCAGCCAATTTGGACAGGACACGAGCCGCATTACTAAAGCTTCTGTTCTTTTCATAATACCTCCACAGTAAATCCATATAACGAACTTTGTTTTGATCAACTTTGGCCATTCGGACTAGATGTGGCTCCAGAAATGGAGAAGCAATCTGCAAATTATACAGTTACTCAGAAACATTTTCTATTTACTTGTTCTTTATGTAGTAACTATAATATTTTTAAGACTATAGATGTGCTTTGTTCCATGAATACATCTGCAGAATTATACAGATAGAGGGCAGTTTTTCTCATTATATATGTATGACTTTTGTTTTATCAGAGTTAACCAGAGAGCTGCTATGTCAGTTGAATTAGGCTAATAAAAATAATTACAATCCAATTACAAATCTTAATAAGCTCTGAAAACAAAGCTACTGATTCCTAGACTCTTAGCTCAAAGACATCCTTACCATTATCAAATGTCATACATTTATTTTATAGACTGAAGAACACGGAGACTCAGGATAGTAAAAAGACATATGTGAAGTCACATACTGAATTAACACACAGGTAACACCAAGTTTAGGTCTCCTCATTCATAATCCAGTGATTTCCACCCCACTATATGAACTCCTATCAGCTTCAAAATAATGAGCAAATTAGAGCAATAGCTTACTTTGCCCACTAGTAAAAGATTATTACATTACCTGACTTTACTCTAACACCTAATGGTAGATTCAGGATAAGAAAATGAATTTCCTGTAAATATATAAATGCTTAATCCACTGTGTTATGCTACTTGAAAATACAAATTAACAGTATTAGAATAAAAATATATTTTACCTGCAATAGCTTATCTGCAAGATCAGCTTGTATTAGCCAATTATAAAGGGCAATACTAAAGAGCTCATCTTTGGATCGCTGAGACAGTTTAAGCATTTGTTCAAACTAAAAGTAAAAAAAAAAAAAAAAAAAAGGAAAAATTACCAGTTAAAAGCTGTTGCTAGGCATCCTGACCAACAACCTAATAAAATCCTGAAGTCAAGAATCATTAAATGCTACATCCTAAGAGCCAGTACATTTCCCAAGAGGAGCTGCCACCACAACTACACAGGATTAAACAATGCAATTTCAGAATAAACATATGCCACGTGTCTTACATGATGTCCTGCTTCTTCGTTACTCAGCATATTGGGATCAGAGGACAGTACTGGAGGCCCAGGTTTTTTGGGTACACTGGGAGACTGAGGAGCAGCCTTACTTTGATTTACCAGTTCTTGAAGTGTATCTGTAATACACTTGTAACTGTTTAATCTGAAAAAGAAGAGAAAAGGAGCAAGTACATTATTTAATTAGATAGCAACTGACTTATCTAAATAAACAGAAGAATTTGAAGACTATTTTGGGGAACTGATGTATATACATACATATATTTGAATACAAATAATATAAATTGTATACTTTTTTCCAGGTTTGAGAAACATCTGGTTAACCAAAACAGGGTGAAGCCATAAAAATGAATATATTAATAAAGAACATGTTTTAGATAGGTTATATATTTTCCTTAAGGATACACATTTTTTTCTTTAATATCACTACTAATTTGCGAACATGTATAAAGTGTCCCTTAAAGTATGAATCTTCACCCAGAACCGGAAATTAGGCAGGGGAAGAAATGGTTCCAAATAAATTATTTCATTTATTTATTCAATTTTATTTTAGAGAGAGGATGGGGGAGAGGGGGAGAGGGAGAGGAAATGAAGGAGGGAGGTGGGGAGAGAGAGGGAAAGAGGGAGGAGAGAGACAGAGCGGGGGCGGGGGAGAGAAAGGGAGAGGAAAAGAGAATTAAAGCAGGCTCCACACAAAGCGTGTGGATAACCTAAGCCAGTATCAAGAGTCTTAACTGACTGAGCCACCCAGATGCCCCAAGTTATTTCCTTTAAAATTGACATTAATAAAGGGTTATAAAAACCAGAGAGGCAAGTTCTTAAAATTTTTCACCAGACTAAAACTTCTAAACTAAAAATTATCCTAATTCAGTTTAAAAAAACAAGACATTTTTTTAAAAAAAGTTTATTTTTGAGAATATGAGCCTATGTGCATGCAAGTGGGGGAGGAGCAGAGAGAGAAAACATCTCAAGCAGGCTCCACGCTATCAGCGCAGAGCCCAACTTGGGGCTTGAACCCACAAAGCATGAGATCATGACCTGAACCAAAGTTAAGCTGGATGCTTAACCAGCTGAGCTACCCAGGTGCTCCTAAAACAAGACATTTTTAAGTGAAAGCAAAATCCAATTTTGTAAGTGTACTTAAAATATTATTTTCTTAATACAGTACTATCAATCAAACTTTACACCAAGAAAAATCTGTAACTATAAATCGACAATCTGCTAAGGTGATGAAACTTGCCTTTCTTGGAAAGCCTGCAAGCCCACAAGGTCTTCTTCTGGTTCTCCATGCTTATAGAAATGAAGTCCAAGACCCTGAGGATCTTTTTTTTCTGCAGCAGTAAGAGAGAGCTCCACTACGCCCTCATAAAAACGGACTAATGAGAAAAGAAAAGGGCCAAGTTAAGGGTTATTATTAAGCTGGATGCATTTCTCTTTAGCTGGTATATTAAAATATTGATCAAGGCTATTATTTCTCTACTGTATACTAGTCACTCTGATGACAGTATCACATAAAATATGTCTAGTGAATCTACCAAAGAACAAGGTACCAATATGCCTAAAAAGCAACTATTAAAATATATTTTCTTCATTGGAAAAAAAATTTCATAGTTAGAACAAAAGGGGAGGTTTCAGTTCATTGATGGGAAAAAAAATCTCAGGTTTCAAAACAATATCTGTGCTAAGTTATTACTTTTACAAGTTAGATTTGAAGCAATTTTATTTTTAAAAGATTATTTATTTATTTTTAGAGAGAGAATGCCCGCATGTCATGGGGAAGGGACAGAGACAGAGAGAGGGAAAGAGAGAATCCCAAGCAGGCTCCATGCTGTCAGCACGGATTCCTACTTGGGGCTTGGATCTTACTAACCGTGAGCTCATGACCTGAGCCAAAATCAAGAGTCAGATGTTTCACCAACTGAGCCACCCAGGCACCCCTAAAATAATTTTAAAGCAAGCAGACAGGTACTATTTTAAAAATTAGAAGAATTTAAAGCATCCAAAGAATAAATGTAACCTAGGAAGCTATCTAATACAGACAGTAGTTTAACTGGACAAGGACTGAACCTCTAGTGTTAAAAAGTTACATGTTTCAAGATACAAAAAGAGCTCTATAGATTTTGCAGAGGCCAGTGCAGTCATCAAATACTAAAACACAAGGCATGAACTTCTTGTGTCCTGTCACTTGGGAAACTGAAGGTGAAGGAGGATTTGCTTCTGGGAAGAAGCTCTTCATCAGTAACTTGTTTTATTCAGTCATTTGTCCCCTGAGTTAAGAGCAAGATATGAACATTTCGTTTCTCACCTTGTCTATACTGAGCACAAACACTGGAAAGGTCCACTTGATTGCTGATTTTTTGATATTCCTTCAAGGATTCCCTTAACATTCTTTCCTTTTCAATCTTATTTTGAACTTGTCGGGAACGCTGGAGAAGTTCATTTGCCTAGAATTAGAGATGACAAGAACTTAAAAAAGATTCAAAATTCAGCACACAGATGATGCTATCGACATAAGTTTTGGTCTATGTCTCAATATAAATCTGATTTATCATCATCAAAAAATAAAAATTCTACAAACTTACTTCTTAATTTTAGGCAGAAAAATTTTTGACCAAAAATTCCTAGCTATTCTTAATTCCTCTCACAAATATTTTACTCAAGATAGTGTAAATCTCTTGCCTAGTCAATACATTATTGGTCAGCAGGCAGTCCATTGTGATAGTTTTAAATTATTTTCACCTGTAGGAAAGGATCAATAAAAATGGCCCAATTAACTCTAAAATATTACAGACTTAAAGTTTTAGTAAGTTTTAATTTCTAAGAAACATTAACCATTTAAAAATATATGGTCTAGAAATACTACCAAAATTCTTTATGAAATATTTAAATACAGAAGAATTTTAAGAAATGATGTAGTCCAACCCCTTCTGCAGAAAGACTCTGAGGCCAGGAGAGGTTAAGAGACCTACCCAAGGGACTTCATATGTTAAGTAAAAGATGGTTCCTGATTCCATTTCTAGTGTGCTTTTCAGACCATAAAACGTCCTATAAGAAATACTGCTATAGCTATTAACACATCATACCTTAGAGCAAACTGCATCATCAGTGCTATACAGAAGGGGGCAGATATCCTGTAAGTGTAAACTAATGCCGTCAACAGCAGCATTATCTCTGATGTAGCAGTTGATAAGAGATGCAATTAATGCCCCAGTCAGTTCCTTGTCCCTGATGACCAGATCTTTAAAGGTGGTGATTTTCAGCTGCTCCTGAAACTCCTAGGAGTATGAGAAAAATCCTTTTTTGTTTTATCACAAATAGAGGAATATCCCATTTCCACCCAGAATAAAATTTCCTTAGTTTAAATTAACCAAGACATTAATAGACTCTTTCATTCAAAAGAGAAAATATACTATACAGATCAACCCATTTTTCCAAGTTTTCATAGAATCATACAGAGTTGTTAAAGAGCCCACAGTGTGACCAGACCAAACCTCTCTACTTACAAATGAGCAAAGTAAAATGTAAACAGAACCAAAATTAGAGCCAAGTCTCCTGATTTTAGTCATAGCCAGGAAAGAATAATCACTCAGCTATATTAAAAAATCTTGGGCTTACATTTATTTTTCCTAAATGTTAGAATTCTATTTAAAGCTTTTTAACATGGGAGTCTGACCTCATTTTGAACAAATTTGCTTATTAAACCTGAGTTCTATAGTACTCGAGTAATTTATGCTATAGTAAACTATTCTGTTTAAGGCTTTACTGCTATTTTTTTCTAAATTTCTGCTTAAATCCAGTCTATGTTCCAATTTTTGAATATTTAATTTGCTTTCCTTCAACATACATCCATGATGCGAGGAAGGAAGCTTTGAAGAGGGATCACAAAAAGTACAAAATTTACCTACATTATGTTTACCACCCAATAAAACTAAAAATCTACCTGGCATGGAAAGAAATGATTTCATAATTAAGCACATTTGCTTGAATTTTTAAAAGGCAAAAAAAAGGGGGCGCCTGGGTGGCTCAGTCAGTTAAGCATCTGGCTTTGGCTCAGGTCATGATCTTACGGTTCGTGGGTTCGAGCCTCGCATCGGGCTCTGTGTTGACAGCTAGCTCAGAGCCTAGAGCCTGTCTTCAGATTCTGTATCTCCCTCTCTCTCTGACCCTCCCCAGCTCACACTATCTGTCTCTCATAAATAAGTAAAACCTTAAAAAAAATTTAAAAGGCAAAAAAAGTTTACGCATTTATATAAAACAAAACGACCAACAAAACTATGCCCTGGATATTATCAGAAAGAACGAGGGGGGTTGCCTTTAACTTTGAAAATTGGTACTCAAAAGTCAAGAATTAAACATCTCAGGGTAACCAAATAAATCTAGAGGATAAGGGAAATTTTTTTTTTAAAAAAGGTTTGAGAGAGAGAGAGAAAGGGAAAGAGAGAAAGAGAGCATGTGAGCAGGGGAGGGGCAAAGAGAGAGAGAAGAGAATCCCAAGCAGGCTCTGCTCAGGGCTTGATCTCATGAACTGTGAGCCCAAATCAAGAACCCAGAGTTGGGCATTTAACCAACTGAGCCACCCAGATGCCCTAAGGAAATTTTGTTGTGGTTGTTTATTTATTTATTTTGAGTGGGAGAGAGAGCAAGGAAGCAAGCAAGAGGGGCAGGGGTAGAGAGGGAGAGAGAGAAACCCAAGCAGGTTCTACACTTAGCGAAGAGCCCAACACAGGGCCTGATCCCCTGACTATGAGATCTTAACCTGAGCTGAAATCAAGAGTTGGATGCTTAAATGACTGAGCCACCCAGGCATCCAGAAAAAAAAACTGCAGTGATTAAGAATTGTAGTGATTAACTGGGGCGCCTGGGTGGCTTAGTCGGTTAAGCGTCCGACTTTCGCTTAGGTCTTGATCTGGCGGTTCGTGGGTTCGAGCCCCGCATCGGGCTCTGTGCTGACTGCCAGCTCAGAGCCTGGAGCCTGTTTCAGTCTGTGACTCCCTCTCTCTCTGATCCTCCCCTGCTCACGCTGTCTCTCTCTCTCTCCTAGAATTAAAAAAAAAAAAAAAAAAAAAGAAAAAAGAATTGTAGTGATTAAGTATGGAAGAAATCACAGACTGAAAATGATCACTTCATAATCCTAAATAATTGATTCAGGTAATGATTCATCAAATGGTTGATCAAGTTTGATGGGGAATTTCACACTGGCAGTACCTGAATCCAGTAATCAATCTTAGTATCACTAAAAGGGAACAATTAAACCTTCTGTGTCTCCTAATAAATACAATCTGAAACTCTAACCACTGCATATGAAATATTCTATTCATCCTCAAATAAACTGACCTGAATTTAAGCAAGCCTCTGTAGGCTTAGCTTCCTTTTTATACAAAATATAGGAAACAGAGGGACAAATTCACTCTAAGGAGATAAAGACAACTTCAGAATGTTAAACATTCTATGACTGATGACCTGATTTCTTCCTGGCAATAGCAAGGAAAAAAGAAAGGAAAATGTCTCCAGACTGACAGAGATTTAAGAGAAATCACAATCAAATTCAAGGGGTGAACCAACTATTTAGATTCTGATTTGAAAGACTCAATCTGACAGAGAACTTTCATTGTTTTACCAATAAACTTTTAATATATATACATTTTTAAGTAGGCTCCATGCCCAATGTGGAGTTTGAACTCACAACCCTGTGATCAAGACCTATGCTAAGATCAAAAGTCAGATGTTTAACCAACTGACTGAGCCACCCAGGTGCCCCTATTGTTAATATTGCAAAGTTTAACAATAATAAAACTGTTACCCAAAGAAATGTCCACTTTTTATTTTTTAGAGAGAGAAAGAGAGTGGGAGTGAAAGTGGGGGGAATCCCAAGCAGGCTCCACGCTTTCAGCATGGAACCCAACTTGGAGCTCAATTCCATGAACTGTGAGATCATGACCTGAGCCAAAATCAAGAGCTGGACACTCAACTGGCTGAGCCATCCAGGAGCCCCTAAAGAAATGTACACTTTAAAATTTTTATTTTATTAAATAATTTATTTTTTATTATTATATTATTATTTTTAATGTTTGTTTATTTTTGAGAGAGAGAGCATGTGGGGGGGGGAGGACAGAGAGAGAGGGAGTCACAGAATCTGAAGCAGGCTCTATGCTCTGAGCTGTCAGCACAGAGCCCAACGGGGGGCTTGAACCCACAAACCGCGAGATCATGACCTGAGCTGAAGCTGGACGCTTAACCGACTGAGCCACCCAGGTGCCCCTATTTATTATTTTTTAAAGCAAAATGCCACATACAGATACAGTGCCTCATCTGGATGTCTAGAGCCTTGGAAGCTACAAATGGACTTTGAGAGCTTGTTTGGAGATTTTAGTAGGGAAGCACAGCTATTCATATACCCTTGAGTAAAGAACACTCCCCTTCTATCAGGGAAGGTCATCCTCTGAGCACACAGCTTTAGAAGGAAAGCACATGGAACGGTGAGGGAAGAAAAGGACACTTGCCTAGCCAGTCAGATATGCCAAGTCAACCATGGCGATCAATGCGGGTGACAGATGTCACAGCCAGGTCTCTCTCACATTGCACCATTTTTTAGAAACATAGTAGGGGTGCCTGGATGGCTCAGTTGGTTGAGAATCCAACTTTTGATTTTGGCTCAGGTCATGATCTCATGGTTCTTGAGATCAAGCCCTATATCAGGTTCTGCACTAACAGTGAGGAGACTGCTTGGGATGCTCGCTCTCTGGCCCTCCCCTGTGCTTGCAAGTGCTCTCTCTCTCTTAAAATAAATAAGCATTGGGGCGCCTGGGTGGCTTAGTCAGTCAAGCGTCTGACTTTCGCTTAGGTCATAATCTCATGGTTTGTGGGTTTGAGCCCCGCATTGGGCTGTGTGCTGACTGCCAGCTCAGAGCCTGGAGCCTGTTTCAGTCTGTGACTCCCTCTCTCTCTGACTCTCCCCTGCTCACGCTGTCTCTCTCTCTCTCTCTCTCTCTCTTAGAAATAAATAAAACATTAAAAAAATAAATAAGCATTAAAAAAAAAAGAACTATACAGCAAAGTATATAGAAATGAAATGACATGATGAGTAGGATCATCCTTAAAGTAATTCAGTAAAGGAAAAAGAGAACAGACTAATGAGAGTTGATAAAATGTTGAAAATGCTGAATACAAGTAAAGTGTATATGGGGACTGTAACGTAGTACAGTATTTACTCTATTCTTGTGTATGTTTAGAGACGTTCACAAATAGGGGTGCCTGGCTGGCTCAGAAGGTAGAGCATGTGACTCTTGATCTCAGGGTCATGAGTTTAAGCAGGCATGGAGCCTACTTAAAAAAACGAACAAAAAAACAGTAACAGAAATGTTCACAATTAAAACATAGGTAGGAATACATTTGCCCCCGTGAACTGCCTAACATTTAAATAAATGCAAATTACCATTATACTTAAAAAGGATTCAAATGAGGACAGCAAAAGAAATATGAACCATTCATTTCCCAAAATGGTAAACATCTTTCTTTAAACTAAGAATGTTTAGGGGCGCCTGGATGGCTCAGTCATTTAAGTGTCCAACTTCAGTTCAGGTCATGATCTCATGGTTTGTGGGTTCAAGCTCAGCACTGGGCTCTGTGCTGACAGCTAGGAGTCTGGAGCCTGTTTCAGACTCTGTGTGTCTCTTTTCTCTGCCCCTTCCCCAGCTCACACTCTGTTTCTCTCTCAAAAATAAACATTAAAAAAAAAGATGTAAGAAATGTTTAATTCACTGGACTCTTTGAAATTACATGCAAAGGGGCGCCTAGGTGGCTCAGTCGGTTAAGCATCCAACTTTGGCTCAGGTCATGACCTCACGGTTCATGGGTTCGAGCCCTGAATCGGGCTCTGTGCTGACTGCCAGCTCAGAGCCTGGAGCCTGTTTCAGAGTCTGTGACTCTCTCTCTCTCTCCTAGAAATAAATAAAACATTAAAAAAAAATTTTTTTTTAAAGTATTTTTAGGGGTGCCTGTATGGCTCAGTCAGTTAAGCATCTGACTTAGGCTCAGGTCATGATCTCATGGTTCGTGGGTTCGAGCCCTGCATCGGGTTCTGTGCAGGCAGCTCAGAGCCTGGAGCTTGTTTCAGATTCTGTGTCTCCCTCTCTCTCTGCCCCTCCCCCACTCATGCTCTGTCTCTATTTCAAAAATAAACTATTAAAAAATTAAAAATAAATAAAAAGATATTTTATGGTCCCTAGGTGGCTCAGTTGGTTAAGTGTATGACTTTGGTTCAGGTCATGATCTCACAGTTTGTGAGTTCACACCCTGCATTAGGTTCTGTGCTGAAATCTCAGAGCCTGGAAGCCTTTCAGATTCTGTGTGTGTGTGTCTCTCTCTCCGCCTCTCCCACTCACACACTCTCTCTCTCCCTCTCTCTCTCTCAAAAATAAACAAATATTAAAAAAAAAGAGATATTTCTGGCAAAGACTTCATTCACACACCAAGATAAAGTTCTCATGTATTGTAAAAACTTACGGTTTTGACCAAGTGGATCATGCAAGTTTTCATGCTTTAGTGTAATCTTCCTATAACACACTAACATCATCATAACCTAAATACTTCCCAAAATAACCCCCTCCCAAACCCAAGTGTAAGATTAAAGCTCACTTAAAATAAAACCAACTATTAAACACAGTATTCACAGTATGAGCCTAAGGGGGAAAAAAAAATCCTACCTTCTGAAGTTCTCCTACAATGACAGTGAACTGATGTTCACAAAGAAGTTTCCATAAAGCCAGAGCCTGGTATGATTTTCGAACCAACTGCTGGATTGCCTGAAGTGAAACCTTTTCACTCAGCTGAGCCTCTAATTACAAAACACAACTAATGAAGTTTTAAAAAAATGACATATGTTGTTTTAAAGTAAGGCAAAACTTTAACATCAATAAAAGCACTACAGTTAAAGGTGAAATCCTCATTGTTCTCCTCCCTTCCCTTAAGCACCCATGATCATGACTTGCTGAATTCATGCTTTTACTGTGTCACTATGTATATGTGCTTCTGTGTGTGTGTGTATGTACACATAAACAAAAACACTGCAGTTTATAAACAATTTACACTGTTGCTTCTTCCACCCAATTATATGTTCACAGGCTATCTATACTAATAAATGTAAATCTAGTTATTACTAGATATTCCATCATGTAAGTATACCAGAGTTAGGTCCATTTTCCACCTAAAGGATATTTATATTCCCATGCTCTGCTACTAAAACAATAATGCAATAAATATGCTTAAGAAAGGTCTTAAAAAAGTCAGATTTCTTTAGGACTATGTACTTTAAACCCTAGATTAAGATAAACTGCAAAAAACAAAAAACTGGTGAGCCTGAAATCAATATTGCACTGTACGTTAACTAAAATTTAAAAAATAGGGGTGCCTGGGTCGCTCAGTCGGTTAAGCTTCCGACTTCGGCTCAGGTCATAATCTTGCGGTTCGTGGGTTCAAGCCCCGCGACGGGCTCTGTGCTGACAGCTAGCTCAGAGCCTGGAGCCTGCTTCAGATTCTGTGACTCCCTCTCTCTCTGACCTTCCCCTGCTCACGGTGCCTCTCTCTATCTCTCAGAAATAAAAAATCCTAAAAAAAGAAAAAAAAAGATAAAAAGAAAAAATAACGCTCATACACACACACGCAAAAAAGATTAACTGGTAAGCCATGAAATCAGTCATGACTGCTTTTCTCTTAAAAATAGGGTTAAAAAAAAGGAGAAAATAAAAAAGGAAAGAAATATTAGACTATAAAACAGGCAGTTATTTCCTTCAATTTTGTTTCATTTGTGTATGTATGCTTTCAAATATCAGGGTCATAGTGTAAAATTATTTCTTACTACGTGGGAAAAAAGTCTGATAAAGACTGCTTTATGATGTATCCTTGGAAGTGAAACTGCTGGCTTTGAATATATATATATATATATACATGTATTCATATATGTATTCATATATACACGAATACATATATATGTGTACATTTTCAGCTTTTACAGGGTATGATCAAAATGATCTCCAAACAGTCATTTCAGTGTACACTCTAGCAATTTGAATTCTCCCTTTTGTTTAAACCCTTATCAGTGCTTGGTATTGTCAGGCTGAATGCCTTAGTGAAATAACAATAGCAATAATGAAAAAGGCATATACAAAATAGTAAACAGGAAACAGATTTAGCAGGGACAAAAGTAAATGGCTGAGTCTTAATTAGCAAAGTTCTATCAGTCAGAATAAGCAGCTCAAACAACAGAAGATTAAAAAAACTGAATGGCCGTCCAAATTTAAACAATTTTACTTATAATTTACAAAATTATTTATAATTGTTCTAATTTATTTCTGGAATAATTGACAATTATAAGAAGTCTTCCATTCCCTTGCTCTTTCCTTATTGTTACTATTTATAATAGACAAAAAAAGTTCGATTTACATTTTCAACTCCATAAAAATGTGTGTTACTAATCAAGATGTGAAGAAATTGAAATACTTTGTGCACTCAGAGTAGAAGTGTAAAGTGGTGCATGGAAAACAGTATTGTGGTTCCTCAAAAGGTAAAAACAGAATACCATATGATCCACCTATTTCATATCTGAGTTTATAACAAGAACTGAAAAGAATTGACAATTTCTATTTGTATACCACATTCGTAGCAGAATTATTCACAATACTTCAGAGATGCAAGCAACCCAATGTCCACCACCAACGGATGAATGGATAAACAAAATGTGGTACAGGTATCCTCTGCTTTTTGAAAGTTCGTGTTACATCACTTTGCTTCTATGAAAGACCTACATTACTACCTCATTTAGTTAACTGAAAGAAATTCAAAGAGGATTTTTGCTTTCATGAAAAAACTCACCAAAACAGGATTTCAGTGTTTGTTTTGCAGCGAGCCATTATAGAGGCAGCATGCACCTCTCCAATCACCTTCCCCAGAAACCACATGCACATCTCAGCACTAAACTGCCATCCATAGCTTTGAAATGTGCTATGGGCATCTGTGTTTTATCTCTAAATGTGTCCTCAAGTGGGGCTCCTGGCTGGCTCAATCAGAAAAGCCTGACACTCTTGATTTTGGGGTCATGAGTCTGCGCCCCATGATGGGTGTGGAGATGAAATATGTAAACTTAAAAAAAAAAAAACATGTTTTAAGGAACAGAAAAGCCTAAGAAAGGTTATTTTTTGTGTATGGGAATGCTCAAAAACTTTTCCCGATAAGTTAATGGTAAATGCTTCTTCATTTTATGCCATTTGGCTTATGAAAGGTTTCACAGGAACACTCTACTTTCAGATAGCAGAGGAAACCTATATAGACATGCAACGGAGTAACATTTAGTCTCAAAAAGAAAGGAAATTCTGACACATGCTACAGCACGGATGAACTCTGAAGACATTATGCTAGCTGAAATAAGCCAGCTGCAAAGCTGGTCACTGTATAATTCCACTTATAGGAGGTGTATAAGGTAGTCAAATTCAGAGAGAACAAACAAACAAACATGATGGCTGTTAGGGGCAGGGGAAAGGGAAATTGTTTCCTGAGTTCAGAGTTCTAGCATAGAAGGATGGAAAAAATTCTGGAGATGGATAGTGGTGACATTTGCACAACCATGTGAATGTACTGAATGCCACTGCACATTTAAAAAGTTAAGACAGTAAATTTTACATTAGGTCTATTTTACAATAAAAAACTCATTAAACGAAGGTATGTACCGTGTTTATTAGTAAAGGAAAGGAAAAAAATTAATGGGTTGAGAGTTATGGAAATACAAGAGATCCATATTGTCCCACTTTTCCCAACCACACTGATGTTATTTTAATAAAAAATATATGTATTACCAAAAAACTGGATCTTATTGAGAGATGTCCACTGTTTTCTATTCACTGACTAGAACTCCTTATTGGGGGCATGTACGGTTAACTGATCAGAAGGAATAACTTACCATGAAACTTCCTCTGCAGCTCCTGTTGCATTTGCTGGCTATTTCCATTTTCGGGACGCATGAATCCTAGCAGCCTCTGCTGTACTTTGGCGGTTGTACTGAAATAGAAATTCCAGACTTTGTGTTTTCAACAGCTTTACTGAGATGCAATTCATACACTATATAATTAAACAATGTAAAGTAGACAGTTTTGTTTTTCAAAATATATCCATAGAGTTGTGCAACTGTCACCACAATCTAATTTTAGAACATTTTCACTCACTTCCTATTAGGAGTCAATCCCCATCTCTCCTATTCCTACTCTAAGTAACTGCTAACTTACCTTCTGTCTCTGTAAGTTTGTTCTGATTATTTCACATGAATGAACTGGAATACACTGTAAATATTCTTTCCCTCTGTAGAATAGTGAAATAGTCACTGGCAAATCAATGATAATGATCTGAAACTGAAGCATTTTAATCTCTGAGATGCTTGAAGTTTCAATGAGAATAGATGCATAATAAATAAGCTTCCTTTTATTGAACACTTTTTTGCCTCCACCAACAATTTAATAATCCCAATTCTATAAGGTAAGTATTAGTAAGAATCTCATTTTACAGATGAAAAAACATCAGGACAAAAATAAAAAACAAAGAACCTACTTTAAGGTATTACCAGCCACTTATGAGCAAATAAGAGCATTTGGGGCTCGATTTGTGAAGAATCTGATACTTCAGCTCTTTTTTAAATTTTTATTATTCTGAGAGAGAGAGAGACACAGAGCTTGAGTGTGGGAGGGGCAGAGAGAGAAGGAGACACAGAATCGGAAGCAGACTCCAGGCTCTGAGCTGTCAGCACAGAGCCCGACGCAGGGCTCGAACCCATGAACCATGAGGTCATGACCTGAGCCGAAGTCGGACATCCAACTGACTGAGCCATCGAGGCGACCCGATACTTCAGCTTTTCATGCAACTTCAGGTAATGTGAAGAAAAGAATGATGAACTTTCAGGAGAAAATTTTGACAACTGATAGAGTAATACAGATTACAATTTTAACTTGAAAAGTATATGACTATTGAAACTAGGTATAATGTAGGATGAAGCAGATGAGTGATGTCAATGTTAATAGAAAACAAGACTTTTAGGGAAAAAAACAATACAAAAATAAAAGAAATGAAGCAAAAACCCTGTAATCTTTCACAACAGTACAAACTTAGCTATAATCCTTAATACCCTTTCCTACCAAAAGAAATCAGGGCTCCCTGAAGAAATGGCTGATACCAGGTGGAGGGCAATAACTGTACCAAATGAACCTAGAACATCTTGTCATTATTATGAAACAAGGAAGCCAACAAAGAAAACTGTCAAAATGACTCAAGTAGACTGAAGAGGCAAAACTTTGGGACATCTTGCATTACAAAAACAATCCGCAGTGAATGAAACACACTAAATACATTTAAAACCAAGTATTCATAATGGTAATAACAAAAACCTTGACTGATGGCCCTAGCCTAGATGGAGTAAGCCTGCTACAGCCTCTTTCAGACTACAAAACTGAAAAACCCAGAGGGAATACAAAGAGCAACTACTCACTGAGAGCTCTGAGAAGTCAGTTAAACAGACTGAGCTGTGAAACCAAAACTCATATGACAACCTATTCATACTGGGGTTTTTCTCCTACTCCTTTATTTACATTTAGGCTTTGTACAAAGGTGAACTAAGTTTCAAAACTGTATGGACAAAACAAAACAAAAACTGTATGGACAGTGAATCTCCCAGGGAACAATCAGCAATGTCTGGAGACATTCTAACCTTCAAAATTGGGGAGGGCTACTGGATATCTAGTAGACAGAGGCCAAGGATGCTCATAAACATCCTATAATGCACAAGAGAGGCCCCTCAATGAAGAATTACCCAGTCCCCAATGTCTACAGTGCTGAGGCTGAGAAACTCTGGGACAGAGAAACTGAGAAAAGGGGCTTGTGGTCCCAAAAGTTTGAAGCAAATCAGTTATTTTCTCTTGATACTTTGCCCCAAAGGTACCACTATATGCATAATACTGGGAGTGAAAAATGAAAGGAAACACTAGGTTTCTATCCAGAGGACCAGTAAAAGGAGCTCCTGGGAGCTAGAGAATGTGAGGTAAATCAGAACAAGAAGGAGCTAGAATGGAGATCCCCTAAGTTTGTGTATGATCAAAACAACTTCCGGGCTCACCCCTGAAGGTATATATATATGGAACATACTCAAAGAAGCACAGCAAAGACTCTAAGAACTGAACTGAAATATAAAACTACCGCACAAGTCCCAGAATGAGTACAGAGGCTCATGTGCAGGACAGACCCAAAGAGCACAAAAGCAGGTTTGAAAACTAAGCTGATACTGAAATTGGTGCCCACAGAATGGAAGACAGAACCTGTGGTCTGAACCTAAGTAGGTAGATTACTTGCTGAAACAAACAAGATGGATATTCGCCAGGGGATTGATACATGCAACAACATGGATGAATCTCTGGCTACAGAACAGAAGCCAGAATCAATGTATATGACACACTAGAAAAAGCAAAATAAGGGGTAAAGAAGAGCTCAGTGGTGGCCAGGCTTACGGGTAATAAGAGGGTATGAGTACAAGAGACAGCACAAAGAATTTGGGGGCAGGATGGAACTGTTCTGTATCTTGGCTGCGGTGATAGTTCCATGACGCTACGCATCTATCAAAACTTGTAAGAATGCACACAGAAAAAGGGTGGATTTTACTATGTACCTTAAAACCAAAACATTGCTCATCTCTGAAGGCTGCTAGAAACCATTTCATTCTGATAAATTTGGCAAATAAAGAGAAAGAAGTAACCATTTATCCAGACTTTCTGAACAAAATGAACATCAGGATAACCAAACAACTGAAGGGAGGATTTAAAACAATTATTGAGGGGCGCCTGGGTGGCTCAGTCGGTTAAGTGTCCGACTTCGGCTCAGGTCATGATCTCATGGTTCGTGGGTTTGAGCTCCACATCAGGTTCTGTGCTGAAAGCTCAGAGCCTGGAGCCTGTTTCAGATTCTGTCCCCCTCTCTCTGGCCCTCCCCCACTCGTGCTCTGTCTCTCTGTGTCTCAAAAACAAATAAAAAACCAAAAAATATTAAAAAAAAAAAAACCCAATTATTGAACAGGACATCAGTTCAGCATGTGTTATCTCCTCTACCATGCAGGCTCACTGGGCAGAGCGTAATCACGTATCTTACTTTTACGCGAGGGTAAACTGCTCACAAACAAGATGGTAGAGGCTTGGCAGAGGACTACAGTAGGCTGCCACTGTTGCTGGTTATACTGCTCCTTAGCAAAATCCAGGTTATCATAAGAAACAGGAGGAAGGGGGAGCAGGCAGATTACATGAGATTAACATAGCAGGGTAATCAACTGGAGTATCCCACTGCTAATACAGGTCCTTCTTTCAATCCACTGGCAACTTTAAGCTCTAACTGGGAACCCTAAGATCCGATTACTAAGGGTTGGAGAGGCCCAGCTGGCAAAAAGTAAACTAAATGAACATCGCATCTCATCTGGTTGGTCCCAACATCCAAGCTCAGATTTCCTCCAAAGCCAAATGATAGTACATTAAACAATGTGGGGGGCTGACACTGAAACCTCAGCTTCACTAGTCTGTTTGGCATGCTGAGGGGAAATCTATCACTTGACCTAATTTCAGTTTCCTACCATATTCTTATCACATTCTGGGGCAAAACTAACCATGGAAGTGTCATAGGAGTTTTTCTCACACGATGGTCGGCTACTGAACACTGACCGCAACTGCTGAGTAGAGCTATACTGGTTACCTATACTAATCAGCATATACCTTAATTTCTAAATATTGTCAGAAAAATAACACCAAATAGAACAAATATATTTATTAGTTTGGAAAAGACAATGTTAGGCAGTTGAAACCAAGAGCCCCCAGTGAAATAACTAGTGTAGGAAATATGAAAAAACTTGAAAAACAAATCCATTGTATTCTTAGGGAAAACTGGGATTCACATTTCAAGTGCTAATTGCCATGAAAAAAGGAGAAAAAAAAGAGCTCTTAGAATTAAAAATATAATGGACAGAAAAAAAAATTTATCAGAGAAACTGAACAGATGCTTTTTAAAATATAAATAATGATTGACGGGGCGCCTGGGTGGCTCAGTCAGTTAAGTATCTGACTTCAGGTCAGGTTATGATCTCACAGTTTGTGGCTTTGAGCCCCGCATCAGGCTCTAATTCTGTATCTCTCTTTCTCTTCCCTTCTCCTGTTCATGCTCTCTCTCCCAAAAATACATATTAAATTTTTTAAAAAAATAAAATATAATTAATGATGGAGAACATCAATTCTAGGAATTCTGTACTCTACAGAATGACCAACACTACAACAAAAGGAAGGAAGGAAATTATGGAAGAAAAGAGAAGAAACAGAGGCTAGATTTAGGAGAGTAGATAGGATTTTTTAAAGAGAAGGCAAATGATTGGATAGTACATTAAAAAATACTAATGTAAAATTCACCAAGGCATAAAAGTCTAGTTTTAAATGCTCACTGAAAAAGTTTAGTTTTCAATATTCACTGAAGAAAGATATAGTAAAGATGTTATGGTAAAATTGTTACATTTTCAGAAATAAAGATAGAAAGCATAAAAAATGGTAAACACAAGCCATTTACAGAGAAAAGAGAATCAGAAAGGTAATGCACTTTTCCTCTGCAATATTAAACTTTAGGAAGAAAATTGAACAAACAGTACATGATGATCTGAAAAAAAAATGACTATGACCTTACAATTCCACACCCATTAGGCAATAAAAAGGGGTGAAGTACTGATTTATGTTGCAACACAGACCTTGAACATGAACCTCAAAATATGCTAAGCAAAAAAATCTAGATTCTAAAGACCACAAATTATATACTTCCATTTAAATGACCTGTCAAGAATAGGGAAATCTACAGAGATAGGGTAGATTAATACCTGGGGCTAAGAGGTGGAAATGACTGCAAACGGACAAGAGAAATGTCTTTGGGTTGAAGGAATTGTTCTAAAAATGGATTGTGATGATGGTTGAACAATTCTATGTATTTACTAAAAGTTGCTGAACCGAACATTTAAAATAAGTGAATTTTGTGGCATGTAAATTACATCTTCAGAAGCTACTAAAAAATACTCAGGGAGACTAATGCTGCAACATGAAGGGAATTGGTTGAAATTAGGAAATCTGTTAATAAGGAAAAAGATACAATCATCTCTGCAAGATGCAGACACGTGACAGACTCCAATACTCACTTTATACGAATACTCAATAAAACAGAAAGAGATGAATACTTTCTAAGCACGATAAATTGGGGTGCCTGGGTGGCTTAGTCGGTTAAGCGTCCGACTTTCGCTTAGGCCATGATCTCGTGGTTCGTGGGTTCGAGCCCCGCGTCGGGCTCTGTGCTGACTGCCAGCTCAGAGCCTGGAACCTGTTTAAGTCTGTGACTTCCTCTCTCTCTGACCCTCCCCTGCTCACGCTCTCTCTCTCTCTCTCTCTCCTAGAAATAAATAAAACATTAAAAAAAAAAAATCTAAGCATGATAAATTGTAATCTACGTAGGCATCTTCTTTAATGGGGAAACATTATAAGCTTTCCCACACTAAAGTCAGGAATAAGATCTGGAGGCCCACTATATCTCCACTACTGTTTAACATTGTGTTGGAGATACTAACTTAGGCAGGCAAGAGAAAGCATCAGAGAGAAAAAAGGTAAAACTATCTCTATTTGCAGATAACAGGATTACATATTTAAAAAAAAAAAAAAAAAAAAATCCAAAAAACCCAATGAGAAAACTACTAACTAAAGAGAAATTGGTAAAGTATCAGGGTATAAAATTAACAGACATTTGCAGTTATAACTGTAAAATTCAATAAACTAAGGATTAATAGAAGAACATAATGTGAAAAAACAAAACAAAACAAACACCACCACCACCAACGAAAACACCTTACAACTAAAATTCCATATAATTTCTAGGAAGGATAGTGGTGGAGGGCAGGGGAAAAAAGAAAAATTAATAGCTTCTGTCCAATTATTAATGCTGACAGACGTGTATTTTTCAGAATTTAATTACTAGAGAAAGAAAATCATATATAAAATTTCTAAGTCTGTGTTTGGGGCAAGAAGAGGTCTGATCATCCAGTAAAATAAGGGGATGGGGAAGGAAAGAAAAATAAACAGTAAACAACAAAAGCACAAATTCAGGATGTGAGAATAAGATCAAACATTTAATTAATCCCAACAACAGAGAAAGAAGTTAAATTGTCTAATTAAAAGATAAAGACTCTTAACTGAGTTAACAAAAGGGGGAAGAAATCAATTTATAAGTTAAAATATACAATACGGGCACCTGGGTGGCTCAGGTCAGGATCTCATGTGCTCAAGTCCCAGATTGGGCTCTGTGTTTTTGACACTGCGGAGCCTGCTTTGGATCCTCTTTACCTGACCATCCCCTACCCCTGGCCTCTCCTCTGCTTGTGCTCTCCTCCTATCTCAAAAAGGAATAAATATTAAAAAAAAAAAAAAAAAGATATACTTTAAAGTGTTCTAAAGGCTCAAATTAAAATTGGTATAATTTTCTCACAAGACAACTACTACATACCAACATTTTAAAAAGCCCTCACACCCTGAAATTCATCTGAAGACTACTGAATAAGTACACAAACACCTATAAATAATGGAAAAATATGCAGCCAATATAAAAATAATTTACTCCACTGATTTGGAATGTTCTAAAAGATATACTAAGTGTATACAATGTTTCATAAAAGTATGCCTACTTAGACTCTATTTGCAGATTTATTTATCTATTTTTACTTATTTAGGGAGAAGACCTAAGGTTAGAGAAGCAGGAGAAAGGGTACAATGTTGAATATGATGTCACAAAACAGTCTCTCTGTCCCACTGAGTGACAGCTGCCACTGGCATAGTGCCAGGGCAAGGATGCAATCAGGGGTTTTCTTTCAGCACCAGCTACCAAATCCGGGCCCCACTGTCTGGGGGAGGACCTGTGAAAGTGCTATATTTGCAATATCATTTTAAAGAAATGCATATTTAGATATTTTATGATATTTAGATATTTTATGTTATACTTCAGATCATAAATTTTCTGGTCAATGAAATGAAATTTTTACAAAAAACCCATTTTTATAATTAAGAACAAGTTCATCCTAAACACGTCCACACAAAAATTTTTACAAGTATGTTCACATGACCATTATTCATAACACCCAAAAAACTATACAACCCAAATGAGCATTGTCTGATGATGAAACAAAATGAAACAAAAAGTACTGATACACACTAAAACATGTGAACCTTGAAAATATACTAAAGGAAAGAAGCCAGAAACAAAAGGCCACACATTTCCATTTTTATAAAAGGCCCAGAATATGGCAGACACAGAGAGACAGATTAGTGGTTGCTAGGGACAGGGAGAGCTATGCACTGAGTGTCTCACCATATTCCTATATGATGGCATTAGGACATGGGGCCTTTTGGAGGTAATTAGGTTTAGATGGGGTAACAACAGTGAAGCCCCCACGATGACATTAGCACCCTTAGAAAAGCAGACCAGAGAACCTGTTACCTGGTTTTCTCTCTGCGATGTGAGGACACAGAAATAAAACAGCCATCTGTAAACCAGGAGAAGGGTCCTCACCAGAACCCAACTCATTGTGATCTCAGACTTCTAGCCCCCAAAACTATGAGAAATAAATGATTGTTATTTAAGCCATTCTATGGTATTTTTGTTACTGCAGCCTAAGATAGGGAGTGACTGCTAATGGGTTAAGAGTTTCTTTTTGGTGTCATGAAAATGTTCTGGAATTAGATAGTAGTGATAATTGCATAGCCTCATAAATATACTGAGAACCAGTGAACTAAACATTTAAAAGAATGAATTTTTAACACGTAAATTATATCTCAGAGAAAAAAGGGAAAAATGGGTAAATAAGTCTTATTTATTCTTACTTTGGATTTCCTAATGGTCCTCCTGCAAATTGAGAGTTTCTGTCTAGAAATTCTTGCAAACCTTTTAGTTCTTGTAACACTGACTCCAGCAGCTGGGAGGGAACGCTACTTTCAATCTATAAGGGAAAAAAAGTGTTTTCCAAAGTTTTAAAACACTGAAAAAGTATATAGATAAAACACATACTCTTTATATCTGGAACTGAATGTAAACTTTCAATTTTGAAGTAGCCTATCTTCATAAACATAATTATTTATCAATTCATGCTTGACAAAATAAAGGGATAGATACTAACATCCCTCCTGTCCTTTGATTTGATTTAGGTATAATTTACAGACAGCAAAATTAGCAGAGCTTAAACGAATTAATAGCTTTTTATGTTTTTAATATAGTCACTGCCCAGAACACAATATAAAATATTTCCAATATCCAAGAAGCTCTCTAATGCTCCTTCCTAGTCATTAGTTATTCCATATTCCAGGTTAACGACTCTTCTTATCACCACACATTAGCTTTGCCTGTTCTTGAACTTCAGATAAATGAAATCATATACTATGTTAACTAAATACATTCTAATTCTTAGAAACGTGGACTTTTAAAAGATTATCAGAATTAGGGGCGCCTGGGTGGCTTAGTCGGTTAAGCGTCCGACTTTCGCTTAGGTCATGATCTCGCGGTTCGTGGGTTCGAGCCCCGCATTGGGCTCTGTGCTGACTGCCAGCTCAGAGCCTGGAGCCTGTTTCAGTCTGTGACTCCCTCTCTCTCTGACCCTCCCCTGCTCACGCTGTCTCTCTCTGTCTCCTAGAAATAAATAAAAATATTTAAAAAAAAAAAAAAAAAGATTATCAGAATTGAAAAGATATTTGATATTTTTCCATTTTAAAAAGAAAAAAGGCTTAAACTACATTCTTACTTCAGGTTAAAAGAATTTTACTAACTGAATTTATGTTAATACAAAGTTTTAAAGAATCTTTTTTTTTAAGCACTCTACAAAGTATACCAACACATGGAAATTAGAACTGGGTCTGTGGAGCTTTTGGGGGGGCATATAAGCAAAATACTAAATAGCAGCTTTGAGTAATATTAAGTACTAGGATTTATTCTGTTTAACCCTCACAAGAACCTTAAGAGATATTTTACTATTCTCATTTTCTAGTGAAGTATCAGACTGAATTAAGAAAATTAGGAAAATTACTCATCATTTTGTAAGTGACAAACCTGGGTAAGGAAAGGTTATTGAACATGCACACAACATGTACATAAAAGAATGACCACTGACTCTTTTTACAACATCAAGAAATGTGAAACAATGTATCCAATTAATACCATAAACTGATTACATAGCAACAATGGAATACTATTATACAACACACTTACTGCAGTGATCTCTCTGCTGCCACTCTTGAATACTCTCTCCACAACTAAACTAGCATCCCAGATATTTCTGAAATAAAAAAATTTATAAAAAAATGATTACAATATGTAGTAAATTCCTTTCTGTGTATTTGTTAAAGTACAGCAATGATTTCACATAACATTTCATGAAGTTATCCAAAAGAATGGAAAAGAAGAAAATGTCTAAGCCTGACATATCTAAATTATTTCATAGAATACTGTTGAAGAAAAATCAAAACACGATGGACAGTGAATTTTAAACAAGAAAGCTTATAATGCAAAAACAAATTTATAAAGGAGTGCTGCAGTGTTTTATATTTTGAGCAAATGATTCAAATTAAAGCATCCATCTCAAATGTAAGACAAATATATAGCACACAGGACAATTAACTAGGTGATATGATAGACTAATTGCAAAAATGGCTGTAATTTGTTGTTCCTCCTTATACTTATCCTTAACGAGTTCGATGTGTCTCTCATAATGAAGTATCTATTTTCCATTTTTTAATGGACTCTTTTTTTTTAATTTTGAGAGAGAGAGAGGGAAAGAAAGAGAGAGGGAGACAGAGAGAGAGAGAGAGAGGGAGAGTGAGCGCGAGAGCACGCGCACAAGCAGGGGAGAGGTGGAGAGAAAGGGAGAGAGAGAATCCCAAGCAGGCTCTGTGCCATCAGCACAGAGCCTGATAATGGGGCTTGAATTCATAAACTGTAAGATCATTACCTGAGCTGAAATCAGGAGTTGGATGCTCAACTGAGCCACCCAGGCACCCCTAGATTCTATTTTTGAATCTAGGTTGGCCTAGAGATGTTCCCCTGGTCCAGTGAATGAAAGTAATGGTAAAGCCAACTCTGTATCTAGGTATCAAGAGATTTTGCAAATTTCTACCATCTTGATGGGACTTTGCTACCACCAAGTAAATAAACCCCGGCTAACCTGCTGGAGGATGAGACCATGTGAATAACAACCTACCTGTCCCAGCAGATACCATTCTAGACCACCATACAAACATGACCCTAAACATGTGAGAATGCAGACAAGACTGGTAGCCCTCTCTTCAATTTCATGGCTGACTGCATATACATGAGTGAGCCTAGCCAAGGCCAGAACTGCCTAGTTGACCTGCAGACACATGTCACTGGGTTATGGGGTGGTTTGGAACACTACATATTAATATGTATGTGTATACGTATATGTAAAGCATAGCAACAAATATAGGTGGTTAGATGATAAAAAAAAAGCTAAGCAATAGAATACAGTCTTACAATGAACAAATGAAATAAAACATAAGTAAATTTAATAGAATAAGATGATATCCCAAATTTAGAGTTAAAAATATTCATACAAAATTGGAGAAGGTGAGCAATAGTTGGGTTATTCCATAGAAAACTTACCCCATGATTCGAGAAAAGTAAATACAAATACCATTGTGTTTTCCAGAGTACACGATCTCTGGTGCAGCCACACAACTCATACTTGTGGCCTGAGTTGCTGGGTTTCCTGAAGCACACAGTGGTGTTGACATGGCAGGAGGGTGTACACCTTGAATGCACACAATAAAGACAAGCCTTTAAATTTAACCTTAAACATTCAGAATACTCAATAACCCAAGCCTGTGTGTCTAGACCCAAAGGTAAGAATATTTACAAAAATACTAGAATAAACAGATACTGAATTTGGTTTTCCCTGAAAAGAAGAGACTCAGACTTGGATGGGTGTTCCCAGGGAGGCTTTCAAGTGTCAGCCTGCAGGATAAAAGGAAAGAAAGCTTGCCATCACTACTCCTTAATGTTGGGAATCAAATAGAGCTAATTATACAGATTACATGGCTGCTAATTAAATCCTAGTACCCAGATAAAGAGCTTTCCAGGCACACTGGTAAAGGTGCTCCTATGGAAAGGCCTTCATAGGCAAATGTCAATACTTGCTTGGATGTGAGTCGTATCAAATTATGATATTTTTTAAGAGAACAGGGCAACTTAATCTTTCTCTCATTAGGCATTAAGGATAATAACAGTATTATAAAATAAAGAAAATAGATACCTTGAGATGGTGTTCCCAAAAATGATGGACTTGGGTATGGACTACTACTAGGAATAGGAGAACCTAAAAAGAAAAGAATATAAAAATTTATAAAATAATTTCCCAATCTTTTAAATCTGATTAAATTAGATAAACTGTTTCTAAACATGAGTCAGGAGTGGCACCATCCATGACATATTCAAGATTTAGGGTCTCCTCTTACTTCCCAGGAAGTTTCTAACTATCTCCACTTTGGAAAACACTGAGGTGGGAGTTTGCTCATTATTAAATCGTTCCTCTTTCCTTTTGAATAACAAACGAGTTCTGTAAATACTACTGGTTACGTGTTATTTTGTTCTCCAACATAAAGAACTCAATATTATCATATCATCACTTTCAAGAGTCAGACATCTATAGAACTATTCACCCAATAAAACCATAGCAGTAAACCAAATATAATGAAAAGATTTGTTATTAAAATATGCTGTATAGTTTCTAAAATTCAAATATTAGGAATAGTCTCATTTCAATGTTTCATACTCACTAGCATAGACAGGAGACCCCAAGATGGGACCCACATTACTTGGAGCAGGGAGAGTGGTTGGAAATCTCATCTGTGCTTCACCGCCATACCTGTTTTTATGACAACAGAGGCTGATCTTATTCAGCGAACTTATCCACCTTAAAAGCTGGAATTGTTTCAAGTCCTGCATAGCTCCCAAATAAGGCTTTAAACATTAGAGGCTTTAATGTATTGTATTCACAGTGCTTATATATAAGTGTAGATTTAGAATACTTAGTTAATAAATGTTGATCTGAATCTCTACCAGAAAAAATTATAAGGGACTCTAGCAATTTCTAAGAAGGGTCAGTAATACCCAGAATTTACTTAGAGTATATGGCACTGTAATTTTCATACCAGATTATGGTCAGACAGCACTGGAAAAACTGTTTTAAACAAATCAGACTTCAAATTCTTATCTTTAGCTAAATACTTTGCAAATAAAAAGATCTCTTTGAAACCAAGTTTTCTTAAAGTGATTCAGAATCCCTCAATGCCACTGATACAAAAAAAGCAGAGTCACTCTAGTGTTTTAGGAAATACAAAAGATATAATAACTGGAGTAGAAAGAGGTGAAGAAAGAATACTAGACAGAAGAAGTTACCTAGAGCAAGGGTAACAATTCATACATTGCGCTAATCTAGCAAATTCTAATAGCATATAATCTTTCCAGATTTCAACATTTTGCAAAAGAATTTTAGTAACTTGGCTATATCATTCCTCAACTGTTTGGCAAGCCCTTAAACCATCATGTTGGCCAATGCAACCACTTAAAAAAGTGGCCAAGAACAAAAGAAAATGGATATATACCTGAAGAAAGCCCGAGTAGCCCATGCAGATACTTCTCTATCACAAGCAGCAGTGGAACAAGCAAGGATAAGGCAAGTTGCACAAGCCTGGTCTTCCTGTTTAAAAAAAAAGAAAGAAAAGAAAAAAAGAGTATCTTGCCTTCTCTTAAACATAAACATTTATTTATTATATTTTATTTTAAATGTTTATTGTGAAAGACAGAGTGTGTGAACAGGGGAGGAGCAGAGAGGGAGAGAGAGAATCCCAAGCATGCTTCGTGCTGTCAGCGGAGAGTCCGATGTGGGGCTCGATCTCAAGAACTGAGAGATCATGACCTGAGGAAAACTCCAGATTTGGACTTTCAACCAACTGAGTTACCCAGGCGCCCCAAACATAAATATTTACAAAGAAGTTTTGGTTATTGCTGTACCCAATGTTTAAATCTGTGCCTAGCACAGAGCAAGTGCTTAATATATATTTGCTAAGTGAATGAGATCAGATAGTATGAAAAAGGAGGAAGTTTACCATAGGCACTATCATTAAAGGGTGCTCTGTTTTTCTTTTTATCTAGATTCTATTTTAGTTTATAGTTTATTCCCCTAATTTTTTGCTCTCAGAATCTTTTTTTAATTTTTATTTAAAAAAATTTTTTAAAATGTTTTTTATTTATTTCTGAGAGAGAGACACAGTGAACAGCGGAGGGTCAGAGAGAGAGGGAGATACAGAATCTGAAGCAGGCTCCAGGCTCTGAGCTAGCTGTCAGCACAGTGCCCAACGCGGGGCTCAAACCCATGAACTGTGAGATCATGACCTGAGCCAAAGCTGGACATTTAACTGACTGAGCCACCCAGGTGCCCCTCTCTCAATCTTTTTTACCTTTTAGAAAATAACAACAGTAGTTAACATTTATTGAGTACCTGTCATGTGTCAGGTACTATTTTAAGAGGTTAGCATATATCAATCTCCACATCATATACTATTGTAATGCATGTTTTTTTGTTTGTTTGTTTGAGCAAGAGAAAGAGAGAGTGCGTGCGTGGGTGAGAAGGGCAGAGAGAGAAAGAGAGATAATCTCAAGCAGGCTCCTCACTGTCAGCACATATGGGCCCATATGGGGCTTCAACTCACAAACTGTAAGATCATGACCTGAACTGAAACCAAGGGTTGGAAGCTAACTGACTGAACCACATAGGCACACCTATAATGCATATTGTACACATGAAGAAACTGAAGCCCATAGAATTCAAGTACTCTACCCTGTTTTGGAGCTGGTGATTTGAATTCAGTGTCTCTGTATTTAACTTTGATTTGATATTCTTGATCTTAAGCTTTCTGAGTTTTACCTTCTCAATTACAGCTGTAGCTTTGAAATACTAATGCCCCTATCACTACTGCCCTCAATTTTTTCCTTAGGTCACTGGCAAAAATTAAAAAAAAAAAAAAGAGAGAGAAAGAGAGAGTTGTCCATAAATGTGTTTTTAATAAAAATGCATTTATCACATAACTTGAATATCAGTTTCTTACTAGTATACTTTAAGTGCTTATCAATAATAACAAATGAAAAATCCGAGTTTACTGCATAAGCTTTACTTGTTAGTAACTTCTTTAGTGACTAAAGAAAGGAAACCTGTTAAGATTACCTGTTTATTTTTTTTTTTAATGTTTATTATTACTGAGACAGAGAGAAACACAGCATGAGTGGGGGAGGGGCAGAGAGAGAGGGAGACATAGAATTCGAAATAGGCTCCAGGCTCTGCAGTGTCAACACAGAGTCCAATATGAGGCTCGAACCCACGAACTGTGAGATCATGACCTAAGCCAAAGTCAGACACTCAAATGACTGAGTAACCCAGGCGCCCCTAAGATTACCTGTTAATTATAGTATTTTGATTCCTAACTTACATAAAATTGAGCTATGACTCCCATTCTTTCATTGTTTAAAACATATTTAAAAAAAAATACAAATAATTACCTGATGTAATTTAAAGAATCTTTCAATTTCTTCTCCATCTCCACCTACATTACTCACAAGTAGGTGCCTCAGTTGATCCACAGGTCTAAGTTTATGAAACATAAGACTCCCCTAAGAAGTTAAAAAAAAAAAAAAACATAAATAATAGATTTATCAGGCATGGCTGGATCAACTGACCCTGGTATTTTATTTAATAAAATCAATAAAACAAATAAAACCCTTCAAGAATACAAAGCGAACTGGTCAAAAGGAACATCTACCTTTCAATTCTCAAACTATACTAGATCTATGTATCCATAAAGAAGACTAAATAAGATAACATTGTTCTGTAAGACACAAAATATATTCACAGGGCATGTACTATTACCATGCATAAAACACAGGTTTATAAAATGTTGTATCTACAAGAGTCAGAACCTTTTTATAATTAATTTGGGATTTATTTTTTGGTGGAGGTCAGTGCTTTCTTATTAAATTTAGAAAGTTCTGATATAGGTTCAAGTAAATACTTGAATTTAGAATAAATTCAAGTTGTCCCTCAAAACAGAGGATTAAAGTTAGATTATCCATTAATCATGTTGGCATAAGTAAATCCATTTAGAAAACAATCGCTGGATTCTTAATCATATACCAAGACAAATTCCAAACAGATCAAAGATTTAAATGAGAAAACTGTGGGGAACTTTTTATAAACCCCCGAATGAGGAAGTTTCTGTTGTTTGGTTTTTACTAATTTCATAAATCCCAAAGATAAAAGAAAATTTTGACTACTTATATACTTTATCTATAGGGGAAAAATCTCAATAAACAAAATAAAATGACAAACCAGGAAAAATATGACACTAAAATTATAAGACATTTTCTTGTTGATAAAGAGCTTCTCTTAAAAAGAAACAGACAATTCAATAAAATAGGAATCAACAGTTTACAGAAAAATAAACACTTGAAAAGACTGTCCATCTTACTCTTAATAAAATGAGATATGATAGTTGGACAAGATGTAAGGAAATAGGCACTCAATATTCATCAATACTGAATATATGCATACCTGCAGGAATCTGGCAACATTTATCAAAATTAGAGAAAAACATATTCTTTGACCCAGCAGAGGCAGTGCTACAGCTCTATTCATACAAACAGAAAATAATACATGCACAAGATTGCAGCATTACAAACAGCAAAATATAATCCATTAATAGGGGCCTCGTTACACATGGTACAACCATATAAAAGAAAATCTTTCAAACATAAAATGAGAAAGTTCTTTATATGATGATATAGAAAGATCTCTAAAATATATATTTGAAATATAAAAAGCAAAGCATAAAACAGTGTAAAGAATATGTAACCATTATTTTATGGTTTGCATATCTGCACCTCTGGAAGGATACACAGATGCTGATGACATACATGGGTCTGTAGGGAAGGGATCTCAACTGGAAGGGAGATTTTACTCTGCATACTCCTTGTTACGCCATTAAAATTTTGTTAATGCGTTATTATTCAAAAAACCAATACTTAGGTTATTTTATTTGATGCTGCTGAACACTGCCAGAAGTGCTGCTTCAGAAAACATACAACACTTTATAAACAGCAAATTCTTTTTGTTGCATTTTTGGTACTTACAAATTATTCCTTAAGAATAACTTTAAGAGTAAAAATTATTGAGACACTTAAGCAAATGACTCTATTAAGCATGTACTGCAGAACACCTAACATTAAACATTGCTTTTTTGTCTCCACCTTAAGAGACCATGTACATACCTGTGCTGAGAGGAGAACAAATTTCTTTGGAGGCAACATGTGCTGCTGTACCACAACTGGTGAGTCAGTTATTGGAATATGATCCTTATTTAAGGGTGTAATTATTTTATCTACTTTCAATTCATCTATTGCAGAGAGAGCCCATGAATGACCATCAACACGGGTTGTCATCTATACAAAAGAAATAAACTTTTTATAGCTGTTATTTAGGTAACATAAAGCAAAACCTTCTAAAAAGGAAAAACATATAGGTCTAATCTCTAAGGAAATGCAGAATTTCATAAATTAATAACCCATGAATGTGAACATTCTCAAGTTTCTATTTAATGCTCTACTGTCTATTCCTTTAATAAGGCCATCTTCTATGACAATAATTTTTTATACTACAAGGCAGAGGTAAAATTTTATGAGTAACAGTAAATCGGGGTGCCTGGGTGGCTCAGTTGGTTGTGTCTGACTCTTGAATTTCGGCTCAGATCGTGATCTTGTGGTCATGGAGTGGAGCCAGCATGGGATTCTCTCTTTCCTCTCTCTCTCTCTCAAAAATAAATAAACTTCATTTAAAAAAATAGATTATTTGGTAGCTGTTTTTCTTTTAAAAAGTTTGTATTTGAGGGGCGCCTGGGTGGCTTAGTCGGTTAAGCGTCCGACTTTCGCTTAGGTCATGATCTTGCGGTTCGTGGGTTCGAGCCCCGCGTCGGGCTCTGTGCTGACTGCCAGCTCGGAGCCTGGAGCCTGTTTCAGTCTTTGACTCCCTCTCACTCTGACCCTCCCCTGCTCATGCTGTCTCTCTCTCCTAGAAATAAATAAAACATTAAAAAAAAAAAAAAGCTAAAAAAAATAAAAAGTTTGTATTTGTAACAAGATTATACAAATCATAGAATATGATGCACAGTATTTGCTTAAAAAAGTAAGTTGTCATTTTGATCATTTATTGCTTCCTATATACCAGGCAGTATGTTGAGTGCTCTACACATACGAACAAACCCACAAAGGTGGGTATTCTTATAATTATTACAAACAAGGTATTTGGTGGCCAGAGATACATTAAACCCTTTGAGCCATGGCTTTAAGGAAATGGAGCCAGAATTCATTTATTTTTTTTTTAATGTTTTATTTCTAGGAGAGAGAGAGACAGCGCGAGCAGGGGAGGGTCAGAGAGAGAGGGAGTCACAGACTGAAACAGGCTCCAGGCTCTGAGCTGGCAGTCAGCACAGACCCCGACGCGGGGCTCGAACCCACGAACCGCGAGATCATGACCTAAGCGAAAGTCGGACGCTTAACCGACTAAGCCACCCAGGCGCCCCAAATGGAGCCAGAATTCAAACCTGTATTCCCTAATACTGTGCTTCCATGAGGACAGGGTTCATATCTTATTGAGTTCTGAATCCTCACAGTCTACCACAGCATGAACACATAGTCAGTGCTCAGCAAAGTTTAAGAATGAAAAAAAAATTTTTTGAGAAAAATGTTTCTTGCCTCGACACCTACCTTCTACCCCTACCCTGGCTCCTTGGGCCATATCAGAAACTTGGAAGAGCCCATTTAAACCATGCCTTCATCCCTGGGATGCTTTCTTCTTCCTCTCACCTACATACCTTTTCCTGCTCCCATTACTAAAAGGGCTTAAATGTGAGAATAACCAGGGAGCAGTCAGTGGCAGCTGGAACCAAAATGCCTTTAAAGAGACGATTCTAAAGAGAGTATATTTATTTGGTTTGATCAGCATTTTTAGGGGGCAGGAAGCATGGGCTATGAGAGGGCATTTAGGAGAAATAGATGGGGGGAGACAGGGAATACCAATGGGAAGGAGCAGAGATGGCTCCCCTAGCCATACTCTTGATGGTACTGGCCTCTCCTTAGCTCCTTCTATGCTAAGGGCTGAGATGAGCAGCCTAGGTGTGGGATTGGGGCAGGGCAGGCCGGGGCTTCAAACCTTACCTAGGAACTCCACATCGACTTCATGGAATATGTGGTGATAATATGCTTTTAAAACACAACCATGTGTTTGTGTGTGTACATTTGTATATGCAGGGAAGAGATATGAAACAAAATGGGAAAGGGTTGGTAACTCTTTAATTATGGGCATTCAATTTATCATTCTATGCTTGAGCATGCTTGGAAATTTCTATAATAAAAAACATTTTTTAAAAATTTAGACAACTATAAATTAAAGATACCATTAAGATAAAATTCTAAGTCATAACTACAGTGGATGGCCTCATAATTAAATAACTAAAAACCCAATATATCTAAATGGGACAAAAGTAATTTCAGAAAAGATACATGCATTTTTTGGGTACACTATGAAAAACTTTTTTTTTTTTTTAATTTATTTCTAGGAGAGAGAGAGAGAGAGAGAGAGAGTGTGAGGAGAGGATCAGAGAGAGAGGGAAATACAGAATCTGACACAGGCTCCAGGCTCTGAGCTGGCAGTCAGCACAGAGCCCGACGCGGGGCTCGAACCCACGAACCGCGAGATCATGACTTAAGCGAAAGTTGGACGCTTAACCGACTAAGCCACCCAGGTGCCCTGAAAAACCTTTTTTTTTAAATGTTTATTGATTTTTGAGAAAGAGAGACAGAGCACGAGTTGGGGAGGAGCAGTGAGAGGGCGACACAGAATCCGGAGCAGGCTCCAGGCTCTGAGCTGTCAGCACAGAGACCGATGCAGCGCTCGAACTCACGAATAGCGAGGTCATGACCTGAGCTGAAGTCGGACGCTTAACTGACTGAGCCAACCAGGTGCGAAAAACTTTCTAAAAGGGTTCCAATGTTAAAATATATTTTTAACAATTACTGTTAATGACTTCCAACCTCAGAGAGGAATAACAATTAAAAGAATGTACTTATTTTCCATTTTTAATCATATATGATTATTCAAAATAAATACCACAACATAAGTATTCTTAAAATTTTATTCTTCACTTAAAATTAAAAAGTTCTTTAAGATTCTCAGGATAAGTTACCTGAGTTTCCATCATTGGCTTTTGGAAAGGAAATGTATCATGGTTAACACACCACAAAATGTCATTATCTTCATTTTCCGAGGCTGCCATCAGTAGAATACCTAAAAGTTTAATACACAAAATCTTATAGCATGCCAAATAATATGCATCCTTAATTATCTTAATTAGTAATATTAATTACTAATATTAATACATATAACATGCACTGTTATTAGTAAATAGGTTACAAAATAAGAAAAAATTAATCCCTTAAAAGGACATACAATTATCGGTAGGGTAGGATCATTAAGTGTTCCAGATCTTATACTTCACTTCTCTTGTGTAAACTTACTTTTTTATATCTTAAAATTTCTGTTTTTTTTTTTTTTCCTGAATACAATTCATTGTCAAGTTAGCTAATATACAGCATATACAGTAGTGCACTCTTGGTTTCGGGAGTAGATTCCCATTATTCTATTATTTTTTAATGTTTATTTATTTTTGAGAGACAGAGAGAGACACACAGAGTGTGAGCAGGGGAGGGGCAGAGAGAGAGAGGGAGTTAAGAAACCAAAGCAGGCTACAGGCTTCAAGCTGTTCGCAGAACCTGATGTGAGGCTTGACCCATGAACTGTGAGATCATGACCTTAGCCAAAGTCAGGCGCTCAACCGACTGAGCCACCCAGATGCCCCTTAAATTTTCTGTTTTAAAAATACGTTTATTTATTTATTTTGAGAGAGAGCACAAATGGGAGAAGGGCAGAGAGAAAGAGGGAGAGACTCCTCCATGCTCAATGCAGAGCCTGATGTAGGGTTTGATCTTATGACTGTGATACCATGATCTGAGTTGATATTAAGAGTCAGATGCTCAACCAACTGAACTACCAAGGCATCCCAACATCTTAAAATTTCTAAAGTTAGGATATATTTCATAATCAATGGGCTTATGAATTTAATTATTAGCTTTAAAAAAGCATATTTAGTACATAAAAAATGTTGTAATTTTCACTCAATGGTATATAATAGTCAATGAAATGGAATTTAATGTACTGGTTATCCCAAACCCATCATGAATAAAAATGATTAAGTTAAACTAGTGGAATGGCAGATATAAACAGACTATAAAAGCATCATCTTAGCAATACTAGTTACAAGAGGACAGTTTAATTTTGAAATTTACAGTCCTTGTGCTCAATTCCAGCCCTTCCCACTAACTTCTTCCCTTTATACTGACTTTAGTGACATCAGTCTTAAGTCCACTGGGGTTGCAAGTTATAAAACCATAATTAATGTAAAGAAACTAAGACATTCTAAATTTTATTGGAAAATTTGTTATTTTCAAATGGTTCAAAAGACATTCTAATTTTAATACTTTAAAAAACTCAATCTTAACTCTGATAGTATTTCAAAATTTACCTTTACTGTAAAGTGCTTTATGTACTTTTGAAGGCTTTTCCACTGTTGAAGATGCTGAGAATCCAGGAGGTAAGCGAACATGAACCAGTGTCAATGTGTTAGGTCGTGCTAATGGCTGTCTGAATGGACAAGTGCTGAAATATAACCTTATACCTAATGTTGGAGTAAAATTATACATCAGTTAACAGAAAATTAAAATCCTGAGGTATATGTGTTATTGAAGTAATTTTACAGGGTAACATCAGACACCTGTTAAAGCCACACATTTCCTGACTGATCTAAAGTCCTCATGTGTAATATTACCTGAAGGAGATTTCTAAGAATGTGTCATTTACAAATGATAGGTGAAATCAACACATTTTAGTAGAAAGAATCTGCAAGTTTAAGCCAAAGGAGTCCTTGTTCCTGTTCAGGCTCTGTCACTGATTAACCACTCTCCTTTTCAGGCCTAGATTTTTACAGATTTTACATCTATAAAATGAGGAGAAAGAACCAAGAAAATCTTCCAATTTTCAAAATTCTTAATTTTATGACTCATTCATATAGCTTGATAATTAATACAGAAGTAAAAACACATTTCTAATACAAATTTCCAAATTTAAAGATTATCAACTTCTAAAAGCAACAGTAAACATACAAATTAAACAACATACCTGCATGTGTGACTGCTAATAACTGACAATCCAGTGATTCAGAATTTTCAATCACTGCTATCTGAACAATTGGTTTAAAAACAGAACGATCTATGGTCCTACAAGAAAGGAAAAAAAACTAGTCTATTTTTAAAATGGTCTACTAAATATGTAAATATGCTAAAATAAGACTAACTTCTTAGAAAATTAATACAAGTGCCAGCAAAAATCCCTGAAAATGAGTTTACATTAATATTGTTAGAAGTAACCCTTTTCTGAAAGATCATAAAAGGCTAAGTCCTTTGGGTAAATGGTTAATGAGGAACAAAGCATTCTCAGCATCAAATTCTCACTGTAAAGATTACCACTAATTCAAATGAAGGAAAAATGAAACTTTATAACCAGAGACCTGGTAAATAGCACCTTAGCCAAGTTTTCCATACTGGAAAAACCGGTACCTACTGATGTAACACCGCAAGGAGCTCACATTACCTATGTAATACTGTCCAGAAACACAAAACAAAACAAAACAATTACCCTACTTTCTGAACCTTATGACAATGAAAAAAAAAGACAAATTCAAAAAATGAGATATTCTACAAATAAGACTCCTGTCCCACCCCACCAAATGTAGGGAAAAGGAAAGGCAGTGAGACACCTGCTCTATGTCAGTAAGACAAATGACCAATGTAATTCATGGGCCCTGACTGAATCTGGAGAAAAATGAAAAGAAAAACTGTTAAGAAAGATTTCTGGGACTATTAAGTAATTTAATATGAACTGTATAATTACAATATAGTATCACAAAATTATTCATTATTTTAGATGTGGAACTGTATTGTGTGTAACAGACTTAGGAAATGAAAGTTGACAGATGAAAGTCATGTCTGCAACTTACTTTCAAGTAGCTCATAGGAAAGAAAGTGAGCAAATTAAGGGAAAGTTGTTAAAACTGCTGAATTTGGATAAAGGGTATATCAGTTTTTACCATATTGCTCTTCTAGTTTTTCCCTGGATTGAAAAACAATTTCAAAAAAAAAAGTTGGGAGTTGTAAAAGGAGAAACCTTATTTTAGATGGTCTATCTTCAAATTTTTTTTTGTCATTGAAAAGAAAATATTGATTTTTCACTAGGATATCTGAATGCAGCAATGACCCAAGCACATAGAAAACTGAAGCTGAAAATTTGAGGCCTTTTATGCACCTGAACTAAATTAGTTGTGATATATGTAAATCACAGTGTACAGTGTTTGAAGACTTGGCCTGTAGTTTGGGTTCTAGTACTTCTCTAGGAGTCAGACTTCAGATAAACCGTAACACCCATTAGTTTCAGTTTCCTCAAGAATACAATGTGCACAACTGTAAAGTTCCTGTATTCCCAAACTGCACGTGTGTCAATTATCAGACCAACTAATCTTATACTATGCAGGCCCATTAAAAGGCTGGAGTGTTCACAAGTGGGGAACTTTGAGATATGTAGCTTCTTAGTGACAACTCCTGTAACTGCCTGTTACAGACAACCTAAAGCTTAAAGTTCCAAAGAAAAACATGTCAAACTACTTGACACTGTAAAACCAGTCTGCCTTGTTTCAAACCATCCAACATCAGAATTAAAAGAAGAGTCTTTCTCTAGCAGCTCTAACATAACCTCCAATGTCATCTCCTTCAGCATTCCTTATCCTTCAGAGATATTTTGAAGAGAAAACAATTTTAGCATGCTGTACACAAAGAGCACAAATGAAACATCTGACAATAAGTTACATATTACCTAGCAATGTTTCCAGCAGCAGAGACAATAGAATTCTGCGAAACTGAGGCAACTCTGCTCATTCCTTGTCCATCTTGGCCCAAATCATAAACCTGGGAATAAAAAATTTTACCCACTTTTTTTTGTTTCTTTTTTTTTTTACAAATAGTTTATTGTCAAATTAGTTTCCAAAAATTTTACCCACTTAAACATAACTATAACCCCTGTGCACTTTACAAAATAATCTTTTAAATAATGTTTTATTGAGCAGACCCCTTCTTTTCAGGGATCCTTTAATTGTGGCACTTCATACAAATATGACAACATTCAGAGATCTGAAATTTCATTATAAAAGGACCCTGAGAGGTAGCTTTTTAAAAAGCATACAGCCTATAGGAAAAGGCTAAGAGTAACTGAATCTCCTCTTTAAAAACAGGATGTTCTTCCTCCACTTAAATGGTAGTATAATATTAATACTAATACTTACCTGTATGACTCCTCTCTCAGATCGTGTATATAAAATATTTCTAGAATTATCAATTGCAATTTGAAGAATAGGATCTATAAGACCAAAAAAAAAAAAAAAAAAAGAATCCTCAAAAATTAATAAATAAAACACATCAGCCACTCACAATAAATTAAAATTGCTGAATTAGAACTTTGTAATTAGGGGCTTTTCTCTTCCTTTGTAGATAAGTTCTAGGATTTTTACACGAGGACAAAGTGAAGAAGCATTTAGATCAGACAATATATGGGAAAAAAAGCAGACATCAAATACTGTGACTGGATTAAAAGCCTCACAAATAAATTACTCTGTCTTCTCAATGAATTTTAAGCCAAATCAAAACTAAGTTCTGTATTATTTCTTCATCCAACATTTAATGTCTATTGTATGCTAGAAACACAAGAATAATTATACTTAGTGTGTTCCTTTAAGAAACTTCCAGTTTAGTTTAATGAAATCACTGTGTGAAGGGAAAAAACTTTAAATTTCAGTCATAAAGTTTTTTGAGTGTATTTATCTTATCTCACTAAAATATTTTTTAATTATTTCACCAGCCTATATCTCTCATTTTATTAAAAACTCAAATGTATTCACTTTTATTCATATTCAATTTGTTCTAGACAGGCAAAACATGTAGGAGAGGTCTCTCTCATATACATGGTGTTGGTTTAAGTATGCACAGCTGTTTTAGACCCATGCTCTGTGATGCTACATTCATAGGAATTTGGAAATAAAACCCACACTATTTTATAATCTCTTCTTCCTTTGAACATATACCAAATGTTATTTAATAAGACAAACTTTCAGTTAAGAATGCTTTCTGGAGGCACCTGGGTGGCTCAGTTTAGTGCCCAATTATTGATCTGGACTCAGGTCATAATCTTATGGCTCCTGAGTTTGAGCACAGAGCCTGCTTGGGATTCTCTGTTTCTGTCTCTGCCCCCCTAGCCCCAAAATACATAAACATTTAAAAAAACTGAGAACTTTGAAAGAAAATGTTGTCAACAATCTGTTAAAAAAATTTTTATTTGCCAAATTTATTATTTTCTACTTACCGTCTTCTGAGAATGTAAACTGTAGCAATGAAGGAACAAGGAAAGAAAGTGCGCTCTTTGAGTGGTTTATTTTCCTGCATCTTTGGCTAAACCAACCTGCTTCTGCCTTAGAAGGAAAAATTGAAAGAAGGAAGACTTGTAAATGTAGGTACATCTGTCATAGCAACTACTATATACCCATGGTACAAAAATCCTCAAACTGTACTGAAATATCAATAATTCTAAATAAAATGATACATAATATTCAGAATAAGTATTGAGTTTAGTCCTTTAATTAAAAATAGGAAATGTAGTTAGGCATAATCATATCACTGCTCACAATGAAATCAGCTATTTCAAAACCTCATAGTGCTGTTAGTAAACTCATATTTTAGTTATCTTAAAAACTCTTTTATTTAAAAGCAGTAAAGCAGGGGTTCCTGGGTGGCTCGCTTGGTTAAGCATCCAACTTCAGCTTAGGTCATGATCTCAGGGCTTGTGGGTTCAAGCCCCACATTGGGCTCTGTTCAGAGTCTGTGTCTCCCTCTCTGCTCCTCGCCTGATTGCATTCTCTCTCTCCCTCTCTCAAAAATAAACATTTAAAAATAAATAAAAAATAAAAGTAGTAAAGCAAATAATTAGTGCAGCTTATAAGAGCCCAGTACACAGGACAGAGGTACCTGTATCATCTCTTCCCACTTCAGCTAAAAAGAAATTTTAACAATAGCAGACATTGCCAATCACAATCTACAGTGTACTTCTCAATGACTGACTTTTGCCATACAAAACCTTTTCTTTTCAGTATTTATTTTTGAGAGACAAAGACAGAGTCCAAGCTGGGGAGGGCAGAAAGAGAGGGAGACACAGAATCCAAAGCAGGCTCCAGCCTCTGAGCTATCTACACAGAGGCCGCCGCAGGGCTCGAATTCCCAACCCACGAGGTCATGATCTAAGCTGAAGTAGGACACTCAACCAACTGAGCCACCCAGGCGTTGCCCCCCACTTCTTTTTTGATAATGAACAAAACCAAGAGAAACTGGGTAAGAGATACAATGTAATATAAAAAACACAGTGACCAGGGTTGTAGTCCTAGCTCTGCCACTAATTAGTTATGTGACTCTGAGAATATTATCAGTTCCCTAACATTTACAGTAATGAAAAAAGGCAATAATACAGTAGGGAAAAGACATAAAAGGGCATTTCAAAATAGAGAAAACATACATGACCAAAAATTCATGAAAAGATCTTCCCTCAATTCAACCAGAAATTAAAAAAAAAATTTCCCTCTTACACTGGCCAAAATTAGTAAGTTTAATAGTAGCATGGGGGAGATATATACATAGACATCTTCTAAGAGTCTAACTCTTAGAGGGCAATATGAAAATATTAAATACAATTTTAAATGCATATATTCTATAACCTAGCCATTAGAATTCTATGTCTCTAGACAAAAAAGAATCTACACATATACAAGGAGTCCTGCAAACGAATTATTTGTGAAAAGGGAAACTGAAAGCCTAGATGTCCATCAAGAAAGGAATTGCTAAGGGGTGCCTGGGTGGCTCAGTCAGTTAAGCATCTGACTCTTGATTTTGGCTCAGGTCAGGATCTCACAGTTCATGAATTCAAGCCCATATTCAGGCTGCACTGACAGCATGGAGCCTGCCTAGGATTCTCCCTCTACCTCTCTTTTAAAATAAATTAAAAAAAAAAAAAAAAAACCAGAAGAAAGAACTGCTAAGTAAACAATGCATATCATTTTACAGACAAATATGCAACAATCACAAAACATAACACAATTTAGTGAAAAGCCAATTATGTAACAAAACATAAGCAATCATCTAAGTAAAAGCATACATACAGGAAAATAATTATATAATTGTATATGTGTATACACACCTAAATATATATTTATAATTATCAATATATCATGTTCTAAAAAAATAATAGAATAATGTTTTTTATTTGTAGAAGAGAGAGGACCATGTTTTATAGGCATGGTATAGTCATGGAAGACTATGGTTTTAACTCTATGTATGAATATTTTCCCTAAGAATATATTAGTATGCTTATATAATTAAAAAAACAGGGGCGCCTGGGTGGCTTAGTCGGTTAAGCGTCCGACTTTCGCTTGGGTCATGATCTCGCGGTTCGTGGGTTGAGCCCCGCGTCGGGCTCTGTGCTGACTGCCAGCTCGGAGCCTGGAGCCTGTTTCAGTCTGTGACTCCCTCTCTCTCTGACCCTCCCCTGCTCACGCTGTCTCTCTCTCTAAAAATAAATAAAACATTAAAAAAAAAAAAAAAAAAACAGAAGCAAAATCTATCCCCCAAAATGAAAAAAATCAAGAGAGACAAAAAAATGTTTATGAAAGCTAGACTTACTTGATATGCTACTTCATATAAACAGCCATCCTTTCCAGCCAAGAAAATTCTGCCATTATCAGTGGAAGTTATTGTTAAAAGGTAAGTATTGTCAGTGGGAAGAGAATATAAGGGATCTGGGAGCAACTGCATTCCACCACACATACTGTCATTAAGAACTCCAGAACCTATTTTTTTTTAAAGAAAGAATACAGGAATCAGCTTAGCAGCTTTTTTCAAGTTTGAGACAATCACTGTATTATCTTCAGAACTGGTGTTGTTACTGACTTCTTATTGATACATCCAAAAGCTTCTATAACATAATTCTCAAATCACTATAAAAAGTCTGATACGATTTATTCAAGTTAGATAGAACTTATGTATATGCATACAAATTTATAACATAGAATAAGTTTTATATATGTTACATTATACAACATCAAAAACTATCCCAAATTATTAAATTTTAGAAATGAGCCTAAGGATGTGATAGTAATAATCACTAATCTGAGTCACTGAAATTCAACATTGAGTCACATGAAATTCACCCAGATTGCCAAAATGCAAAAAAAACCATTGAATATACCAGTAACAAATTAATGTCTTCTTATGTTAAAGGAAAGAATGTACATTTCGGTGTTCTGTATGTTACAATGGCTAGTCAAAAAACTAGAAACAAAGAAATTGAAAGCATTATTGGAAAAACTTGTTAGTGTCAATTGTTTCTCCTTTACTACCCTTTTATACTGTACATTTAAGGAGTGTACATTAATACAGTAAACATATTCAAAATACCTGTTTGGTGGAGCTACTAACCTGAAAGAAACAAGCCCTGTAGGGAAATATTATTTTGCTATGAGCAAACAGTTTGGAAAGTTAACTTAGTAAAAAACATTAGCTTTTAATTATATTAAATTGGTTAACATTTTTATTTTCAAAATACCACATATGGATTGCTATACCTGTTTGTAAATTAGCATAGCTAAGTCCAAGAATCACTATATCCACAGGGGTTGCCAAAACCAGCAGGTGCCGTACGTGAGGCTGAAAGATACCTAAGACAGAGTAGACATGGGTTAGGGATTATTCCAAAAAAATCCACTTACACTATTTAAGCTTTAAGAGACTATAGCTTTACCATTTCATCCACATCCACTATCTAAGCATTAATAGACTAATGGTTTACCATCAAAATGAACTAGTGATTAAATAGTAATGAAGGGACACCTGGATGGCTCAGTTGGGAAAACATGCGACTTTTGATCCTGAAGTTGTGAATTCAAGCCCCACGATGGGTGTGGAGCCTACTTTAAAAAAATTCAAAAAACATTTAAATAGTATATGAAAAGTCTGAACTCCATTTAATTTTGAAGTTAAAATATTACTACCTATGATCATGTAAATAAGTAAATAGTAATAAAAAAGAACCATATTAGAAAAGAAACACTTCAGGGGCACCTGGTTGGCTCAGTCAGTTAAGCATTGGACTCTTGGTTTCAGCTCAGGTCATGATCTCGTGGTTCTTTCTTTTTTTTTTTAACGTTTATTTTTATTTTTGAGAGACAGAGCACGAGTGGGGGAGGGGCAGCAGAGACATACACAATCTGAAGCAGGTTCTAGACTCTGAGCTGTCAGCACAGAATCCAACATGGGGCTGTAACCCACGAACCGTGAGATCATAACCTGAGCCGATGTCAGATGCTTAACTGACTGAGCCACCTAGGCGCCCCATATCTCATGGTTCTTGAAATCGACACCTGAATCATGCCTCACACTGAAAGCAAGGAGTCTGCTTGGGATTTTCTCTCTCCCTCTTTCTCTAACCCACCTCTCCTTTCGCACAAGCTCACTCACTCTCTCAAAATAAATAAACTTTAAAAAAAGAAACACTTCAGTATTTAATGCCATTTAAAATCAGCACTACATGGGGCACCTGGGTGGCTCAGTCAGTTAGGGGTCTGACTCTTGATTTCTGCTCAAGTCATGATCTCACAGTTTGTGAGTTCAAACCCCATGTTGGGCTATGCACTGAAAGTGTGGGGCCTGCTTGGGAGTCTCTCCCCCTCCCTCACATGCATGCACATGTGCTCTCTCTGAAAATAAATTAAAAAAATTTTTTTAATTCCAAAATCAGCATGGCATTACAAAATAATCTGTTTATTAAAATATAAAGCATTGTATTTGTATACCCACGTTCATAGCAGCATAATTCATAGTACCCAAAAGGTGGAAGCAACCCAAGTGTCTGCCAACAGATGAATGGATAAACAAAATGTGGTCTACATATATAGTAGAATATGATCCAGTCTTTAAAAAGGAAATTCTTACACATACTATAACAGGAATGAATCTTAAGACCATTATAAGTGAAATAAACCAGTTGTAAAGAGAAAAATACCATATAATTCCACTATGTCAGATGTCTATAGTCGAATTCACAGAAACAGATAAAAGAGTTTAAATATTAAATGAGTTTCCCAGATGTATTTATATACCAAAATCAGACAGTTTCAGAGGGGAGATTCCCAAGTACAAACTTTTTTTAAAAATTCACGCTAAGGTACTGTTTAACTATATTTTCTTTTTATGGTATTACCATTAAGAAGTGCACAGGGCGCAAGATGATACATCATGTTACAATGTCCAAAAATAGTGTCTTACTGACAGGAATAAAAGGAAATATATCTTATGTTACAATTACGGACATCTCTTCACCTATATACCTTTGGCCTACTTAAGGGTGTTAAATACCACAGAAAGTACAAAACATCTACTTTCAGTGATGAATTATGAGGGTCACAAAAGTCAGCTTTGTGTATCAAGCTTCCAGTCAGTAATGCTGAAGGCACAGATCTACCTGATGAACTCAAAATATACCTGATATTTCATGATAAACTGACTTAGAAAGCCTTAACTTCATGAAAACTTATGTTTTCCTTAACAGAAGCCTTATCTCAAAGTATTCAGTCACTGGGCTATGCCAAAGAAGTCATCTTTGGCTACAGAAACTTAAGTAAGTTGGAATTCTACAGATGGTGGAGCTGGTTTAGGACTTCGAGTAAAGAAAGATAAATAAAGTAGCATCTTGTTGAATGATGTCATCTTCTCTAAATCTCTCTTTATTCAAGTATTTTGCAACAGAAGATGGCAGAAATGGAAGCCATCTCCCTTCAGGATGCAGCAAGGGTAAATGACTGACATTTCTCCCTTCTGTCAACCCTCACTTCTTACCTATAAAGTGCATTACCTTATTAGCACCTTTTAGAAATTAACATGAGGTGTTTAGGTCTTTGGAATAATTTCAAGTTTCACTACTTTTCTTTTTTAATGTTTTTTTTAAATTTATTTCTAGGAGAGAGAGAGAGACAGTGTGAGCAGGGGAGGGTCAGAGAGAGAGGGAGACACAGACTCTGAAACAGGCTCCAGGCTCTGAGCTGGCAGTCAGCACAGAGCCCGACGCGGGGCTTGAACCCACGAACCGCGAGATCATGACCTAAGAGAAAGTCGGACGCTTAACGACAAAGCCACCCAGGTGCCCCATCAAGTTTCACTACTTTTGAATAGAAAAGTTTTAAAAGTTTGAAAAAGTTTTGAAAGAAAAAGTGTAATACCTGTGTACAAATATGAGCATTTATGATCCTTTGCTAACACATCTGCTTTTGTTGTTTCGATGAAGAAAATCAATAGAACCATAACTCATTGCATGTTTACAAAGGCATGCTTTGGCCCTGAAAACTCGGCCAAAGGTACCTTCAACGTCTAATGCAACTTCAATGACAGTATGAATTGGCACCTTTTCAAGAGACGTTGGTTCAGAAACAGGAAAATACAAAGTTCTTCTCTTCTATGGAAAACTACACCGACTTTCTAGAAGTAACTGACTAAGGGTACCTGGGTGATTAGTTAAGCATCCAACTCTTCATTTTGACTGAAATCATGATACCAGGGTTGTGGGATTGAGCCCCATATCAGGCTTGCACAGAGCAGGGAGCACAGAACTTGCTTAATATTCTCTCTCTCCCTCTCCCTGCCCCTCCTCTGTTGCTTGCGCACTCTCTAGATAGATAAAGTATAGATAGGTAGAAGTAACTGACTAAACTTGAGGTAGGAAGTTTACTGTGCTAGAGAGACAAAGAAGACCATTCCAAGAATAACTTCCAGGAAGGAGTTTAAATATGATTTGACTTTGCTGGCAGCCCTAGAGGGTCATACAGATGAGGTAAATTGATTCATAACCACTAATCACTCACAATCACTATAATGAATAATATCCAAAAGCAATAAGCTCTTTCAGGTAAGTTGCCTCCGAGGAAGGAGACTGAAACTAGACAGCTATGTGAATCTTTCAATACATGAGAAATGCGTCTCTGAACTCAAAAAGTGATAACAACTTGTCAGTTTCTCTGTAGACAAAAACCTGCAAATGCTAGAAAACACTTAAGAATTCTTATGTTTTATTCAAACAATCATAAAACTGAAACATGTATTCATACTCTTGCTTACACAGAATTCACCAATAAAGCAAACTCATGCCAAAAAGCTTGACTTAGAAAACAATGACTTTAACTTCAAGAATATTTTATTTTTAAATTTCATTTACGTATTTTGAGAGAGAGAGACAAAGTGTGCACATGTGGGGAAGGGGGAGAGAGAGAATCCCAAGCAGGCGATGCACTGTCAGCGCAGAGCCTGACACAGGGTTTGATCCCACAAACTGTGAGATCATGACCTGAGCTGAAGTCAAGAGTCAGAAGTTTAACCAACTGAGCCACCCAAGCACCCCAAGAATAGTAATTTCTTGCAAAAGGCAAACTAATATATGGACTTTGTCAGCTTTAACATTACATTCAAGAGTCAGAATTTTCAGTACTTATTGACAACAAAGCCAGAATTGTTTAGTTATCAAAGATAACACCTTTGTTTCCATATCAAAGACTATGCCATAATTTTAATTTTACACAATTGAGTAGTACAAAATTTTAGTATTTATCTTACACGGATTATTTATATTTATTACAATAGGAGGCAAAAACAGTTGTTGACTGTTATTATGAATAAACTTTTAAATGAAAAAAAGAAAGCTCAGGGCAAAGAATACTTTGAGGTTCTATGTTAAGGAAATAAATTCCCAATGTAATCACATAAACCGTTTTAAGACTGCATGTCTGTACCATGTGAATTGTAATTTCAAAACAGTTGTGACATCAAAAAAACTTATTCAGGCATTACATATAATTTTGTCTACTATTTCCCAGTGTAGCAAGATTTCTCATACATCCCAAAATATGCATATTAAATTTAAATGAACCCATTATTTTGTCATTAGTTCTGATAGAAAATCGGCATAATGAAGTTAAGCTGTTAAATTAAGCAATGCTGTTACTTCTTTAAGATTTATTCTGAATTCTCTTCTCATTTCCATTGGATAGTAAGACTAAAAAAATGCAGAGATGGGGATCCTAAGTGGCTCAGTCAGTTCAGCATCCAACTTTTGATTTCGGCTTAGGTCATGATCTCATGGTGGTAAGATCAAGCCCCACATGAGGCTCTGAGCTGGGTGTTGAGCCTGTTAAGTCTCTCTCTCTCTCCCCTTCTGCCTCGCCTCTGCACATGCTCTTGCACTCAGTCTGTCTCTCACTCTCAAAAATGGGGGGAAAAAACCCACAAAAAACAAACAAACAAAAAAAGCAGACAAAAATGGTTTCTCATTAAATTTACTGATGAAAAATATATAATGCAAAATCTTTAGGTAAATCAACAAAGTAAAAAATAAGCAAGATAAAATGCAAAAATTATAGTTTATTCATAAAATTTTTTTAAAGTTTATTTAGTTATTTTGAGAGAGACAGACAGACAGACAGCAGGTGTGGGGTAGAGAGAGAGGGAGAGAGAATCCCAAGCAGGCTCCGCATTGCCAGCTTGGAGCCTGATGCTTGAATTCACGAACCATGAGATCATGACCTGAGCCAAAATCAAGAGTTGGATGCTCAACTAACTGAGCCATGCAGGTACCAACCCTTAAGCCCCCACAATTTTTTTCAGTAAGCTCTACACCCAGCATGGGGCTTGAACTCATGACCTTAAGATCAAGAGTTGCATGCTCTACCAACTGAGCCAGCCAGGTGCCCCAGTTTAATAATTTTAAAGCCAAACTCACTTCTTTATTTTTTTTTTAATTTATTTCTAGGAGAGAGAGACTCACAGCGTGAGCAGGGGAGGGTCAGAGAGAGAGGGAGTCACAGACTGAAACAGGCTCCAGGCTCTGAGCTGGCAGTCAGCAAAGAGCCCGACGCGGGGCTCGAACCCACGAACCTCGAGATCATGACCTAAGCGAAAGTCGGACACTTAACCAAGCCACCCAGGCGCCCCAGACAAACTCACTTCTACCATAAAGTGAGTAAACTATTAAATATTCCTAATTGTTTTATATATTTCCAATTAGAATTCAGAACAAATATTTGATAAAAATTTTAACTACTTAAAAAAATTTTTAACTACTTAAAATGTGTTATTACTCAGTCCTAAACCATTATATACAAACACAAATTAATCATTACATTTTTATTTCTTACCAGCTTTTGGTTTCACAAGCCCCACAGCAAGAATAGTCTCACTAAGTCCATCAAAATAGGCAAGGTCTCCTCTGTCAAAAGGTGAAGAGAAACATGTTATACATACACAGAAAACAAAGTTTTATCTTAAAATATTCTTTAATAAGACTACAGAATGTAATGAAAAATAAGCCAGCAAACAAAACTGTTTCGTTTCCAAGATCCAGGCACACAGGCCTGTCTAAGGCTAAGCATACACCAGGCAAACAGAGATTGATGCTTCCCATTCCAAACTTCTCCGCAGCCAGGTTGCAAATCTCAAGTAACAGCAGTTCTATTGGGGCAAAGCACTCTCAGAAGAACAGACTCACAGGAAAAGCCTATGGCTGAAGGTGGATAGAAACACTGAGAAAAAGTCTCCAGCAACCCAACCTATATCCTAAGTGCAAAGCAATTCTAAAGGAATTTGTAACCTGTGGTCCACTGAGGATAATCATGGCAACAACAAAACCAAACTGAGCTCAACTCTTGACTTGGAAAAAGTTAACTTTCCCTGCAATAAAGACCTACTTGATAGGCCCTAGCAAAAAAAGAGACATACCCATATCTAAGGATAAATACTATTTACTGCAGTATCCACTGTCCTACACATGGCATCTGGCTTAAAAATAAACACGAGACACAAAAAAGCACAGGAAAAAAAGCCTGTCAAGAAACAAACCAATCAACAGAAATGGACTCAGCTAGATGTCTGAATTAGAAGACAGGAAATTTAAAATAAATGTGAATATTATCATATCAGCATTAATGAAAAAAGTGGACAATAAACAGTTAAGGAATCTCAGCAGAGATGAAAATTACAAGAAATAAGTGAAAATGTTAGAAATAAAACGCATAGCACAGAGAAAAACATCTTATAAGAACTTTTTAAGTAGACTTGAAATAGTTAATAAAAGAACCCACGACCTTGAATTTGGGTCAATAGAAATCATCCAAATTGAAACAAACAAAATAATGTAGAAACAAAAACAGAACAAAGTATCCAAAATCTGTTTTGAATAACATCAAACAATCTAACAAAAGTGTAAAAATCTCAGAAGGGAGAGGAAGAGGATGGGCAGAACAAAATATTTGAAGATAATCACTCAAAATTTCCCAAAAATTAAAGACCTGAAACTAAAGATCTGAGAAACTTAGAGAACACCAAGTAGGATAAAAACCTAGAAAAAAATAAATTATATATATTAATATGTACATATGATCCAGACCTTGAAGAAAATTTCTGGTTGTCCTGAAAAGAGCCAAGCAAACAGGAAGAGAACTCCTAAATGGTCACGTATGTGGACCAAGTTTCCTCATTTCCCCATGCTATGCTAAGTGGCACAACCTCCAGAAACTAAGACCAATACTGGGGAAGTTAGGGGTTTCAGAACAATGAACTGAGCAAGATTATGTCCCAATTATCCAGGTGGAATTAGGAATTAAAATAGAAAGCTAATGGAATAATTGAAACTTAACATTTCTGCAGAAATTGAATTTGTGAACTCAAGATTTATATACCCAGGACGTGTGTCTTAATTTTTTCAGTAAGCACACTGTTCAAGTAATTTTTCTTTAAATGAGTTCTAGTTTGTGGACAGGAACTACGCTCACCACATCCAATATTGTTCCTAGCACAAAAGAGTGTCTGATACATAATAAACTTAACATTACATAGATACATTACATGTTGATGGAAATACAGAAATTTTTATTAAAGAGAAATCTTTCTTAAGGAAATTATCCTTACATTTTTTCTATTACCTAAATGTTTTTGTATTTGGTTTTCTAAACGGATCCACACCTAAATGAAGAAGTTTTACTCCTTAAAATCAAAATGACCATGTTACGATAATATAAGAAACTAGACTAAAGTTCATGGTATGTGAAGAGCAATCACAACCACACATCACTGCTATTAGGACTATATGACAGTTCAACCATAAAAAATAGCTAAGAAAAGTTCTAAATGAAAAAAAAAAATCAGTGAATGAAAATATTTTCATTTAAGCTACAAGTTCTCATTTAGTGTCGCTTCAATTCAATGATAGTGTATGTATGTATGTATTCCTAACAGGTGCTTTATTACCCAAGGGCAAGAGTAACAAGTACAAGGCCTTCCTCTGGTCATCCCACTAATCACCGAAAGACATTATGGCAGAGAAACGTTAGTAAGCCAAAATTTATCTTTAAAAAGTCAGAGTGAGATTACCAGACCAATAAACTATTTTAGCAAATGTGTGTTGGGCCTTCACTCAGATTACTATATACACTCAAATTACACATGGCCAAGCTCACAGAACAAAACTGTTTAGCCAGTTTGATAAATTAAGAGCCTCCCAATTCATAGAAATGCATCAAAAATACAGGTCTTTAAAGATGTCAAACCATCTCTCAAAAAACTACTGGAAGATAAGAGCTTGGAAACTAGACCCCTGCTACTTCGAGTGGTAGTAAACTGGCAGCATCACGGGGAGCTTGTTACAAATATGGACTCTTGAGGCTCACTCAGAACTACAATAGCAGAATCCGCATTTTAACCCCATTCCCAGGTGACTGGTATGCATACAGAGAAGAACTAACCCAGATGTTAGATGAATGAAAAATAAACCACGCAGCTTCTGATGAGTAGACTACCAGCTGCAATTAAGATGATCTAAATTCTAATGATGCTAAAGCAAACCAGCGTTAAATACATACCCATCTTCATAGTTCCACATGAATATGTCACTGTCTATTGTAAGCCAAGCTCTGCTGATAGGAGGGAACACGCCCATCATGCAGTTACACTGCATATCTGAAGTAGTGTGGATGTAAGGTAAACAGATTCCAATCTTCTCTTTCTTAAGCTTGTTTTGAAAGATTCTGATTCAGAATTCATGATGAAAAAATCATGATTTGTCTACTCTTTAACACAAAAGCAAATAAGGGGCGCCTGGTGGCTCAATTGGTTAAGTGTTCAACTTCAGCTCAAGTTACGATCACACGGTTTGTGAGTTCAAGGCTCGCATCAGGCTCTGTGCTGACAGCTCAGAACCTAGAGCCTGTGAGCCTGCTTTGGATTCTGTGTCTCCTTCTCGCTCTGACTGTCACCCTCCTGCTCTCACTCATGCTCTGTCTCTCAAAAATAAATGTTAAAAAGATTAAGAAAAAGAGCAAATAAAATATCTTGATTTCTAATGAGCTTAAAGACATAGTGTATGACAGAAACAAACCTGTAATTTACAATTCCTAAATAATGCTATTTGACCACTTAAAATGTATTTTAAAGGACAAATATAATGTTACCATTATTAACTAAAGAAGAGTGGTTATGAATAACATCATCGAATTTTGACATGAAAAAACTATTCTACTGGATCAATGTCTCCTAACTGCATAAGAGCAAGAGTGATTAAAAAAAAAAAAAAAGCACATGGCATGCTAAAGTTAAGCCAGGTGACAATCTGCAAGCTTCTTACGTATAGTGCAATTGAAAAAAAGACAAAAAAGGGCGCCTGGGTAGCTCAGTCGGTTAGGCATCTGACTTCAGCCCAAGTTATGATCTCATGGTTCGTGAGTTTGCACTATATATCATGCTCTGTGCTGACAGCTCAGAGCCTGGAGCCTGCTTCAGATTCTGTGTCTCCCTCTCTCTCTGCCCCTCCCCTGCTAACACTCTGTTTCTCTCAAAAATGAATAAACATAAAAAAATAAAGAAAAATAGACAAAAAGAATTGTATAATTGTACTACAAGGAAACAATTGTGAAATAATTTCTTAATTAAATGAAAAATTTCTGCATAGTATTAAAGAATATTAAGAAACTAAGAAAGGGTAGAGTATGGGATAAGAGGTATTGTATGTTTAATAACAATTTACAAAGTCTCAGAGAAGCACTGAAAAATTTAGGGAAAATATTAGATTCTAGTGGTTTTTCTACTTATAACTATTTACTTCATTTTTCTAAATCAGACTGTACTGAAATTTGAAACACTTTTCCTTTAAATAGTTTAATACGCTTTATTTATTTTTAATGTTTTATTTATTTCTGAGAGAGAGGGGCAGCGTGAGCAGAGGAGGGTCAGAGAGAGAGGGAGACACAAAATCCAAAGCAGGCTCCAGGCTCTGAGATAGTTATCAGCACAGAGCCTGACGCAGGGCTTGAACCCACAAACTATGAGATCATGACCTGAGCTGAAGCCGGACGCTTAACTGAGTGACCCAGGCACCCCCAGTTTAATATACTTTTGAAAGTCTCAAATTAAATTTTAGTGTATCATCGTAACGTCTATATTATGAGGGCTGTAGATTAATATAGAAGCTTCCTAGCAAATAATTATAAATCTAATGCCTTTATAAGGTATGCCATACTTTAAGAAAATCGGATAAAATCTTTTTTTAAGAGGGTAAGAAAACTCCCCTAGCAATTCAGTCTATGTGTTTCATTCTTATTGTGATCCTTAGAAATGCAATCACCTGTAATTTTAATTCTTTCTTAAGATTTTTTTTAAAGTTTATTTTATTTGAGAAAGAAGGTAAGCATGGGCAGGGCAGGGGCAGAGGGAGGAAAAGAGAAAGAGAGAGAGAGAGAGAGAGAGAGAGAGAGAGAGAGAGAGAGAGAGAGAGTCAGTCCCCAAGCAGTCTCTGTGCACTCAGCACTGAGCCCAATGTGGGTCTCAATCTCACGAACTGTGAGATCATGACCTGAGCTAAAATCAAGAGTGGGATGCTTAACCAACTTAGCCACCTAGGTAACCCCTAAACTTTAATTCTAAGATACCAGTAAGTGCCAAACCATACCAAAAACTTTTGGAGATGTGCAAAAAAAGTAACTGGCAGTTTTTGTTTATTTTTAAACATTTTTAGAACAACATCCCAGTTTTAAAATGTTAAAATATGAGAAAAAATTAAAATGAAAATCAGGGGTCTTCAACCTAAAATGGGGTAAAAACGTCTCCTTGAATAGCATTTCACTGGAAAAGTACTACTTTGCAATAATATCATTCAAAAATGCAGGATTCCTTGTAAACGATTCACTCTCTTCAATGTCCCAGGACAATTAAAGTGTGATTCAGTTTTCAACACTCAATTTTATATGACATTTTCTACGCACATGGCAAATTACTGACATACTTGAAATGTTTTTTAAATAAAACTCTTAAATGAACAACACAGCATTAAACACAAAGCAAGTATTATAATAAGAATACTAATTTTTAAAAACGTTAAGGAGTTAAAAACAAGGTAGGATACGTCCAAACTGCTCAACAAGTTCAGGTGGGAGAGGAACCCTTCGGATGGAACTGATCTCTGGAAGATTGGGTACTGACAGCAAACCAGGTCCTTGTAGAGGATAATCCATATCTGACATGCCGGAAACAGTGGGATTATCTACAAGTAATAAAACAAAGCATTTATTAGAATAATAATGTACTGAACATCAACTGGGCATATTGAGGCACTGCGAGCTACAAAAAAATTGTACATCTGGTGGTTATAAAGATACAGAGATGGGGCACCTGGGTGGCTCAATCAGTTGAGCACCCGACTTAGGCTCATGTCATGATCTCAAGGTTTGTGGGTTCTAGCTCTGCATCGGGCTCTCTGCTGACAGCTCAGAACCTAGATTCTGTGTCTCCCTCTCTCTCTGCCTCTCCCCCCTCACGCTCTCAAAATAAACAAACATTAAAAAAAAAAGATATATAGACAAAATAAAGTAATTCTGACCAAACATAAAAGAGGCCTGAGAAAATCCAGTGTTAAAAGAGGGGTAATGACTGGTTTCAGCACTAACCAGTTTATCCTTCGCAAAGACTTACTTCATAAGGATGTATTTAGTTCAATGATTTAGTTTCTTTGTATTATTTTACTAATCTGAAATGTGAAAATATTTATAAAACCACTTTGTGACTGTCAGATAAAACATCTGTGGACAAAGAAATACTGATTGGAGGAAAATAGCTATTTCTTTTCCCACTTAAATATTAGTAGATTAAAACAATTCTTACGTTTTTGTTAGACCACCCCTCCCACACCAATAAGATAAATACATATAACGCTATAAAAGCAATATTTTATTGGGGGGAACCACAGACTACTCTATAAAGTGTTCTCATTTGGCAACCTTTCTCTTGCTCTAAGATACAGACAACAAAGGGCAGGAGTGGGCTGATCTATTTAGCCTGTCCTTCTTAGGTCTTTAAGCAGCAGGTATTCTTTAGATCTAACTGATGACCTTTTTATCCAGGCACCTTTCCAGGCTCTTTTCTCCAAAGATGTTGGGGAAAATTGACATATAAAAGACATTCTAGGGCATCTGGTGGCTCAGAGGTTAAGCGTCTGGCTCTTGATTTGGCACAGGTCATCTCACAATTCATGAGATGCAGCCTGAAGTCAGGCTCTGAGCTGTTAGCATGTAGCTTGCTTGGAATTCTCTCTCCCCCTCTCTCTGCCCCTACCCTGCTCATGCACATGCTCTCTCTCAAAATAAGTAAATAAGCAACAAAAAAAGAAATCCTAAATGTACTACGGAAGTTTAAACTATGTGAGAAAGAAAATGCAATCAATCCCTATATACTGATTGATTACCCAGCTTCAACATTAGCAATAACATGTCCAATTGGGTTTCATTTATATTCTTAGCTACTCCTTCTCTAATGGATTTCTTCTAGTGTTTATTTTTGAGAGAGATTGGGAGACAGCACAAGTAGCGGAAGGGCAGAGACACAGAATCCAAAACAGGCTCCAGGCTCTTAGCTGTCAGCACAAAGCCTGATGGGGGGCTTGAACTCACAAATCATGAGATCATGGCCTGAGTTGAAGTCGGATGCTTAACCGACTGAGCCACCCAGGTGCCCCTCTAGTGGATTTTTTTTAAGCAAATCCCAAACATACCATTCAATCTTAAAACATAATAATTTTAACAGGATACTGCTAAGTGGACATGTTAAATGTTTACAGGAATGTTAAATGGCAGTGGGAGCACAAAGGATGGAATTAATAACTCAGGTGAGGATGTGAATGGTTAAGAAGGCCCTCACAAAGGAAGTGATACATAATGGGGTTTGGAGGAATGTCAAGCAAACAAGGAACATTCCAGAAGTGATGAAGTAAATGATGACATAAAACAGAATCCTGAAGAAAGGGTGTCTTATGGACATGTTAAATTCAGTGTGACTGAAACAAAGAAGTTGAGAAGATTAGGTTGGAGAGGTATGTGTAAAGTTGGATAAAATCAACTGGGGTCAGATAAGAGTACAAGAATGTATCCATAGTTTTTACATCTTGCTTTTCAAACCTAAGGGGGTCAAAGGGAGTAATGCTGTTCAAGATGAGAGCTGCTAATGGGCCACTTAGTTCTTAGAAGAAAAGGTCACTGGTAAGTAGCTGTCAGATACAACAGTAAATTTGTTTTGTTTTTATCTTTGACTACACACCGACTCAACAATTTTTTGTAAATCTTTAGAAGTGTCATTTAGGTTTATATTGCACAGATTGTCCTTATTATTTTACCTTGGTTATTGCTTACCCCAAATCTTATCTCGATCTTACACTTCTCTGCTTTTTTCCAACATCTGTCTGAAAAAGGGGTCACTTTTTTTTTTTAATCAAGTCATTTATTTCTATACGCCTTCCGAAGTCTGGTCATCATTTAAAATTGTTAAAATAGGGGCGCCTGGGTGGCTCAGTCAGTTAAGCGTCCGACTTCAGCTCAGGTCATGATCTCACGGTTTGTGGGTTCAGGCCCCGCGTCGGCCTCTGTGCTGACAGCTAGCTCCGAGCCTGGAGGCGGTTTCAGATTCTGTGTCTCCTTCTCTCTCTGACCCTCCCCTGCTCATGCTCTTTCTCTCTCAAAAATAAATAAAACATTAAAAAAAATAAAATTGTTAAAATATTTTCCAGTCACCTCTCTTTTGTTGTCACATACACTGCCTTACCCTCCCTGTCCATCATCACTGCTAATATCCCCGTTCTCTTCCTTTATTCCACTGGTAGTTCTTTTTAACAACCTATAAAAAGACTTTACATTACACTAACTCTACACATAATAAAGAATATCTTTGAGAGAGATGGTCAATTTCCAAATCAATTTCACTTGCTCGCCTGATTTACTCTAATGTTGATACGAGAAATTACCAAGAGTGAGACTTGTTATCAGGTGATCTTACTCATCTGGCCTCGGTGATGAACACTTGGATGCAGTGAGCAGCTCATTAAGGTTGGGGTCTTTCCCTCTGCTTCAGATGGGAAACTATTCGTCACTCTTATTCTCTCAAATGTCGGCAGTGAAGTAAGGAAAGAAAAGAAAGTGATAACAGGCTCTTTTTTGCTGTCCAAAATGTAGCAAACAGGGCCCTAAATCTCAAAATGTCTTCGCCGAGTCCACCCGGGGGATAAGAACCTAGTTAGGAAGTTAGGGGAGACTCCTTTGGGATGAGAAAGCAGTCACCAAACGGGCATTGATCACTCACTTGGGGCAGACACCAGGAGAAGCTCGGAAAGGTCCGGGTACATGCGGTCTTCTTGCAACTGACGGTCGATAAGCCGCCCTGCATTTTCCAGAGCTTCCTGCAGGGCTGAGGCCGAGGTGGAGGCCGGCATCGCCGAGCCCAGTAAAGAAGACGGCATGTCGAAGCTCGGAGACACCAGGGTCCAGAAACAAACAAGAACCAAGAAGAAAGGAAAGAAAACCTAAGACCCTAATTCAGACCCGTAGCTTGGGGCGCGCGCGCCAAACGAGCGCCTCGGCGCCTCTGTATGACGCACTTCCGGCTCGTCCGGAGGGGAATTTGAAGGCTGTTTTGCAGCCTCCGAGAGGAAGAGGTCGAGAGGGCAGGACGTTAGGGGCGGGGCGAGTGGGCGGGGGCACTTCCCTGAGCGTAGCCCGGAGGGTTGGAGCGTCCGGGAGTAGAAGTCGGTCTAGGTTGTATAGGGAAGGCAGGAAAGAAGGGGGAAGGGAAAGGACTGCGAAAGGAGAGGGCTGGGAGGGGTGGGAAAGGGTGAGGAGGGGAGGAGAAGGGATCAGGGATCGGGTAAGTGGGAGCAGGGTTGTGGGTGGCAGCACGGGCTGCAACGGCTCTGGTGGGTATCGCGAGCCCTGGATCTTGTCTCGAGGTTCCCAGATTGGAATCCTTCAAGTGCAACTGCTTCTGAGTTTGCGCCTTAATTTTTTTGGTACTCCAACTTCTCTTGTGAGAGTTGAGTTTGTAGGCGTTCACGTAGGAACCAAAATTTCACGACGTTTTTTACAGGCTTCAGTGTAAATTAAAATTCTTTTCTGGCTGGCTCAGTCGGCAGTGCATGCGACTCTGGATGTCCTATTGTGTCTGGAACCTGCTTTATAAAAAATTCATCAGGCTTTTCTATTTGTGCATGGTTACCGTAATGATAAAGAATTGTAGGGCCGCCTGGGTGGCTCAGCCATTAAGCATCTGACTCTTGGTTTAGGCTCAGATCATGACCTCACACGTCCTGAGTTGGAACCCTGCTTTCAACTCTGCTTGGGATTTGTTACCTCTCTCTGTCTCTCCCCCACTTGTGTGTCCCCTGCCCCGCCACCACCGAAAAAAACAAACAAAACAACAAACTACAACTTTAAGAATTGTCTGCTTACTGAAGCATTCGTTCCATGCGGGGAGCGGCTGCCTTCCTTGATTTTTCATTACACAGAGGAAGAGAAGTGTTCTAATTCATGGTTTGATTCCCCAGCACAAATTAGAGGGACTGGTATAAAGTAGGCCACCTGATAGATCACCAAGGGCTATAGAAATTGAATTTATAATTTGTGTCACACACTGTGCTTGGTACTGGGAATATCAAACTAGCACATTCCCGTCCTCAAGGTGCATGATACGTGCAGGGATACACAAAGTAAAGCAATTAAGTGTACCACGATAATTTTTTATGGGGTCTGTATTAACTGCAGTAGAAGGGTAAGATATGAGCAAGGAGAGGGAAGATAGACTCCATTTCATACAGAAGGCAACTTGAGTGGTCAGAGTACTCTATCAAAAAGCAATCCCTATTTAGAAATAGTAGCTGTCCTCATTTAGTCCTATTTAGAACCACACTTAAGTAAGATTCATCCGATTATATTCATAGTTTAGATAGTCAATAACTGGATTACTCCTTATTGACTGGCTAAACTGATGGAGGACTTCAACTACCTCCATTTTGACCTCAAACTTTCTAACTGATTAAGTTCATCTTTACAGCCTGAAACTACCCCTTCAAGCACTAAGGACTGTCCTGAGCCACCAAGACTCCATCTGTAGTTGACCCCCAAGATATTGATTGACCTGGCCTTTGCTGCCCCCTTGCAGGTACCTACTGACCTTTGTCTCACATTTTACTTATATAAACCTAGAAGTCATTTTCAGCACTTTGGAGATAGTCTTTGAGATGCGAGACTGCTGTCTTCTGGGTGTTGGCCTTATTGACATAATTTCCTTTCTTGTTTTACCACTGCTGGTCTCTCTGCCTTTGGACTTTGTCAGTGGCATGTGGCTGAATCTCCTGTGTTGGGGATCCCTCGAACCAGGTGCTCTTGTGCTCGTGCACCCAAAATACAAAACTATGGTCTTTGCTAAACTGTAATATTTTGCTACTTGAATTATTTTTTATTCCCTCAAATAAAGAGTTGACTGATTTTCTTAATATCAAAATTTCCATAACATTACAGATCTATAGATATAATTTAAGACCTCATAGTAAATATAGTAGGAAAAATTAGGTTTGTATCATTGGTGGATAAATAGGCAAATGGGTCTCCAGCTGTCAGTCTTCTTATTTGGAAGACCACTGATTAAAAACTGATGGTCTGGTACAGTGTTTTTAATTTGAGATAAAATATATGATTGGGAGTTTCCAATTTCACAAATTGGATGATCTGGCAATACTAGTCTAGTATTCCTGCACTGCGAAGTGCCTGGGTGTCTCACTTAGTTGAGAGTCTGACTCTTTTTTTTTCTTCTGTTTTATTTATTTCTTAGAGAGAGAGAGAGAGACAGCATGAACAGGGGAGGGTCAGAGAGAAAGGGAGACACAGAATCTGAAGCAGGCTCCAGACTCTGAGCTAGATGCCAGCACAGAGCCCACACAGGGCTTGAACTCACAAACCGTGAGATCATGACCTGAGCCGAAGTCTGAAGCTTAACCAACTGAGCCATCCAGGTGCCCCAACGTCTGACTCTTGTCTTCAGCTCAGGTCGTGACCCCAGGGTTGTGTGATCAAGACTATTGAGACTCTTAACAATTAAGGATTATAAAGAGTTTTTGTTTTGTATGCGCTATATTTGTTAATAACAGAATATCTCTTAAAAATTATAAATTTAAAAAGTTATTTACAAGAATAAACCTAAAAAAAATAAATAAAAGAATAAGCGTAATCCATTTTAATATAAATGATACTTTATGAAAAATGACCATAGTTTCTAAAACTAAAATATAAGAAGAATGGCATTGTTTACATTTTTGCAACTCTCTTAAATGTCTGGCTTAAGAAAATAAGATAGGTAGATTTTCATATCTGCATCTGCTGCCTATGATGTATGTTGTTTACTTGAAGTATATGAAGAAAAGCAGGCTTTACACAGTTACATAGTGGGAAAATGAGAGGTATTTTAATAACCTTTTTAGATAGTTGTGAATGTTCTTTGATAGTATACCTAAACTTGACAAGTGGTATAGTTTCTTACAGGTTAGTTATGTGGAATTTGAAACCATCAGTGAGGTTCGGTTTTTTTTTTTTTTTTGAACTTTGTTAAATTAAGAACCACTTGTCTATCTTGTACTTTGAATGGACCTTCTATTCATGCATGATTCTGAAACATGTGTTGGTCATTTGGGAAATATTGGTTCTCTAAGTTATGCAGACTTCCAAATGTTGACCTATTTCATTAATCAATAGAAAAATGATTGTGTTGATATATCTTAATAAAAATATCTTATACATATTGGGAAGTTGTTAAGGTTATGGTAGTTGATCCAACCTTTTTTTCAATTTTGATACAATCTTGATAAATTTTTCAAGGTTCTAATTTTCCCTTAAGAGCTCTGATTTTCATTAGTAACAAGTATAGTGAGTTTTCCTCAAAGTGACACTCATTTCATTCATTTTTGTTTAAGCTAGCTATATAACAGTGAGGAATACGAGGACTCGTATGACAATTTGCTTCTCACTGCCTTGATTTATGCTGAGGCACCAGCAATTTTACCCACTATTGCTTCTGCATCATCAGTGCAAATGTTAATAGAGTGAAAAAGGCAAATGATGTCTTAGTATTATTATGAAAATAATTTTGATCTCATTAATACCTTTAGAGGAATCTGCAAAATACACTGAGAACTACTACTCAAGTAGCTCTCTAAGTAGATTATCTAGCCCTATTAGGCATTTAAGGTTTTTAAAAATATCCTCATTAAAATGGAAATTCCATGAGGGCAGAGACTATGCTTTATGTCTTCACTACTCTCACTACTATCTGGTACTTAATAATGGCCAACATTTGGGGTGTCTGGGTGGTTCAGTTTGTTGAGTACCCAACTTCAGCTCAGGTCACGATCTTGTAAGTTTGTGGGTTTGTTGGGCCCTGCTGGCAGCTCAGAGCCTGGATCCTTCTTCAGATTCTCCCTTTCTCTCTGCCCCTCTCTCGCTCACAGTGTCTCCCTCTCTCTCTCTCAAAAATAAATAAGACATTAAAAATAAAAAAAAATAATGGCCAACGTTTGTTGGGTGTGCAATACTTGCCAGGCACTATTCTAATTGCTTTTTGAAAATTAACTCATTTAATCATCAGAAAAATCTGCAAGGTGATAGGTGCTATCCTTAAATTATCCACTTAACTGATGGAGAATTTAAAGCACAGAGAGACTAAGTAAGTAATCAAGATTACATTATTAGACTCAGAATTTAAACTGAGACATTCTTAGGGCACCTGGGTGCCTCGGTTGGTTAAGCGCCCAACTTCAGCTCAGGTCACGATCTCATAGCTTGTGATTTCCACCCTAGAGAAATAAGATCTTGTCATTTACAATAACATGGTTGGACCTAGAGTATTATACTAAAGAAAATAAGATAAAGAAAGACAAACACCATATGATTTTGCTCATATGTAGAATCTAAGAAATGAACAAACACACAAACAAAATGCAGAAACAGACCCATAAATGCAATGAACAACTGAGGGTGGCCAGAGGGGAGGAGGTTGGGCAGAAGTGGGAAACGGAGTGGGAGACAAAGGCTTCCAGTTTTGGAATGAATAGGTCATCGGGGGAAAAAAAAGACACAGCAAAGGTAATCTAAGCAATGGTGTTGCAAAAGTGTTGTATGGTGACAGATGATAGCTACACTTGTGGGCACAATATATAGACTTGTTGAATCGCTGTATGTCTGAAAGTAGCATAACTTTGTTTGTCAACTATATTTGAATTAAAATCCAAAATAAAACAAAACACCTCTCCAGGTGATACTAATACGCAGCCAAGATTGAGAACTAGATTGAGGGCTTCCACAGCTCTACTTGTTTCTTGGGGCTCAATTTTTCTTTCTCTCTTTTCTAAATTCTTAGTATACTCATAATATATAGTTACTGAATAAAATCTACAAAAATACAAAAATAAAGAAAAAAGGACAATAAAAGAAAATAAAAGATGCTGACAGAAACTAGATAATGTTCTCAGCCAGCGGGCTGAATTATCAGGTAGTCTCTGCAGTGCTTATGCCCCGCCAGCCCACTAGGGCGGCGCAGCTCTGGGGGCCGCGATCCTTCCGCGGAAGGTGACGCTCTTGGCCCCGGCGGCGGCGCCGGCCTTGGAAGGCGATACTTCCTGCTGGGTTTGCCGGGAGTCTTCCGCTGCAGTTTGTGTAGTACCTGGGCTCGTTCTGCGGCAGGAGGCCGGCCATGGAGCGCCCCGGGCCCAGTGAAGGTGGGTTCCGTGGAGCGATCTCAGGCAGGGTGGGGTAGGGCCAGGAGGTGCCGGCGTCGCCGCACTAACAAGGTCTCTCTTCTTTTTTTTGCTCCAGTGACAGGCTCAGACGCGTCAGGACCGGATCCGCAACTGGCGGTCACCATGGGCTTCACCGGATTCGGTGAGTGACTGTCTAATGCTTAGCTCCGTCTCTTTTTGCAGAGGTTTTAAGAACCGCAGGTTGAGAGGGGAGGCCCAGCTGTCACCTCTGTTCTGCACCTTCCGCTGTGCCAAGTCCTAGTTACTTTAACTCTAGTGTGCATACCTTGCAATTCCTGGGTACTCTCTTCTCCATCCATTTTCTAATTCTTGTCTGTTGGGACCAGCTCAGGTGACACTTATAGAAAACCTTGTGAGAGAGAAAGATAGCTTTGTGACTCACGCGGTAGACGGTATTGGTTGGTGGAGGGAGTTGTCTTTTTGTGTGCTGAGACTGAGAGCTAACCACTGACTGTGGTCTGTAATAAGATGGCTTTTCTGTCAACAAGTGAGCCGTTAAGTGATACTATAACCGTTATTAAATCCTTTTTGTTGCAAGCCTTTCTTTCCCGGAATCGTTACTTTAGTCTCTCTGTGGAGCCTTGTTATTAGATAAACATTTCAAACAGATGTAATCATTTGTTGAAAACATTACTGTCTGTAGGAAAGAAATGCAAATTGTTTTTCCATTTCTCTTGGGCCTTGGATGGAACAGATGTCAGGCTAATGTGCTCATGTCTCTTGTTGGCGTTCGTTTACTCATTCATTATGGCAATGTCTTGTGCCACATTTTTACTCCTTGGTGGTTATGTTTACAAAAATACTACATCCTTGTGTATTATTATAGTACTTGCTTTGTTTCATTTCTTTAGCTTCTTCCCTAATGTCAAAAGTAACATATATTAATAGCAAGAAATCTGAAGAACACAATAAGTGAGAAAGAAGAGAGTAGTGATTAATAATCTCATGATCTAGAAACCAAGACTTAGAACTTTGTTTTCCAGTCTTTCCTGTTGTGTGTTTATCAAGAAAATTGAGACCATATGTATATAGTTTTGTATTACTCTGAATTATATGCTTTATTTAATTCTTAATACTCTAAAGATTTTCCCGTGTTATAAAATGCTCTTCCAAAACAGGTCTTTTAATGGCTGAATGGTAACCTGTTTAATAAAGTGCCATAATTTGTAATACTTTAAAATTCCTTTTTCATAGTCTCTAACTTTTTTCAATAATACTAAAATTAACATTTTTATAAATAACTTTCTTGTAAAAGGAATTTTATGTGTATTTTCATAGGGCAGATTCTAAAGAAGAGACTATAATAAAAATATAAATATTAAAAAGTAACCAAAAAATTGGGTATGTGTCTTTTAAAACTAATTATACATTTTGTTGAAATGCTCTTCAGAAAGTTTATTTCAATTTATACAAAAGTCAGTATCATGTAATAATGACATTTTTGCCATATTCTTACTCACATGGAGTAGACATTATTATTAAAAAAAAAAAAAACAAATCACCCGATGAAAACAAATATATTGGTTCCAAGCTCATTCAGGTTGTGAAAATTTGGTTTCTTGTGGTTTTAGGGCTGAGGCCCCAGTTTCCTTAGTGGCTGTCAGGTGAGAGTCTCTTAGCTCCTTAAGGTACCTCAATTCCTTGTCATCTTGCTGCCTTGATCTTAAAATGAACTAGTGTTTCCAGTCCTTCTCACACTTTGTATCTCCCTGACTTCTGCTGTATCTGTTCTGCATCTTTGCTTCTGTGACTAGATTGGGATAATCTTCTGTTTTAAACCAGGATAACCTGTTTTCAAGTCCATATCCTTACTTACATCTACAAAGTCCCTTTTGCTGTGTGATATATTTGCAGGTTCCAGAGATTAGGGTGTGAACATTCTCCCTTCTGCCTAGGACACCAGTGTTAGTTTTAAGGGGTAGAGTCCAGGTGGATTAGAGGAGGATGGGAAAGTTGGCTCTCAATAAAAATTCCCTGGAGTAAACTCTTTCTTAGATATTTATCTCGTAGCCATGCTATAAATGAAACAGACTAAATGGTTATAAGTATTTATTGAGTACCTAAAGTTTGGCCAGCTCGGTGCAAGAAGATCACAGTCCACTACTTATTTCTGTTTAGGGAAAAAGGCTCGAACATTTGATTTGGAAGCAATGTTTGAACAAACGCGAAGAACAGCTGTGGAGAGAAGTCGGAAAACACTGGGTAAGAAGTTCAGTTATGTGATTTTTTTTATTGGTTTAAATACCGTATATGCCTTAAACAAGTATATTGACAGTTATATAAGACTGAGAAAGGGGTGCCTGGGTGGCTTAGTCGGTTGAGTGTTCAAGACTCTTGATTTGGGCTCAGGGTCATGATCCAGGGCTGTGGGACCCAGCCCTGTTGGGCTACTTGCCGAGTGTGGGGTCTGCTTAAGATTCTTTCCCACTCCCCCTACCCCTTCCCGTGCACTTTCTTTTTTTTTTTTTAAATATTTTTATTTATTTCTAGGAGAGAGAGAGAGAGAGACAGCACAAGCAGGGGAGGGTCAGAGAGAGAGGGAGACACAGACTCTGAAATAGGCTCCAGGCTCTGAGCTGGCAGTCAGCACAGAGCCCGACGCGGGGCTCGAACCCACAATCCGCCAGATCACGACCTAAGCGAAAGTCGGACGCTTAACCGACTAAGCCACCCAGGCACCCCATCATGCACTTTCTTTAAAAAAAAATTTTTTTCCCAAAATTGTTAAAAGACCACATGTGCTCATTCCTTTTGACGCAGAGGTTATTATTATTATTATTTTTTTTTACTGTAAAAAGTTGCATCTAAGTAGGATAAGAAAGTCTGAATGCTAACATCTTTTTGAAGTGTGCACTGTGAACAAGCAAGGATTCTAAATTGATTTATAAGAATCAGAATAGCAGTTTCTTTATTACCTCTCCTTTCACCTTTATCTCATTTTCATTTCATTTTTTTCTTTTCCTGCTTACAGCGGAACCAGTATTTGGAAGGCTGGGAGAGAGGTGGCACTCAGAGCTGTGTACACCACTGACTGTTGACTCAGTATAGAAAATTGAGACAGTGAATGTGGCTGCTGCTGTTGAACCCCTGCATTAATGAGTTGTATCACACATTTAATGAAGGCCTTAATTTTCAGACTGTCTGGTTTGATACCAGGTGGTTGGCAGTTCTGGAAAGCACCTTGGGGTCTTCCAAGTAGACTGACTCCTCGACTGCTTTCTTTGGATCTGAATCAGATCATTCTTACACTGGAGAAGGAATAGTTGTATCCTGATAGAGTAAAAAGGGCTAGAAATCAGAGATAGGACTTTTAGACAAATTTCAGTGAATGTTGTTTTGCCTGTTGTCCTTTTGGTTTAAAATGACAAATTATATAGCAGTAATATATTTGGAAAGTGACCTTAATGTGAGTTTTTTAGTCTTTGGAAGAATAAGTTTTTGTTTTGTTTTATTTTTGTGAAGAGAAGCCCACTGTGTACATATACTATTAAAAAAAGTATATCATTATGTGAAATCACACACACACACACACACACACACACACACACACACACACCCCTATAGTAATGAACTCCTACCACACGGATTTTGGTACTGTAACAATTCATGGCTACTGTTGTTTCCATTTACTTCCCCTCTCAGATTATTTTAACAGAAACCTAAGATGTATTATTTCCTCTGTAAGTATTTTAGTATGTGTTTATATAAGAGATATAGATCCTATGGGGCGCCTGGGTGGCTTAGTCAGTTGAGCGTCCGACTTTCGCTTAGGTCATGATCTCGCGGTTCGTGGGTTCGAGCCCCGCGTCGGGCTCTGTGCTGACTGCCAGCTCAGAGCCTGGAGCCTGTTTCAACCTGTGACTCCCTCTCTCTCTGACCCTCCCCAGCTCGCGCTGTCTCTCTCTCCCTCCTAGAAATAAATAAAACATTAAAAAAAAAAAAGAGATACAGATCCTTTAAAAAATGCTTATTTTTAAGAGACAGCACCAGTTGGGGAGGGGCAGAGACAGAAGGGGATAGAGAATCTGAGTGGGCCTGCGCTGACAGCAGCCAGCCCGATGCAGGGCTCAAACTTGTGAACTGTGAGGTCGGTGAACTATGAGTTCATGACCTCATATGCTTGTCAGATGATGAAGCATCTGAGCCGAAGTCAGATGCTCAACCAACTGAGCCATCCAGGTGCCCCTTGATCTTCTTAAAACTTAACTGAAATATCTTAGCATACTTAAAGATATTAAATAATTTGGTATCATCTGACAAGGTACAAAGACATGCTGTTTGAGGCATATTTACAAATGCTTTAACCACTTGATTTTTAAACATTTTGGTGAATGCTTATGCTCTTATAGTACAGTATTCTTGTATTTATCTCTTTCAGCATGTGATAACAAAACTCTTGGCACAGAGATTGCTTTATACACCTAAGTAAATTTTATAGTTTTCTTTACCATGCTTTGTAAGATAAATTCTCAATATATACTTGAGAAGATTAAATTGAGGTTAGAACTATAGTACTGCATTTTGAAAAACCCTGCTTCTTTGGAGAGTGTTTTAAAATGGCCCCCATTCGGGATGTCTGGGTGGCTCAGTTGGTTAAGCATCCGACTTCGGCTCAGGTCATGATCTCATGGTTTGTGGGTTTGAGCCCCGTGTCGGACTGTGTGCTGACAGCCAGCTCAGAGCCTGAAGCCTGTTTCGGATTCTGTGTCTCCCTGCCTCTCTGACCCTCTCCTGCTCACGCTGTCTCTCTCTCAGAAATAAAAAAAAAATAAAAAAATTTTTTTAAATGGCCCCCATCCTTTGTATAGGTATAGAGTTTGGGATTAGGAGTTGGAGGACCTAGATTTGACAGTCAGCCACACATCAGACTAGAGATAATGTTGGATGGGTTTTCAAATTTCAGAGTCTTAATTTCTTCATCTGTCAGGTGGAAGTGATAATAGGGTCTTCCTTAGAAGGCTCTTGAAGGGATTAAGATGTTGAGCATAGTACCTTTTATTTATTTATTTTAATTATTTTGTGAGAGAGAGAGAGACAGAGCACATGCATGTTAACAGCAAAAATGCAGAGAGAGAGAGAGAAGGAGAGAGAATCCCACAACATGGGGCTCAATCTCACAAACCCTGAGATCATGACCTGAGCCTAAATCAAGAGTCAAGCACTTAACTAACAGAGCCACCCAGGTGCTCCAGGCATAGTACATTTTAAACAGTTAGGTACTTTAAAAAACCACTTTTTTAAAAAAATTTTTTAATGGTTCTATTTATTTCTAGGAGAGAGAGAGAGAGACAGCGTGAGCAGGGGAGGGTCAGAGAGAGAGGGAGTCACAGACTGAAACAGGCTCCAGGCTCCAAGCTGGCAGTCAGCACAGAGCCCGACGCGGGGCTCGAACCCACGAACCGCGAGATCATGACCTAAGTGAAAGTCGGACGCTTAACCGACTAAGCCACCCAGGTGCCCCAAAAACCACTTTTTAAAAATATTTATTAGTGTTTGTTTATTTTGAGAGAGAGAACACAATTAGGGGAGGGGCAGAGAGAGAGACACACACACACAGAATCCAAAGCAGGCTCCTGGCTCTGAGTTGTCAGCATGGAGCCCAGTGCAGGTTGAAACCTATGAACCATGAGATTATAACTGAGCTGCAGTTAGATGCTTAACAGACTGAGTCACCTAGGTGCCCCTAAAAATATCACTTTTAATTGCTAGAGTTTTTCTTAGTAAAAGCACATATGCATTTAGCACTTGAGACGACTTACAGTGAAGAGTTACTAGATTTTTAAAATTTGAAACATTATCTGAAGACCCAAGTTTTTCTCTGATGTTTATGGATAAATTAAATGTGTTGAACTTCGTTGATTTGGGATTATATTCTTGGACTTGGATTTAGTATTATATTCTCGGACTGCTGTTTTTACCCCTGATCTAAACACATGAATCCAAAGTTTGACTTATTTTTCTTGGAAGTTCAAAGACTGTGATATGGGCATAATTTATCTTGTGATTGGAGTCTTTCTGTGAGTACTGACATGAAACTTGAGGAGAATAAAATTTTGGTCCCTTTTAATAGCAAGTTTGTGTATATGACCTTTTAATAGCAAGTTTGTGTATATGACTATGAACTGTTTGGGTTGGTAAATGCTCTAGTAGAAAGGATGAATTCTTATAAAACCTTAATAAAGATTGCATTATGTAAAATGTCAGGAAAGAGTAGTGGTGCAATTTTTTAAGTTTAAAATTTTTTGAAAGCTCCAAGTTTGTCTAGGTCATATAACCTATATCCTTTTTTATAGCTGTAATACTTTGAGGACATAAATGGGGAGGAAAAATTTCTTTTTAGAAATTTATTCATTTATTTTTTTTTAGAGAGAGAGTGTGAGCTGGGGAGAGGGGCACAGGGCGGGAGAGAGAATCTTTTTTTTTTTTTTTAACAAATAGTTTATTGTCAAGTTGGTTTGCATATAACACCCAGTGCTCATCCCCACAAGTGCCCTCCTCCATGCCCCTCCCCTCTTCCCCCCACACCCATCAGTCCCCAGTCTGTTCTCAGCATTCAAGAGTCTTTCATGGTTTGCCTCTCTCCCCTTCCCCCAGTATTCCCCCCCTTCTTCTCCCCCATGGTCCTCCATTAAGTTCCTCCTAATCCAGAGAATCTTAAGCAGGCTCCACGCTTAGCAAGGAGCCTGATGCAGGGCTTGATTCCACGACTCTGGCCCAGGGCCTGAGCAGAAATCAAGAGTTGGGCGCTCAACCAACTGAGCCACTTAGGTGCCCCGAATTTTTTTTTTTAATTGAAATGCTTATTTTGGTTGTGCCTGTGTTTTAGATAGATTTATCAACTTTCTCAGTTACGTGACTGAAAACAATGTCTGAGAAAACATGTAGGAATTTGAATATGATTTCAATGGATGATTTAATGATCCTGAAAAGAAACTGTCCCATAGATTTTAGAAATTAGAAAAGGTTAAAGATTTTATTTGTTTATTATTATTATTATTTTTTGGTATACTTCAAATGTCTTCTCTACCTGGTTAAATCCTACCTCATCATTAAAGGCCTCACTCATATTTTACTTTTTCTAAGTGTTATTTAAAAACCTGTTTGGACATAGTGGCTTTGTTTCCATGACGCTTTAAAAAATACTATAAATTTTATCTTAGTATTGTTTGTGTGTTGAGGATTTGACGCTTGTTCTTCTCTTTTATACTTGCAGTGCCTAACAGAGCTGGTACATAATGGTTACATCCCTAAATATTTAATGGAGACATGTAGTTAATGTAGTTAAAATGTTCTTATTTTTTACTTCCTGGTATTTTGGCAATATTTAAAATTATGGGCACCTGGGTGGCTCAGTGAGTTGAGCATTAGACTTTGGCTCAGGTCTTGATCTCATGGTTTGTGAGTTTGAGCCCCACATCAGAGTTCACTGCTCTCAGCGCAGAGCCTCACTTTGGACCGGCTGCCTCTCTCTCTCTCTCTCTCTCTGCCCCGCCCTTGCTTGTGCTCTCTCTCAAAAATAAATAAACGTTAAAAAAATTAAATTCAGTGTAAATTTATATGAAATTGGTAAGGTAATAAATTGTTTTAAATTAGAATAACAAAAACATTTAGCAAGACCTAGGTCCCATGGGTAAAAAAAGTATCATGATTAGAGAACATTTATTGTACCTATTATTTTATTATTATTTTTTTAAAGTTTATTTATTTTGATAGAGAAGGAGAGGGAGCACAAGTGGGGAAGGGTCAGAGAGAAGGAGAGACAGAATCCCAAGCAGGCTCCGTGCCATCAGTGCAGAGCCTGATGCAGGGTTTGAACTCACAAACTATGAGATCATAACCTGAGGTGAGATCAAGAGTCGGGCGCTTAACCATCTGCACCACCCAAGTACCTCTTTGATTTCTTTTACATTTTATCTTTTTTCCCCCCTACTCACCTCCCCTCCAGCAACCCTCAGTTTGTTCTTTGAATTTAAGAGTCTCTTGGGGCTTGCCTCTGTTTTTATCTTATTTTTCCTTCCCTTTCTCTATGTTCATCTATTGTGTTTTTTGAATTCCACATATGAGTGAAATCATAAAATTGTCTTTCTGTGACTGACTTCACTTGGCATAATACACTTGAGTTCCAACCACATTGTTGCAAATGGCAAGATTTCATTCTTTTTGATCACCAAGTAGTATCCTGTGTATATTATCTTTATCCATTCATTAGTCGATAGATATTTGGACTCTTCCCATTGTAGCAAGATTCTTGTAGAGAGTCATGACACACAGGCTTTTCTTTCCAGGAAGCAACTTTATTCATGCTGGCACGGCTCAGTTGGGTTAGTAGAGCCCTGAACACCATGTGGTGTAGTTTTTAAAATATATTTTCTACTTCTTTGTCTCCCATATATGGTAACACACTAATATGCAGTCTAAGTGGTCTCATGTTACAAGGTCGTCAGGAATGCCATATACACATATAGCCAGGTTGCCTTGAGGTTTTGTTGTTGTTTTCCCTTTCCTTAGGGATGGGACCCTACCACGCTATAATTTGGTTATTGTTGTTAGCACTTCTCTTAACACTGGGCTACATATGCTCCTTTGAATCAGCACCTTTGTATCCTTTAGATAAATAACTAGTAGTGCAATTGCTGGGTTGGAGGGTAGTTCTATTTTTAATTTTTTGAAGAACCTCCATACTGTTCTCCATAGTTTGCATTCCCATGAACAGTGCGAAAGGGTTCCCTTTTCTCCACATCTTTGTCAGCATCGGTTGTGGCCTGAGTTGTTAATTTTAGCCATTCTGACGGGTGTGAGGCAGTATCTCATTATGGGTTTTTTTTTTAATTTATTTTTTTTTTATTTTACAAATAGTTTATTGTCAAATTAGTTTCCACATAACACCCAGTGCTCATCCCCACAAGTGTCCTCCTCCATGCCCACCCCTCCTCCCCCCACATCCACCAGTCCTCAGTTTTTGTCAGCATTCAAGAGTCTCTCATGGTTTGCCTCTCCCCCTTTCCCCCACCATTTCCGCCCTTCTTCTCCCCCTTGGTCCTCTGTTAAGTTCCTCCTAATCCTCCTATACGTGCACACATATCTCATTATGGGTTTGATTTGTATTTCCCTGATGATGAGTGATGTTGAGCATCTTTTCAGGTGTCTGTTAGCCATCTGGATGTCTTCTTTGGAAATGTGTATATTCATTATGAAACTTTCTTTTTTAAAGTATTTGAACCAGGAAATTGTGAAATAAACTTTCAGTTTCCCAATGGTGCTAAAGTTGATGAACCTCTAAGGAGTGATAAGCCACCATGACGTACAAGTCAGAGTTAAAGGAAGCAGGGAGGATAAAAATGAAGGGAAATTCATTTGAGACAGGGACAGAGAGAGGCAGATGGTTGGAGCACAGGAAAAAAAAAAATCCCAGTAATAACATTGTTCTGGAGAAAAGATGTTTAGACTCCAATTCTTAAGGTCCCAAGAATTCCCTTCAGCTCAGTAATCTAGGACTTCCTTCCATCTTTAGTCCACTAGACCCAGGTTAGAGAGCACAGGTCAAAAAGGATGGAAGAAATAGGAGGAACTAGGGCAATCCATGCTCGGGCTATCATCAAGCAATAGATTTGATATGCATTGATTTCCACACGTTATTGAAGATGTTATTAGAAACTTGGTGTCCTTGGTACTTTATTTCTGAAACACTGGCACTAAGATTTTACCTTATGAATCTACAGAATTCCTGGGATCAAACTTGGCAGACCACCCCAGAATGTTTTGTAGAAGTTCTGTGACTTCTACATGGGGTCCTTATTAGGACCCCATAGTTTCCAAACAAGTCTTCTTTAATCCTGACTCCAATCAGCCTCCCAGTGAATGAATCGCTGTTGGAGTAGGCTCCATCCCTACCCCTAAGAGGCATCATCCCTGAGGGTAGAGCCCAGAGCAATCAGTAGCTGACAAAAGGACTCATTCCACTGACAGAAAGTGAAGAATCAGCCTGATTCTGTAGAAAACTGGTTCCACCAAACACCATAAACCCCATAATTCTGGACTACAGAATCAACAAATTAAAGTAGAAGGTTAAGAAGGACTGGTATAGGACAACTAAAACAAGAAGTACCTTGGACTTACGACACCATGGTTTAAATTCTGGCTTTTCCACTTGCAATTTGTTCCTTGACAAGCCACTTTAACTTTATGTTTATTTTTTAAAATTTATTTTTAAATTTATATCCAAGTTAACATAGAGTGCAGCAATGATTTCAGGAGTAGATTCTTTAATGCACCTTACCCATTTAGCCCATCCCCCCTCCGACAACCCCTCCAGTAACCCTCGGTTTGTTCTCCACGTTTAAGAATCTCTTATGTTTTGTCCCTCTCCCTGTTTTTATATTATTTTTGCTTCACTTCCCTTATGTTCATCTGTTCTGTGTCTTTAAGTCCTTATATGAGTGAAGTCATAAGATACTTGTTTTTCTCTGACTAATTTTGCTTAGCATAATACCCTCTAGGTCTATCCATGTAGTGCAAATGGAAAGATTTCATCCTTTTTGATTGCTGAGGAATACTCCATTGTATGTATATACTATATCTTCTTTATCTGTTCTTCTGTTGATGGACATTTGGGCTGTTTCCATACTTTGGCTATTGTTGATACTGCTGCTATAAATATTGGGATGCATGTGCCCCTTCGAAACAGCATGTCTGTGTTCCTTGGATAAATACCTAGTAATGCGATTGCTGGGTTGTAGGATAGTTCTAGTTTTAATTTTTTGAGGAGCCTCCATACTGTTTTTCAGAGTGGCTGCACTAGTTTGCATTCCCATCTTTTACATTTTATCTTAAGTCTCATTTCTTCAAGTTCAGTGGTTGCTATAATGACTGGCTCTCAGATTTTCAGTTGCCGAATTACATTTCTTTGAGTCTGCAGTTTGTGTGAATCGGCCCAGATGGGACATGAAGGTTTGGATTGTTTGCTGTTAACCTAGACAGAAATTGGGTACATTTGGAGGGGCTTTTGGAGGAATGGCTGTCTGTAGTTGGTAACTGTTTGAAGGTAGAGAACAATAAAATGAGGTGCTTGGAAGTATAAAAGTAAGTGTTGGGTAGTAGATTAATTCAGTTTGATTCAGGGAAGATATAGAGCATTTCTACAGTGCTTACAGTGTGCTTGGCTCCACATTGGGTCAAAGTGCATGAAATGATACCTTCTGTCAGGGAGTTATAGAATACTGAATTCTGTGCTGAGAACAAACTGAGGACTCATGGGTGATGGGGGGAGAGGGGGGAGATGGGCATGGAGGAGGGCACTTGTGGGGATGAGCACTGGGTGTTATATGGAAACCAACTTGACAATAAACTATTTGTAAAAAAAAAAAAAAAGAATACTGAATTCTGTTTGGTTTTGGTTTTAGTCCTCAGTTAATGGTGAGGAAGAAAATATTTTTTTCCATGTTTCATCCCCCTTTTATCTTTATCCTTTGCTTTAATGAAGCATCAGGTGATGGCAAGAATCTCTCTGATTAGAAACTCCTTTCTGGCATTAAAAGAAAAAAGTTAAAATTTTAAATAAAAAATTAGATGCTTCTCTAGGGACAAGTAGTTTGGAGTAGTTATCCTCTGCTGAGGAACTCTAGTTGAACAGATGGGTGGGTCATTTTCCAGATAGTCTGGTGACAAGCATGCAGTGATGGGCTGGGCTTTGTAGCTCTTTGGAGAGAAAGGCAGGCAAATTATTACTTAAGGTAGGTGATGCTCATTGGATAATTTTAGTCTCTTAATTAAGAAAGTATGGACATCTCAGAAAGATCCAGTTCTGGAGCCTCCATTCACTGTTCTGGGACTTCATAGCTTTGTTACTTAACTTTTCTATGGCATAGATTTTTCAAATGTAGAGTGAGAATAATAGTACCTACTTCAAGCGTGTTGTATAATTCAGATTTGCTAGGAGAGTAAAACTTAAATATCTCACTTAAAAAAAAAAAAGGTGAATAATGTGAGATGATGGATATGTTCATTGACTCCATGGGGGGAATCCTCTCATAATGTATATGTATATTAAATCATATTGTACATTTTATTTAAAAAAAATTAATGTTTTATTTATTTCTAAGAGAGAGGGAGACAGTGTGAGCAAGGGAGGGTCAGAGAGAGGGAGACACAGAATCCGAAGCAGGCTCCAGGCTCTGAGCTAGTTGTCGGCACAGAGCCTGACGCAGGGCTCGAACCCATGAACCATGAGATCATGACTGAGCTCAAGTTGGACGTTTAACCGACTGAGCCACCCAGGCACTCCCACATTGTACATTTTAAATCTTTTACAATTTTGTCAACTATACCTCAATAAAGCTAAAAAACAGTGTCTACTTCAGAGATGGTTGTGATGATTAAAGGAGTTAATTTATAGACAGTGCTTAAAACAATACCTTGTACATAGTAAGCTCCATGTTAAGTATTAGCTGCTATAATTTTTGTTAAATTAAGGTTGCTCTTAAGATACTTTTTGTTACTTACAAAGAGGTCCTAGAAGATCTAATTAAAAATGGCTCAAATAAGAAAAATCAGAGGAAAGATTTAATTTCTGTTTTTTTTTTGTCTTTCCAAGGTAAATAACTGTAGAAGTCTGAAATTTTCTCATAATTTTTGTGGGAAGTCTTGACTACAAATTCAGTGTGGGAAATTCAGAAATGAACAAAATGCTTTTTTTTACACAGAGCCCAACACAGGACTTGAACTCGTGGACCACGAGATCATGACCTGAGCCAAAGTTGGACGCTTAACTGCCTGAGCCACCCAGATGCCCCAGAAAGGAACAAAATTCTAAGTTTATAGTTTAAAACATTGAAAATGTAAAGTACAATTACCTAAAGTCTTACTTTAAGATACTGTATTTTTTACTTATAACCTTCCACATCTTTTTATTTTAGTTTAGTTAACAGTTTTATTTTTAAACAATCTCTACATCCAGTGTGGGGCTCAAATCCACAACCCTGAGATCAAGAATCACATGTTTTACTGACTGAGCCAGCCAGGTGCCTGCTCCCCCCATATCTTTTTATTTTTTATTTTTTTAAATTTTTTTATTTATTTCTAGGAGAGAGAGAGAGAGACAGCGTGAGCAGGGGAGGGTCAGAGAGAGAGGGAGTCACAGACTGAAACAGGCTCCAGGCTCTGAGCTGGCAGTCAGCACAGAGCCCGACGCGGGGCTCGAACCCACGAACCGCGAGATCATGACCTAAGCGAAAGTCGGACGCTTAACCGACTACGCCACCCAGGCGCCCCCCCCATATCTTTTTAGATAGTACATTGTGGCTCATATACTATTCACATGCTAAGTTTGCTTAGTGTATCTGTTACTATTTTTCCCCAGATTTGTACATTTCTATCACTCTTTTTATTGGCTGTATTTTTTATTATGTTGATTTACAATAGTTCAGTTATTTTCCCATTGTTAGATATTTAGATTGATAATTTTTTGCTGTTACTGGGACCACTCTAAGTTACATCTCTGTGACTATATTAATTTTTAGCCTTTATTAATCATGACAAATTTTGAAGTCTAACTATTGGAAATTTTTTAATCTTTTCAGAAGCAAGAGAAAAAGAGGAAGAAATGAACAGAGAGAAAGAATTAAGAAGGCAAAGTGAAGATTTTGAACCAACATCTTCAGGCTCAAATGTGGTCAGAGATTGCTCTAAATCCTCTTCCAGGTGCTTGACTTTCTCAAAAGGATTTTGTTAAATTATCACTCCCATTTAGGTGTTTAATCTTAAACACCTTAAATTTAGTCTAGATAATTGATTATCTTAGGTAATTGAAACTGGTAGTCATTTCAAAGAAAAAAAGATAAAGACAGTGATTTTGTTCTAAGAAACTCATTTATTTATTTATTTTTTACAGATCTTCAGTTTCCTTTTTCTTTCTTTTATTTATTTATTTTTTTTTTTGTAGTTAAAGTTCTTCAGTTCTAATTAGAGGTCAGCCAGTAAACACTATCAGATGTTAGTTTTCTCAGAAATATGAAGCAAGTGGCAGCTTATGTCAGTCACTACAATGACTATGCATTGGCATTATGGGAAGCAGTCTTTACTGGTCTGAGAAGGGACATAGTGACCTTTTTACTTAGGGGGAGAAAGCCCATAATTAAAAAGAATTCTCTTGAAATTTTGTAAACAAATATACATTTTTAGATAAACAATAAATACAGAATTAGTGAAGGACTTTTATATTTGAGAGAGAGATGGAGAGAGACAGAGCTTGAGTCGGGGAGAGGCAGAGAATGAGGGAGACACGGAATTCAAAACAGGTTCCAGGCTCTGAGGTGTCAACATAGAGCCTGATGCAGAGCTCAAACTCACAAACCTCAAAATCATGACTTGAGTTGAACTCAGATGCTTAACCGACTGAGCCACCCAGATGCCCCTGTTAAGGACTTTTAAAGGGCCTTTATTAGTGGCTTTCATGTACTAGGACAAAATGCAACAGCATATAGGTGGGAGAAAACTGTTAAGTGACTTTTTTCTTCATTGAGGCGACTCAGTTGTATAATTTCCGCATAGTTTTTTTTTTTTTTTTAAATATTTTTATTTATTTCTAGGAGAGAGAGAGAGACAGCGTGAGCAGGGGAGGGTCTGAGAGAGAGAGGGAGTCACAGACTGAAACAGGCTGCAGGCTCTGAGCTGGCAGTCAGCACAGAGCCCGACGCGGGGCTCGAACCACGAATCGCGAGATCATGACCTAAGTGAAAGTCGGACGCTTAACCGACTAAGCCACCCAGGCACCCCCTTTTTTTTTTTTTTTTATAATTTTTTAAAATATTACTATTATTTTTTTAAGTAGGCTTCACATCTAGCACAGAGCCCGATGTGGGGCTTGAACTTATGACCCTGAGATCAAATCTGAGCTGAGATCAACAGTTGGATGCTTAACCAACTGAGCCACCCAGGCACCCCCAAATAATTAAAAAAAAAAATACATGCAGGGGCGCCTGGGTGGCTTAGTCGGTTAAGCGTCCGACTTTCGCTTGGGTCATGATCTCACGGTTCGTGGGTTCGAGCCCCGCGTCGGGCTCTGTGCTGACTGCCAGCTCAGAGCCTGGAGCCTGTTTCAGTCTGTGACTCCCTCTCTCTCTGACCCTCCCCTGCTCACGCTGTCTCTCTCTCTCTCCTAAAAAAAATAAAATAAAACATTTTAAAAAAAAATACATGCAATGTTGTTAAAATTTGGCTTAGAGGAAAGTAGTCATTTAAGACTACCACTTTTTAAAAACATTTTTAATTTTTTGGTGGTTGCCTGGGTGGCTCAGTCAGTTAAGCGTCTGACTCTTGATTTCAGCTCAGGTTGTGATCTCAACGGTGTGTGATTTGGAGCCCTGCATCAGCTCTGCTTTGACAATGTGGAGCTTGCTTGGGATTCTCTCTCCCTCTCTCTCTGACCCTCTCTCACTCACTCTGTCTCTCTTTTTCTCTCAAAATAAATAAACTTAAAAAATGAATTAAAAAGTTAAAAAAATTTTAGAGACAGAGAATGAGAGCATGTGCAAGCAGGGGAGAGTTGCAGTAGGGGAGAAAGAGAGAGGAGAGAGAGAGAGGGAGAGAGAGAATCCCAAGCAGGCTCCACACTCAGAATGGAGCTTCATGTGGGGCTCGATCCCACAACCCTGGGATCATGACCTGAGCTGAAATCAAGAGTTGGACACTCAACTGACTGAGCGACCCAGGTGTCCCTAAGACTACACCTTTTTTTTTTGCTTCAAAGAAATAGTATATGAATGTAAGTTGCCATTCAAAATCAAATACTGGGAAGTAATATGTCATTTATTTTATGGAATATAGCTGCAAGATAGGAGAGAAATAATGATGCACTCTAAATTTGTGAGGTAGGAATCATTTAGACATTTGCGTTTTCTCTATAGAAATTAGTATCAGAAGTAATGAATTTTGTTTATGAATTTAATTTCTAAATTGAAATTCTATAATTACACATCTTATTTAATGCTTAGCTAAGCTCTCTTTTAAAAAGTCAGAAAAATGTTAGGTTTTGACTCCTCTGGTTTCTCCTCAGATGCATATTGTTTCTCAGGCTCTGGTTCATATTTTGGCACCACGTTGAGTCAAGGCATATTTTAAACCTGGAATGTGTTCTGTTTTCTGTCACGGACATTTTTGGGCATAATTTTACAGACTTTGTTTTCCAGAAATTGAAAATATGTTAAAATTGTTTGTTTTTTTGGCTGTGTACATTAGAATAAAAAAGACATAAATGGACGTAGAAGCTGATATGTTCCATGCAGTTTCGTGTGGGTATTAGGACTGCATAATCAGGCACAGAATCAACGTGGATTCATGTAGTTCTCAGTTCAGTGCATGTGTCTGAACTAGTTAACTCATTGAAAGCACTGGTGCTAAGGATTAACAGTTTAGTGTAGAACTCTCTGTGCTCTGAATAACTTTGCATTAAGAAAGTCTGTGACTTCTAAACTAGTACAGTTAGGAATTTGTGATTTAATTACAAGGGGAAAAATTTTGGAGTGTGACTACTTTAATACAAATCTATTCAGTCATTCAACTATTATTTATTGAACATCTGTTGTGGGTTAGGCACTGCATTCGGCACTGGGATACAGCAATTAGCAAGTCAGATGAGATCTCTGAGCTCATATTGTTGGGGGGATATTTGAGGAGATGGATAACAGATTGTAAACCAAGTAACCAATCAAATAAAATAACTTAGTAAGGTATTTAATAAAGATAAACTAAGAGGATGAAGATAACAGTGACTGATAGGGATATGTTCAAAAGTTTAGAAAGGGGGGCCAGTAAAGCCTCTTTGAGGAGGTGACATGTGACGAGACCTGAAAGACGAGATTTAACAATCATTCCCAGCAGAGGGAACTACAAGTGCAAGGACCCTCATGCTGGACAAGCTTAACCTAAAGGGTTTGAAAGAAGTCCTGTAGGGCTGGAGCATCACAAGCCAAACCACTGCAAAAACAAAGAGAAACTCTTCATGGATGTTTGCTTGCTCCTATCTTTGTATATGGATAACGTGTTTAAGTATGCATTCCCTTCAGTATTGACCTTAGATGAAAATAAAAAGAAAAATCACATTTTTTTCTTCAGTGGATATTGAGTGCCTATTAATTATGTTGGGCCTCATTTAGGTGCTAGAGACAGCAATGAACACAACACAGAAATTTCTGCTTTCATGGGGCTTACTTACTAGAAATACTTTATTACAGGGAGATAATACTTTGAGTTTAATAAAATATTTGATAAGTTAATGCACACTAGATAAAAGAACACTAGATAAAAGAAACTCCTACCCCCCTTTGGGATGGATAGGAGGTGGAGTGACATGATGGATGGTGGTGGCTTTCAGAATGCATAGAGGTGCATCCTAAAGACCTCAACCAAAGTGTGTCATGGTCCTCAGGTGTGCTGGCTAGAAAAACATTTGAGAATCTGTGATAAGCCATACAGTACGGTGGCTTTAGAGTCCAAGGATGCTACATAAACCATTTTAGCAACTCAAGACATTTGAATTAAAACAGGCAGAGAAGGACAAATACCATATGTTTGCACGTATAGGAGGATTGGGAGGAACTTAACGGAGGACCATGGGGGAGAAGAAGGGGGAAAATAGTGGGGGAGAGGGAGGGAGGCAAACCATGAGAGATTCTTGAATGCCGCTGAGAACAAACTGAGGGTAGATGGGGTGGGGGGAGGGGAAGGGGGTGATGGGCATGGAGGAGGGCACTTGTGGAGATGAGCACTGGGTGTTATATGGAAACCAACTTGACAATAAACTAAAAAAAAACTGGGAAACAATTTGTGTTTCAGAAAATATATTGAAACATTATGGAGGTGATACTAACTTTCTTACATGGCTGGCTTAATTTGTTCCTGTGGTAAAAACAGTGATGGGCTTCAAATCTAGGGAACAGAGGCATTAGTTACCTCAGTGGTTTTCTTTCTTATGGACATAGTATTTTGTAGTTTTTCTTCCACATTCCAGTTCTACCTACTCTTCATGAGTGAGGATTATCTAATGGGCCTGCAACATAATTGCTGTGACCTTTAACTCTGACTTTATATTTAGTAAGGTAAGTAGATAAAAGAAACTTCTACTTTCTTAAGAAAATAATACCTGAGTTACACATTTAATGTTTCAGTTACAATTTTAACAAACTATAGATTAATTAATTAATTTCAATAAAAACTTAGTTGTTAAAAGGAGAGGCAGAGTGTCCTGGGAAGTAAATCCTATCTCTAGAGTGTTCTTTGTTGCAGTAGAGGCTAAGAGTTTCTATTTCTGTATTTTCAGGGATACAAGCAGCAGTGAAAGTGAAGAGAGTTCTGGTTCTTCTGATGATGAGTTAATTGGCCCTCCTTTACCTCTTAAAATGGTGAAAGAGCCAGGTAATCATATTGAGGAAGATATTATTGGTCCTTTACCTCCACCTCTTTGTGAAGAAGCAGAAGAAGAAGAAGAAGATGATGATGATGATGATGGTGATTCAGAAGATGAGGAAGTAAGTATTTCAGTAGTAATTTACCAATTCATTGGAATAGTGTAGAGAGCAGTTCCCTGCTAATTGTTATTCATGCGTGAGAGCAAATAGGGAATAGTTTTGAGTGTACTACTGATAGCCTTTGTTGAAAGAACTCAAAAGGATGTACTTCAGGAACAAGTCAGTGTAACTCAAATGGACAGCAGGAAGCAATGTATTAAAAAAGGAATTAATGAAAAAAAAAAAAAAAAGGAATTAATGGGCACCTGGGTGATCCAGTTGGTAAAGCGTCCAACTCTTGATTTCGATCACAATCTCAGGGTTTGTGGGATTGAGCCCTGCGTTGGGCTTCGTGTGGCAGTGAGGAGTCTGCTTGGGATTCTCTTAACATGCTCTCTGTCTCTACCCGCCCTTGCTTGTGTGCATGCATGCACGCACAGTCTCTCAAAATAAATAAACTTAAAAAAAGATATGGTTAAACTGCAGTTTCAGGAAAACAAGATTTTTAATGAAACTGCCAAATTTATCCTTTTTTTTTATTTTGATATCCATCCTAGTGGCTTTTAAAAAATACTGTTTTCACTAAAATGTCTTTTCTAGAAAAATAGTTTTCTTATACATTTGATAAAAACTTCTAAAGATTTCTTCCATAAAAATCAGAAAGTAGCTAGATTTGTTAAAGGTTACTATCAAATTATCTGCTTTAGAATGTTTTTTGCTGAAAACAAGTCAGGTGTTCAAGCATTGCCCTTTTGAATCCTTTTGCCAACATTGTCTCCCATCTTTTGTTTTTTCTCAAAGAATGACAGGATGGAAGATACTCAAGTATTGTTTCTTTGTCTTAATATATCAGTTTGTTTTGAATCTGCTGTTTAAATGCAGAAATGTGTAGTACAACAAGGATTAGAGATATGAAACTCCCCTTAAAGCAAGCTTAAATGATTCTGAACTACCCAAAACATTATCTGTAAACCTAAGTGTCTGAGTATGTATGTGGTACAGACTGTATAACTGGGAGTTCTTTAAATTAACTGCATGTATAATATAATGCTTATTGAAATAATAAAAACATGCTAATTTGAAGCTTACATATATATTATCAAAACTCAGCATTAATCATAATAAAAAACAACAGAAAACAAATTTCTGAACTGACATTTTTAGAACTGCCAGCAAATGGTGGTAATGAAAAACAGACTCATGTTCAGTTGACTTTAATATTGTTTTAAGGTTCTTTTCAGAAAATGCACTCCCTTATAGTCTGTGCCAGTTCCACAGCTCCTGATATGCCTTTGAAGAAACTCCATCGTTGCAGTAAAAGACAGGAAAGGAGGAAAAAGAAGTAGAGGAAAATCTTGGTAAATAGAGATCACAAAATAAGATGGTAGGCAGGAATGCAAGAATATGAGTATTTTTAGTAGATGTAAGTGGACTCAACTTGCCACTTAAAATTCTGAGAGTAGATTTAAAAATTTAGATACATTTTGTGTATGGGTTATATACCTAAAATGTAATGACGTAAAAAGGTTGAAAAAAGGAATAGGGGTGCCTGGATGGTTCAGTTGATTAATACTGTGTCCAACTTTTGATCTCAGCTCAGGTCTTGAACTTTTTTTTTTTTTTAATTGTTTTTCCATGTTTTTCTTTCTTTTTTTTTGTTTTTTTGTTTTTTTGTTTTTTTTTTTTTACAAATAGTTTATTGTCAAATTAGTTTCCACATGTTTTTATTTATTTCTGAGAAAGAGAGAGACAACGTGAGTAGGGGAGGGTCAGAGAGAGAGAGAGAGACACAGAATCTGAAGCAGGCTCCAGGCTCTGAGCTAGCTGTCAGCACAGAGCCCGACATGGGGCTTGAACCCACAAACCAAACCATGAGATCATGATCTGGCTTGACTGACTGAGCCATCCAGGTGCCCCTGCTCAGGTCTTGATCTTAGGGTTGTAAGTTCAAGCCCTGTGTTGGGCTCCATGTCTAACTTAAAAAAAAAAAAAAGGATTAGAATGTAGCAGGAAAATACTAACCAAAAGCTAACTGATTAGTCTTATAAAATTAATGTAACACAAGCTAATCTTTATGTCATAATTAGTCTAATTAGCAAAATGAGTGTCATTATTTAATGGTAAAAGGAAAAGTTTATTCTCCAGGAAAATTTGGCATTTCTTAATATCCATGAATTTAGCACAATATATTCAAAGCAAAAACGACAGAATTACAAGAATTACAAGGAGGAATAGACCAATCTATGATTATAGTGGGAGATTCAGAAATTGTTAACACAATTAGTTATAGTACTGAACAATATAAATGTATATACGTATGTACTTTTACCGTGTATATATAGAACTCTTATGTAACATTTCTTTTCAAGTACACATAGATAAGTCAGAAGCAACAAAAAGGTTACATCTAGGTCACAACATGCTATGGACATAAGAAAGATATACTTAATTATTTTGGGTAGTTCACAGAGTAGGTAATATTTAGGTTGATCGTGAAATGTGAGAATATTGTGTGAATATTGTGTAGTGAATGTTTGTGTGCCCTCGAAATTCATATGTTGAAGTCTCAGTGTGCCTGCATTTGGAGGTGAGACTCTTTGGAAGTAATTAAGTTTAAATTATAGGTCATAAGGGTAGACCCTGATGTTATAGGATTATTGTGCTTATGAGAAGAGAGACACTGGAGTGCCTGGGTGGCCCAGTCTGTTGAGCATCCGACTCCTGGTTTTGCCTCAGGTCATGATCTCACAGTCATGGGATCAAGCCCTCTTTGCTGAGTGTGGAATCTGCTTGAAATATTCTCTGTCTCTTATGCTGAGCGAAATAAGTTAGGCAGAGAAGGATAAATATCATATGTTTGCACGCATAGGAGGATTAGGAGGAACTTAACGGAGGACCATGGGGGAGAAGAAGGGGGGAAATAGTGGAGAGGGAGGGAGGCAAACCATGAGAGACTCTTGAATGCTGAGAACAAACTGAGGACTGATGGGTTGGGGGGGACGGGGGGAGATGGACATGGAGGAGGGCATTTGTGGGGATGAGCACTGGGTGTTATATGGAAACCAACATGACAGTAAACTATTTGTAAAAAGAAAAGAAAAAAGAAAAGATTAATATGATTTTGGAAGAAAACTGAGATGCAAGTAACAAATCTGTTAAAGTTCCGACTTCATATATTGAGAAAAAAAAAATTCTCTCTCTCTCTCTCCCTCTCTCCCCCCCTTCCCTCCTCCTCCCCATGTATCTCTTTCACTCATGCTCTAAAATTTTTTGGTTTTATTTAATTTTGAGACAGAGACAGAGCATGAGTTGGGGAGGGGCAGAGAGAGAGGGAGACACAGAATCTGAAACAGGCTCCAGTCTCTGAGCTAGCTGTCAGCACAGAGCCTGACACAGAGCTTGAACCCACAAACCCTGAGATCATGACCTGAGCCGAAGTCGGACACTTAGCCGACTGAGCCACCCAGGCGCCCCTAAAAATTTTTTTTTAAAAATTAAGAAAAAAAAAAAAGAGAGAGACACCAGAGAGCCAGTTCTGCATATAACAAAAAGAAGTTAGGCATCTAGAAGCCAGGAGGAAAGCTCTCAAGAGAAATCAAATTTGCTGATACCTTGATCTTGGACTTCTAGCTTCCAGAAGTATGAACAAAATAAATTTCTGATATTTAAGACACCTAGTTTGCGGTATTTTGTTACAATACCCTCAGCTGATTAACACAGGTTTTCAAGGCTGATGAGAAGCTGGAGAACAGAGAATGGAAAAAAAAAAAGGGGTATGAACAAGAAAAAAATTGTTCAAATATATGCAAGGCTCAAATGTATGCAAATAGATGATATGGTGGTGATATGTCATGTGATTAGCACGTGACTGAATTTTCTTATGAGGGGGAGGTGGAAAGGTGAGGCTGCTGAGAACAATTAGAGATCATTACAGAGAAGAGCATCTTTCTGGAGGACGTGGAATTTGAATGAACTTGTAGAGGGTTATACTTTGATGGATATGGTGTGCGTAGGCCACATGCTGTCTGTGAATAGTAAATGGTAGAAACAAAGACAGTCTATACAAGGTTAGATTCCAGATGATGCGAAAGCCAACTTGCCTAGAACAGAAAGTTGATAAAGAAGGCCAAACTTTTGATGTGGAACTGATGTGTGAGTAAGCCCGGAAGTGCAGCTGTGCAAGAGGTATGGGACTTAGAAGCTCGTTTGTAAGCTTTAGCCTTTCATGGCTGTAATTAAAGCATATCAGGGGACTGAATATCAGTTTTTTGTGTTTGTTTTTGTTTGTTTTTTAGTTTCCTGTGTTTTTATAAGATTATACATGTCCCATCTTTTGAAAGAACATTGTTGTTGTACTTTTTTTGTGTGTAAACATAGCAAAAGAAAATGCTGATAAAATAATATGCAGGTCAAAGCAAGGCTGTTGATGAGTGTACCAATAACAGCCTTAATTTTAAGGTGTGCACTAATTGATAATGCAAAGTTTATTAGCATTGTTAATGGATTAACTAAACCTTTGGAAGGGAGACAAATGAAAGGTGGGAGATTCCTGATTTCTTTTCCAAAAAGAAAAATATCTTTTGGATGTCTATCACAACTAGCATTTCCAAGGCTAGGGCAGAGATGGTGAGTAAAGCAGACAGTTTGGAAATTTGGAAACGTGAATGTGGCTTTGCAGTGGCCTTCCTAGATTTGGATAAGTTATATTGGCCTTGAATAGAGTCCTTCAGTTTTCAGACTGTGGTTTAATAGTAGTAGAAGGGGGCAACCTTAGGCTGGTTTTTAGGTTCTAAGTGAGAACACAACTTTTTGACTACAACTTATGTTGTATGTGATATGTGGGATTCGGGCAGTCTCTAGAGTCAGGGATCATAGATAGGCAAAGGAAATCTGCCCATTACGGTCTTGAGTGTGGATGTTGTAAGATGTAGCCAGACAAATTAGCATGATTTATTTTACAGTATTTGCATAGCAATGTTTGCCCTGTGTTTCAGCACTGAGTTCAAATGTCTCAAGCCTTTGAAGAAATCTTACTTTTCTGGTTGGTTGGAATTTGGCCCTAGTAATTCTTTGTTGACTTAGAAGCTGAATTTAATTCTTTAGGAAATCAGTTTGGGGTCATGCTAAGCAAAATTGTAGGAGATTGTTTTATTTATTTATTTTCATTTATTTTTTATTTTAGAGAGAGACAGAGTGGGAGCAGGGGACAGGGACAGAGAGAGAGAGAGAGAATCCTGAGCAGCCTCTAAGCTCAGTGTGGAGCCTGATGCCAGGCTTGGTCCCATGACCCTGGGATCATGATCTGAGCCAAAATTAAGAGTCAGATGCTCAACCAACGGAGTCACCCAGGAGATTGTTTTATACAGCAGAATGCTAGTTATATTTTAACAGTTTGGGACATAGCAGAATTTTCCCTCCTCTCCTTGATTTCCTCTCCATTTTTTGTCCATGCTTGGTTTCATCGTCACCAATCTTTTGTGCCTTTTGTTCCTTTTGTGTTTTCAGCCTTTTCCTTTCTACTAGCTCTAGTCTCTAAGCTTGCAGGCACACTAAAATCACTCTTTAATTCAGTTTTCCCTCCAAGCTACTGTCTAATTTCCTCTTTCTCACCAAATGTTTCAAAAGCAATATCTCTATTGCCACTTTTGCTTTGTTAACACATTTTCTCTGCAAATCTTTGGTGTCAGAAACTGTCCTCACAAAGTCAAAATACCCAAATCCAAAGGCCATTTCTTCATTCTCATTCTGTACCTCTGAAATATTGGACAGTGTTGATTTCTTCTTTCTTGAAACTCTTTCTTTGGTATTTCTGTATAATATTAGTTTGCTGCCTCTCTTTATTTATTCAACAGATATTTACTGAGCACTTTTTATGAGTCAGGTACTTCCTAGGTGTTAGGGATACAACAGTGAATAAAGCGGACAAATCCCTGCTCTAATGGTGCTTGTATTTCTGGCAATCCTCTTTCACTGTTTCATTATTTCCTCACGTGTCCCCAACCAAGCATTCCCTGAGGACCTGTCCTTGCTTGCCTTATCATTTCATGTTTGGCCTGGGTGAATTTTTTTTTTCTTTAATAAAGTTTATTTTGAGAAAGAGACTGTGTAAGGCTGGGAGAGGCACAGGGAAAGGGAGAGAGGATCCCAAGCAGGCTCTGTGCTGGCAGCAGAACCTGACGTGGGGCTCAGACTCATGAAACCGTGAGCTCATGACCTGAGCTGAAACCAAGAGTCAAACGCTTAACCAACGAGCCACCCAGACACCCCTGGGTGAAGTTTCTTACATCTTCTTATCCGCATGACTCCTGCTCATTCAGAGCAGCTAGAAGCATTGCTCTATCTCAGTTGAACTTCAGACCCTCCTTTCCTTTCCTTTCCTTTCCTTTCCTTTCCTTTCCTTTCCTTTCCTTTCCTTTCCTTTCCGTTCCGTTCCGTTCCGTTCCGTTCCTTTCCTCTCTTTTCTCTCCCTCCCTCCCTTCTTTCCTTCCTTCTTTCATATTTTATTTTGAAAGAGAGAGAGAGAGAGAGAGAGCACATGAGTGGGTGAGAAGCAAAGAGAGAGGGAGACAGAGGATCTGAAGTGGGCTCCAACCTGACAGCAGAGAGCCTGACAAGGGGCTTGAACTCGCGAACTGTAAGATCATGACTTGAGCCGAAGTCAGACGCTTAACTGAATAAGCCAGCCAGGTGCCCCTCAGTTCCAGCTAATGACTCATGAAACATGTCCATATTTAAGCTCTAACAATGTTCTAAATTCATCTTCTAAGATCAAACTCACGCTTTCATTTTCTCCCACTTAAACTTTTGCTAAAGACACTTAATCACTTTGCCTTTAGGATCTTCTGTTCAATCTTTTTCCTCACTGCTTCAAGATTGAACTATTTGTAACATGAGTCACATTGCAAATAATAGTACTCATTCCTTGAATGAGAGAAAATAAACCGCTACAGCAGGCAGGACTCTGTTGGGGATTCCTGAATACAATTTGATTATTTTGGGGATTCCTGAATACAGTTTGATTATTTTGTTGCTCAGAAACTTGCAAAGCACTGTGACTTTTTAGAGAGACATTCTACTTAGTAGGAAAGCAGCCAAGCTCACATACTTGACTGGCTAAACATTTAATAAGTATTATTGAAATTAAAGGAAAAAATGTTTTTAACATAACCTTTTTTTTTCTTAACCCAGTGGTTCTTAGTCTGAATATAAGAATCATCTTGGTAAAATTAAAAATTAAGTATCCTTAGGCTTTGTAATCTGGAGATGAATTCAGTAGAACTAGGGCGGGTCCTGTCCCAATATCTGCAATCTGTGTTTAGCAAAAAGGCTCCACGGGTAGGCCTCTTCCCAGTCCACCTGTGGCAGCACCACTTCCCAACCTGCTGTGGCTGCTACCTGAAGTAGGTTTACTATCTTAGGTACCTCTGTAAATTCTGATCCATGTCATATGTCCTGGATATTAAAGGACATGGGATATTGTTTACAAAATAATGTTTCTCAAAAAGAAGAATATAGAATTGCTGCCTTCTCTCTCTGTGACAGTAAAGCCACTTTGAAGTTTTCGTATAAGACTTAGAAGAATATTCTTTCTCCCAAATAGCTTAAAAGTAATATTTATTTTGATTATTTTGTGAAAAATATTTCTTCTGTAGTATGTGGTGGTTGGTGTCTTTAGAAGTGTTACTGTTAGTTCCTTTTGAGAATGATATGAGGGCTACAATAAGCTCCTGGCCTTTTGTATCATATCCATTTTTATATCTTTTTTCTTAAGTTCTTTTTTAATGTTTTATTTATTTTTAAGAAAGAGAGAAACCCCACAGAGGTTAAATTATTTGCCCAGTTTGCTTATTTGCTCACTTATCTGGCTGTTAAGTAGTAGAGTTGCTATTTAAACCCTTCACTATTACTGTGCTACTTCCTTTCCTTTGAAGTGGTGGAGTTGGGCTGTGAGTCTGTTTTAAGGGCCCACCCTGTGTATCAGTATATTACAGTAGTCTCCCCTTACCTATGGGGGATGTGTTCCAGGACTGTCAGTGGATTCCTGAAACTGTGGATGGTACTGAACCCTGTGTATGCTTTTATATGTATATAAATATACATAAATATAATATATGTAAATATAATACATATTATGTGTATGCATAATTATGTAACATTTAGTTTATAAATTAGGCACAGTAAGAAGAGATTAATAACAACTGATGATAAAGTAGAACAACTGTAACAATATACTGTACTAAGAGTTATGTAAATGTGGTCTCTTCCAAAATACTCACCTTCTTGTGATGATGTGAGATGATAAAATGCCTGCATGATGAAGTGAAGTGAACTGAATGACACAGGCATTTTGCTGCAATGTGTTAGGCTGCATTAGACCTGACGATAGGCTTCCGGACCATAGTTGACTACAGGTAGCTGAAACCGCAAAGTGCAACCACGGTTAAGGGAGGAATACTGTATTATGTAATTTGGGTGATGCTGATAAAATGGAAAATAACAATGGCTTAAACAAGATAGAAGTGTTTTTTTTTTCCTCCCTCACAGAAATGCAATCAGCAGGTAAATGGACCAGAACTAGTTTGCAGGTCCAGGGCACCACAGATTTAGGTTACTTCTCTCCTTTTGTTCTGCCATTCTCACGTGGCCTCCAAGATGTATGCTCAAGCTACAGCCATGGGTTTCACATTTTTGTCAGCAGAAAGGCAGAAGGGATAAAGAAGGGTACTGATTTTGAACTTAATCTTTCACATGAGAAGTAGAATATTTATTTTAGGAAGCCAGGATTGTAGCTAAAATTCAATGCTTCCATTACAAAGGATGGATAATGTGGAGAGATAACTGGGGGAGCCAGTTAGCAACTCTTAGTGAGCATAAATTTATATTCATTGTTTGGTGCTTTCAATTATAGTGATGGCAAATTATTTATTAAAAAAACCTTTTTTAGCTATCATGAGTAGTCCTTTAATATTGTACGACATAGATTCTACTTACTTGATTTTATTTTGTTCATTGTAAATGTATTAGCTTAAATGTTTTAGCTGCCTTTCTCCAAAGGAACAAAAGACATAAAATTTATGAGTACTAATGCAATTTTAAACTCTTAGGATTTAGTTACTATAGTAGCATTCACAAATTTCATTTGAGTTCTTTTGTGTCTATTACCTCTTGCTGTTTAGTTACTGTTACTGAATTGTAGTCTTTTTGGTTGTTTTGTCAAAGAAAGATTCCATAACACTAGCCTTGGCTAAGATTTAGTCCAGTTCAACTATGCTTTTGTCAAGTTCATTTATACAGAGAACAATGAAATATTCACAGGGGAAATGGAGGTATAGAAATGGACTTTTAAAAAAACTTTACAGAAGTATTCTTTTTTTAGAAATTTAAAAAATTTCATTGATTTTATTTTTATTATTTATTTATTTATTTTTTTACAGAATCATTCCTTAACAGAGAAAGCACATTTTATTTTTTAATTTATTTCATTACTTTTAATTTTTAATTTTTTTAACTTTAGGTATAAGTGAGTTATTTATTTTCAAATCTCAATTTATTTTTATTGTGGTAAAACACACATAACATAAAATTTATCATTTTATCGACTTTAAATGTATATTAGTGTGAACTATATCCACATTGTTTTGCAGCAGATCACTAGACCTTTTCCATCTGGCAAAACTGAAACTCTAAACCCATTAAACAACAATTCCACTTTCTCCCGACTCTCTTCCCCTAGCAAGTACCATCTTGGAGAAAGTGTATTTTAAATGCTTCAATTTAGGGAAATGTGTCTCTGTCGTGAAGCAAATTATACCTATAAACAAAATAAGCATTTTTTTCAACTGTGTTTTTGATATTATTTCTTAAGAGGAGTTTTATCTCTTTCTTGCTCTCTTTTATTAATTTCTGCAGGTGATATATAATTCAGTTCCCATTTAGCAATTGTTGTATCATTAATTCAGGATATATTTTTTCAAGGACATACCTAATTTTTCATCAGGACAGGCAAATATATGTAAGAATTGATTTACAAATGTATCATACTCCACTAATTCCTGTTTGCCCATTCTCTCTAACAAAGCTTTGAGTTGTTAGAGTTGTTTTGTTGATCAAAACTATAATGCCTCTTTCCCATTCCTCTAATTTCTGCTTGTTAAAATTCTGTCCAGCCTTTAGGGATCATTTCCAATGTGATTTCCTCCAAGCAGCCTCTCCAGATTCCAACTGCATGTTTTACTTCCCACACTTCCCAAGATTATATAGCAAACACAAACTATTTTCCCTGGTTTTTTTTTTTTTTTTTAGTTTTTATTATTCTTTTTAAAATTTACAACCAAGTTAGTTAGCATATAGTGCAAAAATGATTTCAGGAGTAGATTCCTTAATGCTCCTTACCCATTTCGCCCAATCCCCCACCCCCTCCCACAATCCCTCCAGCAACTCTGTTCCCCATGTTCAAGAGTCTCTTATGTTTTGTCCCCCTCCTTGTTTTTATATTATTTGTGCTTCCCTTCCCTTATGTTCATCTGTTCTGTGTCTTGAAGTCCTCAGATGAGTGAAGTCACATGGTATTTATCTTTCTCTGACTGACTAATTTCGCTTAGCATAATACCCTCTAGTTCCATCCACGTAGTTGCAAATGGCAAGATTTCATTCTTTTTGATTGCCGAGTAATACTCCATTACGTATGTATGAATATGTATGTGTGTGTGTATATATATCATGTCTTCTTTATCCATTCATCCATTGATGGACATTTGAGCTCTTTCCATACTTTGGCTATTGTACTATTTTCCTTGTTAAATATTTATTTATATGCTTGTCATTATTTATATGCTTGTCTAAACTCTTCTGCCTCTACTTTGCAATCATATTTAATGATCTCAAGTACAGGGACTTGTATATAATTGGTTCATAATTCTTTAAAATTCTTCACAGCTCCAGTGTAATATCCTTTATATACTACATACATAGTAAATATTTGTCAAGTGAAATTGAGTGTATTTGGTTTTTATATTTGAACAGTTCATTTTATGACATTTGAGAATGCTCTCTCTTTGTGACATAGCAGTTTTTTTTTTTCCCATTTTTATTTTATTTTATTTTATTTTATTTTTTTTTATTTTTTACAAATAGTTTATTGTCAAATTAGTTTCCACATAACACCCAGTGCTCATCCCCACAAGTGCCCTCCTCCATGCCCACCCCTCCTCCCCCACATCCACCAGTCCTCAGTTTTTGTCAGCATTCAAGAGTCTCTCATGGTTTGCCTCTCCCCCTTTCCCCCACCATTTCTGCCCTTCTTCTCCCCCTTGGTCCTCTGTTAAGCTCCTCCTAATCCTCCTATACGTGCACACATATGATATTTGTCTTTCTCTGCCTGACTTATTTCGCTCAGCATAACACCCTCAAGGTCCATCCATGTTGCTACACATGGCCAGATTTCATTGTTTCTCATTGCCATGTAGTATTCCATGGTATAGATAAACCACATCTTCTTGATCCATTCATCTGTTGATGGACACTTAGGCTCTTTCCAGGTTTTAGCTATTGTGGAGAGTGCTGCTATGAACATTGGGGTACATGTGCTCCTATGCATCAGCATTTCTGTATCCCTTGGGTAAATTCCTAGCAGTGCTATTGCTGGGTCATAGGGGAGTTCTATTGTTAGTTTCCTGAGGAACCTCCACACTGTTTTCCAGAGGGGCTGTACCAGTTTACATTCCCACCAACAGTGTAGGAGGGTGCCCGTTTCTCCACATCCTCGCCAGCATCTAGAGTTCTCTGATTGGCTCATTTTAGCCACTCTGACTGGCATGAAGTGGTATCTCAGTGTGGTTTTGATTTGTATTTCCCTGATGAGGAGCGATGCTGAGCATCGTTTCATGTGTCTGTTGGCCATCTGGATGTCCTCTTTGGAGAAGTGTCTGTTCAGATCTTCTGCCCATTTCTTCACTGGGTTGTTTGTTTTTCGGGCGTGTAGTTTGGTGAGTTCCTTGTAGATTCTGGATATCAACCCTTTATCTGATATGTCATTTGCAACTATCTTTTCCCATTCCGTTGGTTGCCTATTAATTTTCTGGGTTGTTTCCTTGGCTGTGCAGAAGCTTTTAATCTTGAGGAGGTCCCAACAGTTTATTTTTGCTCTTGATTCCCTTGCTTTTGGGGATGTGTCAAGTAAGAAGTTGCTGCGGTGGAGGTCAAGGAGGTTGTTTCCTGCTTTCTCCTCTAGGGTGTTGATAGTTTCCTGTCTCACGTTCAGGTCCTTTATCCATTTTGAGTTTATTTTTGTGCATGGTGTGAGAAAATGATCTAGTTTCATTCTTCTGCATGTTGCTGTCCAGTTCTCCCAACACCATCTGTTAAAAAGGCTGTCATTTTTCCATCGGATATTCTTTCCTGCTTTGTCAAAGATTAGTTGGCTGTATACTTTTGGGTCCACTTCTGAGTTCTCAATTCTGTTCCATTGGTCTATGTGTCTGTTTTTGTGCCAATACCATACTGTCTTGATGATGACAGCTTTGTAGTAGAGGCTAAAGTCTGGGATGGTGATCCCTCCCGTTTTGGTTTTATTTTTCAGGATTACTTTGGCTATTCGGGGTCTTTTGTGGTTCCATACAAATTTTTGGATAGTTTGTTCTAGTTTTGAGAAGTATGCTGGTGCAATTTTGATTGGAATACATAGCAGTTTTTATATGGAAAATGGAATTAGGGATAGAGGAGTGAACAGAGGAAATGTGAGTGTGTGTAATTTGTATATAATAATGTGCACAGATCTTAAGGGTTTAGCTTGGTGAGTTTTGATAATTGTATATTCTGTGTTTAGGCACCATTCAAACACCCAAATAGTTCTTTGTGCCCCCTTCTAGTCCACAAAACTTTCAAAGATGAGTTTTTTTTTTAAGTTTATTCATTCATTTTGAGAAGGAGAGAGAGTGTACAAGTGGGGCAGGGAGAGAGGGAGAGAGAGAGAATTCCAAGCAGGCTCTGCATGGTCAGGTCAGATCAGTGCAGAGCAAAATGGGGGCTCGAACCTACAAACCATGAGTTTATGACCTGAGCTGAAGTTGGATGCTTAACAAACTGAGGCACCTAGGCACCCCAAAGAATGAGTTTTTGATTAGCAGTATAATTGGAAGGAAAATTATGAGAGAACACAATTAGTAAGTACGTTAAAAACTACACACCTGGCTATCATTCATCTTGTTTTTTTTTGTTTTTTTTAATGTTTTTTTTTTTTTTTATTTCTAGGAGAGAGAGAGAGAGAGAGACAGCGTGAGCAGGGAGGGTCAGAGAGAGAGGGAGTCACAGACTGAAACAGGCTCCAGGCTCTGAGCTGGCAGTCAGCACAGAGCCCGACGCGGGGCTCGAACCCACGAACCGCGAGATCATGACCTAAGCGAAAGTCTGACGCTTAACCGACTAAGCCACCCAGGCGCCCCTCATCTTGTTTTTTTTATATGCAATTTTTATCAGTTGCCTGTTAGTAGTTGCTCTAATGTTATTGCTGAGGTTACTGGATTGGTAATGTTAATGTTGTATATCATGATTCTTCTGATGACATGCTTGCTTTTTTATTCTTACTTTACTCCATTTTACCTATCTGCAATGGTAATGTGATTGTTCTTTCAAATAGAATGCATGTGAAAATAGTATGCACACCATTACTCAACTTTGTCAAACTATGCCAGCTATCAACTAATTAGGACCATTTAATATTTGAAGATTTATTATTTTTAGTATCTTTCTTCGAATTTAATAGATGAACAAAAATTCAAGTTGGTAGGGTCTGAGAAAAGAGGTAAAAAACAATTTGTATTATTTTATTTTTTTAGACTTTTTGTTTTAAGTACTCTCCACACCCAACATGAGGCTTGAACTCATGACCCTGAGATCAAGAGTTGCATGCTCCACCGACTGAACCAGCCAGGTGCCCCAATTTTTAAACCTTATCTATTACTTGTGCCTGATTCTGACTTTTTATTAAATGTGAAGAAGGTTGTAACTTATAATTAAGTGGAGGCTTTGGGATTATTGAGGATTTTCATTTTCCTTGCTATCCTCTTTCCCATTATCGCAGAAAACTGAAAGTTGCATTTTTATGACTGTAACTAAAGGCTGGATGTAACAGTGACTTTTTAGTTGTGAGCACCTGTTTTCCATGAACTTTCTCTGACTCCCTGGCTGGCACGTTCTGTGGTGGAGAGTCCAAGTTTGGGCCACCACTGTGCTTGTCTGACTTCTGGTCTGAGGCTTCTCATCCCCTTGGCCTTGGTCATTGCCAACCACCTGTATCAGTCAGTCTCTTTCCCTCATGCATAGGGAAAGGTTGAGGAATTAAAAGGGGGTAAAAATTCTCTTTTAGTTCGCAGAAGTTGATATGAGAATGAGATGATTTAAGTAACCACTTAACACAGGGATTGACATATAACTAAGCACTCACAATTGCCGGCTTTATCATTGTTTGCATCATCATTACCAACATACCAACATTTGACTAATGACTGATTTTAATTTAATTGCAGCAGACTGGAAAGAAAATCTTAAAAAAACAATGTGAGGTAGCTTAATGATTTTAACTTCAGAGGAAATTAATATTCCTTAAAGCAGAGCAGTTTCATTACACCTGCAAGATTCTGTCAGCAGAGGATGCTAGAAGCTCTTTTCCGAAATCCAGTAAATGTTCCTTGCCATTCCCAAAGTGCGAATGTGTGAAGGTATTCATTCTGTAAGATGGGCACTAGGGGGCAATAGAGACATTTTGACTTTTGGCAAGAGTCCATTTTTTTCAACTGCCTCTTGTCTACAGTGGAAGGAAAAAAAAGAATCTTATAAACAATGTCTTTTAGAAATTGGAACAAGTGAGGTTTAGGTAGATTAATGCTGGGATAATTACTTTTTAAAGAATAATGCAGAAAAAATGTTCATATTCTTTTGTGATGTGACAGTATTATAACAGACATGTTTACAGTTTTGTTTTTTTGTATCTTTAAGCTTTTTAGGTCAGTTACTATATAATAAGGCTTAGTGGCAGGAATATTAAGGATAGTCTCTCTAAAATTTAAGATTTAAGTCTGTAAGTCTGTAAGGTCAAATAAGTTTATATTTCTCTGATCACTAAAGTTATCCACACTTTTAAAAACATACCAGGTCTTGTCACCTCTGTGTTTCCCTTGTCACTTTCCTGTCAGTAAAGCCTCCAGTTTCTTCCTGTCAGAATGTTAAGAAATCCAAATTCCCTGCCTTGACCTCTAAGACCTGTATGACTTGGTCTCTTTCTGACGTCATGCCCTTACGCCCTCTGTCTTGCTCACTCTTCTCTACGCATAGTGACCTTTCTGCTTTTCTTCTAAGCAACTATGCTTGTTCCATCACAGGACCTTTCTCTTTACTCATTCCTGTACACGGAATAGCGCTGAGAGCTTTACGGGAACTCCCTTGTCTCATTTGGATCTTTGTGTAAGTGTTACCTCTTTACCCACCTTGTATAAGTAAGTAACTCCACTCTACTCCACTGCTTTTCCTGACACTGCTTTTATTGTATTTACTATTATTTGACATTTTTTGTTTTGGTTTGTTGCTTCTCTCCTCACAGTAATATAAGTTCCATGAGGGCAGTTACATTGTCTCTTTTACTGTTGTATCTCCTTTACCTGGAACATAGTAGATGCTCAAGGAATATCTGGCCAGTGATTGGCCATCGTTGGCTGTGGTCATAGTTACTCTCTTACCCTAAACATTTCATTGAATCAAAGCTAGCTTCTGATGTAATCGTCATTATTCTTTAGAAGCTTGGAAGTCAGTGCTCACCTTCACATTTCCAGGCTCGCCCTGCCACAATTCCTTTGTCAAAAGGCTACAGTCCTTTTAAGCTCCCGTTGCCAGGGAGGCTTTTGTATCTTCTCAGGTAGCTGCCGGAAACAGTCACTAATATGTGTCCATTCTGCCTTTGAGCAGTGGCTTTTTTTCCCAACAAATATTTTATGTGATATTTGTTGTGCCATATGAATGGCACTGCTGGCATGAACCATTTTCCTTATTTGCAGTAGTTAGTGGGTAGTGACAAAGATAAACTAGCTTATGCAAATTATACAAAGCCTAATGTAAGTACAATGAGGAAGGCAGGAGGGTACTTTCTGTCTGGCTGTTTGATTGTAGTCTTCTTAATTACACGTTGTTTTAACATATATGTATTTATTTCTGGTAAATTTATACAGTGAATTGCAAACCTTACAGATGTAAAATGTCATTAAGTGTTATGGAAGTAATGTTAGGGATGTCCTTTGCTCTACCCAAAGCCATTGGCCATTGTCAGATGAGAATCTAGTTGAGTTACACCGGTTCTTTTTTTTTTTTTTTTTTTTAAGAGAGAAAGAGACTATGCACGTGAGTGGGGGAGAAGGGGGAGAAGGGGAGAGAGAGGGAGAATCTTAAACAGGTTCCATGCTCAGTGGAGATCCCAATGTAGGGCTCATTCCCATGACCCTGGGATCATGACCTGAGCTGAAATCAAGTGTCATACATTCAACTGATTGCACCACCCAGTTGCCCTGAGTTGCATCAGTTTTTAAGGGAAAAAACAAAATTGACAAGGGTGATAAATGATTTGAATATCATAGAATTAAGAACCGTTGAGAAAATTGATGAAGGCCTTGAATATTTTTTGCAGGAGCAGCTCTCTTAATAATCTTTGCTGAAGTTAGTTCTGTGGAGTCTGTGATGCCATGTAATACTGTCACAAATTTTAGTTGGAAAAATGACCCAATTCTCTTCTATGATCTACCCCCCTCTGTCTGCTCATAACACTGCTATTTTTTTTTCACACTTTAAATATTTTGATCCTAGGTTCTGAGAGTTGAATATTCACACTCCAGAGTTCTATTAATACTGTTAAAATTGGCCCTAAAAAATACTATTGTAATTGGCCTTTCCAATGTCCTTCACTTGTTATTTATCTATGTTGAATCCTTATTTTTGTCTTTTGTTTTCATTTCACTTTTCTTTCTAGAGCCTAACATCTACCTACATATGCCTTACTTCTTGGCTCTGTTTTAGTCATGTATCATTTTACCTTAAAGCTTTTTTTCTTTTTTAGCTTAATTTAGTGTAGTTTTTCCCCATTTCTTAGTCTCAGTTTATTTTATTTTGTAATTTAATTTTTTTTAAAATGTTTTTATTTATTTCTAGGAGAGAGAGAGAGAGAGAGAGACAGCATGAGCAGGGGAGGGTCAGAGAGAGAGGGAGTCACAGACTCTGAAAAAGGCTCCAGGCTCTGAGGGGGCAGTCAGCACACAGCCCGACGCGGGGCTCGAACCCACGGACCGCAAGATCATGACCTAAGCGAAAGTCGGACGCTTAACCGACTAAGCCACCCAGGCGCCCCTGTAATTTAATTTTTAAAAAATATTTTATTTTTAGGTATTCTCTATACCTAGTGTGAGGCTCAAACTTACAACCCCAAGATCAAGTGTTGCATGCTCTACTGATTGAGCCAGCCAGGTCCCCACTCAGTTTATTTTTTAAAAATGTTGCTTTGGGGCCACCTGGGTGCCTTAGTTGGTTGAGTGTCCAACTTTAGATTTTGGCTCAGGTCATGATCCTTAGGTTGTGGGATTGAGCCCTGCATGGGGCTCCGTGCTGAGCATGGAGCTGCTTGGGATTCTCTCTCTCTTTCCCTCTACCTCTGTCCCCTGTTCTCTCTCTCTGTTTCAAAAATAAAAAAATAGTCTTTATTTTTATTTTTTAAAATAGAGTCTTTAAGAAAATACACACAAAAAAAAAACCAAAAGAAAACAAAATTTTGCTTTGGGTTGCTTTATTTATTGATCTTGTTTTTTCTTCTGCCTTCTCTACTGGTATTTTTAAAATATTTTTTTAATGTTTATTTATTTTCGAGAGAGACACAAACAGAGTAGAAGTGGGAGAGGGGCAGAGAGAGGTGGGGAGACACAGAATATGAAGCAGGCTCCAGGCTCTGAGCTGTCAGCACAGAGCCCGATATGGGGCTCTGACTCACTGACCATGAGATCATGACCTGAACCGAAGTCAGGCGCTTAACCAACTGAGCCACCCAGGTGCCCAACACTAGTAAATATTAAAAATGAGGGTTATGTAAGTAGCTTTCGTATTCCTCTAAATGTTAAGACAGACGCAGAAAAGTTGCCTACTTTTTTCAGTTTAGTACAATAAGTATTTAAAAATAAAACAGCTCTCTTGACCTTTCACCCTTTCTATTTACGTGACTAAATGTGGGAGATTTACATGTGTTAATTTTGAGAAAGATTTCTCAATGCTTTAATCTTATAATTTATTTTTTATTTTTTTAGTTCTTTAAAAAAATTTTTTTAATGTTTTATTTATTTCTGAGAAAAAGAGACAGAGAGAGAGACAGCATGAGCAGGGGAGGGTCAGAGAGAGAGGGAGATACAGAATCTGAAGCAGGCTCCAGGCTCTGAGCTGGCTGTCAGCACAGAGCCCGACACAGGGCTCGAACCCACGAACCGCGAGTCATGACCTGAGCTGAAATCGGACGCTCAACTGACTGAGCCACCCAAGCGCCCCTTAATCTTATAATTTAAAAAAGTGTGGGGCGCCTGGGTGGCTCAGTCAGTTGAGTGTCTGACTTCGGCTTAGGTCATGATCTCGCGGTTGGTGGTTTCGAGCCTTGTGTCAGCCTCTGTGCTGGCAGTTCAGAGCCTTGGAGCCTGCTTCAGATTCTGTATCTCCCTCTCTCTCTGCCCTCCCCTGCTGAGTTCTCTCTCTCTCTCTCTCTCTCTCTCTCTCTCTCTGTCTCTCCTCTTTCTCAAAAATAAATAAATGTTAAAAAAGTGCTATTATAAAGAATCTTAAGAAAATCATGAATATTTACCAAAATTGATATAATTTGTTTTTTGGTGGAATTAGGTACTTTCCTGTTACCATGATTATAAGGTTTAAGTTTGAATAAATTTTATATTTTTAAGTTTCAAATTGATAGAGTAGCATATAAGTCCATATTGAGGCACCTCCAACAGAACTTACTTTCTTTATTCTTCTATAGACCTTGGTCCTTATTTGAAAAGACAGTTAGTTCATATTATTTGTGCCGAGTGCTAGAAGTGCAGCTAATTGTGAATTTGAAATAAGACCAAGACCACCAAGTTGATTCACATAGCCTACCAGGCAGCTGTTGGTTGGTAATTTTGCCATTTCACTACTGATCTGGATCAGAATCAGGGAGTTTTTATTCCCTCTGTGTCCCAAGAGCCTTGCAGAGTATAATTGGGGATTAAATGTTTTCTTTGATTAAATGAAGTTAGTGGCACAGTCTTGATTTTTTATTTTTTTTAACTCTCATAGAAAGGGATGCTCCAGTAAACCAGGAATTCACTGTTAAGCCATAGTTTTCTGTCTCTGCAGTCTCCTTTTACTTGATTTATGATAAAGAAGTTGATGCTCAAATCTAGAACCAAATAATATTACTGACAGTGGATACTTCTTTTGTGCATCAGTGTCCTAAGCGCTGAAGGTGAAATAACTCATTTAATCCTACTGGTACTATTATCCTCTGTTGACAGATAAGGAGACTGACACTCAGATGCTAAGTCACTTCCGCAGGGCCACCCAGTAGTACACGTTGGAGCCAGCTTTTGAATCTAGGGAATCTACTCCAGAGTCCATGTACTTAACCATTGCACTTTCCTCTACTTCTGGTTGTAACCCATCTTGCTCCTCAAAAGTCACTTCTTGCCTCTCACACTTACCTCATGCCCCATCCATATAAACTGTGAAGTCTTTGAATATGACTAAGTCTTTCATACATTCCACTATGCTTTTCCTTCTCTCTGGATTCTGACCAGGACTTAGTACAACTCCATTCACTTGCCAATCTGTGTAAGCATTGACCCTTGTGGGTACCTTGTAGCAGACCTGTCTCCTTCATCAGGAAAGAACCTGTTTAGTTTTATGGATCTAGCTTTTCTCCTTGTGAAAGGAGAGCATTTTCTCTTTGTAAAACCTTCATTGACCCACAGAGTTTAATACCTCCTTCTCTGTGCTACTCCTGTATTAGTTATATTCCTCTATTATTTTATATTCTTTTTTTTTTTTAAATACAGTAAGATCCAGGCCCAACATGGGGCTTGAACTCAGGACCCTGAGATTAAGAGTTGTGTGCTCTACTGACTGAGCAGCCAGGTGCCCTACTTTATATTCTTTTTCTTTAACAAAGGAATAGATTTAAAAAAATTTTATTTTAGAGAGCACATGCACAATCTGAGGCAAAGGGGTAGAGGGAAAGAGAGAGACAGAATGTTAAGCAGGCTCCATGCTCTGTACCCACCTCGATGTGGGGCTCTATCCCATGACCCTGGGATCATGACCTGAGCTGAAATCAAGGGCTGATGCTCCACCGACTGAGCCACCCAGGCTCCCTGCCTATTTTATATTTTTATAACAGCTTTCTTGGGATCTAATTCATATGCACTAAAATTCACAATTTTCAGGTATACAGTTCAGTGGGTGTTAGTATAATCACAGAGTAGTACAGCTATCACTACCACCTAATTTTATGACATTTTCATGCTCCCCCAAAGAAACTTTGCATTCTTTAATTTTCACCTTCTATTCCCTTTTCACTACCCTACCTCTAATTCCTGGCATTCACTAATCATAGACTTTCTGTCTATGGATTTGTTTGTTCTGCACATTTCATATCACTGGAATAATACATTAAGTGGTTTCATGATTGATTTCTTTCACATAGCATAATGGTTTCAAGGTTCCTTTCAGTTGTAGCATGTCCGAGAACTTCATTCGTTTTTATTGCTAATGTTGTCACACAGTATTCCATTGTAGGATACATCACTTTTTTTTATTTTTAATTTTTTAATTTATTTAAAAAAAATTTTTTTTTAATGTTTTACTTATTTCTAGGAGAGAGAGAGAGAGACAACGTGAGCAGGGGAGGGTCAGAGAGAGAGGGAGTCACAGACAGAAACAGGCTCCAGGCTCTGAGCTGGCAGTCAGCACAGAGCCCGGCGCGGGGCTCGAACCCACGAACCGCGAGATCATGACCCAAGCGAAAGTCAGACGCTTAACCGACTAAGCCACCCAGGCGCCCCTACATCACTTTTTTTTTAATGCTTTCGTTAATTTGATGGACATAGGGGTGTTTATAGTGTTTATAGTTTTTGGCTATTATGAATAATGCTGCTATGAACATTTGTGCAGAAGTTTTTGTATGGATGTATATTTTTGTTTTGCAGGGTTTGTATCTAGGAGTGGACCTTACTAGGTTGTATCATAACTCTGTGTTTAGTATTTTGAGGAACTGTTTTTCGGAGTGGCTACATCATTTTAAATCCCTCCAGTAGTCTCTGAAGATTTGGTTCTTCACATCCTCACCAGTGCATGTTATTGTTCGTTTTTTTGGTTATAACTGTCCTAGTGAGTGTGAAGGGGTTTTAATTTGCATTACTCTAAAGAACAGTGATGTTGAGCATTTGTGCTTATTGGCGATTTGTATATCTTCTTTGGAAGAATGCTTCTTCACATCTTTTTCCTCTTTCCATTGGCTTAGTTTGTCTGTTGTTGGATTATAAGGGTTCTTTGTATATTCTGGACATAAGTCCCTTGTCAGATACTAGATTTTCAAATATTTTTTCTCATTATATGGGTTGTACCATCATCCTTCCTGATGGTGTACTTTGAAATTTTGGTGAAATCCAATTTATTTTTTCTATTGTTGTCTGTACTTTGGGTGTCATATCTAAGCCTAACTGAAAGCCACAAAGTTTTTCTCCTGTTTTCTTCATAAGAGGTTTATGCTTTTAATTCTTACATTTAGGTCTTTGATACATTTAGAGTTCATTTTTGGGTGATTTATATAGGGCATTCTTCTGTTACTGTCACAACCATGATAAAATGATCATAATTGTGATACAATTATTTGTTTACAAGTACATGCCTTTCATAGTTTCTGAGCTCATGAATATAGTACCTATGTCTTCCTTATTTTGGGATTCTAAATATTTACTAGGTACAGCTTTTATTAAGTCTGCCCGTGGCTTTGAATATTTTATCTTGAAATTACACAGAAAAATTTAAAGAGTAGATATGAAATGTAAACAGTTAATAAATATGTTTCCTATGCTTTATTTAAAGTTTTTTGTTTGTTTGTTTTTTAAGTGGGCTTCACACTCTGCGTGGAGCCCAGCTTGGGGCTTGATCTCACAACTGTGAGATCAAGACCTAACCTGAGATCAGAGCTGGATGCTTAACAGATTGAGCTACCCAGGTGTCCCTAAAGATTTTATTTTTTTAAGTAGTGTCTATACCTAATGTAAGGTTTGAACCTACAGTCCTGAGATGGAGAGTCTCGTGCTCTTTCGACTTAGCCAGCCAGGTGCCCTAGTACGTCTCCATGTTTTAGAGGGATATATATATATAGGGGCGCCTGAGTGGCTCAGTCAGTTAAGTGTCTGACTTCAGCTCAGGTCACGATCTCACAGTTCATGAGTTCAAGCCCTGTGTCATGTTTTGTGCTGACAGCACGGTGCCTGCGTCAGATCTCTGCCTCTCTCTCCCTCTCCCTCTCCCTCTGCTTCTCCCCAGCTTACACCCTCTCTCTCTCTCAAAAATAAACATTGAAGAAATACTAAAAAAAACCAGAAGGATATATAAACATACTATAAGTACAACCATGATTGTGTATTATTTTTTTTACAGATTTCATACTTATTTCCCTTTGCTTTATTTATTTATTTTTTCGTATGACCTCCAAAGGCCCAAGGAGTCTTTTTTTTTTTTTTTAAAGAGAGGGAGGGAGAGCAGGGGAGAGGGGAAGGAGAGAGACTTCCACAACCCTGGGATCTTGACCTGAACTGAAATCAAGAGTCAGATGCTTAACCCACTAAGCCACCCAAGTATCACCATATGGAAAGTTATCTTAAATCAGATACGGTATCTATTCTGCAGCGTTAAGGTTTTTAAAAGAACTGTAAAGGAAAAGGATAAAGATATCTAAGTATCAGATAAGTTTAATAAAAATTTATTATATAGCTCAGGCTTCTTTTGTTTTCCCAAATAAGTTAATTCTTACCCAATTGGACTTAGGCCTTGGCACTTTTTGTATTTAGTTAGTAAATAGAGAAAAATTGCCCAAGCAATAACTCAGTTTTTATTAAAAAACAGATATGAAACATTAGCCGTGACTTTAAATAGTATATAGTACATAACCACTGTTGAAGTAATTTGTGCCCTAAATATCTGAGATTCTGCAGCTTGGTGCAACTTCTTTTTATTTTTTTAACTTTTTTTTTTTTTAATCTCAAAACATTTTGTATCTGGTCTCCAGCAGATTCTGAAATGTGTATTTTCAAAAAACAAAACAAAACAAAAACCTTTGTAGCCATAGGCTCATAATAATTTCTTACTTACAGTGGGTTATAATTATAAAGTACTTTGTCACATTAACTCATTTGGTCATCACAGCAACTCTGTGCTTTGTTTCTCAAATGAATCATTTTGATAAACACTTATTCTTTCTAGACAGGAGGCTAAGAACTTGAGGCTTTGAGTGGATAATTAATTCAAGTTGTGAAGATTTGAGAATGGTGTGTACATTGTTGCCACTGACATGGTGGATGTGGGCCTTTTTTAAAGGAATAAGGCAAATGGTAAAACCCAGGGACCCAATCTGAATAAGTGAAATTCTCCTTTGTTTATAGTTGTAAAAGAAAGCCTTCTTTTTTTGGTGGGGGTGAAGGGAGGGAGAAGTTTCACTATAGGTGTTCTAAGAAAGCCAGGTTGCTCCTTCTTAATTCTCTTATACCACTCTTCCACAAACCACGCTCCCTTCCTGGCAAGCCCAACTCCTTTCTTCCTCCATTCCTCCCTGTAGTGGGTAATGCTGTGGGTAAGGATGGGCTCTTTTTTTTTTTTTTTTAATTTTTAATGTTTTTTATTTCTGAGAGAGAGAGAGAGAGAGTGTGAGCAGGGGAGGGTCAGAGAGAGTGGGGGTACAGAATCTGAAACAGCCTCCAGCCTCCGAGCTGGCAGTTAGCACAGAGTCCAACGCGGGGCTCGAACCCACAAACCGTGAGATCATGACCTGAGCCGAAGTCGGACACTTAACCACCTGAGCTACCCAGGCATCCCGGGTGGGCTCTTAATATGTACATTAATAAGTAAAAAATAAAAAAAGTACCACTGCAAATGATAAGAATATTACTAGGCTCTTAAGAGATTAGGATCTTATAAGAAACACTATGCTTTTTAATTATACAGGATTTTTTTTTTTTCTATGAGTAATCTTTATGCCTAATGTGGGACTTGAACTCATGGCCGACCCCAAGATCAAGAGTCACATTCTTTACTGACTGAGCTATCTGGCCACCCCAGTCTCTTTCTCTCTCTCTCTCTTTTTTTTTTATGATATTTTATTTATTTTCCAGTTTTGTTGAGGTATAATTGACAAAATTTGCTTAAGGTGTACAGTGTAATGGTTCAATATGTATATAAATTGTGAAATGATTACCATAGTCAAGAAGTTAATTAACACATTCATCACCTTGAGTAGCTACTTTTATTTTTTGGTGTAGTGAGAATGCTTAAGATCTACTGTCTTAGGAAATTTCAAGTATACAACACAGTAGTATTAACTATAGTCACCATGCTGTACAGAACTTACTCATAACTGAAAGTATCCTTTGACCAGAAACTTGTTAAGAACATTAATTTTTTTTAAACTTAAGTTGGATCAAGAGTTTAATCAAATGTTGCAAAAAATTTCTAAAATAAAAATGTGTGAATGCTGTGAAAAATTTATTGATTGCTACTAAAGGCCACAGAGAGCCATTGTTTTTCCATGAAAAACAACCATGGAAGAGTAATTCCATGGTAGTGAGCAAGTGGAAAGAAGTGAAGAAGCTTGAAGTCAGGGAAGAACTTTTCAGTGACATAGTGGAGTGTTCATAGTTTCAAATGTGAATAGTTAAGGTAAATCATGTCAATATAGAATGGTATGAATTATCTAGTCTGACTCTATCACTTTTGTAAGTGGAAAAGCTAAGTTTCTGTACAATTGAGTGGCTTAGTGAAGATTACAGGTGGAGTTAGTTGCAGAGCCCTTCCAGATTTCAAGTCTTCAGAAATAACAAATAAGAATAAGAGTGGGAATACTCAAAATTTTAGGCTGTCAAGGGAATGGTAAGGCATATGTCCATGGTAGCTTTTGAAGATAAATGTTACTTCTGGTATAAGTCTTGTTGGGTTATTACCTGCCATTGTGTGATAAACATAGAAAATTGTCATCTTTGTGTTTATTGAGAATGTCACAGAGTTTTAAAAAATAATATAATTTCTGATAAAATATAAGACTGACCTACCTTTTGGGGGTACTTGGGTGGCTCAATTAGTTGAGCATCCAACATCAGCTTAGGTCATGATCTAACGGTTTGTGAGTTCGAGCCTAGCATCAGGCTCACTGCTGTCAGTGCAGAGCCTGGTCTAGATCCTCTGTTCCCCCCACTCTGCCCCTTCTTGTTTTTGCTTTTTCTCAAAAACAAATAAATCTTATAAAAATGACCTGTCCTTTTTGAGTTTCTCAGCCCTCATATGGGTATAAAAAGTTATTTAACAGTGATGTACTTTTAAGTCATGTTTCTGAGAAATGTTCCTCAAGGTTGCAGCTTGCAATAGGGCATAAACTATTTGGGGGTAATTTAGAGGTGGTTTGGGAGCATTTCTCATTGAAGGATTGGAACCAGCTGTGAGAATTAGATAGGAAATTGTCTTTCCTTCCTGTAATATTTTAGACATATAACTTTACATTTTTAGAGGAAGATTTTAAGCATTTGATAAATGATTTATTTTGAAGCTTACTTAAAGTTTATTAGAACATTAAGAAGCATTTAAGTTTAATATTATGCATCATTTAATCTTTTTGTTTGCTTATGTGGGTTGTATCTATGAACAATTTTTTTTTTAGTTTTGGTAAAATACATATAACAAAATATACAGTCTTAACCATTTTTATCTTTAGTTATTTATTTAAAAAATTTTAATTTTTTAATGTTCATTTCTTTTTGAGAGAGAGAGAGAGACAGAGACAAGCAGGGTAGGAGCAGAGAGAGGGAGACACAGAATATGAAACAGGTTCCAGGATCTGAGCTGTCAGCACAGATCCTGACATGGGGCTTGAGCTCATGAACCATGAGATCATGACCTGAGTCGATGTCGGATGCTTAACTGACTGAGCCACCCATGTGCCCCTAAACATTTTTAAATTTTAATTTCAGAATAGTTAACTTACAATGTTTATATTAATTTCAGGTGTACAATATAGTGGCTCAACAATTCTATAATTACTCAGTGCTCACCATAACACATATACTCTTTAATCCCATCACCTATTTCATCCATTCTCCCACTCACGTCCCTATCTTAGCCTTTTTATTTTTTTTAATTTTTAAAAAATTTGTGTGTGTGTGTGTGTGTATTTTTGAGAGAGAGAGAGAGAGAAAGAGAGAGAACACACGCGGGGCAAGGACAGAGCGGGGGGAGACAGAGAATCCCAAGCAGGCCCCACGCTGTCAGCACAGAGCCCAACATGAGGCCTGAACTCACAAACTGTGAGACCATGACCTGAGCTGAAATCAAGAGTTGGATGCCCAACCAACTGAGCCACCCAGGAGCCCCCAGTATTAACTATTTTAAAATATATAGTTCAGGGGCGCCTGGGTGGCTTAGTCAGTTGGGCGTCCGACTTTCGCTTAGGTCATGATCTCGCGGTTCGTGGGTTTGAGCCCGCGTCGGGCTCTGTGCTGACTGCCAGCTCAGAGCCTGGAGCCTGTTTCAGTCTGTGACTCCCTCTCTGACCCTCCCTGCTCACGCTGTCTCTCTCTCTCCTAGAAATAAATAAAACATTAAAAAAATAAATAAATAAAATATATAGTTCAGTAGTGTTACATTGTTGTATATGCAGTCTCCAGAATTTTTTCATCTTGCAAAGCAGAAACTATAGCCATTAAACAGTAATTCCCCATTTTCCCATTTCTCTCGACTCTGGTAACCACTTTTCTACTTTCCATGAACTGGACTGCTATGGATACCTCATATAAGTGGCATCATGCAATTTTTTTTTTTAATTTTAATGTTTATTTTTGAGAAAGATTGTGAGTTGGGGAGGGGCATAGAAAGAGGGAGATACAGAATTCAAAGCAAGCTCCAGACTTTGAACTGTCAGCGCAGAGCCTAATGCAGGGCTTGAACCCAAGAACTGAGGGATCATGACCTTAGCCGAAGTCAGATGCTTATCTGACTGAGCCACCCAGGTGCGCCACAATATTTTTCTTTTTATGGCTTATTTCACTTAGCATAATTTCCTTGAAGTTCATCCATGTTTTAGTATATGTCATAATGTCCTTTCTTTTAAAGAATGATATTCCATTGTATGTATGTACCACATTTTGTTCATTTATTCATCTGTCAATGGACACTTGGGTTGCTCCTATCTTTTGACTGTTGTAAATAATGCTGCTATGAACATCTTTGGAGACTCTGCTTTCAGTTCTTTTGTGTATATACATAAAAGTGGAATTGCTGAATTGTAAGTGATTCTATTTTAAATTTTTTGAGGAACGACCATACTGTTTTCCATAGAAGATGTACCATTTCTGTCCAGCGATGTAGAAGGGTTCCATTTTTTTGTACATCCTTGTCAACATTTCTTTTCATATTTACTTATCTTTTAAAATAATATCCATTCTGTTACTGGTATCTCAGTTTTGGTTTTGATTCTCATTTCCCTGATGATTAGTAATGTTAAATATCTTTTCATGTACTTGTTGGTCATCTGTATTTTTTCTTTGGAGAAGTTTCTCCTTAGGCTCTGTGCCCATTTTTGAATTGGGGTTGTTTGTTTTTTTTGTTGCTGAATTGAAGGAGTTTTGTTTTTTGGATGTTAACCCCTTATATGATATATGATTTGCAGACATTTTCTCCCATTCTAGAGGTTGCCTTCTCACTGTGTTGACTGTATCTTAAACATTTTTAAAAAATGTTTATTTATTTATTTTGAGAGAGGAAGTTCATGCAAGTGGAGGAAGGGTAGAGGGCGAGAGGGAATCCCAAGCAGGCCCTGCACTGCCAATGCAGAGCCCGATGCAGGGCCCGATCTCACAAACCATGAGATCACGACCTGAAATCAAGAGTTGGGCACTCAACTGACTGAGCCATCCAGATGCCCCTTGATTGTGTCTTTTGATGCACAGAACAAAATAACTTGCTGATTTTTAGAAAACTCAAATTTTATCAAATTACATGGCTCAGAGCTTAAATTTCAGATTCTAGGCATTGTAAACAATCTAACTCCTAACTCTCTTGGTATGAAAAATAATTTTTTTATATGTATATACACACAACACACACAGCCTTACCCTCTTTCCTGCCCAGCATGTAAACTCTGTCCAGGCAAAAATATTTGCAGTTCAGTAACTGTCAGGATATCTCCTATTCTCTTCTGGATGCCCTCCACATTCACCTGGGGAACCTCTATTTATTTTCCCAAAGGCATCTCAAGCATCTCTTCTATAAAGTCTTTTCTAATCACCATCTTATTTCCCAGGCACTGACTGTGTTCTGTCATAGCATCTGAAACATTTTAGTGTTGCCTGTTTGTTTACATGTCAGTTTTGCTTCATTACACTGACAGTCCTTGTGAGCTGAGTCTTTGTTGTTATTGTTATTTTTAAAACTTTTAACTGTAGTCCCTGGTATATGGTATGTAATTAATTACTCAAATGTTTGCTAAGTGAATGTGTGATGATGAGTAATTATTGTTAAGTCACTCTGTTAGATCTCCAGAGTTATACTAGAATAGACTCTAATTTTGGTTTTCTGTGATACCACACTGGCACCTATCTACAAAATGCTTTCTGGGAGAACATGGCACTCCTTTTTAAGTTCCTGGTTGGCAGTCCCCAGTCTCTCCCCACAATTCATAGCCATTTTGCGGTAGGTCTTTGTTACTGGGTAGACATTTGATTATGGCTTATAGTACAATACATATATAACTTTTTAAACTTATGACAACTTTACCCCAGAAAGGTTATTTTTATTTTGCAAGTCTTTTGAAAATACTTTAAGGATGTGTGTCAGATGGAATTGCTCATGTTATTCCAGATATATTTGCTGTCGTTGTTATTGAGGGCAAACTAGAGAGCCTGGGAAATAATCCTTTGCTTGGCATTTCAAACCAAACCAAAACAAAAGCTGGTATCTTTTCCCCTCTTCCATTAAAACTAGCTCTTGTTATGAATTCTTATAATAAATAACTTCATTGAAGTCTTGTAGCTTATGATGTCCCCTGGCATGAAAATCATGAAAATATTTTACTGTTGTAGCAAATTTCACACTAAGCCATATTTCAAAAAGCCATTAGTAGAAGTTCTGGAAAAAGAACAGTCACCGTCAAGTGATACGCTACCAAAAGATGGATTGCTCCTATTTTAGATGATTTAGTTGTGCCAGTTATATGGGCCTTTTATGAGTTATGCTCTACATGATTTCCAGTAAAACTTTGATTTTAAATGTAAACAACATTTATTTAAACATTTAATTCACTGCTGATGTAAATATTAAATTGTTCTGTGTTCTTGTAAGTTTTACTTGAAATGTCAGAAATTGTCTATATATAGGCATATTGTACATTGAATTCAATGAAATAATTTTCATCCCTCCTTTTGGTGACAGTGTTTCTGTTTCCTGAGTAATGAAAAAGTAATTAGTTATGAAATGAGACACTGACTATAATAGAATCTTCTCCAAGTGGAACATTCGAACTGTTCTTCTGTTTTCTGCAAGAGTACTTAGTATTTAATACATGAGTTTTTATTGCTTACACATGTTGTCAACTGCAAAGAGAGCAGTGGTTTACATAATTTAATATAGGGATAGTCCAGAATTCATTTGTTTGACTTTCAAATTATTTTGGAATTTGTGTTGGAATATTTGTATCTCTGAAATCAAGGTATGTGCAGCACTTTCCAAAGCATAGTAAGCCATACTGTAACATCTGGTCTTGAAATAAATTGTAAACTCTTCAACACTTCTTTAGGTTACTGTGGAGGTTAGGGTTCTTGTTCAGTACCTTCTTGTTTCCTAATCTTCTTAAATGCTCCATGGTGGTAACAGATTATAGTAATCTCTCAGATGCAGACAGTCTAAAACAAAATTGCCTTTATTTCTCTATACCTGCAACTTATTTTGAAAAAAATTTTAAAAATTATCTCCACACCCAACACTATACACTGTATACTCTACACTCGAACTCATGACCCTGAGATCAAGGGTCACATGTTGTACCCACCGAGCCAGCCAGGCACCCCTAAACTTGTAACTTTTGATCTGTTTTTTAGTCTGGGATATAATCATTTGGTTGTCAAGTCATTTTTTGTTTTTGAGTTTATTTATTTTGAGAGAGAGAGCAAATTGGGTGGAGAAGAAAGAGAGAGGAGAGAGAGAGAATCCCAAGTAGACTCTGTGCTGTCAGTGCAGAGCCCAGTGTGGGGTGCAAAGTATGGACCGTGAGGCCATTACTTGAGCCAAAACTAAGAGTTGGATGATTAACCGACTGAGCCACCCAGGCACCCCAGGTTTTACTTTTTGCAAACATCAGTTATCCCTGTCTGTCACTTACCTGGCTGATCTGGTGGATAGCACCTGCTCTTCTTTATGGACATAAACATTAATGTTTGAAGGTAAAGTAAAAATTACAATCTAATGTGATCTACAAGGTAGATATTAGGCTATTAATTAATTCCAAAACACTTTTGTGTATGTCTGCCATCCACCATCTGTTTTGTGGATTGAGGACCCAGAGATGATAATAGATAGCAGTCTTTGAGAAATGTCCATTTTGCAATTTGGTTAGGGAGTGGTTGGGAGCGAAACAGGTAAAAAATTATAATGGATTTTGGGGTGGCCGTCTGGCTCAATTGGTAGACCATGTAACTCTTGATCCCAAGGTTGTGAGTTCAAGCTTCACATTGGCTGTAGAGCCTACTTAAAAAATTTTTAAAAATTACAATGGATTTTGATATATTCTGTGATAGAGATAAGGAGAGATTATCTCCTTATCTGAGACATGAGAGTGCATTAGAAGGGCCATTTAACCCAGAGTTTGAACTGTTGAGAAATGCTTACAGTAGCAGGACACATCTGAATTGAGTCTTAAAGGATGAGTAGGAAGAGAAACCTGGAAATAGATTAAGTTGATATGACCAGAGAGATAGGAGGTAAGCCTTAGGATAAGTGGTGGTTGTCATTTATTGAGTACCTACTTTGTGCCCAGCGCTGCATTATAAGGCTTTAAACCACTTACCAGTAACCTAAAGGGCAAGTGCTGTTATTCTCAGTTTACAAATGAAGGAATAGAGTCATAACTATCCTGGAATTATGACAAGGTTAAGGAGTGGCAGGGCTAGATTAAAAAACCCAGCTTTTCTTGGGGCACCTGGCTGGTTCTGTCAGTAAAGCATGTGACTCTTGGTCTTGGGATTATGAGTTCAAGACCCATGTTAGACGTATAACTTACTTAAAAATATATATATAAATATATATATATATTTAAATATATACATATATTTTTAAATGTTTGACCTTATATAAACATGCAAATAAAAACCTTAGCTTTTCTGGCTTCTTGTCTAAGCTGCTTCCTCCCAGGAGAGAACAGTTTCAGGATGGAGGAAATAGTTAAGTAGTTATGCTGTTGAAAGGTCATTTATGCAGGTTAAGTTCTGAAAAGTGTCCAGGGGAATTTATAGTGACTTATTTGTTTATTCAAGAGATATTTACTGAGAGTCTCTTAAGTGCCAAGAACTGTGCTAGGCATTAGGAATAAAAGGACACGTGCCAGAGTGGTAGAGGTAGAAAGGAGAGAGGAAGTAGAGACAATTGAGTGAAAACTGTTCATGTAAAGAAGCTTGATTGCAAAGGAAAAGATAATGATACAGCAGTAAATGTGGGGGAAATTGCTGTGTGTGTATGTGTGTGTGTGTGTGTGTATGTGTGTGTAATATGGGAAGTACTTTAATTGTTTATGTGCTGAGGATAAAGAGCCATAGGAGGGGAAAAGTTTATGATGAAATAGAACTTGAGATTGATTGATTCATCAAGGATGCTAAAGAATGAGAGGAGACAGGGACCAAAGTCTATTAGACTGCACATATTTAGTTAAGTAGATTGCAAGATGATCCTTATGTGAATTTGTAATGGCCCTAAAATTTGAGTATGATTACCCTGCTCTTGGATAATGGAACCTTGACTAAACAATGCAACTTCTTATTCAAATGATAACTGTGACTCCTTATGTCTGATTTATGCACCCATCTTCTCTCTTCCTCCATTATCCTGCCCATAACCCCTGTCTATCATAACATTTCTTATATTGAATTAGACTGATTTATTCCTAGACCATATGCTTCTTGGGAGGGAAAAATGTAGAGTCTATGTTTAATGCTACCCATCTGGTATAATCTCACTTTAAATAAATGCTTATTGAATTGATGAGTCAATAAATGACTCAGTTCCTTATTTGTGTCATTTTTGAGCAGGAGTTTTTTGTTTTCTAAACTTTCATGGGTTGAAAGGTATATATCCACCCTGTGCGGATTTTGTTGCCTATTTTAAATTAAGTACATAAGCACTTTAAATTGTGGTCAATTTTCAGTGAAGAGAGAACTTTAAATATTTTGGATGCTGAGAGGACCTTATTGTTTCATACAACCTAAAAAGTTTCTTAGGTTTATAATTTTTGAGATTTAAGATAAATTTATTATCAGCTGAACAATTGTAATTTATCTAGAAGTGTAGAAATAAGCTACTTTCACAATTTTTATTTCCTGTTTTTTTTTAAAGCTTTGTGTTAAAAAGCTAGTGATAAAATTTTTAAAAATTATGTCTCCTGTGAATATGTAGTTCCCCCTCAGGCCCTAAATACATTGGTTACTCATTGATGTCATGGAATTTTCTTTTTTCAGAATCCTGTCCAAAAGATTCCTGACTCTCATGAAATAACTCTAAAGCATGGCACTAAAACAGTAAGTTTAAAAAATTTGATTCTTTCCTTTCAATAACAAGGTTCTCATGGAAAAGTGAACCAATGATACATTTGTATTAAGGCTAATTATACAATCAACTGATAACACAATAGCTATAGACATTAAAGAAAAAAGAAAGATTACATTTCTATTCAATCAAAATAACCATTGTGTTTCATTTAAAATAGGAACATTCATTTAAAATTGTCACTGTTATTGTTATTGTTGGCTTTAAAACCTTTTTCTTTGATATAGGAACATTACAAGTGAAAAAAAGAAATGAAACTAAAATACAGTTTTCCTTTTTATGGTGTGGGAAAATTTCTCATTACCCTTAGCTTTATTTCTGTATCAGTAAAAGGTCCGAGTTCATTTTTTAGATTCACACTGAGATAAGAAATGAACATAAAATAGTTACTGTATTGCTGTAAGGTTATATTATTTAGACATACAGATTTCTATTTTTGTATTGTTATAGTTATGTTAGTTAAAGATTAATATAAAATTTTGAGTTATAAGATGAAATCATTTCATTATAAACCATTAAAAAGTGGTAGTTGAATTAATGAAACATGCTCACAAATGCAAGAGTACAATTATCTTGCTTTTTCTTTTCCATGAAACTGCCTTTTTCTAGATGTCTGACATGTAAAGAAGTAGGAAAATACATCCTATAATGAGGAAAGCATCAACCAGTAGAAATAGACCCAGAAATGACATAAATGATATAATTAATAAAGATATTAAAAGACTGACAGTCTTCTTGCCAGGTTTTTTTTGCTTTTAAAAACACTATTTTCATGAAAATATTTGTTACAGTATAGTGGGTTTATTGTTATTTATTAATTTTTTTTAATGTTTGTAGAACACAAGTGGGAAAGTGGGGGAGGGGTAGAGAGAGAGGGAGACAGAGAACCCAAAGTAGGCTCCATGCTGTCACCACAAAGCCTGACATGGGGCTTGAACCCACGAGAGCCGTGAGATTATGACCTGAGCCGAAGTCTAAAGTCTGATGTTCAACCAACCGAGCCATCCAGGTGCCCCTATTATCATTTTAAATGAAGTGAACAATAAATAATTTTAAATGTCTTAGTTAAAATTTGTAATATTGAAATACATAACTCACATAAACAGATGCTCTTTGGGGTCCTCAGTAGATTTAAATAATGTAAAGTGTCTTAAAACCAAAGCTTCTGAGAACTGCTGCTTTAAGAAACCATTTACATCTAATTTGTGATATTATATCTACTTTTTATGAAATCAGACTTCTGGCATTTTTATTCTGAAATTATGATGGAATTTTACTAATTTTACTAATTTTCATGTTTTTAAGTAAATTAGAAAAGGAATTATAGACTGTTAGTACTTAAACAGAAGCTTCCCTATCACTTAAGAGATATTTTACAGTTCATGGGTTTCACGTTTTATTTTAGTATTTGTATTTTTTAGTAAAATTTTATCTTTTAAAAAATAAATAAAATTAGAAATATACTGCGAACTCGTTTTACACATTAAAAAGCAATTAGAGCTTCTAATTGTACTGTCATGGTACCTAATCTTCTTGCAGTCCTGCCTTTACCCTACATTTATTTCATCTTAAATATGTTAGAGATTAGCAAGGTGACTCTTTTGCCTGGTTCGTTTTTTACAACTAGTTATTGTAAAATATTTGCACATTCACAGAAGAACAGAAGGTACTAAAAGGATTCCCCATAATTTACCTCTGACCCTCACCAATTCTCTGCATAAGATCAGTCTTTGTTTCTTATACTTTACATTTCTAGTATCTCCTACCAGTCTACTCACCTTTCCATTCCTTAACAGGACCTAGAGATGGTTTCCTACCAGATGTTTCAAATCATTTTTAAAAAAATTAAAAAAAAAATTTTTATTTATTTTTGAGAGAGAGAGAGAGGAGAGACAGCATGAGCAGGGGAGGGTCAGAGAGAGAGAGATATACAGAATCCAAAGACAGGATCTAGGCTCTGAGCTGTCAGCACAGAGCCTGATGCAGGGCTCGAACCTATGAATCATGAGATCATGACCTGAGCCGAAGTTGGATGCTTTACTAACTGCAACCACCAGGTGCCCCCCAAATCATTTCTTAGCTGTGTTCCTTTAAACGATGTAGATCCCAGAAGAACTGGTTCAGTGGAGGAAATTTTACCTCAGGAATCCAGTTCCAACTTTTTTAAAGGCCACATGTAATTTGGTTCAAAGTCATGAGTCACATCTACCTCTCCTTTCATTAACATAGTGACATACTATTAGTTTATCTTTCTTAATGGAAGAATTCACAGCCAGGGCAAAGAGAACGCTTTTTAGGTGTGTTTTCAGGTTTCCCTTTGAGCACATTCTTACCAGCTTGCACGGAACTCCAAATGACTACCTGGAATTTGGAGGCTGCTGGCTCCCCACAGCCTCCCCTTCCCCAGGGGGACTCAACAGAGGATTCCTGTAGCTAGCCATCAGTTCTCCACCCTGACTGCAGGCTCCTGCCTACTGTAGCAAGGAGGTGGAGCTTAACACCCCCGTGGGGAGGACAGGCAGGGAAGACACAAGCCACAAATGAATTTGCAATTTCAGATTGTGCTGTAATGGGATGAACGCTGGTGTGGTTAGTAGTATCAGGGAGAGGACACCCCTTCAATTGTAATGAGAGGGTGAAAGGATAGAGGGACATGGGGACAAGTAAGTTTGTGGTTGATAGTAACAGGAGTCACTTCTTAGACTTCGGAAGCTAGTGTTTATTTTTACTTTTTTATTGTTTTAGGTTTTAAGATATATAATTGTTAAGACATGAAAAATGACTTAGTTCTCATTTATGTGCTTTCTTCAACACATTTAAGGTAGTACATATCTAATTTAAACATAATTTATTAATTATATTTATGTATAATTCCCTTATCTTCTGAAATTAGTGTTTACAGGTAGTGATTAAAGTGAATATAAATTATTTTGTAACTTTATAGTTTTAATTGCAGTAATTTTATTACCTTTAATAACATTCCAAGGCTATTTATTGAGGGAACTGATTCATAGTTGTTTCCTTTATATGAAACTTTGATCCTTTTACTATCTTATATATGTGGTAATCACATCAGTTATTTCTTTTTTTTTGTTTTCATTCCATATATTCCTTTTCCTTTTTTTTTTTTTTTTTGTTTTACACATTAATTATTTCTAATTAATAGAAATAGAGAGGGCAGTAGATCCAGGGAATTCCTGCTTAAGAATTGTAGATTACCAGTTGGGCACTCACATGTGCATTGGACCTAGGAAAGTCCATAGGGAAGCCAGATATTTTATAGAACCAATATAAAAGTGCTATTATAATGTAGTTAGCCACTTATAAATTCGGCTTTAAAAGTAATTATTTTGATGGATCAAGAAGATGTGGTTTATCTATACCATGGAATACTACATGGCAATGAGAAACAATGAAATCTGGCCATGTGTAGCAACATGGATGGACTTTGAGGGTGTTATGCTGAGCGAAATAAGTCAGGCAGAGAAGGACAAATATCATATGTGTGCACGTATAGGAGGATTAGGAGGAACTTAACAGAGGACCAAGGGGGAGAAGAAGGGTGGAAATGGTGGGGGGAAAGGGAGAGAGGCAAACCATGAGAGACTCTTGAATGCTGACAAAAACTGAGGACTGATGGATGTGGGGGGGAGAGGGGATGGGCATGGAGGATGGCACTTGTGGGGATGAGCACTGAGTGTTATGTGGAAACTAATTTGACAATAAACTGTAAAAAAAAAAGGTAATTATTTAAGGTAATTAAACTGAGTCATTTAGCTGTACACACAAGAAAATAATTTCTACTTTGTTCTACTTGATTAAATGGATTTCTTTTTTTTAAATTTTCAGCTTTATTGAGGTATAATTGACTTATAACATTGTATAAATCTAAAGTGCAAAATGTGATTTTTTTTGAGACGATACCATGCATATTTTTATTTTTATTTTTTTACAAATAGTTTATTGTCAAGTTGGTTTCCATATAACACCCGGTGCTCATCCCCACAAGTGCCCTCCTCCATGCCCATCTCTCCCCTCCCCCCCCACACCCATAAATAGATTTCTTAACATTCCCATTGGCATTTTCTCATTTTGGTAATTAAAATTGTAGTTAAAATATCTCAAAAGATTTCCTCAAAATCTTTTTTATCGAAAAAGCTGAATTATTTATGGGGTTTGGTAGATAAATTGGGACAAAGCTGGCAATTACATTAAATTAAAATACTATTGTCTTTATTTCAAAAGAAGTAATATTCATAATAATAAAGTCAAGTAATCTAGAAGATGCTATCCAGTCTCACTTTTTGAAGTAACAACAGCTTGAGGTCTGTACTTCCAATGCCTATAAGATAGGAGGTAGAGTTAGAGAAAGGAAATGGAAGTTATTACAGAATATAATTAGCTTTTCTCCAGTTAAATTTTTTTTTTTTTTTTTTTTTGCCAGGTTTCTGCTTTGGGTCTGGATCCCTCAGGTGCCCGTTTGGTGACTGGAGGATATGACTATGATGTTAAGTTTTGGGATTTTGCTGGAATGGATGCCTCTTTTAAGGCATTTCGATCCCTTCAGCCTTGTGAATGGTATGTATTGCACAACCTAATACCTTCATATTTGAAGACGGAGTACTATTATCACCTGAATTCCATCTATAATGCTTTGTATGAAAATACACTGTTTATATGACCATATGTTACCTTCATTATTCAAATGAAAGAAAAATTTACCTTGATTTTCTTTGCTTTAGTTTCATTAACCCAGATTTTAAAGACATTTTTAGTCTTTCATTGTTTTGTAAAAAATATTTGTAGTTAGAGATTATTACCTTGCCTAGTTTATTTTAATACTCCAGTAAATACCACGAAATGTTATGTATATGTGTATGACGTATTAAGCCAATAACCAGGTGCTAGTCAGTGCTACATTGTGTAGGTATGGCCAGCTAGCATTATATAAGAAAGGGCTTTACATGTTGCTACCACCGCCACCCTCTTATTTCTGGTTTTGACCACATGTGATCTTTTAGCTTATTTGATATCAAAAATAGATTTTTATTGGTGAAACTATTGGTTAACTTGTATAATATATGATGGAAATGAGCTATTATTGACTATATATTAAGATATTCAAGATAATGTGAATTAGATGAAATTAACATAGACCCAATTTTCTTTCTTTTTTTTAAATTTATGGTTTTTTTTTAAATTTATTATTGAGACAGAGAGAAATAGAGCGTGAGTGGGAGAGGGGTAGATAGAGAAGGAGACACAGAATCCGAAACAGGCTCCAGGCTCTGAGCTGTCAGCACAGAGCCCGATGTGGAGCTTGAACCCACAAACCGGAAGATCATGACCTGAGCCGAAGTTAGATGCTTAACCGACTGAGCCATCCAGGCGCCCCGATAGACCCAGTTTTCTACTCTTGCATGAATGGAGTTATATCTAAACATGGCTCTGGCCAGTTTTGTACAGATCATACTGATTTGTAAATTTTGAAGTCATAACTCATAAGCTATCTTTTTAAAAAAAATTTTTTAACATTTATTTTTGAAAGAGTGAGACAGAGCATGAGCAGGGGAAGGTCAAAGAGAGGGAGTACACAGGATCTGAAGCAGGCTTGCATGCTGTCAGCATAGAGCCTGGTGCGGGGGCTCAAACCCATGGACCATGAGATCATGACCTGAGCCAAGGTTAGACTTAGCAGATGAACATAGCAGATCTCAGATCAGTTGGAAAGGAAAAAAAAAAAGAGTAAAAACAGGGTATCCCCAGTGATGGGTGCATTTAATAAAGCTCTCATTATTTAAAATTGTAACTTGGTATCTTGAGTTAGTATGATGATGTAAAAAAAATTTTTTTTTAACATTCATTTTTGAGACAGAGAGACAGAGTATGAGCAGGGGAGTGGCAGAGAGAGAGGGGGAGATACAGAATCTGAAGAAGGCTCTAGGCTCTGAGCTGTCAGCACAGAGCCTGATGTGGGGCTTGAACTCATGAACTGTGAGATCATGACCTGAACTGAAGTCAGATGCTCAACCAACTGAGCCATGCAGGTGCCCCAGTATGATGACTTTTTTATCATGTATGTATGTATGTATGTATGTATGTATTTATTTATCTATTTAGAATTTTAAAAATGTTTTTATTTATTTCTGAGAGGGAGAGATAGCATGAGCAGGGCAGGGTCAGAGATAGAGGGAGACACAGAATCCAAAACAGTCTCCAAGCTCTAAGGTAGCTGTCAACACAGAGCCTGACGTGGGGCTCAAACCCACAAACCGTGAGATCATGACCTGAGCCTAAGTTGGATGCTTAACTGACTGAGCCACCCAGGCGCCCCAATGATGACTTTTAAAAAATACAGTGTTATAACCTTTGCTCCCATGTGATATTCTCTTGATTTATATAGGGATTGTGTTCCCCTTCTGCTTTTTTATTTTTTAATATTTATTTGTTTATATTGAGAGAAAGGGACAGGAGAGAGAGAATCCCAAGCAGACTCTGTGCTGACAGCCTCATGAACTGGGAGATCATGACCTGATCTGTAATTAGGAGTCAGACGCTTAACTGTCTGAGCCACCCATGTGCCCCTCCCCTTCTGTTTTTACAACTATAAATTCACTTGTTTGGGATCATCCAGTACTCTATTATTGATCAGCTTTGAATAGAATCATGTCTCATGAGTCTCAAGCCAGTACTCTATTACTAAACTGTGTCATTTGCTACACTGTTGTAATTGAAAATGCAGAAAAGCCCAAGAAAAATCTTCTTTTCTTTTCCACAATTAAATTACTGCATCGTATATTTAATAGTGAGCTATCAAAGCGTAGATGAGAATAAACAGAATTCTTGACAATCCATACAAGATTAATATAAACTCTAGTACTGAAAACATTTTGTGAATGTTACTATTTTAAACATGAGAACTGTTTAACTTTGCAATTATTTGCCCCTAATCTCTATGTGACTCTACTTTTTTTTTTTAATGTTTATTTATTTCTGAGAGAGAGACAGCGTGAGCAGGGGAGAGTCAGAGAGAGAGGGAGACACAGAATTTGAATCAGGCTCCAGGCTCTGAGCTAGTTGTCAGAGCCCAATGCAGGGCTCGAACCCATGAACTGTGAGATCACAACCTGAGCTGAAGTCTGAAGCTTATATGACTGAGCCACCCAGGCGCCCCAATGTGACTCTTCTTTTTATGACAACATATATATAATATGTATTTTATTATCTATTTATATATCCATCTGTAACTTACTTTTTACTGTGAGATATTTCAAACATAGAGAAAAGTAGAGGGATTACTGTAATAGCCATTTTCTACCAAGATTTAGCAGTTAACAAACATTTTTTAGTCTTTGCTTCGTCTCATTTTTATAATTTTTGAAGTATTTACAAGTAAAGACATACATAGCTTTCACTTTGAAATAATTCCTCATGAATTTTTAAAAAATACAGACATTTCTAACAAAATTCTTTAGAATTTAATATTCCTAATAATCATTCCATATTTAAAATCTCCAGTTTATTCTCATATGTGTTGTAATGCTGGCTTGTCAAACATGGATCCAATCAAGTAATACATATCCCATTTGTTTTGTCCCTCTCTTACATAGCTTTTAATCTAGAACAGTGTCTCTTTCCAAATGAATTTCTTTCCCATGACTTTATGACTTTATTAAACAGGTCCAGTTGTCCTTTTTAAGGTTCTTCCTGAATTTTCTTATTGCTTCTTATGGTATCATTTAATTTATTTCTTTGTCTCCAGTATATCCTAGAGAATGTCCAGTGGCTCAATTGTAATCTACATTGTATTCTATCAAGTGGCACTTGTTGTCTAGTTGTTGCCACTATTTGTGACTAGCAGTTAAGATTAATTCCTGGATTAAGTTGGTGATGTCTAATTCCTCCATAGTAAAGTTAATACTGTATACTTGAGATAGGCAAGGACTTTGTGGGGAGATAGTTGGTAGCATGGAAATATCTATGTTCTTCTCATGTCTTCACTTAATAAGTTTAGCATCTATTGATTATATGTACCTGAATCAGTTATGTCATTGAGGGTTGTAAATTGGTGATTTTTTAAATTCCATTATTTCATCTACATTTATTTGTTGACACTCTTCTAAAAGAAGAACTTTTCCTTATTATTTTTTAAATTTTTAAAAATTTCTGAAAATTAATTAGCTAATTAATTTTTAAATTTACATCCAAGTTAGCATATAGTTCAACAATGGTTTCAGGAATAGATTCCAGTGATTCATCCTCTATGTATAACACCAGTGCTCTTCCCAATAAGTATCCTTCTTAATGCTCCTTACCCATTTAACCCATTCCCTCTCCTATAGCCCCTCCAGCAACCCTCTGTTCTCTGTATTTAAGAGTCTCTTATGTTTTGTCTCCCTCCCTGTTTTTATATTATTTTTGCTACCCTTCCCTTATGTTCATCTGTTTTGTGTTTTAAATTTCTCATATGAATGAAGTCATATGATAGTTGTCTTTTTCTGACTGACTAATTTTGCTTAGCATAATACCTTCCAGTACCATCCACGTAGTTACAAATGAGAAGATTTCATTCTTTTTGATTGCCAGGTAATACTCCATTGTATATATACACCACATCTTTATCCATTCATCCATCAGTGGACATTTGGGTTCTTTCTATACTTTGGCTATTGTCGGTAGCTCTGCTATAAACATTGGGATGCATGTATCCTTTCAAAACAGCATACCTGTATCCCTGGGATAAATGCCTAGTAGTGCAATTGCTGGGTCGTAGGGTCGTTCTATTTTTAGTTTTTTGAGGAACCTCCATACTGCTTTCCAGAGTGGCTGCATGAGTTTGCATTCCCCCCAGCAGTGCAGAAGAGATCCTCCGCATCCTCACCAGCATCTGTTGTTGCCTAAGTTGTTAATTTTAGCCATTCTGACTTTTGTGAGGTGGTATCTCATTGTGGTTTTAATTTGTATTTCTCTGATGATGAGTAATGTTGAGCATTTTTTCATGTGTCTGTTAGCCATCTGGATGTTTTCTTTGGAGAAGTGTCTATTCATGTCTTTTTCCCATTTCTTCACTGGATGTTTTGTTTTTTTGGGTGTTGAGTTTGGTAAGTTCTTTATAGATTTTTGGATGCTAACCCTTTATCTGATGTATCATTTGCAAATATCTTCTCCCATTTCATCAGTTGCCTTTTAGTTTTGCTGATTGCTTTCCTTTGCCGTGCAAAAGCCTTTTATCTTGATGAAGTCCCAGTAGTACATTTTTGCTTTTCTTTCCCTTGCCTTTGGAGACTGTTGAGTAAGAAGTTGCTGCGGCCGAGGTCAAAGAGGTTTTTGCCTACCTTCTCCTCTAGGATTTTGATGGCTTCCTGTCTTAGGTTTAGGCCTTTCATCCATTTTGTCTTTTTGTTTATGGTGTCTTGTTTATTTTTTGTCTTGTTATGTTTGTGTATGGTGTAAGAAAGGGGTCCAGGTTCATTTTTCTCTATGTCACTGTCCAGTTTTCCCAGCACCATTTGCTGAAGAGATTGTCTTTATTCCATTGGATATTCTTTCCTGCTTTGTCACCAAAGATTAGTTGGCCATTTTCTTATTAATCAATGTTATTTGATCACCCTAAAATACAGTTCCTACTGTAAATACTTGGTAAATACTTGGTTATTTCTTTAATTACCCATTTTCATCTTAGGGGTTGGTGGTGATAAAGGAGTTGTTGCTATTATTGGTGGTGATTTTTTTCTTTTTTCTTTTTCCTTTTTGTGTGTCAGTATTTATGATTTTTAAATTTTCATGTGTTCCAGTCAGTTGCAGTCATTATTCTTTTTTGGTGCTTAAATTGTCCCAGATTTGGCCAGGGGAGTCCCTGATTGCTATGTAGTTTTGACATGTACTCATTAGACTTAAAAGCTTACTTATTTCCTGGCATAACGTGATGTAAGCTTCCTGGAATATTCCTTTCTAAGTCCTAGGATCATCATTTCCCTGGGAGACCTTTTTTTTTTTTTTTTTTTAAAGTGGGAATGGTATTTAGAGACCAAATCTGAGTATTATACCTGCTCATTAATAGTGGGGTATCATTCCTTTTTGACCTTTTCAGTGGAAAGTACAGATGTGTGTGTATGTGTGTGTGCACATGTATGTGTGTTTAAATGACAAGCTTATACTGATATTGCCATTTCAAAATTTTAGTAAAGTTTAACTTCAGAATATTTTCAATTTACAGAAAAGCTGCAAACATAGTCCACAGTCAGGTATAGCCCTAACTCAGTGTCTTCTGTTGTTAATGTCTTACATTACCATGGAACATTTATGACAAGTAAACCAATGTTGATATATTTTTTTTGTTGTTGTTGATATATTACTATTAACCAAACCTCAAGTTATATTTGAATTTCATTGATTTTTCCACTCATATGCCTTTCAAGATACACATTACATTTACTCTTCCTATCTCTTCTGTCTTCTCTGGTTAATGATGGTTTCTCAGCCTTTCCTTGTTTTTCATGAATTTGATAGTTTTGAGGGGTACTAGTCGGGTATTTTCTAGAGTGTTTCTTGATTTTTTTTTTTTTTGTGTGATTTTTTTTCATGGTTAGACTAGAAGTATGGGTCGTGGGGATGAATATCTCAGGGATGAAGCTGGCCGCCCTTAGCTTGTGCTGGCCCACTGCCTGTGTGCTTTGGACCCTTGCTGCCTGCCTCCTGCCCCAAGGAGTGTCTTGGCTCTCCTGCTCCAATTTAAATTTAACGTTATAGACTGTTTAATTAATGTCCTTGAATTTTATGCTCAAAATCAAAGATAGAGAATATTTTTGAGAAAAGACTTACTGGTCAGGACCAGGAGTTCTCAAAATTTTTCTGTAAAGGGCTAGATAGTAAGTATTTTAGGGCTTATATGCTATAAATGATATTTGCTAAATTTGTCTGCAAACATGTCTGTGTGTGTATGTATGTGTATATATTATATAATATTAAATTAAATATACATTAGAGTTGTAAGTAAAAAAGTGCAGTGCAGTGGAGGTGTTTACTTTTTTTAGCATTCAATTTTATTCTCTGTATTTTGTTTGCTAATTGTTCCAGTTTTAGATTCTGACATCTAACATATTAATGATCAAACTGTTTTTTTTTTTTTTTGCCAATTGCATATTTGATAAATGTGCAGTAAGTAGTTATTCAGTCGATGTTGGTTGAATATGGCAGTCACACTTTAGTATGCCACTAGAAGCCTTTCTTTGTTTTGATGTTGATTTGCGAGACAGCTCTTTAGATTATATACACTGGTTCCTCACCTAAATTTTTCCATATCTATGTTGTTCTTGTATTGTCTGCAAGGAAAACTTGGTCTGATGCAGGGCTCCATCTCACGAACTGAGATCATGACCTGAGCTGAAACCAAGAGTCAGAAGCTTATCACCCAGGCAGCCCTGAATTTCTTAGTATTCTTGAACTTGTCTCATTTCCCTGGGACACCTTAAAAATATTTTGAAGTAAAATGTATTCTTGATCTACCAGTGTAAAAATAAGATTTTTCAAAATGCCTTTTTTTGTTGTTCAACCTCTTTTTGATGCATCTTTCATTTTGGTATTTTGCAGTATGTTTAATAATTTGTTTTGGACTTTTGCCCAGCGAGCATCAATATTAGATTTGTGGATCTCTAGTTTCTAAAGTCTTTCTGTGTCCCATTTAATGAAACTCATCATTACTGCATTTTCTCTAGTCCAGTCTGCTCAGCACCTTTTGCTTTCTTTATTTCTTCACAGATTATCAGTAATTATATACGTAAGCTTAAGAGTTTGAGTCCTTGGGCTGACAGATCCTTCAGATGTATCCTCTATGCAAAAAATAGGCATGAAGTAAAATTCTTCATAAAATATTAAGAGGCTTTGTATCATTAGGTAGCTCCAAGTTAAGAATTCCTTATCTTCTGCCCATTTAAAAATGGATATTCTCTCTTCTCTTCTTTTTAAACCATTAAAACATTTTTATTTTATTTTATTTTGAGAGAGGGGGTATGAGCAGAGGAGGAGCAGATGGAGAGAGGGGGAGAGAGAGAGGGAGAGAAAGCGCGCATGTGCGAGAGAGACAGACAGAATCTTTTTTTTTTTTTACAAATAGTTTATTGTCAAATTAGTTTCCACATAACACTCAGTGCTCATCCCCACAAGTGTCCTCCTCCATGCCCATCCCCCTCCCCCCACATCCATCAGTCCTCAGTTTTTGTCAGCATTCAAGAGTCTCTCATGGTTTGCCTCTCTCCCTTTCCCCCACCATTTCCGCCCTTCTTCTCCCCCTTGTTCCTCCATCAAGTTCCTCCTAATCCTCCTATACGTGCAAACATATGATATTTGTCCTTCTCTGCCTGACTTATTTCGCTCAGCATGACACCCTCCAGGTCCATCCATGTTGCTACACATGGCCAGATTTCATTGTTTCTCAATGCCATGTAGTATTCCATGGTATAGATAAACCACATCTTCTTGATCCATTCATCTGTTGATGGACACTTAGGCTCTTTCCATGTTTTAGCTATTGTGGAGAGTGCTGCTATGAACATTGGGGTACATGTGCTCCTATACCTCAGCATTTCTGTATCCCTTGGGTAAATTCCTAGCAGTGCTCTTGCTGGGTCATAGGGGAGTTCTATTGTTAGTTTCCTGAGGAACCTCCACACTGTTTTCCAGAGGGGCTGTACCAGTTTACATTCCCACCAACAGTGTAGGAGGGTGCCCGTTTCTCCACATCCTCGCCAGCATCTAGAGTTCTCTGATTTGCTCATTTTAGCCACTCTGACGGGCGTGAGGTGGTTAGAGAGAGACAGAATCTTAAATAGGCTTCATGCCCAGTATGGGGCTCAATCTTATGACCCCAAGATCATGACCTGAGCTGAAATCAAAAGTCAGATGCTTAACTTACTGAGCTATCCAGATGCTCCTAAAACATTTAAATTAATATATTAACTAACATTCTCATGCAGAAATTAAAACATTATAGATTAAAGTTCTACCTTGATCATCTTTAGAAAAAATCTCTTTCCCAGGTTTTCTCCCAGTTTCCATATGGTGCATGTTCTTTAAGGTATTTTTCTTCCCTCCCCTCCCCTCCCCTCCCCTCCCCTTTCCTTTTTCTGAGAGAGAGAGACACAGCATGAGCAGGGGAGGGTCAGAGAGAGAAGAAGACACAGAATCTGAAGCAGGCTAGCTGTCAGCAAGAGCCCGACGTGGGGCTTGAACCCATGAACCATGAGATCATGATGTGCGCTGAAGTCGGAGGCTTAACCGACTGAGCCACTCAGGTGCCCCCTTTAAGGTGTTTTTAATTGTAGTCATCAACAAATATACATACCCATCAAAAGAGTATATATTATATTTGTCTTCATAAATGATATCAGATGGTTGTTATTCCATAATTTGTTTTTCTTTACCAATTCACATTATTGCTTGGAGATTTTTAATATCACTATCATGCATTTTACTATATTCTAAGTAAGTGCTGCATTGCATATTACCCATAATTTAACCAAAGTTCAGAGAGGAGGGGAGGGGAGGGGAGGGGAAGAGAGAGGAGGGGAGGGGAGGCAGGAACAAATCAAGAAATAGACTTTTAGTTACAGAGAACAAACTGATGGTTGCCGGAATGGAGGTGGGTGGAGGGATGGGTTAAATAGGTGATGAGGATTAAGGGGTATACTTGTGAGGAATACTGGGTATTGTATGGAATTGTTGAATCACTTTACTGTACACCTGAAACTAATGTTATATTACATTAACTAACTGGAATTTAAATAAAAACTTAAAAAAAAGTTAAACGAAACTTTAGATTTTCTATTTCTTTAAAGCTGGTGTGGCCTGAGAATAACTGAAATTTGAACCATGCTGTTGGGTCCTGGTATTTTTCTAAACTGTGATAACTGAGCTTTATGCATATCAGAATGATGCCAAGCAAAAATTGCCTCGATTTAAAAAAAATTTAATCCCAGGATAGTTAATGTACAGTGTTACATTAGTTTTAGGTATATATGAAATATACTATATTCTATATAAAATACAGTGATTCAACGGTTCCAAATATTACATCATGCTCATAAAGATATGTGAGCTGTTAATCTCTTTCACCTATTTCACCCATCCCCCACCCACCTCACTTCTGGTAACCAGTTTGTTCTCTGTAGTTAAAGACTTTTTTGGTTTGTCTCTTTTTATTTTCCTTTGTTCATCTGTTTCTTAAATTCCACATGTGAGTAAAATCATCTGGTATTTATGTTCTCTGACTGGCTTATTTCACTTAGCATTATGCTCTCTAGCTTCTCCCATATTGTTGCAAGTGGCAAGATTTCATTCTTTTTTAATGTATGAGTGACATTCCAATTAATATATATTCCACATCTTTATCCATTTATCTGTCAATGGACATTTGGGCTGTTTCTCTAGTTTGGCTATTATAAATAATGCTGCTGATTGCCTGTATTTTTAAAAAACATGTTTTATTGAACTATGGTTGACATACAATGTTGTATTAGTTTCAGATGTACAATATGGTGATTTGATCATTCTATACATTACTCAGCGCTCACCATGGTAAGAGTAGTCACTGTCATCATATAATGTTATTGTAATATTACTGACTATATTCCCTATGCTATACCTTTTTCATCTCTGTGACTTAATTTATTTTATAATTGGATCTGTTACAATCTTCTTCACCTATTTCACATACCCTCCACCATTTCCTTTCTGGCAACCATGAGTTCTCTGTATTTAAGAGTTTATTTTGTTTTTTAAATTCTATATATAAGTGAAATCATGTTTTATTTGTCTTTCTCTGACTTATTTCATTTAGCGTAATACCCTCTGTGTCTATTTACATTATTGTAAATAGCACAATTTCGATTTTTAATGACTGAGTAATCTTCATATATATATATATATATATATATATGCACACACACATACACACACACACATATATACATACATACATACATACATACATACATATACCATGTCTTCTTAATCCATTCGTCTATTGATGGATAGTTGGATTGCTTCTATATTTTGGCTATTGTAAATATTGCTGTGAACATAGGGTTGCATATATCTTCTTTAATTTTGTTTTTGTTTTCTGTTTTGTTTTGAATAGTGTTTTTGTTTTCTTTGGGTAAATACGCACTATTGGAATTGCTGGATTCTATAGTATTTCTATTTTTAATTTATTGAGGAACCTCCACACTGGTTTTCCACAGTGGTTGCACCAATTTATGTTTCCACCAACAAAGCACGAGGGTTCCCTTTTCTCTGCAGCCTCTCCAAAACCTGTTATTTTCTTGTGTTTTTAACTTCAGCCCATTCTGTCAGGTGTGAGGTGATACCTTGTTGTGGTCTTGATTTGCATTTCCCTGATGATAACTGATGTTGAGCATCGTTTCATGTGTCTCTTGGCCGTCTGTATGTCTTCTTTGGAAAAATCCTTAATCAGATTGTTTGTTTTTATGGTGTTGAGTTGTATAAGTTCTTGATATATTTTGGATATTAACCCCTCATTGGATAAGTCATTTGTAAATATCTCCTCCCATTCAGTAGGTTGCCTCTTTGTTTTGTTGGCTGTTTTCTTTGCTATACAAAAGCTTTTTATAGTAGCTTATAGTTTATTTTTCCTTTTTTTTTTTTTTAAAGCTTATTTATTTTGAGAAAGCAAGAGTGTGTGCAAAAGGGGGAGAGGCTGAAAGAGAGGAAGAGAGAATCCCAAGCAGAGTCCATGCTGTCAGCATGGAGCCTGATGTGGGGCTCAGTCCCATGAACCATGAGGTTGTGACCTGAGCTGAAATCAAGAGTTGGACGCTTAACTGACTGAGCCACTCAGGCACCCCTCCTTTTGTTTTTCTTGTTTTCTTGTCTCAGAAGAGACATATCTGTAAATCTGTTGCTAAGGCAGATATCCAAGAAATTGATACCTAAATTTTTTTCTCGAAGTTTTATGGTTTCATGTTTCACATTTAGATCTTTAATCTATTTTGAATGAATTTTGTGTATAGTCTAAGAAAGTGGCCCAGTTTCGTTCTTTTGGTTATGGCTGTCCAGTTTTCATAGCACCGTTTATTGAAAAGACTTTCACTCATTGCATATTCTTGCCCCCTTGGTTGAAGATTAATTGATCATATAATCCTGGACTTATTTCTGTGCTGTCTTTGTTGTTTGATTGATCTGTCTCTCTTTGTGCCAGTACCATACCGTTTTGATTAGTACCACTTTGTAATATATCTTGAAATCTGGGATTATGATACTTCCAGCTTCGTTTTTCTTTCTCAAGACTGCTTTAAAGATAGTCTATATTTGATATGAAAAAAAAAATAAAAAGGAAATTTAGTGGGACATATAGAATGCAGTAGTTTTTTTTTTTTATCATGGCAAAAAAATTTATTCCTCTACCCTGGTTACATGTGCTAACAGATCAGTAAGTTAATGATTAGTTTGGAGATTTATAAGCCAGATGTTTTGCCTTAATTTCTAGAATAATTTAGTCAAACAGTGTTATTTAGTCAGATGAAACACAATGTGATACACAGTACATATTGGTTTAAGTGATTGTGAATTAATTATCTTCACTTGTGAGAAAATTTTTTGAAGTTTTTAGTATCACATGCTGTGGTTTTCAACAGTTTTTTAATCATTTGTCTTAAATGCTTAACCTTTCCATGTGGATGACTTCTATTTTTTCATCAAGTGATTCTTGCTTAAAAATTATTGTTCTTATTTGACTTATAAATGTTAAAATAAATTTCCATTTCTGAAATTTACCAAAGATTCATAATTGAGACAAGGTTGTTTTTGATTATGCATTAGAGATCATCTTTGCAAAGCCATTTTGTGAATGGGCACTTACCAGAACTGCTCAGCTATATGGATAACATTCAGTGTGAAGTCTGACTGCTCTTCATACTTTAGTAACTTGTGAGACTGCACATTACAGATTTCTCAAAGTGGGATTTATGGCCGTACTTGTAGGGGCTCATGAATTCCTTTCATTAGTTTAAACATCTTGTTTTTTCATTTTGATAATCTGTGGTGTCCCCCCCTGCCCCAAGCCTGTATTTGTTTGCCTGTCTGTTTAAAATCACTTGGGCTCAGGTGCTACTTTCACTTTTAGTTGCCATGGTCTAATGAGAAAGGAGTAGAGACAAGTGTCATACATAAATGATGCACTGGCACCAAGTGAAAGCTTAATTTTATTATGAAATGATGTTTAAATAATTTTTTCACAGTAGTTATAAAAGAGACAGTAGGTGGGAAAATTAAACCACCACTGGAACACAGTAAAATAGGCAGGTGTTAGAGCAGGCAATAAATATTCATTAACTGACTGATCTGAAGGAGGGTTAGAGGGCTTAGGTAGAGGGACAGAATTAATTTGTTCCACAATAAAGAAGTTTCATTCTGTCTCATATTGTTTCAGCAAACAACATTCTTTTTTTTAAATTTTAGAGAGAGAGAGAGAAAGAGAGAGAACAAGAATGTATGAGTGGGGGAGAGGGGCAGAGAGGGAGAGAGAGATAGAATTTTAAGTGGGCTCCACTCCCACAACCCTGGGATCATGATCTAAGCCAAAGTCAAGAGTTGGATGCTCAACCAACAGTGCCACCCAGGCACCCCTAAGCAAACAACATCTTATTTATTTATTTATTTATTTATTTATTTATTTATTTTGAGAGAGAGAGCAAGCCGTGGAGGGGCAGAGATAGAAGGAGACAGAGAATCCCAGAGACTGATTAACTGTAAGATTATGACCTGAGCTGAAATCAAGTCAGATGCTTAACTGACTGAGCCACCCAGGCACCCCTCCAGCAGACATCTTAAAATTAATTTGAATAATATTGGATATTTTGTATTAATATTTATTAAAAATCTCTTTATTAAGGTTAATTTATATATCATGAAATTCCCTCATTTTAAGTGTGTGATTCAGTAATTGTTAGTAAACTTACAGAGTTGTATATACATTACCACAATTTTGATTTCCATAACCCTAAAATCAAATCTCATTCTCACTTGTGGTCATTCCTTATTTCCACTTCCAGCCTTAGGCAGCTACTAATCTACTTTCTGTCTGTATCGGTTTGCTTTTTCTGGACATTTTATATAAATGGAATCATACAGTATGTGATTTCTTGTGCTTGGCTTCTTTGTGTAATGTTTTTGAGGTTCGTTTGTGTTGTAGGATACATCAGTACTTTGTTCCTTTTTATATATATATAATATTTAATAGTATATTAACATTAATATAATAGTATTCCATTATGTATATGGCATATTTTGTCCATTTGCTATTTGTTGGACATTTGAGTTATTTCCACATTTTGGCTATTATGAATAAAGCTGCTATGAACATTTGTGTACAAGGCTTGGAATGGACATGTGTTTCCATCTATCTTTCTTAGGTTGATACTACCTAGATTAGAAATTGGTAGATCATGTGATAAACTTAATGTTTTTTTTTAAAAAAAAACATTTATTTTGAGAGACAAAGAGCAAGAAAGCACACACGAGCAGGGGAGGGACAGAGAGATAGGGAGAGAGAGAATCCTAAGCAGGCTCTACACTGTCAGCACAGAGCTCAATGCAGCGCTCAGAGGGCTCAGACTTAGGAACCATGAGATCATGATCTGAACTGAAATTAAGAGTCAGATGCTTAACTGGCTGAACTACCCAGACACCCTGGTAAATTTATGTTTCGTATATTAGTAACCTGGGGCACCTGGGTGGCACAGTTAGTTAAGCAGCTGACTCTTAATCTCAGCCCACGTTGTGATCTCACAGTTTGTCAGTTTGAGCCTTGCATCAAGCTTTTGCAATGGTAGAGGGGAGCCTGCTTGGGACTCTGTCTCCTCTTCTCTCTTCCCTTCCCCGGCTTGTGCATGTGCACACATGCACATGCTCTCTCTCAAAATAAATAAATAAAAATTATATATTAGGGGGTACCTGGGTGGCTCAGTCAGTTAAGTATCCAACTTCTGCTCAGGTCATGATCTCATGGTTTGTGAGTTCGAGTGCTTCATGGGGCTCGCTGCTGTCAGTGTAGAGCCCGCTTCTGAGTTTGAACCCTGCGTCCGGCTCTGTTCAGAGTCTGGAGCCTGCTTTGGATTCTGTGTCTCCTTCTAGCTCTCTGCCCCTACTCTGCTCACCCTTGGTCTCTCTCTCTCTTTCTGAAAATTAATAAACATTTAAAAATTAGAAAACTATATGTATATATATAAATATATGAAAGTAACATGGCAGTCTGTTTTCCAGCGACTGCACCATTTTATATTTGTATCAGCAGTATATAAGAGTTCCATTTTCTTTACATCATCACCATCATTTGTTAATTTTCTTTTTGATGATAGTCATTCCTGTGCGTGTGGAGTGGTTAGTGTTTAATTAATTAACTAATTAAATAATTCATTTTTAAGGTTTATTTATTTTGAGGGAGAGAGAAGGAGAGCATGCACAGGGGAGGGGCAGAGAGAAAGGGAGAGAGAATCACAGAGAGGCTCCATGCCCAGCACAGAGCCCAATGCTGGGCTCTATTTCAAGACTATGAGATCATGACCTGAGCTGAAACCAAGAGGCAGATGCTTAACCAACTGAGCCACCTAGGTGCACCAAGCGTTTACTTTTAAATTCATTGTGCATTTAAAGTTTCATAAGAGTTGTAAATATAAGGACCCTCGTCACATGTTTATACTCAGTTAAAAAATATAATAAAAATTATTTGTTATTGCAAAGTGATTTCTAAAATATGTTGAGTTAAAGAAGCACAGTATAGAGAGTATATAGTTGTTGTTGTTGTTTTTTTTTTTTTAAAGAATATTATATAGTTTTGGGGTGCCAGGGTGGCTTTGTTGTTAAGCGTCCAACTTTGGCTCAGGTCATGATCTCATGGTTTGTGAATTCGAGTGCTGCATGAGGCTTGCTGCTGTCAGTGTAGAGCCCGCTTTAGATCCTCTGTCTGCCACTCCTCCACCCCTCCCCTGCTCTCTCAATATTAAAAAAGAATATTATATAGTTTTTTTAAAAAGCTTGGTAAAAACAATATGTACTGTTTGCTTAGATTTGCATAAAATCTTTCTGGAAATGTGTAGAAGAAACCAGTAACACTGATTCTCTATAGGGAAAAGAACTGGTTATCTGGGAGACCAAGATAGGAGGAAAATGTGTTGTTACTTGCACTTAATCTTTTGAGTTTTACCACCTAGGTGTATATATAACCTATTTAATCCAGGAATAAATGCTTTTCTTTTCTTAAAGAAAAAGAGGACATTCTGTTTGCATAATAGTTTATTGAGAACTAAGTTCTTATGTCAGTTAATTTTCCTAACTGCCATGTGTCATCGGTATTTTTATTATCATTTTTTTTTTTTTTTACAAATGTAGAAATAGAGGCTTAGGAGATTAAACAATTAGCCTGAAGTCACACAAAGTGATAGACCAGGGATGTCAATGCAGGCATTCTAACCATAAAGCATGTGCCATTAATCAGTATGTTATACAAAGGCACAGAAATTACTGAAACCATTTAGAATAAGTGCCATTAGAAAGAGTTCAGGTTATATATGTTTGCTTAAATTCGTTTATGTGTAAGCATTTCTTATGTCACTACTTTGTTCACTGCCCATGCTACATAACTGAAATAGTACTGTTTTGGCTTTCAAGGAAGGTTTTTCTTATTACTTTACTATCTTGCAGCATACTACTACTATTTATGCAGCATAATAGTTTATTCATTTCATACAATTGTATGATAGATTAGTGATTTGCTTAGGCATTTGTGCTTTCTCTGTGCACGTTATCAGTTAGTTTTGAAAAAGAAACTGAAGATGGACATAGATTCCCCTGGCAAAATTGGATGCATGATTTGTCTATTAGCTGATGTATAAGAAAGCAGAGTTACATAAATTTCAGTAATTATGTCATTGTAATTGTTTCTTTTCACTTGATAACAGTTCATTAGTTGAATTCAGGTTAATGACAAATTATATTTGAACTTTTTTCACTAGTATTTATTAGTGAATTGTTAAACTTGCTTTATGACTTTCCTTATTAATATTATTTTCATAACTATTAGGTTAGGTTTTGCAAATTTAAAATTTTAAAGCCGTATGTGACTTTCCCCCCATAGATATCAGTGGCATCATTAATTAGGCTCTACTTTAGATGCAAAGTAGAATATCACATCCATCTTGCCTCCTTCAGCCTTGCGTATAACAAGCTTTTAATTGTTTGTAACTAATCTTGGATATCACCAGTAAGAAAAAGTTGGAAAGTAAGATACCTTCAGTTGTAATATTAGGTTGATAAAATTCACAAGTTATTCTTATGTATGTCAGGATAGTCCCAGGGAATAAGACTTCTTGTGGTTTACTGACTGGAGAGGAAGTTACTGACCTGGTCTGTATGAAGGTCAGATGAGACCATATGCATCAACGAAAGCTTTAATAGAAGGTGAAAATGTATATGGGACAAAGCACAGTTAATAATCTTTGATAAATAGTAGGTACCTGAATATATTTTATTTAATTTCCTGTGCCCTCTGTAACTGTCATCAAGTTACATATTTGTGAATTTTTGGTTAACTAAAAATCAGTGACTTCTTGTATTGTGTCTCAGCTTAAACGTTAGGTCCTCTAAAAGCCCTTTCCTAACCATCTCATCAAAAAGTAGCTTCTCTCCATTGCCATCTACTCTATTCGTTCCCCTGATTTGTTTTCTTTATAAGACTTATCATTATTAGACATGACCTGTTTTTCACATTGGTTTATTTATATTCTAGCACCTGGAATACTGTTGGGCAGGTAGTAGGAAGTTACTCTTCGTTCAATAAGTTGTAAATAATAGAATATTGTCATTTTTCTTAAACAGTTTCTTGTGTAGAATTAAAGACCATTTTTACCAAGTATACCTATCTTTTCAAAAATAAAGGAGCAAAAAGATTTCTTTTCCTCGAAGACCTTAATTCTTTGGCTTAAACCCTCCCTGTCAGTGAAGGGCAAGTAGAAAAAGGCAGTTTTTTGAAATCTGTGGCTCTGCACTATTGGTGATGCATTGGGCATCAGGCTTCAGGCTAATCTGTTTAGCTCTTTTAAAAACCAAACAAACCAAACAGGTCATGTGTTTTTAAGATAACTGGTTAATGAGTTTTATTGCATCTTATGTTTTCCATTATTTTGTATTAAAATTCATTGCCACTGAGCTGTGATTTTTACTTTTGGAAGTGGCTTATGCATTTCTTGGCATGTATCTGTTCCTTTTTTTGATTAAACAATTCAGAGTTCAAAGAAAAATAATACCTTTTTCTAGTATTTTGCCTTCCTAAGTTAATCTTAGATTCAGAAATTTAAAATTTTCTGTTAACTAGAAATTAGAATGGATGAATCGCCACTGGACATTTTACACCATCTTCTTTGCAAATTCAGCTGAGTTTATGTCATGACTGTCAGTTATAGTGGGGTGGGGACATGTCTTTATTTTCCCAGTCTTCCATTGAAGCATTTGCCCCTCTTTTTCTTTTCCATAGCAGACTGATTTATGTAAAATTAAACTTTACAACTAAATTTGACTGTAGAGTCAATGTGCATGGTGGGCAAGAACATGAATTCTGAGTCCTGTAAGTCTGAATTTGAACTCTGTCTTCTTGGCCAGTTCAGTTGCTGTATGACTAGGCAAATTATTTTTAGTTACTTGGCTTCCTAGCCTGTAAAATAGATTTAACAATATCCATTTTTTGGGTTATGGTAATGTTTAAATGAAATAATGTATGCAGCACAGGGCCTGGCACTTGGTCAAGCAGCACTCAGTAAATACTAGTTCTTATTATCTTAGTAATTTAACATGAATTTTAGTGGACAGACTCTCACAAGTTGATATCTCTCATATCTTTCAAGTATTATTTCCCATTACTAAGTTTTTGTTAGTATCATAAAATTGGATTATACCTCTAGGAATTTGGACAGCTCTTTAAGCTGTTCTCTCTTTTGATCTCCTTTCTTTAAGAGTATTGACTGTCAAATTTTGATTTCCTGTTATCTCTTCTTTTCCCTTTTTTACCTGACTCTGTTCTCATTCTTTCTTTCTCTTTTTTATTTTCATTAAAAATCCCTTCAACCAACCTACCCTACTAATTTCTTGCTGTTTTAATCCAGTTCCTCATTGGTTTTAATGAACTTTTAAAAGTCCTATTTATTCAGGCATAATTTATATACAGTAGAATTTATTCTTTTTAAGTGTGCAATTCTTGGAGTTGCTAGAAATGCATACAGTCACATTATTGGTACCACAGCTAAGATAAAGAAGATTTTCATTATCCCCCAAAGTTCCCTCTAGTCACTTTGTGGTCAATCCTTGCTTTTGACACCCAGGCAACCACTGATCTGATTCTGGTTTTGCCTCTCTTAGTAGGATTTTCCATTTTTATTGCTTCGTAGTATTCCTTTTATAAATATACTACAGATTGTTTATCTGTTCACCAATTCATAGACATTTGGGTTGCTTCCAGTTTTTGGAGATGTGAATGAAACTGCTGTAAATATTTTTTTACAGGTCTTTTTGTAGATACTTGTTTTAATATTCTTGGGGAAATACTTTAGAGTGAATTTTTGGCTCATATGGTATATGTATGTCAACTTTATAAGAAATTGTCAAACTTTTCAAAGTGCGTGTACCATTTTGCTTTCTAAGCAGCATTGTATGAGCTCTATTTAATTTACATCCGTAGCTATGCTTAGTAGTATCAATGTTTTAAAACTTTTAGCCATTGTTTTTAGTATGTAGTAATATGTAGATGGTTTTAAATTGAAGTTTCATGATTTGTGATGTTGAACATCTTTTTAGGTCTTTGATTGCTATGTCTTCTTTGGTAAGCTGTCCAAATCTTTTGACCATTTAAAAAATTGAGTTGTTTTCTCAGGTTGGTTGAAAAAGTTCTTCATAAGATTTATGTATCACAAATATTTCCTCTCAGTTTAAAGCTTGTTTTTCATTTTCATATTAATGTCTTTTCAAGTAGCTTTAATGTACTTTTAAATATTGTTTTCTGTCCTTGCCTATTTTCTGCTTTTGTTACTCTAAACCAAAAAAATTAAAAATTTTTTTAGATAGATTCCCACAAATGTTTATTAAATAAAAAAGAACATTTTTCAAAAAAAATTCCCTTTTTGTAATATCTAATTTACATAAATATGTTTTTCAGTTACTAGGGAAAGTTTGGGAGGTTCTGTCCTTTGAATGCAAGTGTACTCTGGCTGGGAAAAGAGGAACTTTCACTTTCTACTTTTACATGGCATCGCAAAACAGTATTAATTGCTCTTATAATTAAAAGGATCTTTTTATACTTCAGAAAACAAAAGGAACATAAAGAAAATGAAAAGACAAACTATAAACTCAAAAAAAGTTGGAATACTCATTGAAAGTAATGGACTGCTATCCTTAATACGTAGTTTTTGCAAATCAGTAAGGAAAGAGATATTTGAAAATTAAAGCTAGTCAAAGGAAATGAATTAACAGGTGACAACAGGGGAAATATAACTAGCCAATAAGCATGGTTACTTAACTTCACTAAATATAAAAGAAAGGAAAAACTAAATGCTACTGAGGTATACTACTGGTCGTCTCTAAGACTCGTAAAGGAAGAAAAAATCCATACTGTCCAATGTGGGGAGAAGGCAAAGATGGGATATCATTTACTAAATTTCTTTCCCACACAGAACAGTTTGATAATATCTGTCAGATGTAAAGTGTGAATTCTGATGCAAGATTTGGAGAAAAAAGCACTTCTATGCATTGTACCTATCCTCCATTCGCTAGGTACTACGCTTCTTATTCCTCCTGCCTCTACAGTTTCTTTTACATTCCCTCCCTTAGGGTTCACCTCAAGCTTATACCTCTCTTAGAAGTCTGCATCAGTCTCTTGACTGTTTCCCCTACTATTCCTGCTGAATCCCTGTTATGCCTTCCTGATGCATTTTGACTAAAACCCAAATGCCTTGCCATGGTTTATAATGGTCCTTGTGATCTGGCCACTGCCTGTTTCTTCCCTTTCCCTATTATGCCCTAGCAGAATGGCTGAGAGATTTTTACACAGTATGTACTTTGTTTTCTGTTTAGAATGCTCTTTAATACTTCCTGCTACCTGTTCCACTCTCACAAACATGTAGCTCCTTATGCTTAGGTCTCTACCCAAATGTTGCTTTTCCAGAGAAGCTCTCTAATAAAGTAGGGCCCTCTTGTATGTGCTCCCTCAACACCTTTTTATTCAGTGTGAAATCCTGAGGTGGTTCTGCTACTAGAATTAAGACTTGAGTTATTTTTAGCATCAACATTATCATAAAGGAAGCTTTTGGGAATAATCAGAACAAAGACTTAGCTTTTGCTAGTCATTCTCATTGGCTGGTTGTTTTTGGTCCTCAGAAGATTGTTTTTGGATCCTTCTGATCCTCAGAAGACATGAAAACATATTGTTTAGGTATTTTGGTTCCTTGCCTTTGGATGTTTTGTTTGTTTGTTTTGTATTGAGTATCCTATTTTAACATGGAACTTGACTGTGAAATCTTATAAAGTCACGAAGCTATTAATCTATACTTGATTGAGTGATAGAGTAATTCTATCACATTTCTAAATAAGAATATGTGTTTTAATGGAAGGGAAGGGTTATAGAGTTACTTTAGTAAAAAAAAAATATGTGTATATGTATGTATGTGTGTGTATATATATATATATATATATATATATATGTATGTATATATAGTCCTGGATATAATTTTTTCTGGCTTTACTTTTGTTTGAAAGATAAAGTATTTTGTAATGTTTCTAACCTTTGGTATGTTTAAGTTGATTAGTGATGTATTCTTAATTAATTTTGCATTTGAAACCTATACTTTTTTAATATAATTTATTGTCAAGTTGGCTAACATACAGTATATACAGTGTACTCTTGGTTTTGGGGTTAGATTCTGTGATTCATTGCTTACATACAACACTCAGTGCTCATCCCAACAACTGCCCTCCTCAATGCCCATCATCTTTTTCTCCTCTCTGGAAATCTCTTCTTAAAGCTAAAATATTGAAGTAGCTGAAGATTTATTTTGGCATGGAATAAATTAGTATTTTCTGATATTCTCATATAGAGAATTTTGATGGTCCTGCTTTAGGTCTCTTGCTTTCTTGCCCTATTCCCAGCACTAGATAATATATATTGATACCTGGAAGATGGCATACAAATCTGAAGCTATGTTTTCTGTAACTATTAGTGTATTTCATTTCCAAGAATGTAGTAGACACATTTGACCTAAGACTTGAGTTTTTGAGTGGGTGCAGAAATCAGAAATGATGTAAGAACATTTCTCATGAATATTTTGGTTAATAGATCATTAAAATGTGATAAACTTACATTAACTTGACTTGTAATGAATTTGAAATAGTGTATTCAATTTGAATGTATTCATTATAGTTGACTACCAAGATTTTATACCTGTCAGATAATCTTTTTTTTTTTTTTAATTTTTTTTAGTGTTTATTTTTTGAGAGAGAGAGATAGAGTGGGAGCAAGGGAGGTACAGAGAGAGACACACACACACACAGAATCTGGAGCGGGCTCCAGGCTCCAAGCTGTCAGCAGAGATCCTGATGCGGGGCTTGAAACCACAAGCTGTGAGATCATGACCTGAGCTGAAGTCAGCCACTTAACTGACTGAGCCACCCAGGCGCCCCATACCTGTCAGATAATCTTATAGAGATCTTGGAAATTGAGAAGTAATAATACTAGCAACTACTTATTTCACATACTGTGTCACACTATTTAAGTATAGTGTTTTTAATCCTCACCCTAAGTCTGAATTATTTCTCCTGATATTTTAAAAAATAATTTTAAAAGCTGTTTATTTTTGAAAGAGAGAGAGGGAAAGAGCATGCGAGCAGGGGAGGGGCAGAGAGAGAGGGGGCAGAGAATCTGAAGCAAGCTCTGTGCTGACACAAGGGAGCCCGGCATGGGGCTCGAACTCATGTACTGTGAGATCATGACCTGAGCTGAAGTCAGACACTCAATGGACTGAGCCACCCATGCGCCCCTCTCCTTATTTTTTTTCAGTGGAAGAAACTAGAACTCAGCAAACTGAGTACGTGAACTCTGTCTCAGGAGCATCTCTTCATGTTGCTGCCAACTAGTTGCATCAATTAATTTTCCAAAGGATGGAAAGACTGAGCCTAGTGAGGCTGGAGGGCTTGTTCATCATCACACAGCTACTTAGCAGCAGAGTGAGGACTTGGATCCCTGGCCTCCTGACTCACATTCCGGAGCACTTTTCACTGCATCAGGACACGTTGGCTCCTGAGCCCCAAGTGACAGCCCCAGACAGCTGTGTTTATCTGTCTTGCATGTCCCAGCTTGTTTTGCTAGCTGAGCAAAAACTACTTAAAAGGATCCTCAATCTTCACCTTCCCATTCCCCTCCACTTACACTCATATACTCCCACTTGCCCCATGAATAACTTCACAGAAAGAATTGTGCAATGTTACTAAGCCTTCCTCTGGTGTCAGAGTTACTCCCTGAGAGAACATTCACTTCCTCATGACTCTAGTTTACTGTCATATTGGCTTTCCCTCTTTTCTCTTTGATCGGAATCTAAGTTGTTTAGGCAGGAATTTGAGGAGCAGATGTTATACCCCTTGAAGAAGCCCTTTAATTCTCCTTAGTACTGTGTCTAATGACTCTTAATCCTGTCCTTTTAACTCTGTGGCTAGCAGAATTAAGAGCGAAGTGGGACAGGAATGGTGAACTTGGTGCTTAACTTTTCATTTTAATGTTGACAAAGAGAGCACATGAAACAGTGACACAGAGGGAAAACATTAAGTTTGCCTATGCAGCTAAAATGAGGTGACTATTAGTGTGGGATCATTGAAATTTTGTTATTTCCCTCCAAATATAAATAGAGCAATTTCATAGAGCACATAGCCAGAGAAATGGAGCCACTGTTTTTACTACCTTGCCTTCTTAAATTTTGCTCTGTTTTTTTAGATTGTTACTTCTAAAGAGAAATAAAAATGATTCACCAGGGAAAACAAAGTGATCTCATGTAGTACTTGATCTTTTGTGGTTAGTAAAGAAAACCAACTTCTCCAAAGGTAGAGTACTGTTAACAGGGATATACCCTGTGAACTACTTTGTGTTAGCAGTCTGAACTTCTAATTATCAAAAGTCTGATCTGTTTGTTTATATGTTTAATGTGTATATATTACATTTACATATGTATTATATATTACACATATATAATTGTATACATTGGCTGTTTAGTCTAGTTTATGCATTTTTATACATACAAATTTATGTGCAAATGTATATATAAACAAACTGGACTAAACAGCCAATAATTTTCTCACTTTCTAATCAATCACTTGAAATTTAGTATATTAATTAGGATCTGATAAGTAGAGAGAAATTACAGAGCAATTTGAAAATGGAAAGCTTATTATAAAGATTACTAACTATAACAAGATTTGAGAAATGAGGGATTGGCTAATCCAAAGTAAAGAGTAGTCTAGAGAGGATAGGCATAGCAGATAAAAAGAGCATTTATAATGGGACACCTGGGTGGCTCAGTCATTTGGATGTCTGACTTTGGCTCAGGTCATGATCTCATGGTCTTTGGGTTTGAGCCCTACATCAGGCTCTGTGCTGACAGCTCAGAGCCTGGAGCCTATTTTGGATTCTGTGTCTCTCTCTCTGCCCTTCCCATGCTCATGCCTCTGTCTTTCTCTCAAAAGTAAATAAACATTAAAAATAATAATAAAAAAAGAGTATCTTTTTCCCCTAGGGCAGAGATAGAGCATTCAAAGTAGATGCCTTTAGGACTGAGGTCCAGACATTTGAGAGGATAAGGCTTTGGTTCATTAAATGATAAGGAAGTTGTTGTGACAGAACTTTTCAAAACTTGCATAGCCAGAGTCACTGTTACAGAGGGGGGAAGCAACTGGGTGTTGCTGACTATGAGGTACCTCAGCAGCTTGGTATAGACCAGCTGCTCAAGCTGCAGGAGCCAGACATGAGGGAAGCCATGTGAGGTGCTAGAGCCCACCAGGAGCAACACATTAGACCCAGGAAGGAAAGCCCCTTCCTCCTGCGATGTCTCTATAGTACCCTCTACCTCAAAACTTCATGTCAGTGGGCAAACGAAAGATGGTTAGAGGGCCCAAATTTATTTTTGCAAAGCAGGCAGTGAAGGATGAATTTGGAACTAATAGGCAATAAATGGACAACTGGCACATCTGGTAATGAAACATACAATTTTATATCTTATTATTATTGGTGCCTCCTTATGGAGTTAACATTTAAATTTGGGATTCTGGTCAGAATTTTGCTAAGGACCTCATTCCTTCCCAGCATTTTAGGAAAATGTGATAGACCAGAGAGGCTTTTCTTTTTAGGAAGGAAGTACCCGGGCACTAGCACTGCATTTACTTTTCTAGGTTTCTTTCTCATGAGCATCTGGTGTGGGAGCTTCAATTTCTCCTCTACCTTGATTGACCCTTTGATCGGGGGCATTGTGAAATTACTCACAGTGTCACACACTCTAACCTCAGAGCACACTCGGATCTTTGTTTGGATTATCTTTGCATTGGAGTTAACTTTAAATCAGTGCCTTAAGAATGGCTTTATTCAAGAATAAATATCTCAAAAACTATCAGCTAGAATGTCACCATTTTAGGAGAAATAAATGGTCAGTATAATTTTTGAGCACCAGTTCCTAGTTAGTGGTAGCTGTGCCAAAGAGCAGTTTCACTGGTAAATATCTGATTTGGATTTAGTAACTAGTCAGGAAGAATAATTCATTTTTTAAGACATCTTTTTTTAAGATTTATTTAAAGTCCCTCTGTTTATTTAAGTCACCCCTCAATGTGGGGCTCGAACTCATTACCCTGAGATCGAGTTGCATGCTTTTCTGACTGAGCCACCCAGACACCCCAGATTTTCTTTCTTTTTTATTGTTTTGATGTTTACTTATTTTTGGAGAGACCGAGCACGGGTAGGGGGCGGATAGAGAGGAAGAAGACAGAATCTGAAGCAGGCTCCAGGCTCTGAGCCGTCAGCACAGATTAGGATGTGGAGCTCGAACCCATGAACCATGGGATCATGACCTGAGCTGAAATCAGATGTTTAACCGACTGAGCCACCCAGGTGCCTCCCAGATTTTCTTTTTTTTAAAGGACATTTTACTTTGTATTTCATTTTTCATTTGTTTTATGATCTAATAAGAATATTCTGTTGTTCTTGAGACTGTTTTATATTTATTTCATATTGTTCACAACTGCACTGTTCATATGTAGCTATTTAAATTTGAATTAAATAAGATTAAAAATTAATTTCCTTAGTTGCACTAGCCATATTTCTAGTGCTTGATAGAAACATGAGGTTAGTAGTTATGATAATAGACAACACAGATGTAGAACATTTCTACTATCGCAGAAAGTTGTATTGGGAAGTGTTCATCTTATAATATGCAGAATGGTGACAGTCTCATATATTGCAGCTGTTGATGTGACAGCTTCCTTTGTCTCTGAAGGTAGATTTTTTTCATTTCACAGTCCCAGTAATATACTTGGTATTATTAGCCTTTTAAATTTTAGTCATTTGGTGCATATACAGTGGTATCTTTAGTTTTATTTTGAATTTCCTGTTGAAAACATGTTTGGAAAAAAGTGTTTTTAGGGTTTCACTTTCATCTCTTGACTTTAGCATTTTTTCTGTGATGTGCCTGGGTGTTGTTGTTTTTTTTTTTTTTTTTGCTACCCTATTGAGGATTATAGTACTTGTTGAATCTCTGCGTTACTGTCTTATCATCTTTCCAAAATTTTGATGGTCACCTCTTCACATATTGCTTCTCTCTCTTTCCATTCTACAAGTCTAATGTGAGGCTTTTTCACCATATCTCATATTTTCCTTATGTTTTCTCTTGCATCTTCCATTTTTTCTCACTATGCTTCAGTCTAAAAATAATCTTTTAACCAGTACTTCTCACCTGTTAAACCTCTCCATTAGTTCTAAATTTCAGTTATTGTAGTTTTCATTCTAAAATGTCTGCGTATTTCTTTTTTTGTGATTTTCAGTTCTGTGTATATGTTATCTACTTTGTCATCTAATTTCTTAATTATAGTTATTTTTAATTCCTTGATTCATAAGTACAATATCTGGTATTCCCAATTTCTGTGAACTTGAATAAAAAATTATTTCTTTTCATTAACCACTAACTGATTTTTGTCATTTCCTTTAATTATGAAACTAGGCAACAAAGTCACAGGCATACCTGCAAATTTCAGATGCTGTCTTATTATATTATCATTGCTACAGATACATTGAAATACATATTGTTTATGCTTGTCATTGTTTTGAAATTATAGATCTACCTCTAGGTTAGTGATGCAGTAGTACAGAAACTCACATATTATATCACAAATTTAAAAAATTATTTTAATAGTTTTTTCTTTATAGCTGGTTTCCATTATATGCCTAATGGAGTTTTTTAAAAGATGTTTAGAAAACATACTAAGAAGGAGCCCACAGACTTCAGAGTGCAAAATGGTCTAGGCACAAAAAAATGGTTCTGTATAGTGTAGGTCAGATTGCGTCCTTGCTCAACTCAAAGCATTCTGGTGGTTTCTTCTCTTTTCTCTCAGAGAGAACAAAAGCCAAGGTCCTTTCAGGGGCTTACATGGCCCTGCATGATCTGCATCGCCCCACCTGCTGCATTCTGACGTCCCCAACTCCTGCTTGGTTGCACACTCTGCTGCAGTTACATTGGGGAAATGCCAGGTACACCCTTGCTGCAGGTCCTTTCTAATAGCTATTGTTTCTTCTTCCTCTTCCTCAAAGTGTTGTCATAGCCTACTCCCTCACTTCATAACCCACTCAGTCACTTACTTCCTGATGATACTATTTAAAATATTTATCTGTCTCCTTGGTACACATTTCCAGTCCTCTCTGCTCTATTTTTTCCCATATACTCATTACAGTTTTTCATAGTCCATATTTTCCATTAGTTTAGTACTGCTTTTGGGAGTGGGGCTCATCATAGGCTTCAGTTACTGACAGGTTGGACCTTTAGCAATAATAGGTCCACTTTGGAGAGTTACCATTGGTCCTATGCATAACTTCCATCCCTTCTTCCACTGCCATTTCATTTATAAGCCTAATGCATTAACAGTGACGTGGATGATGACAAAAGCTAGCTAATCTCAACTGAACTGGCCAACTCACTTTGCGTGGTTTATTGCCTCTTTCAGCGTTGATGTCCTCTGGGATTAACATGTGATACAAAGAGCTTCGTATTTGGTGTCCACTTTTGTGTGTCTGTCCACATGCATCCTCCCCACATTTCCTTATCTCCATCTCTTGATCTTTCCTAGGGTTTAGCTGTCATCTTCTAGAGATCATGTTTCTCACCAATGTACTTGAGTTTTTGCTCACCTCATTCAGTTAGCATGATGTCATCTAGATAATGGACCAGCATGAATTTCTTCACATTGTCCAGATGGTCCAGGTCTTTTCTGAGTATGTTAAGACAAAGGACCAGAAAAGAAATGTAGCCCTGGCTCAAGCGTGCACATGTGTGCTGCTGTGTGTCACCTGCGAATGGCAACTGCTTTTGGTCCTGCTTCCTAATAGAGGTAGAAAAAGATGCTTTACCAGATCATTCACTTACCTGACAGGGACAATAACCCTGTCTTTATAGGCTGCCAGAGAGGCCCTCTGGCTCTCACACTATAGTCTTTACTTGGTGAATGAGTCAGTCTCAGCCTTTCATTGTCTTTGTTCATTGCACTGACTACCTCAGCTATTCAGTTCTGTAGTTCTTTCAGTTCTTCCTTTTCCCGTACCTCTCAGATGCCTGAAATAGCACAGCAGCCAGTGTCTGTCTCTTCACAGTGAAGTTGTGGCACTTGCAGCTTCACTGTTGCAGCACTGTGGGGACTCTGTACCACCCGTGATGGGGTCCTCACTCTTAGCCAAGTCAGTGATGAATACCCCTCCAGGGTCTCATTTTGAAATTGTCTTCATAGGACCATTTTTGGTACCAACTCTCTCAGGACAGGTTCTCCAGAAACATACTTTGAAACTTTGGGATTTGCATGCAGAAGGTCATTTGAGGAGTGTTCATGAGATCAGCCCCTGTGAGAGAAGGTGCAAGGGAAGGTGCAGAAATTGCAGCGTCATGCAATGGCAGAAGCAGCCACAGCTGATCCCACAGGGAGATCTGAAGTTGGTATAATTCTTCCAGCATATCCGAGACTGAAACAGAGGGCTGGGCCATTTTACTGCATGTTGGCATTGAATGTGGGCTACTTTGGAATGGTAACATAATCTTGGATGAGGGAGTTCCTTGGGTAGCCATCAGCATATCAAATCCTGGAAGGTGGGGGAATGAGTAGAGCAGTGAGAATGGAAGGGATACCATAGTATCAGAGGAATAAAGGAGGAGATGAAAGCTTATTCCAATGCCTTACCTGTGAGGGGGACATGGTGGGGAGAATCCGTATACCTTCCTGAGAAGACTGGAAGGGATGGGATACAGAATAGAGGTCTAAGATTTGCCTTGGTCAGGAAGAGGTTTACATCCACCATTCTAATCAAAGAGGAGGAGGGAGAGAGGTGTTCAGATGCAGATAAGTTTATAACACTAGTAAGAGGAAGTTGAGCCAATTGTTGTTTGTTTCTTTTGGGAAAGAACAAGCCAAATCAACAGCTGAAGGTGGGGGGAGTTGGTTGGTGAGTAGAGATTTTTTTTTTTTATATATTTAGCCATCAAGTAACTTTATTTTTTATTTTTTATTTTCTTACAAATAGTTTATTGTCAAATTATTTTCCACATAACACTCAGTGCTCATCCCCACAAGTGCCCTCCTCCATGCCCATCCCCCCTCCCCCCACATCCATCAGTCCTCAGTTTTTGTCAACATTCAAGAGTCTCTCATGGTTTGCCTCTCTCCCTTTCCCCCACCATTTCCGCCCTTCTTCTCCCCCTTGGTCCTCAGTTAAGTTCCTCCTAATCCTCCTATACGTGCACACATATGATATTTGTCCTTCTCTGCCTGACTTATTTCGCTCAGCATAACACCTTCAAGGTCCATCCATGTTGCTATACATGGCCAGATTTCATTGTTTCTCATTGCCTTGTAGTATTCCATGGTATAGAATAAACCACATCTTTTTGATCCATTCGTCCGATGATGGACACTTAGTCTCTTTCCATGTTTTAGCTATTGTGGAGAGTGCTGCTATGAACATTGGGGTACATGTGCTCCTATGCCTCAGCATTTCTGTATCCCTTGGGTAAATTCCTAGCAGTGCTATTTCTGGGTCATAGGGGAGTTCTTTTTTTTTTTTTAATTTTTTTAAATGTTTTATTTATTTCTAGGAGAAAGAGAGAGACAGCATGAGCAGGGGAGGGTCAGAGAGGGAGTCACAGACTGAAACAGGCTCCAGGCTCTGAGCTGGCAGTCAGCACAGGGCCCGACGCGGGGCTCAAACCCACGAACCACGAGATCATGACCTAAGCGAAAGTCGGACGCTTAACCGACTAAGCCACCCAGGCGCCCCATAGGGGAGTTCTATTGTTAATTTCCTGAGGAACCTCCACACTGTTTTCCAGAGGGGCTGCACCAGTTTACATTCCCACCAACAGTGCAGGAGGGTGCCCGTTTCTCTTATTTGTTGGGAGATTTTTGATAACTGATTAGATTTCTTCACTCGTTATGGGTCTGTTCAGGTTTTCTATTTCTTCCCGTGTGAATTTTGGTAGTGAGTGTGTGTTTAGGAATTTCTCCATTTCTTCTAAGTTGTCCAATTTGTTGGCATATAATTTTTCATATTATTCCCTGATAATTGCTTGTATTTCTGAGGGGTTGGTTGTAATAAGTCCATTTTCATTCATAATTTTGTCTATTTGGGTGCTCTCTCTTTTCTTTTTGATAAGTCTGGTTAGAAGTTTGTCAATTTTGTTTATTTTTTCAAAAAACCAATTCTTGGTTTCATTGATCTGTTCAGTTGTTTCTTTGGACTCTATGTTGTTTATTTCTGCTCTAATTTTTACTATTTCTCTTCTACTGGGTTTAGGGCATTCTTGTTGCTCTGCCTCTAGTTCTTTTAGGTGAGCTGTTAGATTTTGGACTTGCACTTTTTCTAATCTCTTGAAATAGGCCTGGAGAGCAATGTACTTTCCTCTTAGGCTGCCTTTGCCGCATCCCATAGATTTTGAATTGTTGTGTTTTCATTTTCATTTGTTTACATATATTTTTTAATTTCCTCTCTAATTGCCTGATTGACCCATTCATTCTTTAGTAGGGTGTTTTTTTCTTTTCTTTTCTTTTCTTTTCTTTTCTTTTCTTTTCTTTTCTTTCTTTTCTTTTTTACAAATAGTTTATTGTCAAATTATTTCCCACATAACATTCAGTGCTCATCCCCACAAGTGTCCTCCTCCATGCCCATCCCTCCTCCCCCCCACATCCATCAGTCCTCAGTTTTTGTCAGCATTCAAGAGTCTCTCATGGTTTGCCTCTCTCCCTTTCCCCCACCATTTCCGCCCTTCTTCTCCCCTTTGTTCCTCCGTCAAGTTCCTCCTAATCCTCCTATACGTGCAAACATATGATATTTGTCCTTCTCTGCCTGACTTATTTCGCTCAGCATAACCCTCAAGGTCCATCCATGTTGCTACACATGGCCAGATTTCATTGTTTCTCATTGCCATGTAGTATTCCATGGTATAGATAAACCACATCTTCTTGATTCATTCATCTGTTGATGGACACTTAGGCTCTTTCCATGTTTTAGCTATTGTGGACAGTGCTGCTATGAACATTGGGGTACATGTGCTCCTATGCATCAACATTTCTGTATCCCTTGGGTAAATTCCTAGCAGTGCTATTGCTGGGTCATAGGGGAGTTCTATTGTTAGTTTCCTTAGGAACCTCCACACTGTTTTCCAGAGGGGCTGCACCAGTTTACATTCCCACCAACAGTGTAGGAGGGTGCCCGTTTCTCCACATCCTCGCCAGCATCTAGAGTTCTCTGATTTCCTCATTTTAGCCACTCTGACTGGCGTGAGGTGGTATCTCAGTGTGGTTTTGATTTGTATTTCCCTGATGAGGAGGGATGCTGAGCATCGTTTCGTGTGTCTGTTGGCCATCTGGATGTCCTCTTTGGAGAAGTGTCTGTTCATATCTTCTGCCCATTTCTTCACTGGGTTGTTTGTTTTTTGGGCGTGTATTTTGGTGAGTTCCTTGTAGATTCTGGATATTAACCCTTTATCTGATATGTCATTTGCAACTATCTTTTCCCATTCCGTTGGTTGCCTATTAATTTTCTGGATTGTTTCCTTAGTAGGATGTTTTTTAACCTCCATGTTTTTGGAGGTTTTCCAGACTTCTTCCTGTAATTGATTTCAAGTTTCAAAGCATTATGATCTGACAATGTACATGGTATGATCTCAGTTCTTTTATATTTATTGAGGGCTGCTTTATGTCCCAGTATGTGATCTATCTTGGAGAATGTGCCATGCGCACTTGAGAAGAAAGTATATTCCCTGGCCTCAGGATGTAAAGTTCTAAATATATCCGTCAGATCCATCTGGTCCAATGTGTCTTTCAAGTCCATTATTTCTTTAGTGATTTTCTGTCTGGTTGACCTATGCATTGCTGTAAGCGGAGTATTAAAGTCCCCTGCTATTAGCACATTCTTATCTATAAGCTTGTTTCTGTTTGTGATTAATTGTTTTAGATATTTAGGTGCTCCCATATTCGGTACATAGACATTTATGATTGTTAGTTCTTCATGATGGATGGATCCTGTAATTATTATGTAGTGCCCTTCATCTCTTGTTATTGTCTTTAAAGTCCAGTTTGTCTGATATAAGTATAGCTACTCCAGCTTTATTTTGATTTCCTGTAGCATGATATATATTTCTCCATCCCCTTACTTTTAATCTGTAGGTATCTTCCAGTCTAAAATGAGTTTCTTGTAGACAGCATATAGATGGATTTTGTTTTTTTTATCCATTCTGCTACCCTATGTCTTTTGATTGGAGCATTCAGCCCATTTACATTCAGTGTTATTATTGAAATATGTGGGTATAGAGTTTTTGTATCTTTTGTAGGGTTCATGTTTGTGGTGGTGTCTCTGGTATCTTTGTTCCTTGCAACCTTTCCTTCAGAGTGTCCCCCTCAGGATTTCTTGTAGGGCTGCCTTAGTGGTGACAAATTCTTTCAATATCTGTTTATTTGGAAAGGTTTTTATCTCTCCTTCTATTTTGAATGACAGGCTTGCTGGATAGAGGATTCTTGGCTGCATATTTTTACTGTTCATCACATTGAAGATCTCCTGCCATTCCTTCCTGGCCTGACAAGTTTCAGTAGATAGGTCTGTCACCACTGTGATAGGTTTCCCTTTGTATGTTAGGGCCCTTTTCTCCCTAGCTGCTTTCAAAATTCTCTCTTTGTCCTTGTGTTTTGCCATTTTTACTATGATATGCCGTTCAGAAGATCGATTCAAGTTATGTCTGAGGGGAGTCCTCTGAACCTCCTGTATTTCAATATTTACTTCCTTCCCCAGGTCGGGGAAGTTCTCTGCTATAATTTGTTCCAGGACTCCTTCAGCACCTTTCCCACTCTCTTCCTGATGAGTAGAGATTTTAACAGATTGCTGTGGTGAGTGGGAGGAGAGCGCTAACAGGGTAACCACTAGTGTTGAGGACCCATTTGAAGTTGATGATCTTGCTTTTGAAGAATTATCAATTTGTGCTCTTGTGCAACTTTTTTTCTGGCGATGCCTAATGTAGTGAAAGTGTATATATTATGCCCAGTGTCTTACACACCTGTTTTCTTTTTTCTTTTACAAAGCCATCAGATCAAGTCGTTGCAGTATAGTAACACAGGAGACATGATTCTTGTTGTATCTGGAAGCTCTCAGGCTAAAGTGATTGACAGAGATGGTTTTGAAGTGATGGAATGTATAAAGGGAGACCAGTATATTGTGGACATGGCGAACACCAAGGTAAGCATTAAACAATATTTTAGTGAATTTAATTAATTCAGCCCACATTTATTAACAACTTGCTTGAGTTGCTATAATTCATCCATCCTATAAGTTAGTGTCTGGTTTTAAACAGTGAATTATTTCTTGCAATTCTGTGGATTGACCAGGAAGTTCTTATGCTTTGTATAGTATCAGCTGGGGCACTAGGATGATTTTAAAGTTTAAATGCATCATTCACATGGTTTATAGTTGGTGCTCTTCCCCATGGTATCTATCCTGCTCCCAGCTCTCTCCACCTCCCTACTATGTGCATGAGCAAGCATGTGTTCTCTTTCTCTTTCTCTCTCTCTCTCTCTCTGTCTCTCTCTCTCTCTCTCTCTCTCTTTCCACATGTCTGGTGTGGGCTTTTTCACAGTGTAGTGGACTTAGTTGAGTTTGACTTCTTGCTTGATGACTGGGTTCCATGAAGGATGAGCATGGAAACTTCAGATTTTATAAGGTCTGGCTTCAAGTCTTATGTAGCATCATAAGGCCAGTCCAAATTGGAGGAGAGGGGAGACAGACTCTACCATTTGGTGGTTGAATGACAAGATCACATTGTAAAAGATCATGTGGATGGGGAGATAGGGATGCAGCCATCTTTGTAAACAACAGACCACAAACTTACTATGATGTACTAGGCTTTAGGACAAGAATGAGAGTCTCATCAACCTTTTACATAAAGATTTTAAGTGAGATAATATTTTAAAATTACACTAAATATCAATTACCTATAGCTGCATAAATTCTATCAAACTTAATGGCTTATTTATCATTGCTAATATATCTGTGGGATGGCTAGGCTTGGCTGCAAGTTAGTTAATGCTAGGACTGTTCCATGTGTTTAAGTTCCTGCTTCCACTAGCAAATTGCCTGAAGGAAACCCCAAATCTGGAAGCACATTTGAAGTCTTTGCTCATATGTCCATGGACATTCCATTGGCCACAGCAAATCACGTGACCGTCAGTAACATCAGTACACTGGAGAAATATGCCCAGGTCTTTAGTGAGAGGAACTGCAGTATCACATGCCAAAGCTGGAGGATGCAGGAGGGGTGATGGATTGGGAGCAATAATGCAATTTACTACATACATATTAGTGTCAGTGGATATGATTGATGCAGAATTTTGAGCCTCAATTTTAATTTTGATTTTTACTCTTTCCTCCCTGTCTGTCCTAGTACCTTCTTCTAAACCCCTAATCATGATTTGTAACTAAATCAAATTCTTATATATATGAGATTTGATTGTCTTAAGAAAATACAGTGGATTCTCATTATTTGTTCTTTCCGTATTTGCACTCACCTATTTGCTAAAAAATTTTTATAACCCCACAATCAGTATACAGCTCTTTGATGGTCATTTGCAGATGTGCACTTGTACAGAATGGCAAAAAAGGATTTGAAAAAGCTGATGCTCTTCTTGTTTCAGCTCTCATGTTCTAATCAAGTGTGCTTTTCATGATCTCTGTAGTGTTGCGTTTTTCTTACTAAGGTGCTTTTTGTTGGTGATTTTGCTGTTTAAAATGGCCCCCAACTATAGTGCTGAAGTGCTATAGCACTGTCTGATGTTCCTAAGTGTGAGAAGTCCAAGATGTGCCTTCAAGAATACAGACGTTAGTTAAACTTCATTCAGGCACAACTTACAGTGCTCTTGGCTAGGAGTTCAATGTTTATGAATCAGAAATATATATTATTATATGGCTGTCCTTAAACAAAAACATAAACAAAGTCATATATTGATTGCTTGATGAACATGTGACCAGAGACTTGCAGGAACCTAACCCTGTATTTGATAATTCAGTGTTTACAGAACGTTATAGACCATAACTACTACAACTAAGGAGAATTGACTGTAATCTACTTTACTGTGCCCTGGTTAAGCTAGTGGAATAAATAAATATACTATGTTTCAAATTGCCTTCTATTGAACCCCAGGGAAGTGCCTCTCAACTCTAATGAGGATCACAGTCTCATGCATTTTTTATGTTTAGTCTTTTTAAAGTTTATTTTATTTTTGAGAGAGAGATGGTACAAGTAGGGGAGGGGCAGAGAGAGAAGGAGACAGAGAATCCCAAGCAGGCGCCGAGCTCCCAGCCTGACATGGGGCTCGAACACACGAAATCATAAGGTCATGACCTGAACCGAAATCAAGAGTTGGACACTTAACGGACTGAGCCACCTAGATGCCCCTTGACTAATTGTATTAAGTGCCCAGTATATGTTGGGGTGATTCAAACAGAATTCAAATATAATTTAAGCATACAATTATATTGTAGTGATGAGGGGCGCCTGCGTGGCTTAGTCGGTTAAGCGTCCGACTTTCGCTTAGGTCATGATCTCACGGTTCGTGGGTTCGAGCCCCGCGTCGGGCTCTGTGCTGACTGCCAGCTCAGAGCCTGGAGCCTGTTTCAGTCTGTGACTCCCTCTCTCTCTGACCCTCCCCTGCTCATGCTGTCTCTCTCTCTCCTAGAAATAAAATAAAAAACATTAAAAAAAAAATATTGTAGTGATGACTTCAGTAGTTTCTTTTTTTCTTGTATTCTATTAGAATTTCTCATTCCTCTCTCCTTAAAATCATTGTCCCTAGGATTTCACCAACGATGATATTGTGAATGAGTGTGGTAAGGAAAGAAAGCAGATAGGGATATCGGTCCCTCTCCCTATCTTAGACTCAGTTAATTCTGCTTTTATCTGCTGTATTTGAAGCTTTTGGGAATCCAAAACTTTATAAACAACTGATTTGTGGAAATGAAACCTCCTATTTATTCTCTTTTTAGCTTGTATTTACCATAGACATTAGTTCTTAAAAAGTATGAGGAAGAGAAGTTTTTGCCAGTCTCTAAGCTCTTCTTAATTGTTTCAGTCACTCAGGGCTTCTTACCTTATAAAAAGATGAAGACTTTGTGGATTTAAGTTTTAGCTAACAAAATTCAAGAAGAAAGGAACGTGGTTCTCTTGCTGGCTCTTTCTGCAGTCTCAGACTTACAGTACATATAATAAGATAATTAGGAAAGTAGGACAGGGATAGACAAACCAATCTATATAGAAACACAAAAAATTAAAATTAACATATTAAGTTATCAGAGTTATCTTTTACCTCCTTAGTTAAGTTTATTCCTAAGTGTTTAATTGTTTTTGGTGCTCTGGTAAGTGGGATTAATTTCTTTCTTTCTTTTTCAGGAAGTTCTTTTTAGTGTATGGAAGTACTGTTGATTTTTTTGATGTTAATTTTGTGTCCTGCAACTTAACTGAATTCATTGGTTAGAGCTAAGAATTTTTTGTTGTGGAATCTTTAGGATTTTCTATATTTAGAATCATGTCATCTGCAAAGAGAGACAATTTTACCTCTTACTTTCCGATTTTGATATATTTTCTTTTTGTATCTGATTCCTCTAGTTATGACTGCCAGTACTGTCTTGAATAAGAGTGATGATGAGAGTGGGCACCATTGTCCCTTGTTCCTGATCTTAGATGAAGAGCTTTTAACCTTTCACCATTGAGTATGATTTTAGCTGTCAGCTTGTTATGTATGGCCTTTATTATGTTGAGATTGATTCCTTCTATGTCTAATCACAAATCTGATAAGGGGTTAATATCCAAATTTTGTAAAGAACTCAGCCCAATAGCAAGAACAAAAGAAAATGAACTCAATTAAAAAATGGGCAAAGGAGGGGCGCCTGGGTGGCTTAGTCGGTTAAGCGTCCGACTTTCGCTTAGGTCATGATCTCGCGGTTCGTGGGTTCGAGCCCCGCGTCCGGCTCTGTGCTGGCTGCCAGCTCAGAGCCTGGAGCCTGTTTCGGTCTGTGACTCCCTCTCTCTCTGACCCTCCCCTGCTCACGCCGTCTCTCTCTCTCTCTCTCTCTCCTAGAAATAAATAAAACATTAAAAAAAAAAAATGGGCAAAGGACCTGAATAGATATTTTCTGAGGAAGATGTACTAAAGGCCAACAAGTACATGAAAAGTTGCTCAATATGACTTTAGGGAAATGCAAATTAAAACCACAGTGAAGTATCACCTCATGCCTGTTAGAATGGCAATTATCAAAAAGACAAGAGATAACAAATGCTGGTGTAGATGTAGAGAAAGGGAAACCTTGCAGTGTTGGTGGGATTGTAATTGGGGTAGCCATTGTGGAAAACAGTATAGAAGATTCTCAAAAAAAGTTAAAACTAGAACTACCATATGATCTGGCAATTTTTCTTTTGGGCATATATCCAAAGGAAATAAAAACATGAGTTTAAAAAGATATCTGCTCGTCTATGTTCATAGCAGTGTCATTTGCAATAACCAATACATGGAAACAACCTGTGTCTGTCGATGGATAAACGGATAAAAAGTTGTGGTATAATACACACACACATATGGGGTGGAATATTATTCAGCCATAAAATATGAGGAAATGCTACTGTTTACAATGGCATGGATGGAACTTGAGGTGTTATGCTAAATGAAATAAACCAGATCGGTAGACAAATACTGTATGATCTCACTTATATGTGGAATGTAAAAAACACCACCACCCCCCTCCCCCCCAACAAAGACCACAGACTCACAGGAAAGGACATCATACATGTGGTTACCAGAGGCTGAAGGTGAGGGATGAGGGAATTGGAAGAGGGAAGTCAAAGGTACAAATTCATAGTTATATGATAAATAAGTACTAGGGTTATAATTAGGGGTGTAATAATGTACAACATTATGACTATAATACTGTATGATATATAGGAAAGTTGTTATGAAAGTAAATCCAAAGAGTTCTCATCACAAGGAGAACTCTTTTTTTTTTTTTTACTTTTTTCTTCCTTATATTGTATATGTATGAGATGAGGGATGTTGGCTGAACCTATTGTGAGAATTGTTCCATAATATATGTAAATCATATTATCATGCTATATGCCTTAAACTTACATAGTGATGTATGTCAAGTATTTCTCAATAAAACTGGGAAAAAATTTTAGTTACTAATGTGCAAAAAAAGACTATATATTGTAACCATGTACTATAACTTATCCCACTTTGCCTAATATTTCCATTTTGATTTCAAAATCATGGTTAATATTTACTCTTTCCATTTCCTAGAAGCAAATATAATTAATTGACTATTTACTTGTCTAGGAAATGTTACTGGTATCTTAATTGCAATCTTTGGCTTGAGTAATGGGTTTTGGAAATGAAAGAATTATTGTTTGAAAGTAGTCAATTTCATGGGACACTTTTTTTTCCCTTAACTTTTTAACCTCTTTTCTGATTCCAAGAGTAATTAGTAACTGTGGCTTTACTGGAAATGGCAATGAATAGGACATTAAAGGAAACAATTAAGTATATCTGATCTCTTGTGATTAAAATATTATGTACTTTAAATATAAACAGGCCTCTAATTATATTGTTAAATTTGTATCTCTAATCTTTACATCACTGTGTGTGTATGTGTATGTATTTTTAAGTATAGTCATAATGATGCAGAAGTGCTTTTTTCTGTTGTATACTACAACACAGTGGATTACAGGGAGAATAATTACACTTATATCTTGAAAAAATAAAGTTTTTTGGGTTTCTAACAGTAATTCCTGTCAATTATAGAAAATTGGAAAAGAAAAAATAACTCATAATTCTACTACCCAAATATAATAATTTAGAACATTTCAGGTTCTGTATGTCTGTATTTTCCTTATGCATATGAAAAACGTGTTTTCTGATCAGAGCAGAAACTTTACATCAGCTATTGCTTGGAGTCACGTTTTGTATGTTCTGCCATCTTGAGGTTATGTGTGAGTGCTGCAGGATCTGCAGTAAGGTGCAAGGATAGGCCTTGGGGATGGGGGTGAGGGGCAGAGGGCTTCTTACTTCAGCCTGAGGAGTTCTGGTTTTATCTGTTTTATGTGTTCGAGTTTTTCATAAGATATCCTTTGTAAATCAGGTTCTGCTGTTTTTGTTTTTGTTTTTGTTTTTGTTTTTTAAACATGAAAATCACTGGTCTGGAGTTCATGAGATTAGTGTTTATTGTATGTGGGGAAAATAGGATCTTCTTTGGGTTTAGGTAAGTAGTGTTAAATTCAAAAGAAATCCAACTGAGTAAATTTAACGCTCCTATTGTTTTTATTCAATGATTTGTGAATTTGGCAGCATCTCTTCTAGTAAATAGTCTAAAGAAGTTGCAAGGAGATATACAAAAGGGAATGTTTTCAAAGGCAGAGACAGGGTGGGACAAAGAATTTAAAAAGAGGGGGAAAAAAGGATTATTTCCTCCAAGGTTATGCCTTCCTGAGACAGGGTGGGACAAAGAATTTAAAAAGAGGGGGAAAAAAGGATTATTTCCTCCAAGGTTATGCCTTCCTTTTGGGGGAACAAACGGGTCTATTGGTTGGAAAACCTCACTGGTGCTGATCAGGAAATTCCAGACTGACTGGTTAAGATTACTCTCCTGGGAGAGTTTGAAACAGTACTTAGGTTAGGTATTAAGTTTCTTTTTTGGTGCTTTGGTCTTAACATAAGAGACTCCATTTTGTGTTTGTTGTCTCTTTTTTAATATTAAGAAAGTAGGACAAGGATAAGAAGGAATCACCCTTTAAACTATTCAAAAGCATACTTTAAAATCTTAGTTGTATTGTCATCTAAAACTCATTTATTCTAAACCAGAATTTTGGTACATTACTTCCAATCAGAGAGTGTTTTTCTCACTTACTTTGAAGTCTTACACACACACTTTGCCTGGGATTCAAATAGACCTCTTTGGCCCACATCCTACAAATGTGTGACTATTAAATGTCTATCCTTCACTGAGAAGTATTTCTATACATCGAAACTCCATAACAAATCAGAATTATGTTAAATTAAAAAGCGTTTTCATAGATTATTAATAAGTGAATGCCTATAATTATAATCTTAGAATTTCATTTATTAAACTTCCTTTTGTCAGTTCATCTAGAGTTAATATTGTTAAGTGCATTTCCCTTGGATTATCTTCAACCATTTTTCTCTTCAACATCAAAACAATTCTGTTGAATTTCTTTCTTAATTACATGACCAAAGTGGTAGAGGACCCTAGAATGCTTGGGTTTTTAACAGGGCAATCTCTCCTTGAATATCCTTTAATTATGGAAATTAGAAGCTTTATAAATAATTACAGGAAAAACATGTTTTCAAATATTTATTTATATTTGGATAGTACATGTAGTTATTCTGAGCTCCAGCCACTCCAAAAATTTTCTATTATTATTTGGAGATGAAACATATTAGTCATATCCTTTAAGGGTAAATATGATTTCCTAAGAAGTAAAACATTTTAAACTGTGAATTCTAGGTATATTTTTGTTTCTGTAAGCAGTTTTAACTGATGGTTTTAACCACAAATATAAACTCCCAAAAAGTGCAGTGATTTGAAGCACATTGTGTTTCTTTCCAATTTCTGAATATTTCCAGAGCTTTTTATCTAATAGACACTCCCTAACACTGGTTTATGTCCTTTTGACACATCCCTGTCACTTTTGGGGTACTTTCTTAAATTTTGGCACAACAGAATGTTCCTGGCTCATCTTGTACTTTTCCTGCTCTAATGTTACCCATTTCTCTATTGATCCCTGGCTCCTTTTAATAGGAAATTCTGTTTATGAATCTAGATCTTGGCACTGGGTATGTTCACTGATGCTGGGGCACCATTGCCTCTAGACTATTTCAGGAGAGAGAGCTGGGATGGGAGGTAAACCAAACAACCAAATGTATATATATATATTTATATATTTTTTATTTTATATATACACATATATATATATACACACACATATAAAATCATGAGTTTGCACTGATCTATCCAGTAATTCTAATCTAACTTCCTAGCCTTTCCCCATTCTATATTTGTATTTCACTTCTCCAACAGTGAGAAATTTGGCTTATAATATCATCACTATATTAATTCATTTGTTCATTGCTACTGTGCATAGAAAGTAGTTTCAGAATTGCTACATTCATAGTCATGGTTGTAGGCAGAGTTCTAAGATGACCCCCAAGATTCCCTGCTCTTCCCCTTGAGTATGGATATGAACTATTAACAGGACCTAACACCCTATGATTAGATTATGTTGAATGGCATAGTTGAGAAAGGAAGATCTTCAGTGGATCCTGTCTAATCCAGTGGGCCCTTAAAAGGATTGGGCTATTCCTGGCAAAAGATATTTGAAATGTGGGAGGGATTTGACCTGAGGGAGAGTCCTTGTTGCTGGCTTTGAAGATGTAAGCAGACTTACATGGGTGAGTTGGATATATAGCTAAGGTGATTTCAGAGCAAAGTGTTGAAGGTGCTGCCTGGTTGCCTCTTGCTGCTCATAGTAATATATGAGAGAATAAAGTTAAATAGATTATTAGAGAGGTACCAGTACTAGAGGATTTAGTTTATTTTGAGCCTATCCAGATGGTAAATAATGTTAAAATGAAGAAATTACTTCTTGAAGTATAGCACAGAGAAGAAACCAAGGGTGTATGTATAACCTTTTGCTAAAACCTCTGAAAGATCATAAGGTCAGATTACTCAGTTATACTAAATAAAGGCTTTTTCAGGAAATTAATGTATGCCTCACAGATTTTCTCAACCAAACCAGGTGACCTCTAGGAAGCTTAAGGATATTACTCCTTAGCCATTTCATCAGGAGTTACAAATAAAGAGGGGATTATTTTGCAAACATTTGCAGGCATGGCTTTTGTTTAATTTAGATTCAACATGAGAAGGATTCTCATTTGCTGGCTTTGAAGATGGAGTAATCCATGTGGCAAGGAAGGCACACAGCTTCTAGATATTGAGAGCAGCCCCCAGCTGACAGCAAGGAAATGGGCATCTCAGTCCTACAATTATGAGGAACTTGGATTCTACCAGCAACCTAGTAAGCCTGGAAGCAGATTTCTGCCCAGAGCTTCCAGAGAGGAATGCAGCCCTATCACCATCCTAATTTCAGTCTGTGAGACCCTAAGCAAGGAATCCAGATGGACTTCTGACCTCCAAAACTGTTAGGGGCTTAAACCACCTCCAATTTATTAGCTAAGTTTGGTGATTTCTTACACAGCATTGATAACTAATACAGTTCTGCAAAAACTAAATGTGCCAGGTAATAATGCAAATACATGAAGAGGTGTTAGTGGTTGTGATCACACATAAGAGCAAGCAGGAGTTGGCTTTCAGTGAGAGGAGGGAATATATTTACATTGGGAATGGTGGGGTTGTGGAGGGCTCATACCCACATTTGTTTATAGGCCATGGGACTTAGGTAGGAAACTGAAAATTCCACCATCTAGTGGCAAGGTCATTAGTTTTGTGTCGGGAGATGTAGTGATGAAGCCTTCAGTATGATAGTAAAGACTTAGAAGCTGTTGAGGGTTGTGAGAGAAAAATGACTAGAAGAAATGTGGGAGTATTAAGGGCTATAGAATGTAGATTTGCAGACGTCATTCTGTAGATTTGTATGATACACTTGAATCTTATTTGGGAGGCTAGATGTTTGAATGGAATACAATGATGGGGGAGGAGGGAGTTATTCCAGAATAAAGATTGGTCATTGTAGGTAAATCAAGAGGACTCTCAGGTTTATGCCTAAGGAGTGTGGTCGATATTGAAAATTAAAAAAAACCAAAACGTTGAACTGGAAGATAGAAAGTTATGTGACCAGTAAATGGAATATCTAGTGCCTAGCACATATCAGCTGAAAAATATGTGTTAAAACAATAAGTATTGGCAATACATGGCTTCAGAAAAGGAACTATTTGTGGTAATGGCAGAGTTAGCCATAGTTGGGGCTGCTAAAAGGTGTTGGAATAAGAGGTCACTGGAGTTGAGTAGATTAAAAAGACTGAATTTATCTCCTGAATGTGTTCAAATGGATTTTAAAATCGCTCAGGAACTAGGAAGACTTGGACTTAAGTCTTTGATTCATAGAAGAAAATGACTAAGAGTATGGATGGAATACAATGGGTTGGCAAACTACAGCTGTGGGCCAAATCCAGCCTGCACCCTGATTTTGTAAATAAAAGCTTTATTGGAAACAGCTATGCCTGTTCATTTACCATTTACTATTGTCTGTGGCTGCTATTGTGCTACAGTGGTAGAGTTAAATAGTTGCAGCAGAGACCGTGTGGCCCACAAAGCTTAAAATACTCATTATCTGGCCCTTTTGAGGGGCCAGATAATGCCCCTCAAAAGTCTGCCAACTCCTGCACTGAAGCTGTAAATGTTTTCTGTAGCAAAATGTATGCACACAGATTTTTTCCTGACAGTTTTAGGAACTTTGGCGATTCCTAAAACAGCCTATGAATGGACTCTGGTGAAGAAGAACTTTTGAATCAAAGTTCACACTGTATTCTTGGCTGCATTTCTTTTCGTCATGTGAGTTGCCTGTTTGTTAGCTCACCATGAGAAAGACATGGGTATTTTCATTTTGGTGGGTCACAGAGCCTCACCTCATTCAGTGACTACAGATGGCACTGCATCAGGGCAACTGTTTTAAAGTTTTTCTTGTGTGATAGCCACAAGAGTGTGTACAGAATAGTACAGATCAGCACACCCTCCCATCTGTGTATCTCCCATCTGTGTGTGTGTGTGTGTGTGTTTAGAGGAAACCAATATTGATCATGGTTCATTAATGTCCTCTCTTTAGGGAAAGTATAACATATTTATGAGAAAAATGGATGTTTAATTCTTCTAGGCTATTTCCAGTTAAGCCTGTTAAATAAAGAAAGGGATTTTTTCAGGAGTGTCTATGTTTAGATGAAGGAGAAAGAGAGAAAAACTAGTTTATTTGATGAAAAACTGTTTTGGTCACTGGCTGTTCTTTAATAGGTGTCACTTTAAAATTTTTTCCACTAATGTTAGCCATAGTACTGAATCTGTTTAGATACATTTAAGAATCCTTAGTTGAACTTGATTTTTGTTATGACTAATTTTGGTCACTGTTTTAACACATGGGTACTTAACATTCCCATTGCCTTTGTCATGCTCCTATCTTACAAACAAGAAACAACATTCATAATCTTTTAGATATTTTACAGTTTAACCTACTATTTGTGTTTGTATTCGGGATACTCAACAGCTAAGGTGAACATATGTCCTTTTATCTTAATATCTTCTGTAATAGGGATCATTTTCTTTTGGTCCTCTTAAAAAATATCCTTTATATTACAAGATGCTATTTCAACTTTAATCAACAAATGTCAGTAAAAGACCTGTTTTCTGGGGCCTGCCATTAAGACCTGCATGGTGTCGGTGAGTTGTTGGGTTGCTGTTCAAAGTACAGGAAGTGATGTTCTAAGCACTGGACAGAGCAGCATCTTTCTGTAGAACCCCTGAGTATGGGCGTGGGAGATGAAAATGGTAAAGTAGGAACTGACTGGGAGGTAAGCAGACTATGCATTAGATTACGGGGCGAAGCAGAGACGTCAGGGGAGATGGGGCTCAGTTAAGCAGAGGAGGAGAATGCACATATGGAGTAGTCTGCAAGACTGAGGAAGCCAAAGTAGTTAGGCTCTAAGTCCTCAGAGTTGGGCATGTATGTCTTGGCTTATTGGGGTTTTCCCTTTATTGCAAATTATGAGCTGTTTTCCTGGTAATGGGGTGAAATTAGACAAGAGAGCTGTTTACTGCTAGGCTTCAGAAATTATTTTTTTTCTTAAATAAGCATAGTCTGACAAATTTGTTTTGTAAAGAGATTACTGAGGCCCCTGATAATACATAATCCTATGTATTATCAGCCAATCAACTAATTATTAGCTTTCAATACCTTAGGTACACAGTGTTGAAGGGACCCGAATTCACTTCTCTGTTCATGGCAGCCTGCCATCATGTGATATCTGATGGGCAGTTCTCAGTTCCCATGAACCATCCATAACTCTCGGCAGTGTCTGATACAGTTGATTACTCCACTTCTTGATATACCTTCTTACCTGACTTCTAATTTACTGTGCTCTCCCAGTTTTCTTCTTACCTCATTGAGTGTTCCTTTTCACTCTGGTTTTGCTGCTCCTTCTCTCATTCAGCCTCCAAATGTTGGGAGTGTCCAGCTCATACTGTTACACTGAACCCTCTTTAGTATTTATATTTGCTTCCCAATTGATCTCATCTGGTCACATGGTTTTGATGTGGAAATGTTGGGCTTCAGAGAAAACCGTCAAGAAAGAGTTCTTGGGATGTCTTTGGTGCAAACAAGTGATTTTATTAAAGCACGGGGACAGGACTTCTGGGCAGAAAGAGCTGCAGTGGGGTTGTGATGGGTGACTGATTACATACAGTCAGGTTGGGAGGGGTCTAAGCAATTTTGGAAACAAGTTTCCAGGGCCCTGAGGGGGCTAAGAAAAGGTCATTTATTATTGTCTAGCAAACCCTCCGTCATGAGACCTTCAGATGTATAGTGGGCCACATGCTTGGAGGATGATTACTAACATATATCTTGGGGGGTGGAGATATAAGAAGTTTCCAAAGGAATTTCTTTATGTTTAAAGCAGACTCACAGGATCCTAGGGGGGTTAGGATAATGTTAAGATTGCCTTTTGCCCTTAGCAAAGTGTCAACATTTAGGCAGCTGAGCCCCCAGGGGAAGGTCACTCTGCCTGTTTCAAGGGCTTGTGAATGGGTTGTAAGTTGTAAGAAAATTTAATTTTTCCTTTTGCCTTTGTTTCCAACATCGGTTTTAAATGTCATGTATAGACACTGATTACTTACAATTTATGTTTCTTGACCTGTCTTTTCACCTGCCCAGTATTACCAACTACTTACTTCACAGTCTCATTTGGATGTATAATAGGCATCTTAACCTAAAATACGCAAAAAGGAAATTGTGACTTTTCTTTCTAGACATCCTCTTACTGCAGGCATTTGTATCTCAGTAAATGGCGTCACCACTCACTAGCTGATCAGCTGAAACACCTGTGAGTTCTACTTGACTCCTCTTTCCCTCAAACCTCACATCTGCCCCATTATCCCAACATGTTTTGCCAACAGAGCTTTATGAATAAAGCTGCTGTAAACATTTGCATGTAGGTTTTGCATAGGCATAAAATTTTAAATCAGTGGAGGTAATACCCAGGAGTGTGGTTGCTGTGTAACATGGTCAGACTAGCCAATATCTTTCAAAGTGGTGGTGCTGTTTTGTATTCCCACCAGCAGTGACTGAGAGGTCCTGGTGCTCTGCCTCCTTGCCAGCAACTGGCGGTCGGTCGGTGTCCGGTGGTTGGAATTTAGCATTCTTATAGGTCTTTAATGGCAGCTGGTTGTTTTAATTTGCATTTCCTTAAAGACTAATGATGTTGAACATCTTCTCATACTATTTTTATTGCTATCTTTATTTTATACATTCTTTTGGTGCAGTGTCCATTTAATTTCTTTTTCCTATTTTGGGGGGTAGGGAATATTTGTTTTCTTCTTGTTCTTGAGAGTTCAAAAAAATATTCTGGGTGTATATCCTTTTTCAAATGCATGACTTGTAAATATTTTCTCCTATTGTGTGGCTGGTCTATTCATTTTCTTTGTAAAAGTTTGTAAAATTTTGATGAAGTTCAGTTTATCAGTTTTTTCTTTTAGGGATCATGTTTTGGGTTTTGGTCAGAGAACTTTGCTGAACTCAGAGTCACAAAGATTTTCATCCATTTTTCTTATAGGAGTCTTACTCTTTAACGTTCTGCACTGATTCTGTGATCCATTTGAGCTGATTTTTGTATAGGGAGTGAGAAATATGTCAAGGGTTTTTTTTGGGGGGGGGAGGCATATAAATGACCAGTTATTTCACTATCATTAGTTGAAAAGACTGACTTTACTGAATTGCCTTTGCATATTTGTTCAAATATAAATTGATGATATTTGAAAAAGTTTATTTTGAGACTCTCTATTCTGTTCCATTGCTATGTGTATACCCTTTCACGAATATCACACTGCCTTTGTTACACCTTTGTAGTATGTCTTAAAATTTGGTAGTGTGAGTGCTCTTTGTTCCTTGTTTTAGTTGTTTGGGCTATTTTAGTTTTTTTTTTTTTTTAAGTTTATTTATTTATTTATTGAGAGAGAGAGAGAGAACGAGAACAGGCAGGGGAGGGGCAGAGAGAAGGAGAAACAGAATGCCAAGCAAGTCTCTGCAGTATCAGTGGGGTCCATGTGGGGCACAAACTCATGAACCATGAGATCACCTGAGATCAAGCCAAGAGTTGGATGCTTAACTGTGCCACCCAGGCGCCCCAGTTTCTTTCTTTGTTTTTTTTTTTTAAAGTTTTTATTTTAATTCTGGTTTGTTAACATACAGTGTTATATTAGTTTTCAGGTGTTCAATATAGTGATTTAACACTTCTATACAACACACACATCTCAAGTGCACTTTCTTAATGCCCATCACCTATTTCACCCATTCCCCCACCCACCTGGTAACCATCACTTTATTCTCTATAATTAAGAGTCTGTTTCTCGGTTTCTCTCTCTTTTTTTCCCTTTGCTCATTTGTTTTGTTTCTTAAATTCCACATATGAGTGAAATCATGTGGTATTTGTTTTTCTCTGACTTATTTTGCTTACTATTATACTCTTCAGCTCTATCCATTTTGCTGCAAATGGCAAGATTTCATTCATTTTTATGGCTTAGTAATATTCCAGTGTGTGTGTATGTGTGTGTATCAATCACATCTTCTTTATCCATTCATCAGTCACTGGACACTTTGGTTGCTTCTGTAATTTGTCTATTGTAGATAATGCTGCTATAAACATAGGAGTGCATGTGTCCCTTTGAATTAGTGTTTTTGTATTCTTTGGGTAACTAGTGCAATTGCTGGATCATAGGGTAGTTCTATTTTTAACTTTTTGAGGAACCTCCTTTTGTTTTCCATTGTGGCTATATGGGTTTGCATTCCCACCAACAGTGCACAGGGGTTCCTTTTTCTCCTCATCTTTGCTTGCTAACACCTGTTGTTTCTTGTGTTGTTGATTTTACCCATTCTGACAGGTGTGAGGTGATATCTCATTGTAGTTTTGCTTTGGGGCTATTTTAGTTTCTTTTTCATACACATTTTAGAGTCAATCATCCTGTTTATATATGCAGAGAACACTGCTGTGATTTTTTTCAAATTATTTTGAATCTAAAGATCATTTGGAGAGAATTGACGTCTTAACTGTTTGGAGTCTTTTCTATCAACAACAGTATATCTCTTTTTTATTTAGGTCTTCTTTTTTTTTTTCTTTTATCAGGTTTTATTGTTTTTAGCATAGAGCTCCTAAACAGATTTTATTAAATTCATACTTAATTTACACTTAAAATTTTCATTTTTTAAACACATTATAAATGGTATCACTTAAAAATGCCTAGTAGAATTGGCCAGTGTAGCTTGGAGTTTTCTTTTTCCTGTTTTCAAAAATTTAAGCTATGAATTCCATTATTTGATAAGTACAGGGCTATTCATGTTATTTCTTTGTTCTTGGGTTGAGATATGATTGTGACTTTCATGGACTTGGTCCATTTCCTCTTAGCAAATTTATATACATAGAATTAATAGTAATATTTCTTTAGGGTCATTGCTCATATTTTTTCTTTTTTTCCTGATTTGGCAATTTGTGTCTTCTCATTTATCTTGGCATTTGTCTCATTTATCTTGACTAGATGCTTTTCAATTTTATTGATTTTTTTCAAAGAGCAAATTTTTTTTTATCTCATTCATTTGTATTTCTTTTTTTTAGTTCTGTCTTCAACATTGATTTCTATTCTTACACTCTTCCTTTTGCTTGCTTTTCCTATTTCTTTTTCTAATTCTAGTATTTTAAGGTGGATGCTTTAATTATAGACTTGTTTTATCTTTTTTTTAATGTTTTATTTATTTTTGAGAGAGAGAGAGAGCGTGAGCAGGGGAGGGGCAGAGAGAGACGGCGACACAGAATCTGAAGACAGGCTCCAGGCTCTGAGCTAGCTGTCAGCACAGAGCCCGACGTGGGGCTCGAACACACGAACCGTGAGATCATGACCTGAGCCGATGCCCAACTGACTGAGCCACCCAGGCACCCCTTATCTTTTCTTTTTTTAATTCTTGTTTTAATGTTTATTTAGTTTTGAGAGAGAGAGACAGCATGTGAGTGGGGTAGGGGCAGAGAGAGAAGGTGACACGGGATCCCAAGCAGGCTCCAGACTCTGAGCTGTTGGCACAGAAACCCAATGTCAGGCTCAAACTTGTGAATGGCCAGTTCATGACCTGAGCCAAAGTCAAAACACTCAACTGACTGAGCTAGCCAGACACCCCTTGTTTTTTTTTTTTTTTTTTTTTGGAAGTATTTTTTTAATTTTTATTTTTTACAAATAGTTTATTGTCAAATTAGTTTCCACATAACACCCAGTGCTCATCCCCACAAGTGCCCTCCTCCATGCCCACCCCTCCTCCCCCACATCCACCAGTCCTCAGTTTTTGTCAGCATTCAAGAGTCTCTCATGGTTTGCCTCTCCCCCTTTCCCCCACCATTTCCGCCCTTCTTCTCCCCCTTGGTCCTCTGTTAAGTTCCTCCTAATCCTCCTATACGTGCACACATATGATATTTGTCTTTCTCTGCCTGACTTATTTCGCTCAGCATAACACCCTCAAGGTCCATCCATGTTGCTACACATGGCCAGATTTCATTGTTTCTCATTGCCATGTAGTATTCCATGGTATAGATAAACCACATCTTCTTGATCCATTCATCTGTTGATGGACACTTAGGCTCTTTCCAGGTTTTAGCTATTGTGGAGAGTGCTGCTATGAACATTGGGGTACATGTGCTCCTATGCATCAACATTTCTGTATCCCTTGGGTAAATTCCTAGCAGTGCTATTGCTGGGTCATGGGGAGTTCTATTGTTAGTTTCCTTAGGAACCTCCACACTGTTTTCCAGAGGGGCTGTACCAGTTTACATTCCCACCAACAGTGCAGGAGGGTGCCGTTTCTCCACATCCTCGCCAGCATCTAGAGTTCTCTGATTGCTCATTTTAGCCACTCTGACTGGCGTGAGGTGGTATCTCAGTGTGGTTTTGATTTGTATTTCCCTGATGAGGGACGCTGAGCATCGTTTCGTGTGTCTGTTGGCCATCTGGATGTCCTCTTTGGAGAAGTGTCTGTTCATATCTTCTGCCCATTTCTTCACTGGGTTTGTTTTTCGGGCGTGTAGTTTGGTGAGTTCCTTGTAGATTCTGGATATCAACCCTTTATCTGATATGTCATTTGCAACTATCTTTTCCCATTCGGTTGTTTGCCTATTAATTTTCTGGGTTGTTTCCTTGGCTGTGCAGAAGCTTTTAATCTTGAGGAGGTCCCAACAGTTTATTTTTACTCTTAATTCCCTTGCTTTTGGGGATGTGTCAAGTAAGAAGTTGCTGCGGTGGAGGTCAAGGAGGTTGTTTCCTGCTTTCTCCTCTAGGGTTTTGATGGTTTCTGTCTCACGTTCAGGTCCTTTACCCATTTTGAGTTTATTTTTGTGCATGGTGTGAGAAAATGATCTAGTTTCATTCTTCTGCATGTTGCTGTCCAGTTCTCCCAACACCATCTGTTAAAAAGGTTGTCTTTTTTCCATTGGATATTCTTTCCTGCTTTGTCAAAGATTAGTTGGCTGTATACTTTTGGGTCCACTTCTGAGTTCTCAATTCTGTTCCATTGGTCTATGTGTCTGTTTTTGTGCCAATACCATACTGTCTTGATGATGACAGCTTTGTAGTAGAGCTAAAGTCTGGGATGGTGATCCCTCCCGTTTTGGTTTTATTTTTCAGGATTACTTTGGCTATTCGGGGTCTTTTGTGGTTCCATACAAATTTTTGGATAGTTTGTTCTAGTTTTGAGAAGTATGCTGGTGCAATTTTGATTGGAATTGCATTGAATGTGTAGAGTGCCTTAGGTAGTAATGACATCTTAACTATATTTATTCTTCCTATCCATGAGCATGGAATGTTTTTCCACTTCTTTGTGTCTTCTTCAATTTCCTTCATAAGTTTTCTATAGTTTTCATCATACAGATCTCTTGTATCCTTGGTTAGGTTTATTCCGAGGTATTTTATGGTTTTGTGCAATGTGAATGGGATCAGTTTCTTGATTTCTCTTTCTGTTGCTTCATTGTTGGTGTATAAAAATGCAACGGATTTCTGTACGTTGATTTTGTACCCTGCAACTCTGCTGAATTCTTGGATCAGTTCTAGTAGGCTTCTGGTGGAGTCTGTCGGGTTTCTATGTAGAGTATCATGTCATCTGCGAAGAGTGAAAGTTTGACTTCCTCTTTGCCAATTCTGATGCCTTTGATTTCCTTTTGGCAGACACCCCTTGTTTTAAATAGAACAATGCAGTGCTATAATTTTCCATGTAAGCATTGCTTTAGCTGCATACCACAAATTTTGAGATATATTTTCATTTTCATTCAGTTCCCTTGGAACTACCTCTTTTACTGATGGGTAATTTAGCAGCATAATATTTAATTTCCAAATATTTGGGGATTTTTCTGTCATCTTTCTGTTACAAATTTCTAGTTTAATTCCCTTATTGGAATTTAAGCACATTTAAGTTTAATGTAATTATTGCTATGGTTGGATTTAAATTTGGTGAGGCTTGTTTTGTGATCTAGAATATGATTCGTCTTAGTTACTGGGCTGTGTGCACTTGTGAAGAATATGTATTCTGCTGTTGGCAGGTGTAGGGTATGCTGTTTATGTAAGGTTAGATCAGTTCATGGAGTTGTTGTTTTCTATATCCTTGCTGATTTTGTCTGTGCTTATTTTTTCAATAGTATTTTCAGTTCTTTCAGTTTTAGCTTCATCTCTTGAAACTGTGTTGTATTGGGTGCATATACACTTAACAATTGCTATGTCTTTTTGATAAATTAATCCTTTTATAATTATATAATGTCTCTCCTAATCTCTGGTGATTTTTCATGTTATGATTTCTACCTTGTATGATACTAATATATTCACTCATACCTTTTTTTTTTTTTTTTAGTGTTTATTTATTTATTTTCAGAGAGTGTGAGTGAGCTCAAGTGCCAGAGGGGTAGAGAGGGAGAGGGGGGAAGAGAGAGAATCCCACACAGATTCTGGATTGTCAGCACAGAAGGCTGATGTAGGGCTCAGACTCACAACCATGAGATCATCACCTGAGCCAAGATCAAGAGTTGGACAGTTATTGAACTGAGGTACCCAGGCACTCCTCAAGCTTTTAAAAAGTTATTGTTTGCTTGGTATATTTCTTTTGGTATTCATTTATTCAATAACATTTATTGAGCATCTAGTAGGCAAAGCCCTCATGTAGTTTATATGCCAGTGGGGAGACACGAAAATATACAAAAACATATATTGTATAACAAAATCAGAGAGTAATAAGTTCTATGAAGAAAAATGAAGCAGATTAAGGGGATGGAGAGTGATGAGGGGCTTCTTTAGATAGAGTAGTCAGGGAGATCTCTGAGGGGGGTGGCATTCAGCAAAGGTCTGGATGAAGGATCCTTGAAGGAGCCAGGCACATGGATATCTGAGAAGGAGCCGTGCAGAAAGAGGAACAGCAAATGCAAGGCCCTGAGTCAAGGTGCTTGTTATGTATTTTTCGTTTCTTAATTTTTAATCTTTCTTTGTCATATTTCAAGTCAGATTCCTGAAAGAACTGTAATTGTTAGACTTTGTGTTTTAATGTATAATGGTAATTATTGTCTTTTAATTGGTGTGTTTAGGTCATTTTAAGTTTAATGTAATTATTGATAGGGTTGGATTTAGTTCTTCCATTTTATTATTTTTGGTTCTTTCTGTTCTTTTTTCTATGCTTCATCTTTCCTGATTCCTTTTAAATTATCTGGGTATTTTTAGAATTCCATTTTTATTTACCTGTAGGATTTTAATTATGCTCTTTGTATAGTATTTTAAGTGGTGCTTTTAGGGAACTATAAAAATAAATTACGTATAATTTTCTTAGAATTAATATTTGACCATTTCAAGTGAAAAATAGAAATTGTGCAACCACATAAGCTAACTTTCCCCAGTCCTGATGTAGTTGTTGTATGTTATGTTTACATATGTTGAAAATCCTATCAGGCAACAATAATAATTTTTGTTCTCAACAAAAGTTAAAGGTGAAAAATATTGTTCTATTTACTCAGGTATTTACCCTTTCTTTTGCTGTCCTTTCATTGTTTATATTCCAGTTTCTCTTTGTTATCATTTCCCTTTCACTTGAAGTAGTCTTTCTTTTTTAATTTTTAATTTTGAGATGGAATGCATAAACCATTAAATTTACTCATTTAGTTTATGTTCAGTGGCTTTTAGTATATTCAGTGGTTCTTAGTATATTCATGGAATGTGCAGCCGCCCCCACAATCCAGTTTAGAACACTTTTGTCATCCCCAAAAGAAACTATCAGAGACAATAAAAAGATCAGTGATTGTCAGGGAGTAAGGGACAAGGAGTGATGATGAGGAAGAGCACAGAGGACTTTAAGACAATGAAACTAGTCTGTATGATATGACAGTGAAACTAGTCTATATGATGTTATAATGGTGGATGTGTGTCATTATAAATTGTCCAGATCCATAGAATGTACAATATCAGGAGTGAACCTGAATATGAACTGTGGAATTTAGATTAATATGATGTGTCAGTGTAGGTTTATCAGTTGTAACAAATGTACTGCTGTGATGGGGGATATTGATAATAGAGGGAAGCTATGCATGTGGGAGCAAGGGCTATATGGAAAGTACCTTCCTCTCAATATTGCTGTGAACCTAAAACTGTCCCAAAAAGTAGTAAAAAACAAAATACTCCCTGTGCCTTAGCCAGCATCTCCGACCCTCCCACCTCTTGAAGCCTTGCACAACTACTAATCTCCTTCTGTCTCTATAGATTTGCCTTTTCTGGATATTTCACATAAATGGAATCATACAGTGCGTGGCTCTTTTACTTAGCATGTTTTTGAAATTGTAGCATGTATCAATATTTTATTTCTTTTCATTGTCAAATATCATCCATTGTATGGATACATTTCTCTCTTCTTCAGTTGATGGATATTTGTGCTGTTTCCACTTTTTTCTTATTAGGAATAATGCTTCTATGAGCTTTCATGTACAAGTTTTTGTGCAGAGATATGTTGTCATTTCTCTTAGATGTTTACCCAGGAGTGGAATTTCTGGGTCCTTTGGTAAGTCTGTGTTCAGCATTTTGAGGGACTGTCAGACTGTTTTCCAAACTGTTTATAACATTTTACGTACCCACCAGTAGTGTAGGATGGTTCCAGTTTTCTACATCCTTGTCAACATTTGTAGTTTTCTCATGTTGTTGTTAATTATAACCATCTTCAAGGTGTGAAGTGGTATCTCCATGGTCTGTGTTGACCATCTTTGTGTGTATGTATTAGCCATTTGTAAATTTTCTTTAGAGAAATGTCTGTTCAAATCCTTGCCCATTGTAAAATTGGGTTATTTGTCTTTTTATTATTGAGTTCTAACGGTTTATATATTCTAGATATTTGTCCTTTATGTGATAATATGATTTGCAAATATTTTCTCCTATTCTTTAGGTTGTCTTTTCATGCTGTCAATAGTGTCCTCTGAGGCACAAAAGTTTTAAATTTTGATGAAACTCAACTTATTTTTTCCTTTGTTTTATGCTTTTAGTGTCATTGCCTAATCCACAGTCATGGAGAATTATGCTTATATTTTCTTTTAAGAGTTTTATAGCTTTAGCTTTTACATTTAGGTCTGTGATCAGTTTAGAGTTAATTTTTTTGTGTGGTATGAGGTAGGTGTCCAACTTTATAGTAAATATTCTTAAAATAATAAAATAACTTTTGAATTTCTTAGCTATTCTTTGAATTTCTATATAAAATACATGATCAATTTTCAATTTCTGTCACATTTCTTTTAAAGCAGAGTCTTTTGGTGACAAGTTCTCTTAGTTTTCTTTCATCTTACAGTGTCTTTATTTCACCTTCATTCCCGAAGTACATTTTCTGTACATTTATGTTGACAGTATTTTTCTGTCAGTACTTTAAAAATGTTGGTCCACTGTCTTCTGGCTTTATTTTTGTTAGTAATTATGCAGTATTTCAAGTATCTGTTTTTCTTTATGTAATGTGTTGTTTTTTATATTTGCTGTTAGAATTTTTGTTCTCTATTTTTGGACTTTAGTGGTTTATTATGTGTCAAGGTGTAGGCTTTTAAAAATTTATTTATTATTACTATTATTATTATTTTTTGTTTTGTTCATCCTGTTTGGCATTCACTGAAGTTCTTGGATCTCTAAATTTACCTCCTTCACCATTTTTGGGACATTTTTAGTCATTATTTCTTCAAATATTTGTCTGTACCTCTCTCTCTTCTCCTAAGTCTCATGTAATATGAGTACTAAACTTTTTGATACTGTCTCATAGCTTTCTATGATTCTGCTCATTTTTTCCTGTTAGATTAAATTATTTCTTTTGACCTGTCTTCAAGTTCATTGAGTCTTTCTCAGACATTTCCATTCTATTGGGCCCCTACAGTGAACTTTTTATTTCAATTGTTATATTTTTCAATATGACCAAGCTTCCATTTTTAATAGTTTATTTTTCTTTGCTGACCACTTATATCTTTGCATTTGTTTCAGATGTGTTTGCTTTCCCTTTATGTATCATGGTTATAAACACCAATTTTAAGTCTTTTTAAAAAATGTTGATTACAACATTTAGATCATTTTGTAGTTGGCATCTTTTATTATTTCTTGGGAGCTGGTTAGATTTTCCCGGTTCTTAATTAAATGTGATTAATTTTAGGTTGTATCTTTCATATTTGAATATTGTGTTATGATATTCTGAGTCCTGTCCAAAACCTCTGGAGAATGCTGAATTTTTGTTTCTTTGTCTGTGTGGTTTCTTTTTTGGCTGAGGGTGAGCCTAATTAGATTTAGACTCTAAGTCCTGATCTGCTTCCTATGAGTATTAATTTTCAAAGCATTTTTGTATGCTATTCTGGTTTGCTTCATGTACATGTTACCCAGGGATTCATATGGACCCTGGCTAGTAGGTTTCACACAGTACACCTCAGGACTGAGTGGAGGACTTTTTGTACAGATTTAAAGGATATTTTTCTCCAGATTTCTTACCCTTCACCTTATGATTTTTCCCTTTATTCTCTTTCAGGGATTTCTGTTCTGATGTTGCTGAAAATCACTCTTTTTATGCATTGAGAGGGTGCCCATACTGTAGCTTATGCCTCCTGGCAAAGCTTGACTGGGGTAGAAAAATAAAAATTTCTCTACTCCACAGCAGCTGTTTTCTTTCTTTTTAAAAACGTTTATTTATTTGAGAGTGAGGAAGGGGCAGAGAGAGAGGGAGAGAGAGAAAATCCTAAGCAACCTCCTCACCAGCAATGTGGAGCATGATGTGGGGCTTGAACTTACAAACCATAAGATCATGACCCGAGCCAAAATCAAGAGTCAGACACTTAACTGACTGAGCCACTCAGGCACCCCCATAGCAGCCGTTTCTCTCTGTTGGTGGGAAAAGGCAGTGTAGCTACCCACTGATGGCGTTTTCCCAAATGTAAAGCATAGAGTATCAGAAAGGTTCTATTCTACTTATGTTGGTAGGTGATCTGCTTTCTTGTTAATACTGGCCTACTAGAAAGCATGGAGTGTCAAAAGTGCCACACACTTTTGCTGTCCCATAGTTTGCTGTCATTGTTGCTTCTGGTTCAGAGGAGGCGGCACCATTCCTCTTTGTTGCTGGCTTTTTCCTGGTTTGGGTCAGGAGAGCCAGCAAGTATCTTCTCTGAAGGGCTGCTCCTGTTACCGAGACGACAGCCGCTGTTTTGTTGCTGGCACTCATCTGCTGTAAATGACCTCACGGGGCCACTGCTGGTTGGAAGATGAGAAGCATCACCCCAGAGCCAGCACTTGCCTGGTGTGAAATGAAGGAAATTGATGATTCTTTGCCCTGTTAGGACAACTTCCATTTTTGGTGCCAGCACTGAGGAGAGACTTGGTAGCTTTGTTGCTTGTGCTTGGCTGGCATAGGGTAGGTCAGATCCCAAGAACTTCGTTCCTCAGGCCTTTCATCCCCACCCCTCAGGCCTTTCATCCTATGCCCTCCAGAGTGGAATCTTTCTTTGGAACTTCGTCTGCTCTTGCTCTTAGTTTCTAGTTGTAGACTGCCCCAGAGCCTAAGTCGAGAAACATAGAAGGCAAAAATCATCCCCAGACTACTCCTTAAGACTGAATATCCCCCAGAATTCATATGTTGAAAACATAACCCCCAAGGTGATGGTGTTAGGAGGTGGGGCTTTTGTGAGGTGATTAGGCCTTGAAAGTGGAGCTGTCATGAATGAGATAGTGCCCTATGGAAGTGGCCCAAGAAAACTTTCTTACCCCTTCACCATGTGAGGTTACAGTAAAAGGATGGCTTCTGTGAACTAGAAAGTTCAGACATTAAATCTGCTGGCACCTTGATCTTCAACTTCCCAGTTTCCAGAACTCTGGGAAACAAATATTTATTGTTCATAAGCCACTCAGTTTATGATATTTTTGTTACAGTGGCCCAAATGGACTAACAGGGAAAGATAGCACTCTCTTGTCCTCAAGTCACAGCTCAAGGGAATGTAATGGGTGGAGCTAGATTGCATTCCTGTGTCACATCTATAAGGGAGGCTGGCAAAGATAGAGGCTAACTTTTCCACTTCTCTATGAGAGGTAGTCTCTCTCTTTTACTGAGTCATATTTTGGGGAATTTCCTAAACACAGAAGAGAGTTCATATTCTACATGGCCAGAGAGAATGATGTTATTTATATAGTCACCCATTTACACAACACAGCTGCTTAATTAATTTACAAACTTTGGCTTCATCTGTGGTTGCAGACCAGACCCAGTTCTTTAGGGAAACTTGTTGTCTCTCTCTTTAAAATGTATCCCAAGTCATCTTACCTCCGCACACCTCACTGCTGTGCCCTAGTCCAAGCGACCGTCAGTGTTCAGATGAACCACATCACTGTCTTTCCAGCTGGCTCTCTTAATTCCTCTTTTGACATTGCAACAGGCTTTTCTTCATAGAGCAGCTAGGACATTTTTTTAAGTGTTTATTTTGATATAATTTCAAATTAACAGAAAAGTTATAGCAATAGTACATAGAACTTACACCTTTTTTTCAGATTCATCAGTTGTTAGTATTTTGTCCCATTGCTTTATCTTTCTCCCTCCTCAGCTAACACAAACTCTGTCTCTCTTTTTCCCTCCCTCACATTTATATCCTCCCTCACTCACACTCAAATGTATATGCACATACATTAGAATTATGTGTGTGTGTTTAATATTCCCGAGCTTTTGACATAACTTGCAGGCATCATGTTCCTTTACTCATAAATTCTTCGGTGTGGTTTTCCTAATAACGTATGATCTTTTTATATAACTATGAATTTAGTGTTGATGAAATAGTATTTAATCTCCAGCCCATAGTTATCTCAACAATCTTCTTTATGATTATATGCCCACCAGTTCACTAGTCATGCCTTTTTGTCTCTTTTAATTGGGAATAGTTCCTCTACATTTTGTTAAAAGAAACTTTGGTATATTTGAAGACTCTAAGCCATTATTTTGTAAATGTGTAGAAGTTGTAAATATGTAGCAACAGATGTAGGATTTGATTCTGCCTGTTATTTCTCATCATGAGAGTTTGGGTATGCATTTCTAGAAAGGCTGTTACAGTAACGATATTGGGTCCTTCTTACATCTTCCTATCAGGAAGTACGTGATACCAGTGCATCATGGTATTGGTGACGCTAATTTGACTGACCTGTTTAAGGTAGTGTAATACCAGATCTCTTCCCTAGTTATTTTCTCTTTGTAATCATTCAGCAGTTTGCAGGGAGATTTTGATAGCATGGAAATACCTTGCTCATTACCAGACTTTTCTCTCTGAATTTTAGCATCCATTGATGATTCTTGCCTGGATCAATTATTACCACGATGATTGCAAAATGGTGATTTTTCTAACTCCATCATTCATTTTTTATTTATTAGTTATCATTCTACTGTAAGGAAGAGCTTTCTCTTACTTATTTATTAATATATACTCAGGATTTCTTAATTTAGTAAATGGTTTATAATCTGTTACTTTTGTTATTTATGTTAATGTCCTTATTGTCCCAGGGGAAGCCCCTCAACCTGCACTTTATTTATTCTTTAACAAATCCCCATCATTTTTTGCACTTTCTTACTTTTTGGTACAACCACATGTTCCATGTTCATGTTGTTTGAACAAGAATCAAACATCTCTCCAAGGAGCCTCGTTTCCTGTAATGGAGAACACAATTTAGAAACTAGGATCTCTGTGTTAGGGTTGCTGGGGAGTCATTGCCTCTAGCCATTCACAGCATACAAAGCTAGAGAAGAGCTTACATACACACATACACCTATATTTGTAGCTACCTGTTTGACATCATGGGTTCATACTGATATCCATAATTTCAGTCAAAACTCATAGAGTTCTTTCTAGTCTTTCTTCTTCCCACTTTTGGAACTCCCTTCTTTAACAGCAAAAAAGGCGACTCCCATGGTCCTCAACATATTTCCTCACTTGCTTAATTCTTCATTATAATGAAAGCAGTTTCAGAATTGTTAATGTGTACCACTGCAAAAAAGAAACACATATATTAATTAGAATTCAATATATATTTATGCTTCTTTTGGTCTTTAGCCTGAGAGTATGTATTAGTTTCTTAGGATTACTATAATAAATTACCACACAGTTAGTAACTTAACAGCAGAAATTCTTTCACATTTCTGGAGGCCAGAAGTCTTGGAATCAAGGTATTGACACAGCCATGCTCTGTCCAGTGGCTCTAGGGGAATCCTTTCTTGCCATTTCCAGCTTCTGGTGACTCCAGGTGTTCCTTGGCTTGTGGCAATATAACTCCAGTCTCTGTCTTCATCTTCTCAGAGCTTTCTCCTCTTTGTGTCTTCTCCTCTTCTGACTCTTTAGGGTCATGTTTCCAACTTCCAGTGGTTAGAACATGAGTATTCCTTGGTAGTTAAATGAGCTACCATTTAACCCAGTACAGGGTATACAGTTACTTGAGTTACTACCTTCAGTTTATTCTTTCAGTGTATTTATTGTTCATTTGAAATACAGTAGGATTCGTTTCTGTTTATATTGAATTTTAGGTTTTTCCCAGCCTTATTTGTTTGTTTTTGAATATGCAAAACATCAGTTTCAGAAATCTGATAACAAGTTAATAGATATGGCATTATAAATTGTGATTCTTATTAAGGAAATGGACAGGTGCACTGGAAGAGAAGAACAGAATGGGCCATATAGACTCAGAGATAGGGCTAGGTCATACTTATTTGAATAAGTGGAAAAGCATACTTATTTGAATAAGGCCTTGATTCAGGAAAAAAGCTGGTTGTATTGGAGGAAATGAAAGAAGGCCAGTGGATTCATGTCTGTTGGGGAAGAGGGAGGACAAAATAAGTGCAGTTGTAGAGAAGGCAGGAGCCTGAACATGTGACTCGTTGTAGACTACGTAAAGAGGTTGGAGAGCCATTAGAGAACAATAACTAGTGGTGGTTTTAGAAGTTTATTTTACATATATATATATTTTTTTTCTTTCATAGTTTATTGTCAAGTTGGTTTCCATATAACACCCAGTGCTCACCCCAACAAGTGCCCTTTTCCAAGCCCACCACCTCCCTTCCCCCCTCCCCCAGCCCCATGAGCCCTCACTTTGTTCTCAGCATTCAAGAGTCTCTCATGGTTTGTCTCCCTCCCTCTCCCCAACTATTTTTCCCCTTCTCCTCCCCCATGGTCCTCCATTAAGTTCCTCCTAATCCACCTATACGTGCAAACATATGGTATCTGTCCTTCTCTGCCTGATTTATTTCGCTTAGCATTACACCCTCAAGTTCCATCCACATTGCTACAAATGGCCAGATTTCATTCTTTCTCATTGCCATGGAGTATTCCATTATATAGATAAACCACATCTTCTTGATCCGTTTGTCCGTTGATGGACACTTAGGCTCTTTCCATGATTTGGCCATTGTTGAGAGTGCTACTATGAACATTGGGGTACCTGTGCCCCTATGCATCAGCATAGGTATCCCTTGGGTAAATTCCTAGCAGTGCTATTGCTGGGTCATAGGGGAGTTCTATTGTTAATTTTTTGAGGAACCCCAAAACTGTTTTCCAGAGGGGCTGCACCAGTATACATTCCCACCAACAGTGTAGGAGGGTATTGTTATACACCCTTAAAATTTTATTTATTTATTTATTCTGAGAGAGAGAGAGAAAGAGAGAGAGAGAGAGAGAGATTGATTCCCAAGTAGGCTCTGTGCTTGGTGGCAAGCTCAACACAAGGCTTGATCTCACGACTGTGAGATCATGACCTAAACCGAAATCAAGAGTTGGATACTTAACCAACTGAGCCATCCAAGCACCCCAGAAGTATATTTTTAAAAGACTGTATTGGCTCAGTTGGTTAAGCATCTGACTCCGGCTCAGTTTGTGATCTCACGGTTCGTGGGTTCGAGCCCTGCATCAGGTTCTGTGCTGACAGCTCAGAGCTGGGACCCTCTGTGTTTCAGATTCTGTGTCTCCCTCTCACTCTGCCCCTCCCTACTCGTGTTCTGTCTCCCTCTGCCTCAAAAATAAATAAAAACAAAAAAATAAGACTATATTGATTGCTAGGTGGAGCACATGATGCAAGTATAAAAGTGGAGAGACTAGTGACAGACGTATTTAGTGTGTAATAACAGATAATGTTGGGTTCTACAAGAGTGGTAGTGGTGAATAATGAGAAAAGTAGATAGATTTAAGATGTATTTTGGGTTGAACTGACAGGACTGACTAAGGATTGTATTTAGTTGGACAGAGAGGGTTTTAGGTTTATGGTTATTGTAGTATTTAAGGATGATTCCCACGTTTGTAATTTTAGCAACTAGGAAAGAAGTTGATTGCATATGAAGTGGACAGTAAGAAGCAAATTTCCCTATTAGACCTATTATTATGTTTGAAATGCCTAAGACATGCAAATGGAAATGTCAAGTTGATAGTTAAATATACAGGAGAAGAAAGTGGAATCCAAGACTTCCCTTCTGGTCCCATTACTTCAGTTCATGCTTCCCTACTGCACATCTGTGATCCCCTTTTGTACCCAGTAAATATAACAGATTTCAGGAGTTGACCAGGTGTTGTGGGCAACTTGGACTATAGATGGTCTCCAGGTTTATGTGTGGGTACTCCAGTTCCAATTCATTCTTTCCAGAGAGATACAGTTATTTTCCTTTAAATCATTTAAAGATACACATTTTGCTTCTTATAGCCCAGTTTTATTTTGGACCCTTTCAGAATAAGAGATTTTTTAGTTATTAGGTATTAGGCTCTTTTTTGCCCCATCTGAACATACTGTATGAGGTCACTCTAGCTGACTTTGCACCTAGAAGGGGAATGTGTGTGTATGTGTGTATTTATGTTTGATATGTACTCTGTGTGTGTCAGTTCGTATACCAACATCACATTGTTTTAATTACAGTATTTTTTTTTATTATGTTCTATACTTAGTAGGGCTAATCTTGAATCATTTTAAAGATGTCTCTCCTTTTCTCACAGATTTATTCTTACAGATATATGGTAGAATCAAGATTCTGGACACATTTTTAAGAAGTGTAGATTTTTCCCTTTACCCTCTTCATTTTACCTTGATTATTTGCAAATACTTTCTAGTCTTCTTTTCCATTGAGAAAAGAGTCTTTAAAGAAGGGTCTACCTGTCTCTTATTATGGGTTTTTCCATTTATTTCTAGCTTAAAGAGAGGCTGTCAATTTCCTTTATGTTTCCTTCCTTATTAAGCACCTGTTCTATATAAGCACTGAGTTAATTTCTGGGCAGAATAATTATATGGTGAATTAAACAAAGTGAAATAAACAAAGCATGTTATGAAATAAAATTGATGTAGCATAATATGTTTAATATTATAGTTTAATAAAATAGTGTGATCTTGGGAGGACTAAAAAGTTTAACTTTAAAGCATGATATATCAGTTTCTGGTCATTTTGTTTATTTTTAAATCTTTTTTAAATATCTTTTTTCATGTATTTTTATCTTTTAAGGGTCATACAGCAATGCTTCATACTGGCTCATGGCATCCCAAAATAAAAGGAGAATTTATGACTTGCTCAAATGATGCGTGAGTACTATTGATAATTCATCTAATACATTAATATCTTTTAGTGTTTTCTTTAACATTTGTATTGTTACAAACTTGCCTGTAAAGTAAGAGATAGAGTATTAGGAATCCTGATGTTTATGAATTCTTATTCTTGGTTTCCTTTTTTAAAGTTTTTACTTTTATTCCAGTTATCATATAGTATAATATTACATCTTAAAAAAATTTTTTAATGTTTATTTATTATTTTGAGAGACAGAGAGAGACAGAGCATGTGTAGGGGAGGGGCAGAGAAAGAGGGAGACACAGAATCTGAAGCAGGCTCCAAGGCTCTGAGCTATCAGCACAGAGCCCAATTTTCATTTATACAATATAGTGATTCCACACTTTCATACAACACCTGGTACTTATCACATAAGTACACTCCTTAATCCCCATCACCAATTTCACCCATCCTCCCACCCACCTCCCTCTGGCAACCATTAGTTTGTTCTCTGTAGTTAAGAGTCTGTTTCATGGTTTGTCTTTCTCTTTTTTAATTTCTTTGTCCATTTGTTTTATATCTTAAATTCCACATGTGAATGAAGTCGTGTGGTATTTGTGTTTCTCTCTCTGGTTTATTTTACTTATCATAATACTCTATAGGTCCATTCAGGTTTTTGGAAATGTCAAGATTTCATACTTTTTAATGGCCAAGTAATATTCCAGTGTGTGTGTGGATGTGTATGTGGGTGCACGCGTGCATGTGGGTTTGTGCGTGAAAAAAAGGCACAGCTGGAGGTATCACAATGCTGGACTTCAAGTTAGATTACAAAGTTGTAGTCATCAAAAACTGTGTGGTACCAGTACAAAAATAGACATATAGATCAATGAAACAGAATAGAAAACTCAGGAATAAACCCAAAATTATATGGTCAATTAATCTTTGACAAAGCAGGAAAGAATAGGCAATGGGAAAAAGTCTCTTCAACAAATGGTGTTTGGTGAAAACTGGACAGCACCATGCTAAAAGACAACCTATTGAATGGGAGAAGATACTTGCAAATAACTTACCCACTAAAGGGTTAGTATCCAAAATATATAAAGAACTTATATAATTTAACACCTAAAAATGAATAATCCAATTAAAAATAGAAGACATGAACACATATTTCTCCAAAGAAGACATCCAAATGGCCAACAGACACATGAAAAGATGCTCAGCATCACTCATCATCAGAGAAATGCATATCAAAGCCATACTGAAATGCCAGCTTATATCTGTCAGAATGACTAGAATCAAAAAGATAAGAAGTAATAAGTGTTGGCCAGGATGTGGAGAAAAAGGAACCCCTGTGTGCTCTTGGTGGGAGTGTAAACTGGTGCAGCCACAGGAAAGCAGTCTGGACTTTCCTTAGAAAGTTAAAAATACAATTATTTTATGGTTCGGTAATTGCACTACTGGGTATTTAACCCAAAATACAAAAGACTAATTAAAAGGGATACATGAAGTTCTATGTTTATAGCATGTTTATTTATAATAGCCGAATTATGGAGGCAGCTCAAGTCTCCACTGATAGATGAATGGATAAAGAAGATGTGGTATATGCGTACAATGGAATATTATTGAGCCATAAAAAAGATGCAATCTTGCCACTTGCAATAATGTGAACGGAGCTAGCATATTATAAAGGTAAGCCAAATAAACCAATCAGAGAAAGAGAAATACCATATGATTTCATTTCATATGTGGAATTTAAGAAACAAAAAAGAAAAAAAAGAGAGAGAGAGACAAATCAATGGACTTTTCTCTTGTATTCATTTCTATTAGGTTTTGGAACCAAGATTATACTGGTTTCCTAAGGCAGCTTTCCCTTTTTTTCCCTATTTCCTAGCATCCATGTCCAAGTTCATAAACATGCCTGTAACCTTATGCAACTGTCAAGGTCATCCAACAAGTTGAATTAAAATCCACACCCAGAATTCTAATATAGAAAGTATTTTAGAAGACTTATTTTATTTTTGACTACAGTTTCTCAGATATTTTTGGAAGAAATATATTTAATAAATTTAGAATAAATATTAGAAGTAAGCAGGAGGAATTTAGAAGAAAATGCTTTGATAGAAAAATATTTCAGAAAAGTATCCGTGATGTAATATTAATTGTACTAATATTGTTATACTTCAGTTTAATTGTCAAACCAGTATTTTCCGTTGTAACATTAGAAGATACTCTTTTTTTTTTAAAGAAAAAATTTTTTTAATGTCTTTAATTTGAGAGACAGTGAGCAGGGGAGGGGCAGAGAGAGAAAAAGAGAGAGAGAGATTGACAGAGAGAGAAGAGACACAGAATCCGAAGCAGGGTCCAGACTTTGAGCTGTCAGCACAGAGCCCGATGCGGGGCTTGAATCCACAGACTTTGAGATCATGACCTGAGCAGAAGTTGGACGCTTAACTGACTAACCCAGACGCCCAGAAGATATTCTAAATAGGTTTTAGGTAAAAAAATGATAACCATGGTATATTGGTTACTCTCCATCACACTGAAAAATACACAGTGCTAATTAACACGTGCTTGTCAGGTTATGGTTACCAGTAGTGTAGGAGTAGAGGGGAATCCTGTCCAGGTCAAAACCAGCCTTTCCTGTAAGTCACATACATTATGAATAAGTTTAGATACATTAGGAGTGAAGAACCAGATAACATTTGTGAGAAACTATTCCATTGGAGGTGAAGGTGGTGCTTACTATTTTGTTCTGGCCTCCTGTATGCCCAGTTAAATTATGATGTTAATTTGGAGTATGAGTTGGAGATGCTGGTACCTTAAACTTTTGATTTTATGCATTTCAGTTTTTTTAAAATATTTTTTATTTATTTCTAGGAGAGAGAGAGAGACCGCGTGAGCAGGGGAGGGTCAGAGAGAGAGGGAGATACAGACTCTGAAATTGGCTCCAGGCTCTGAGCTGGCAGTCAGCACAGAGCCCGACACGGGGCTTGAACCCACGAACCGCGAGATCATGACCTAAGCGAAAGTCGGACGCTTAGCCGACTAAGCCACCCAGGCGCCCCTGCATTTCAGTATTAAACACAAACCTGAGATCAGGCCAATTTAGGAATGAAATGAGGAGGAGGAGGGTAATATGGAAATCTTTTTGGTTTTCCTGAGTTTATCAGAATGAAGCATATAATAAGGCAGAGGTTACTACATTATACTTGGAAGTAAATGTTAATGAAAACCAGATGGTACTGAAGATAAAAATGCTTACTTATTCAGAGGAAGTCAGTTCTACTTGTGAATTTATATGATCTGATTTATAATTTGTAGTGCACAGAGTGAAAGTACAAATGATACTACACTAGTGTAATCTGAATCCTTGGTGCAGAATTTGTACTGAGCAGATCGAGCCCAGCACAGGCTCTGTCCATAGGTACTGCTGAGTGAGTCAGATGCTTCCATTATGTACCTGGAGGGTTTTCTATTGCTTACTCAGGAATTTGTATCTCAGAAGAATTTGTTCATATCTATTATAACTACTCCTATATGAAGTTAACAATGAGGAAAAAGCAGAAAAATAATGAAGTGCACGGACAAACATTTCACAGTGAGTGGCTGCAGAAAAATAGACAGTGTTAGGTAAGAATAGCTGAGGAGGTGACAAGACTTCAATGTAATGTCTCCTTTTGAAGTCAGGGGAGGGAGGACATATAAAAGAATAGTTAGGCAGTGGCAGGGCCCGTGCTACTTACGAACAAACAAAACAAAATGGGCACTTAGAAAGTGGGTTTAGGCTGGAGTTAAAGAGGGGGAACTGGTGTATATCACAAAATAGCCACGAGATCCATTTGTAAATACTTGTGAAAAGTGACTCCTAAGTACTGAATGAATCTTTGAGGGCTAGAATTCTGCAATAGCTAGCAGAATTAAGAACTATATATATATATATATATATACTATATACCATATATATATATATATACTATATACCATATATATATATATATGGCAGAATAAGACCAATAGTTACTCCAAGGTACAGTGATCTGAGGAAAAGTCAGGCTGCTCATGTAGTATTAAAAATGTTCACTAGCAATGGCTCAGGTGGGTACAGGGAACATAGAAAAAGAGTTGTTAATGACACTTGCTTGAAAGAATCAGGGAAAGCTTTACACTAGGGTTTGTAATATGTATACAGTAATCTCCCTTATCCACAGGGGATATATCCCAAGATCCACAGTGGACGCCTGAAACCATGGATAGTACCAAGTCCTGCATGTACTATGTTTTTCCTGTACATAATTACCTGTGAGGAAGTTTAATTTATAAAAAAGACACAGTAAGAGATTAACAACAGTAATGAATAATAAATAGAAAAATTACAATATACTGTAATAAAAGTTATGTAAGGGGTGCCTTGGTGATTCAGTCAGTTAAGTGGGTGACTCCGTTGATTAAGCGTCTGACTCTTAATTTCAGCTCGGGTCATGATCTCATGGTCCACAAGTTCAAGCCCTGCATCAGGCTCTCCAGTGACAGTGCAGAGCCTGCTTGGGATTCTCTTTCTCTCCCTCTCTCTCTGTCCCTCCCTCCCTCAAAATAAATAAATAAACTTTAAAAAATTTATTTAAAAAAGTTATGTGAGTGTGCTGTCTCTCTCAAAGTATCTTACTGTACTGTACTCACCCTTCTTGTGACGGTGCAAGATGGTAAAATGCTTACATGATAAGATGATATGAGGTTTCTGACATAGGCATTGTGCTATGTGCATTAAGTTGCTTTTGACCTTCTGATGATATGTTAGAAGGAGGATCATTTTCTTTTGGACCAGGTTGACCATGAGTAACTGAACCATGGAAAGTGAAACTATAGATAAGGAGGGGATTCCTGTATTGATATAAATTTCTTTTGTGGAAAAGTAGGGAAGTGATGAGAGAGGACATGGACTTAGAGAAGAATATGGGGAAATCTTAATTCGGGCACTCTAGGATGTTAGCATATAGAACATGCAAAATATATAGTGAACCACAATTAGGTAATTTTATCTATGAACAAAATAAATAGCCTCATATTAGGGTTTATAATTTACACTGTGAAATGAGTATTTAGAGACATTAAAATCTAGTCCATTTTGTTTTCTTTTGAGCAACTGAGTATTATGAAATGTGTATGCCATGAAAGAATAAAGTTAGGTGGATGCTCTAAATTAAAGGATTCATGGCAAGCATAGAAACCATTTAATTTGTGAACGTTGGTTTGATTTTTTTTCTTCTGAAGGAGGAGAGGAAAGAGAGGGAGGGAAAGAAGGACAAACCAAAAAAAAAAAGACAATAAAGAGACAATTTGGGGGATAATTGGGGAAATTTGGCTATTAGGTGATATGACAGATTAAAAAATTGGCTACAGTTCTTCATCTTTCCTTGTGCCCATGCTCTTTTCAATGTGACTTTGCAGGTACTCCTGTTAAGAAATGGTGACTATTTCCCTACCTCATGATAATGGGCTGGCTCACAGAAGGTGACAGAAATGATGGTGTGCCATTTCTGAGCATAGGCTTGTGAAGAGTTCTTGTGTCTTCCACTTTCTTGGAGCCATAGCATTGCCGTCTTATCAAACTCTGGCAAACCTACTGGAGGGTGAAATATCTGGTGGAGGAGAGTTCAGTTTTCCTAGTTAAGGCCATCCTAGCTTATAGTCTGCCAACTCCCAAATTTGTGAGAGACCCAAAGGTGGATCAGCAGAACTGACTACAGATGCATTAATTAACCAAACTAGGACAGAACCACCCAGCCAAGACAGAATCACCCACCTGACTGGTAGACTCATAAGCATTAGTGTATGCCTATTGTTTTAAGCCATTAAATTTTAGAAATGTTTTGTTAGGCACCAGCTGTTTACTGATACAGATGATATTATTGAATTATGTAGAATCATGGTTATACAGAAGAATGTCTTTGTTCTTACAAGACACCAGCTGATGACTTTAGGTGTGAAAAATCATGTGATAATGCAACTACTTCAAAATGGTATAACAAAAAATAATGTATGTCTGTTTGCATGGGTGTGTGTGTGTGTGTGTGTGTGTTTATCTTTGGAAAGTGAGAGACTGAGAATACAGATGTGACAGAATGTTATGGTATATGGTGTCCATTTGGAAAGGGTATATGGTGTTTATTGTACTGCTCTTTTAACTTGGTTGTAGCTTTAAGCTTTTCAAAATAAAAGTTGGGAGTATCTTCTTAATACTGGCTTATTTGGATGTCGTCCTGTTAGAAGGTAGAGGAGGGAGAGAAAAGTGTTCTCCAGATTGATAAAGCACTTTGAGACTGAAAAATAAAGGAAGTGACTTCATATCATTTACACGGAGATTTATTTAGGGTAACTTACTGACAGGGGGGATCAGCTCTTCTCTGCAAAGTCTGGACCTTAATCCACTAATTTATAGTGATGTGGTGAGGCCAAAGGGTGGGTATCTAAAGTGGCATCATTTGTGTGCTAGAGGGGAGGGAGGGGAAGAAACTATGTTATCTCTACTAGTTATCTAAATGACTTTAGGGAAGATCAGAACAAGCTTTCCTGCATTCCAGTCTGGGTACCCATTAAACTTCCATGGGCCTTGGTACACAAAGGGCCAAAGATGGAGTTAATATTGTCAGCCCTTGTACACATCCATCCCATTCCCACCTTTATTTTCTCTATAGGTTGAATGTAAGGTGGAGTATAAAAAGTCATTATTATAATTAGTTGCATTCTACTTTGATCAAGTTTTTTCTTGGATAGTTTTTCAGTGTATCTTAAGTTTCTACACGTCAGTGCTGACTTGGACTATGAGAACCTAGTATTCAGGTATTGTCTACATTGGATTATAGGTAGCAGGATTTCCTAAATGTGTTCTTAGGAATGCTAGTACCTGTAGGGTGTCCATCAAGAAAAGGTTTAAGGAACCCTTAGAGAATCACAGTGCCAAAAACTATAATAAGTATGTTAAAGATCCTAAGAACTATATTAAGGAAATTTTCTAGACATACTAAAACAACCCCATCTTTCTCCCACTGCCAACAGCACCTGTTACACTCTGGGGGGTTGGTGTTCCCAGGAGTACACTTTGGGAAATGAAGTTACCCCTAGTTAAAGCTTTTCATAGTGGAATTCAGTACGTTATAAAAGTTTTTCATTTGGTGGCAGTTTATAAAGATGTATTATATCAATTAAAATTTTTGGCAAATTTTGGGATGGCATAATAGAAAGAGCATGCAATTTCCAGTCCCAGAGCACTTGGTACTCCACCCGTTGTCATGATGTTGGGTTGGTAATTTACCACTGAATCTCAGATTCCTATAAAATGGGGTAATACTTGATTCACAAGATTATAATCTGGATTTAATGTGTAAATCCTTGTGCATAGTTGCTTTTCATGTGTAGGACTAGCCTTGGAATCATTTGAATTGAAGATTAGATTTTCAGTCTTTAGTTTTTCTTAGTTTCTCTTACAACTATCTCCTATTTGAGAGCATGTGTGGGGCATGTTAGATCTCTCAGGCTTTTGCTGCAAGGCAGATTTCAATTTTTATAATCAATAACATGTGTAAATATAAAATTCTCTAAGGAACCATGATTCATATAAATGGATCCCAGAAAAGTAAACTTTTCTACAATTCAAACTGGTTTTTTTTTTTTCCGTATTTTAAGTATCTTTTCTTTGGGAAACTTAAAAAAAAACCTTTAGCTTCCTATGTTATTAATAAGTGTTTTCAATATCATTTAACATCTTCATAATGTATAAATTATTACAGTGTGGTATAAAATGTCTCACAAAGTCTTGGCATATGTAGGCCTATCTACAGCTTTTAGAGTTCTTGACTGCTATTTTTATATTTTGGTTTTTCCCTTTCTGTTAATCATTGCTTCTTGCTGCTGTTGGTGTGACAGCCTATATAAGTACCTCAGTTTCTCTCAGTTCTTTGTTTCCAATAAACTGTGGGCTTGGGCTGGGGTAGGGTGGTCCAAGTTTTTTAGAATTTGTACACAAGAAGAGGGAATAAGCAATTAGTGTAGTGTATGGTTTTTTTGTTGTTATTGTTAGCACATTAATTTTTGCCATCTTAAGCTTCCGGGAGACATTTTCTTGCTTCCTTTCTGGTTCTGGGTGGAGTTTTGTACTGTCTATGCCTCCAAATAAGTAAGGCGGTAAATATATTTTTAATGGTTCTTTTTTGGTGATTTTCTCATAGAAACAGTGTACTCTTTTTGCATTAGACTTACTGTCGTGATCATTTTGCAATAGATACAAGTAATAAATCATTATGTTTTACATCTGAAACTAATATAATGTTAATTATACCTCAATAAAAGGAGGAAATACAGTGCTTAAGTCCTGCTTCTGCAGTATCTGCTATTGCTTTTATCTAATTTAATTCTTTGATTTTAAAAATTTAATTATTCTTTAATAATAAACTCTCATAGGTTTTCATTTTAAAGCCATAAACATGCTTTTTAAAATATCTGTTTCAACAGCTTTTTAAAAGCTACCAGCATTTTAAAAATTAATAGCTTTGATTTTACTTTATTATGTGGGTAATGAAAAATTCATCTATACATTATTTTTAAAGTGTTTGTTAACAGAAATTTTACATGAAACAGATAACTTTGTTAAAAAGTTAATTAGGATTTAGCACTAGAGCCTAAATCCTTAAAATGTTAATTGCCAATAATGGTGAAATATACTTATAATAAAAGACAAAATTTACTACTTTTTGAAGCTCTTTTTTCTCATGACTTCTGAGAGTATGAGAATCTGTTCTCAAATTACTGTTGTAATTGAGATGTTCACATTTTGGTGTTTGATTTAGCTTCTATTGACAAACTTTCTGTAGGCTTGTATGAAAGAAATATGTACATCTTCTTTTAATTTTATCACAAATTCATTTGGGTTGTGTAAGTTCCTCTTAAAATGGTTTGCATTTACTCAGCTCTGTTTTATTTCTGTTATATTGAGAAACACACAGTAGGTAAAAAGTCTAAGATCTTAAAGTAATAATAATAACCCATTGCAGAGCTGCCAGGACAAATTCTTTAAAAGGTGAAGTTTTGGGGCACTTAGGTGGCTCAGTCTGACTCTTGATTTCAGCTTAGGTCTTGGCCAGGTTCTAAGTTCAAGCCCTGTGTTGGTTTTCACACTAAACCTACTTAAAAAAAAAAAAAAAAAAAAAGGACAAGTTTAGAACTTAGAATTAAGGCTTGTATTTGTCTGCCATTCAGATTAATGTGTGATCATCATAATTTTAAGCCACTGCCTTTAGTTCAACCATAGAGTCTTTAAAGTTATTGTCTGCATTTATAATGTTTGATTAATTATAGAATTTTTGTTGGGGCGCCTAGGTGGCTCAGTTGGTTGGGGGTCTGACTTCAGCCCAGGTCATGATCTTATGGTCAGTGAGCTTGAGCCCCGCATCGGGCTGTGTGCTGACAGCTCAGAGCCTGGAGCCTGCTTTGAATTCTGTGTCTCCCTCTCTCCCTGCTCCTCCCCCACTCATACTCTGTCTCTTGCTATCTCTTAAAAGTGAATAAATGTTAAAAAATTTTTAAAAATAAATAAAAATTTTTCTTCATATTTACATGAGTTAATTTGTCACATTAACTGCAGTTGGATTTGTTTGTTTCTTATTTGTAATCTCTTTTAAGCGGACAAACGTCAATGTTCTCAGTTTCTATCATGAAACATAATATTTTGACACTAAGAATCCTGGAAACATATTTTAATTGAAAAATGAAATTGACAGTTACTGAGAACAATCTAGTGTTTGGAACTCTAGAACTAGTTTTACCTTAAGTATTGCTGAGTCTGTAAAATAGGGCTTTGTATCATCAGATATTTTGAAGTAATTTGAAAATACTACATCAAAAACACCCTAGAGGTTTAAAAAACTGTAATTTTGTTGTAATTCTACAGTATTTTGGTTCTGTGGTAATTTACGGTAATTGGATGCTGGTCTAAAGTAGTAGGGACTAAAGGCAGAGGGGGATTGTCATGCTTTAGAGATGAATTATCTATTACTGTTTACTGGTGACATAATTTGGCCCATTAATAAACCTAATATATATAATGTCTGAAAAAACTAGAGCACAGTATTTTATATTTATTAGTGAAATGCATGTGAAATTATTAGTCATTTGTATCCTTTTTTTAAAAATTAAGATATAATGTCATTTATATTCTCTAACAAAGTAAGCTAACAAAATATTAGGAGGGAAGTTAGACTTACAGAATAGGCAAACATTATTTATAATTAAGTGTTAAATTTTTAAAAAATTTTTTATTTATTTCAGAGAGAGTGAGAGAGGGAGACAGTGTGAGCAGGGGAGGGTCAGAGAGAGAGGGAGACACAGAATCTGAAGTAGGCTCCAGGCTCTGAGCTGGCTGTCAGCACAGAGCCTGATGCGGGGCTTGAACCCACGAATCATGAGATCATGACCTGAGCCGAAGTCAGACGCTTAACCGACTGAGCCACCTCGGTGCCCCAAGCGTTACGTTTTTTTAATGTTTCAATTTATTTTTGAGAGAGAGAGAGAAAGAGAGCGTGCGCACATGTGAGCGAGCAGGGGATGGCAGAGAGGGAGACAGAATCTGAAGCAGTCTCCGGGCTTTGAGCTGTTAGCACAGAGCCCAATGTGGGTCTCAAACTCGTGAACGGCGAGATCATGACCTGAACTGAAGTCGGACTTAACCAACTGACCCACCCAGGTGCCCTAAGCATTTTAATTTTATATGCATTTTAATTTTCAGGCTTTTATTATGTTTGAAAAGCCTTTGATTTATAATTTTCCTAGTACTTTCAACTCCGTCAGGTATGTTTTTTATCATACGCTTACAGTAAATTTTATCTCATATCTTCAGGAATTATACAGATATTTAATGTCACATTATTCTTGATCTATGTTTATGTAATTTTTATGCAGAATGTTGCTAATGTGTATCGTATTGCTATATGTAACAAGAATAAGGTGTTCACACCTTCAAAAATGAAGGAAAGTTTGATTAAGTCCAAGTTTGTTACATTTTATTTGTATCCTTTTCACAGTTGTTAATGAGTAACTTATTCTGGCTGTAGGAATATTGATGCTGAACAATAATGTAGGAATTATAAACTATGGAGAGTGGTCTTTAATATTTATCTTGAAATCCATATGAAACCATTGTTAATTTCATTAATACATCTCTGTTACATCAGTCAATATTTAAGATATTTATTCATTTCTGTAGTTATTTTTAAATAACTACAGAATGTGGATGTCTCCAAATTTGAAGGCTCTGCTTGTTCACCGGTGTCCTTAGGTGTGCATTAACTGAGAGTGTGATAATGGAGAGTAGTTTGAATTTCTTCTGGGGATTTCTAGGTCACCAATGTAGCATCAGTACAAGCAGTCCACTCCATGCATGACTAAATGAATCCGCATGTATGACTAATATGCCAGCACTCTCGTGGTGTGTGGTGGCCCTGTTGGCCATGTATGGAGTACTTGTATATGAAGAAGAATGTTATTCCTGTGAAAATTGATGTATTGAATGGAGTTGCAGGAATGGAATTAAAGGTTTTTGCATATTGTGGATTTTGCTGTTGTTAACACTCGTAATTAAAATGTTTGTTTTGGTTCTCCAACTTTTCCTGAAATACTTGGCTACAAGTGCTTTTTCTTTTTTAAATTATCTTTTCCATTTCTTTTCCTAAGTTTCTGTAACTACTTGGCAAATTTATATGTGTTTTGTTTCTGGATCTTTGCTGTTATGCCAGAGAAGCCTGTTGAATCCATTTCCAATTTTGAAAAAATTGTCACCTCATCTTTTCAGCTTTGTATTGACAGAGTTCATGAAGTTAGGGTGGCAAGTTAACAGGAACTTTGCAAGGAAGTGTGAATAATGATTTGCCCTTTTCAGTTGCCTCTTTCTAAATCTTGTAAGTTTACATGACATTGTAAAACTATTTCTGTCTTATAAACTGCCCTTTCTTGTGATAATACTTCTAAAATGTGCCTTGATGAAAATGTTAGCTTTTGTTACTGTTTAAGAAGTGCTCCAAGTAGAAATAGTTTACTTTTCCCTTGATAACACTTTTTTTCATTATTATAGTAGTAATAGACTAAAATAGAAGGATCTCATAAATTACTAATTACAGGCCTTAATGGGTTGCATTCTATTAATTAGAATAAAATAAATGATATTTTTGGAAAGCTGTACTAACCTTTCAATATGACTAGCACAGACTTGTTTAACGACACTTCATATAGTCTTTTAGGTCTTGCAATATCAGTCAATAGCTGTGTCTTCATGGAGGAGATGAGGTTCGCTGATTATATTTCAACAAAAATTTAGTTACAGAGCTTTATGCTTATATTAGAACAGGGCAGAGGTAGGGCAGCTTCTGGTTTGTATTACAAAACTATGTTATAGTTAGCATTTTTTATCTTACCTAGACAGTCTTATTATATGTCCCACATAGGCTGAAGATAATTCTTTTTTGTAATCCATTATGTAATTAATTTTTTCCACAGAAAAATATATCATTTGCAAATACACAGCTTTTAACATTCCAGTGTTTTTTTTAACAAACCCATTGGTTTTTCTATTAACCAACAAATATTTATTGACAACCTACTATGTGTGCTCAGCCTCATCAAGACTGTGGATAAATGAAGTAGTTCTTGCTCTTAAAGAATTTATAATATAGTGAAAACACTTACACAAGTAAGCAATTAAAAATAAATAGCTAAGTGAATAATTAAAAGCATGCAAGGTGCTGTGAAGGAGCAATTTATAAGGAAGACCTAAAGTAGACTGGAGAGTCAGCAAGTACTTCTCTGAGGACATAATGTTTAAGCTGAGATATGAAAGGTGAATGGTTATTGGCATTGAGAAGAGGATGCCATTCTAGACAGAGGAGACATTACATTGAAATACCTATTATGGGAACTGACAGAAATCAACATCACTAAAATAGAGCAAGATGGAGAGCAGCATGAGATGAATTTGCCGAAGTAGGTGGAAGCCAAACCAGACAGGGCCTTGTAGACCATTTTGAATACATTTGGATTTTATTCCAAGGGTAACTACATACAAGAGGTTAAAGGATTTTAAGCATGACAGTGACATAATCAGATTTAAATTAAAAATAATTACTCTACCGTCTTTATGGAGAGTAAATTGGATGGGCAAAGGTGAGGGCAATTATAACCATATTCTAAAACTTTTATAATGAATAACTTCATACTGTTAGGTTAAATGGTTCTTTTTTCTGACTGGAGAGTTTTCAAATATGGAACGTACTCCCATCAGTAACACTGTTCATCATATGTAGGGAACCTGGTCTTCATCCATATGCTACTCACCCCTGAAGTGAGAATCACTGAGCTATTGCAGCTCTTACCTACTTTTGCCAATAGGAAACTTGAGCCTCAGAGAAGTGACATACCCAAGGTCACATAGATAATTAGCCAGGGGCAGAGCAAGCACCTCAACCCACAGTTGTGAATATCTTTTAGAGACCTTTTCACATAATTTCTCTTGGATCTAGGAAACTAGCATCATCAGTTAGAATGTATTTACTATGGTTGGCTATTGGATAACATCAAATATATGTGACAGATTCTCTAATGTAAACACATTATATGGGAGACAATGCCAAATGAAACAGTGGTTTGTAACAGCAACTTTCATAGTGTGATCTGTAGACCCCTGGAGGTCTTTGAGATCCTTTCAGCTGGTCCACAGGGTTGGAATTGTTTACATAGTAACACTAAGGCATAATTTGGCTTCTTCATTGTGTTGACATTTGTGCTGATGACACCACAGCAATGGTGGGTGAAACTGCTGATATCTTGGTCTTCATCAAGTCAGTGGCAAGAAACTGCATTAGTAATCTTTGTATTTACTGCTACACACTCCTAATTTTTTTTTTTTTAAAGCTGGTTTTACTTAAGAGTGTTGCAGTGGCAACAGAGTATTTAGTAATCATTGTATTTACTGCCACATACTCATAATTTAAAAAATCTAGTTTTACTTCAGTATCTTTGATGAAGCAGTAAAAATTATTAGTTTTATTAAATCCCAACCTTTGAGTACATCTTTACTATTCTGTCTGACAAAGTGGGGGACAAAATATCAGAGTGTGCTGGTTATCTGGAGGATAAGTCCCGTTTGACTCAGCTGTGAGGTAGCTGCTGGTTTTTCATGAAGCATCATTTTTACTTGAAAGGGCTATTGACAGACAAATTCTGGTCATTCAGACTGGGCATTTGGTAGACATTTTATCAAAAAATGAACTAAGTCATTTGTCATTTTAAGGAAACCAATTGGAAGTATTTGTCTCCATTGATAAAATTTGAGCCTTTAAAGAAAATGTAGAACTTTGTAAATGCTCCTTTGAGCTTGACAGCTTCTCAGTACTTAAAGATTGTTCTTTTTTTTTCCTTTAATGAGATCATTTGTCACATTAGTGTTTTTTTTTTCAATTGTACAATGAATGTATCAACATTTTGAGGACTTGCATAAGCCATTGACCAATAGTTTTCTTTTTTCATTTTTTTAATTGAATAATGAAATGTTCACACACAATGCCACATTAGTTTCAGGAAATGGCTGAAGTAGTTTCAGCTCATGTTACAAGAATGTGTATAACTAAAGGATCCATTCAGAATACATGATTGATCTATAGATTTTAATATGAGTATAAAAAGTATATTGTCATGGTTTTGGATTCTATGCTGCAACTAAAATTCACAAAACTACCATTTGTTAAGTTTTGGCATAGTATCACAGAATATCTACAACTATCTGAAAGGACTGTTAAAATATTATTTTGTCCCACTACACATCTGTATAATAGATTTTCTTGTGACTTAACCAGAACAACATATATAATAGATTGAATGCAAAAGTGTTAAGTACTGTTCTCTACTAAGCCACACTTTAAAGTGACTTGCAAAAATGTTGAACAATGCCACATTTCTTACTATATTCATTTGGGAAAATGTATTTTCATGAGACATTTTGGTTTTCACTTTTTTTTGTAAAAACTGTCATGTAATGAGTTTATAAATATTCTTAATTGAGTTAATAAATATTAAAAATTTTGTTTTGATACCTATTTTGGTAAACACCTATTGGTATAATACACATAAACAGAAGCTCCTTATGATATGTGAACAGTTTAATGGCTATGCATTTTGTTAAATTGCCATTCATTACCATCTTTAAAAGATTTCCTCGCCATAATGCTTAGTTTAATTCTACGGGTGACATGTGATGAAAAGTTCTATGTTTCTTCAAAAGATCTAGATTTCTTCAAAATATGTAACTCAGCATTTTTAGCAACTCATATTGGGCTTCTGATTAGTGTTAGTCTAGTGAGATTTAGTATGTAAGCATTGGCAGAAAAATTGCTATTATATCTTAAAAGCTCTATGTTTTTTCATATCATTCAGAGAATTTACAAGATAAATATTTGTACAACTTTGTAGGTTTGTTATAAGCTTTAAATTTAATAATACACAGAAAGCACAGCACCGGGCATATAGTTAGTGTTCAGTGCAAGTTTACTTCCACTTATTCTGTTTTTGTTTTTGTTTTCCTTCACCCAAGTGTACTTAAAGTATACAAGGTCTGGTTTGATGTTACTGTAGTACGAATCTTGGACCACCAATCAACTCAACATCTGTCATCTGCTACGTGTTAGAGCAATCTGTTAGTCCACCCCTGGACTGGTGTCCTTATCTGTTAAAAAAAAAAAAAAAAGTCTTTGACTACATTTATTCTGGCTTTTCAAGAAATGCCAGTTATCCATGTGGAGAACAATTCTAAAACTACAGAGAAGTAAGTTAATGCTAAATAGATTTTGATTAGGAAGACAGAGTGAAAACAGTGGGTGATTAAAATATATTTACTGTGGGAATGCTGGAAGAAGAGGCAAAAAGGGAGTTGTACAGAAATGAAACAGATGATGTAGGTTAGCATTTGGTGGATCTTTTCTCCATAGCTCAAAATTTTTCTTTAGTTAGGCTTAGCAAACATTTATTTTACATCTATTGTTGTGGGTCAGGCCCTTCATTAGACACCATGTTTTGAACCGATTGCCTCAGAAATATAACAGAAATATATACAACATGGTGCTTTACTCTCCTAGATACTTCCTAGTCTCTTGGGATCATTGGGCACCTATAACACTATGTTTTACAGCAAAGGGCTAGCAGGTGGCTCATTTTGAATTATTTCTTCAGAGGAACATGAAGTCCTCTTTGCTAAGAGACACAGATCCCATAATGCAACAGCAGGATTTTCCCAGGTTTTCAGCCTCAGAGTTAGTTCAGATTCACCTTGGAAAGAAAGTTTTTTCTAGATAGGATTGGTACTTGAGTTTTCAATAAGCAAGTTATAGTTATCAATTTCTCAATCTTTTCCTATTTCAGAATAACCCCATCTTTGCTTTTACAAAAGCTACTTTAAACCAACAGTTGTAAATTCCAAGAGCTGGTGTAAGGGGAAGAAAATAGCCTTTTACATATGTTATCAGCCAGGAGCTTTATATATTGTGTCTCACTTAATCCTGCCAAGCATTGGGTCAAAGAAGAAAGTGACTTGCTAGGTCACATATCTATTTAGGAGTGGAGTAGGGATTGGAACTCATGTCTGGATCCATTATACCACGTCCCCTCACTAGCTTTAGTTACCTTATGCCCACAACAATAATCTGTATCCTGTTTTTTTTTTTTATCTTCCTTCAGAAGAGATGGTTACATGGCAAAGCTGATCTTGGGGTAGTGACGTGTTTTCCAGACTGCATTGTGAGACCCTTTTTGAGTTATGACCAGTATTTATTTTATTTTATTTTATTTTTTTACAAAGTAGAGTAGAAATTGTCAGACTTTGTCACAGTTAGTTTCCTGAAATCCTGGCTTCAATGATATGTGGGAGGGAAGTGTGGGGATAAGTAGGTATGTATATGTGCTAGATCTTCATATAGTGTATTTCCTCCTATGGGAAATCATTCTCTTTTTTGGGTATAAGATATACCCAAAAAGTCATGAGTTGCTTTTCTCCAGGCTTAACAAACATTACATTTTTCTTTTAATTATAAGGCAGTAAAATGTACAGCATGGACTCTGGAGTCAAACTATACAGTCTTGAATCCAGGCTCTGCATTTACTAGTTGTGTGACTTTTGGCAAATTATTTTGTGTGTTTGTACCTCTGTTTAGTCTTCTGTACATGTGGTTGAGCATTAAATAAATTTATATCCCTAAAGTGCTCAGGATAGTGTCTGTCTCGTAGTAGTACTCTATACGTTATTTGCTGCTATTTGTGTTGTTATTGTTAGTGTTGTTGAAAAGTTTGTATATTTCGTAGAGAGATTATGGACATATTGCTCTAACAACAACCTTCCACAGTAGACAGTTGATTCATTTGGTTAATTAACTTGCAAACCTTTCATAAGCTACAAGAATGCTAACTTTGCAACTGGTTTAGTGCAATACCCCTCTTATTTATGTATTCAGAGTGTTCCTATGTGGCCAACGCTACCAAAGAAAGCTAAGATAGCTACTAAGTCATGTAACAGTTTAAGGGTCATTGTGAAAAATTGTGAGCCTGACTCTGCCAGATCTTGGCCTGTGAAGAACTGGCTGGCTTCACAGGCTGATTTAATCTTAGTCATAGGCCATGGTTGCTGGCTTATAAAATATATGTGTTAGAAGTCTAAAAATGTACTATGCCTAGGTCCACCTGTCTCAAGCTCTGTGACAGGTTTCAAGGAAGATGTTGCTTAGATGATCAAGGGAGGCTTCACAAAGGAAATAATATATGATTTTGTGATGAAGGATGAATAGAAGTCTTCTAGGAAAGTATTTAAAGGGAAAATAAGTTTAGGCACCAGTAAGATATACCAAGCTCTGAAGCCTGGAAGTCTTAAAATGGGCATAGAAAGGCAAGAATAAGCAGAAGCAGAGAACAGAAGAAATTCTAGCTGTTACCTTCTAGGATATCAGTTACAGATCTTTTTAAGAACTTACTATAAAAAAATAAATGAAGGTTAATATGTGGTAGAGAATTATTTGTTTGTATTCTTTATTTTAGAGAGAGAGAGAGAGATTGATTCAGGGTATGAGTGGGGAAGAGAGACAGAGGGGGAGAGAGAATCTTAAGCAGGCTCCGTGCTGACATAGGGCTTGATCCCATGACCCTGCGATCATGACCTGAGCCTAAATGAAGAGTCCAGTGCTCAATCGACTGAACCACCCAGGCACCCCTATTTGTTTGTATTTTTAAAAATTGTGTTTAAAAAAATTTTTTTAAATGTTTATTTTTGAGAGAGAGACGGAGAGAGAGTGAGAGCAGGGGAGGGGCAGAGAAAGAGTGAGACAAATCCGAAGCAGGCTCCAGGCTGTGGGCTGTCAGCACAGAGCCTGATGCAGGACTCAAACTCACAGACCGTGAGATCATGACCTGAGCCAATTCGGACACTTAACCAACTGAGCCACCCAGGTGCCCCAGAAAAATTTTTTTTTTATATAGCCAAGCTTATCTTACAGGGAATAGCTATATTTGTTATGATGACTATTGATAGAATAGTTTTTTGTTTATATAATTGTACCATTATATGCTTTACATCTTATCTTCTTCTGGGCCTTTGTTCCCATTGCAGACAATACATGCATTAGAAAAATTCGTAGGATTTGACCTGAAAAGCCCAGTCTGGTTCACAGAATAATTAGTATGATATAGTGATATGAGTTAATATTTTTTTCATAGAATCTTTAAACACATATTAACAATTATTAGTTATGCATAGTTAACTATAAGCATTAAATAAATTGTATCTTATCCCTACTTCCATCACACAATATTCTGATAATACAAACATGGTAAGAGATGAAGTTCTCAAATGCTTAGGTTGACAAACAAATTTCTCAAGGTTATGAAGTTATGTTTACACCATTTTTTTCTCGTGCCCTTTGTATTTTCTTATTGCTTAAATTAAAAAAATACAGATTTATGTTTAACAACATCGAAGAAATCTTAGGCAGTTTAGAGAAGCATACCCTCACATATTGATTCCCATTGCTATAATATAGCTATTAATGTTTGAGAAGAGGAACTATATATATATATATATATATATATATATAATTATATATATTATATAACCCTATATATATATATATTATATAACCCTAATATATATATTAGGGTTACTTTGAGGTTTTTAATTAGTTAAAATACATAGAACACTTGAACTAGTGCCTGACTCACATTAGGTTCCATGTAAACATATTGACATTTAGCTATATTCGCCTCATATATTTTATTTTTTTCCTTAAATAGTTTATTGTCAAGTTGGTTTCCATATAACACCCAGTGCTCATCCCCACAAGTGCCTTCCTCCATGCCCATCACCCCCCTTCCCCTCTCCCCCACTTCCCCTCAGCCTTCAGTTTGTTCTCAGCATTCAAGAATCTCTCATGGTTATGTACTTGAATATAGCTATAATTATAGCTTACACAAAATCTTACTTTTTTCCCCCCCTTAACTTTACACCAAAAGCTATATAAATTTTTACTAAAACCTTTTCCCTGTTGTGAGGTACTTTTTATTACTTTATAGTTTTTAGTTGTGGCTTAATACTCCGTTTTAAGTACCATAAAATACCAATGCATGCTGTCATCTATTTTTCTTTATTGTAAATAGTGTGTTGAATGTTATTATGCTTGTAACTTATTCCATATTTTGGATTTTGTTCCTTTCTTAAAAATAATACTTATTATCACTCTCCACATTTAGATGCAGAAAAATGTTTGGATAAATAATTTTTTGTGTGTATACCAGTCCTTTGACTGAATATATGATTTGACCAATTCTGTGATAGTTACCGCCATCCATTTTATATCCTGTAATGTGACACATCAGAGAATATCCCAGAAGGATTACCTTAATTTATCTATTTTGGACACAAAAACTATTGGAAAAACTGGTTAGTTTATTGATTCTGGGAAAATTATTTAAAAATAATCTGTTGCTCTTCTAGCACTTATAACCAAATGTTTAGATTATATATTTGAATCATAATTAACATAGCATTATGTGGTCTTCATTCACAAATGACATTTTCTTTTAGTGGTCCTTGAACTTAAACAAACTCATCAATGTTGTGAAATTCCAAATGCTTTATTTTCATTAATGCTTTCATTACATTTTTCAACAGAGTGGTCTTTTTAATGATCTTTTAATTCATTTTATAATTTTAGTCAGATGTTAAAATCTTTTAAAAATACCTGTTAATATCTGTTTTATGGAGGCAGATATACTGAGACTGAGAAATTACAGTAGCAATTAGGGGAGAATAGGAAGAGTGGGCTGGTCAGTCTTGGAGAGCAGGTACAGTATAACCCATTTTCAGGTGATACTAACTAAATTTGAGAGTCAAAGTAAATTCCTTTTTGGGGCATTCAGACTTAAATATTCTATGTGTCAATTTCTGATACAGTAAAATCTCCCATAACTCTGTAAATGGAACCACAAATAATTCATTTTGGTGGGATGCCATTAAACATAGACATGTTATTATAAGATTAATGACTGGGGTCAGCCTGTTGTGGAGGATGAAAGCTAGCTACCAATTGCTTTATATCCACATTAGTGTTAAGGAAGGCAGTATTATCAAGGGGTTTCACTGGATTAAATGTTTGTTTCCTTTCTGAAATGGAATTATATATTAGAAATGAAATAATTGAATTGATTTTGTTTTTAGACACAACCTGAGTAACAAACTGGGTAACAAGGTTAATTGAATAGGCTTTATCTGGTGGTGCTTGTATTATGGAATGAAATATATGAGCAGCCAGCATGAAAAGTCAGTCCTTGTTTCAAAACAGCAAAACTAGTGCTTGACATTTATGAAGTTAATTTTGAAAAATGCTTCACAAAATCACTGATGTTAATGACCACCCAAGTAGCTGTTGTAGTTAATGATGATGGGTCTTAAAGAACATAGGCAAGCACTGACCCTGAATAGATCAACCATGAGTTTACCAAATATGGGCTATTTATTCTTCCTAGATGGTTTATGGAGACTAGGACTTCTCTGAAACTCTGTTTTTGTGTGAGGAAAATAGTCAGTGTTGCTGAATGCTTGCTATGTGCCAGATGCATTCTTCTGAACACTTTGTATGTATTAACTCATTTAATTCTCTCATAACAAGACAGATTGGACACTCTCCCTCTGCTACTTTTTGTGTGGAAGTCTGAAATCATTGTGTTGTTCTGGGGATATAGTTGCTAAAGGTGGAAAGTGCCATAACCTTAGTGATAGGAGGAAAGTTTCAAAGTTATCTTGGAGTCAGTGGTTAGTCTTTGGTAAATTAATAGTTTCCGATCTTAGGCACATCTAATAAGGATTTTCTTCTGATTCATGGTCATTCTAAATATTTTATTAAATTAATATTTTCTGTGACTAATCTATACATCAGATAATCTATCCCATAAGAATTGACTATATAATAAAAATGAATTATTTAAATTTGCATTGTATAAATATCTAATTTAGATTTCCACTTAGAATTTGTTTTGAGATATATTATGTATTATGTATATTAATTTATACTTATATTAACTTCTTAATTTAGTAATATTCAAGAATATTGTATTTCCTATAAGAACTAGCGTGACCACTCTGTTTCACTCTAAATGTCAACCACCTTGGCTATTTAAGTTCCATTAGCAGTAGTAACATTATATAATATATGTAATATAAGGATTTCAGTCATTTTTAGATGCAAAGTAAGCCCTTCTGAATGTCAAATTTCAAAGAGATATCAGGCATTTATTTAGGAAAACTCATATGATATGATCGGTCTAGATTTTCAGACATAGTGTGCGGTTTATTTTTTAAAGTTGCTAAATTGCATGTGGATGCCATGTTAATATCTGTTAACTTCAATTTTTTTGTTTTGAACTCAGAATATTTAATATTTTTCTTTGATTTATAACTACCTCCTTGATGAAAGTGTACTTCCCTGTTCTGCATTATCTTGCAGCCATTGCTGTTACTCATAGAGATTAATTTTTACTACATCTGTAGAGAAAAACAGGTGGCTCCACAGTGGTAGGCCAGAAGGTCTAATTCTGTTGCCCTTTTTTTGGGTTATACCTGCTCCTGCTCCGGGCCCCACACCTCGGTTAGAACAATAATAATTTATCTTCCTTTGGTATTTATTCTCATGATGAAATATATTCTTACTTTGTCTTTAAACAAGATGTAATGAACTTTTCTCTTAGTTTATGTGGTATCACTTTATCGCTTCTCATTTATTCTTCCCCTTTCTCCTTTTTTCCTCTCTTCCCATTCCACTTTCTTCTCCTTTTCTCCCTTCCTCCTTTTCCTTCACACATCCTCTTCCTCCTTCATTTCTCAGCAACAGATATTAACCCAGAGCATACTCCTGGAAAGTCCTATGAAATACTGATTTATTTGGGTGTTAATTTGATTGCCAAAATGCATTAATGCATAGAAATAAAAAAAGCTTTTTGAAAGCTGTAGATTAGGGATTGGCTTTTGTTGCCCTGTAATAACACTAAATGCATTTTGTTTTTCTTACATTAAAAGGTTTCACCTCTTTTAGTTATATGTTTTGTTTTGCTATGACTGATGAAACTTTCATTGCATTTATGCTTATGCTCAACTTCTGGAAGATAGCTTTTATAGTTTTTTTTTTTATATATTCTACTTTTGATAGTAGAAGAAAATTTTGGTACTTTAGTTAGCTAGCACAAACAAAACTGATTATGGGCAGAATTTAAAACCTAGACAACCAGGGGCTCCTGGGTTGCTCAGTTGATTGAGTGACTAGCTCAGGTCGTGATCTTGCGGTTCTGAGTTCGAGCCCTGCACAGGGCTCCCTGCTCTCAGCGCAGAGCCACTTGGATCCTCTGTTCTCCTCTCCCTCTGCCCCTCCCCTGCTCACCGTCTCTTTCAAACATGAATAAACATTAAAACAAGAAAACATGTTAATAACGAAGTATTCCCAAAGTAACTTGAATTATGAGTTTATATAACTTCGGGATGTACAGACACTACATTTATTTTTGATGTAAATTTTGTAAAATGACAATGTTGCCATGGTTTGGGGGATTCAGTGAGAGCCAGATATTCTTCAGAATCATTACAGAGCAAGCACTGCCTTTCAGTGGATCATTCTCTTTATCCCAGGACTTCTTTCTTACGTATTGTGCCATATGTTTTTCCTTGCTTAAAGTTACAGTTTTATTGACAGCTAGGTCATCTAGTTTAGCTTCTTGTGTTAAGATGTACACTTTATAAGCTACAGTGTATCTTCTCCCCAGATTCCTAACTTCAGGTCAATAATGAGAGTCTGCCTGTTAAGTCAAATATTAACTGTTCTCTGTCTATATCAGATTGCCATTTTTCCTTATCTTTTCTGCTGTTTCCGATCTTTAAAATACATGCCCTTAGACTGAACATGAATTTGTATTTCTTAGCTATTGCTGATTCCTCCAGTAACTTACTCAAATTTAGGCCGCTGTGTGTCTCAAATTATAAATGAGTCAGTCTGAGATGCATTAATAGTTCATTATAAAAAGTAGAGATTAGTCATGTTAGAAGCTTTGCTTTTTTTTTCTGAGAGAAAGAGGGAGGAAAGTGAGTGAGTGAGTGCACTTGCACTCTGGGAGGGGCAGAGGGAGAGGAAGAAAGAATCTCAAGCAGGCTCCGTGCCCAGTGTGGAGCCCAAGCAGGACTTGATCTCATGGCTGTGAGATCATGACCTGAGCCAAAATCAAGAATCTGTGCTTTACAGACTGAGCCACCCAGGTACCTCTGCTAGAAGCTTTGTGACAGTTGAGATCACTGGACCTTTCCAGGACACCCCCACCAGCTATTTATCATTTATTTTAGTACCTGAGTAAGGCTTATAAAATCATCTTGAGGAAAAAAAAGACAACTCAAAGCAGGTTATGTAGTCAGGCAGTGCCTCCAGCTAAGCCAGCCATGTGGTACATAGCACTTATAACTGGCAAGCTCATGTGTGTGTTCCCTGTTACTGTGTCAACCGCATACTTGGGACAAGTGGTCTATTACACACACTGTTGTGGGGGTGTGGAGAGATCTGCTAAGAAGGATGGCTATGATTGGCTACTGTAGATTCACTCTGTCTCACCTCCTGGGTATTGCAGGAGAAAGATCATTAGTAAATAAAATCTATAGTACCATCTGCTTCAGTGTTTTTGAATTATTTTAAACTCTGTTAATATTGTCTCTTAAATACTACTTAAAGTGCCATGAAAGCAAGGATATTTTGAACTTCCTGTATTCTCTGTAGCCCCTCTCAAAGTTCTAGAAAAATAGAAGTTAATAATATAGAAAACTGAGAGAGAAGATTAGTTTAGTCAATCTCTAAATCCATATTTCTAAATTCTATTAGAAATAGTCTTCCTTACTGATCATTATGACAGACAGCCTCCAGTATGCTAAAACAGCCGGTTAATTAAAGTCGTATAAAATATTTGTATAAAAAACATGGTCACAACAAATAGTGTTCACTACCTTGGTGGGGAATTGGAGTGATGGTTCTCAAGAATTAAGAAGAATTCATTTTTGGCAGCTGTTACGTTGGCATGGTGCTCAGGCTTGTTTTGTCCCCAACAAGGACAGGATCTGCCATAGGAGGGTCTCGGCAACAGGCCATATCATTATGAGGATTATTTTTACAAAGCAGGTCTTGTTGTTATAGTGAAGCTTAATCCTTTGGTGGGCAGGATTAATTTTATTATAGTTTATATTATGACATATTGCTTTTTTTTAAGCAATAAACTAGAAAAGTTCTCTGTTGATTTAACATAAAGATAACATCTGAAATTTTAAGTGTACTTGCTATTTACATATATAAAAATCATTTCACGTGTTTGTGTAGAAAAGGAAAAAAGAACTCACAGATTTAGAGAATTAAGGTTGGAAGAAGCAGTGGCAAGAAAGACACAGGCGTTTGAAGGAGTGGGATAGGGGAAGTGCTTTAGGTACCCCTCGTATAGACACCCAAGATATACTCAGTGTCCTGTGGTCAGCATATGAGTAGATGACACCAAATGCATATTCAAATTTTGTATAAGTGGGAATTTTCCTTTTTTCTTTAAAATGATATTCTAGAAAATGCAGAGGCCTTGGGTTTGAAATCTGCAAGTTACTTAATGGCTTAATGCTTATTTTCCTCATTGCTCAGATGTGGCTATGTTAGATAGTTTTGGAGGAAGCTTAGCTCTTTAGATTGGAGTTCAAAAAACATTTCATTTTCCTCTCTTAAGATGAAATTCTGAGGCTTCAATTGGTATGACATCTGCATGTGATCTTATGATAAAATTTATGATATAAAAAAGGATTATACAGTTTTAATTTTCACTAATAACTACTTGCTTTTTTCCTTGTAATATGAAAGTTATAAGAAGATATGAAAATAAATTTTGGTTTGAAAAAATTTTTTTTCTATTGATGTTGACATTTTTCTCATTGTTTGTTTTATTTCAAAGGCAACTCGAATGCATGCAGGTCAGGTTTTTATGCATAAACATTTGCTGTAACTACTGTGGTTAAAATTTAGATACAGAGTAAACTATTTTATAGCCCTTTAGAAATAACATCATCATAAAAATGAACTGCTTTGTGTGACATTTTATATGATAGCATAGAGGATGATCATACAGATCTTGCTCTTTCTTGATGTCCCAATTTTGGCAAATTGACTCTAATATGTTACAAGGTAGTGATAAGAACTGTTAACGTAACTACAGCTTAGGTGGATTCAGAATATCTGCAGAGAGCTTACAAGTTAAGAAAAAAAATTATTGTGTATTTTACCAGCACAATTCAGAGACATAAACTCTGAAGTCTAATAAAGTTAGAAAGCGATTTACAACCTGCACAAATCAGGTCTTTTAAAAAAGAATCCCTTCTCTCTTCCTTTTGCTACTTCATGCAAGACTCCTTTTTGTGCCATTAGTAACTGAGCTGGTGAAATAGCTTAGCTGGTAGGCATATTTTGCTGCAAAAGTCATTCCCTTTTGATCTTAACAAGATGAGCTGTAGTCATTTATCGTTAGAGTCTGTTATCTTGTTGAAAGAAGAACCTTGAGTAGATTTATTTTATTACACATCAGCTTGATGTGTGAAATTGCTTATGTTGTCTGTATTTACAACTGTTAATTCCCAGGAAAACAGGTGTCTTTATATTATGTAGCCCACTGGAATTTAAACTTTTTTCTCTTTAAAAGGTCTATCAAGATGTCAAAATCTTCACTATTTAGTGTCATTTCTATGTTTTGAAGGATTTTTGGTGGCCTATGTTTACCTAGAGCATTAGAGTAACCCTTCATGGAGATAATTTCCTAGGAAATAATAGACAAAGCAGTTTATAGATAGGAGATTTGAATATGCTCAGTGTATTACCCTGGAATAAATAATTATTTTCTTTTTAGGAATTCACCTAGGTAATGGAAATATTTAGCTTTACTTTTTATGATGACTCTGAGCTGTAAGCACATACCACAAAGTTTACCCTTTTAAAGTGTACAATGCAGTATTTTTTAGATATTCACAGACTTGTGCAACCATTTATCTAAGTTTCAGAACATTTTACTGCCCCCAGATGAAACCCAATACCTGTTGGAGTTACTCCCCTTTCTCCCTCTCCCTCACACCCTGGCAACCACTAATATACTCTCTGTTAGCTATTGAATTTTAAAATGATGCATTAAAGTTGAAGTAAATAATAGTTTAATATCACTGATCCTTCATATTAATGGGATTATATAAATTAAGCTCTTTGTCACTAAATATTTGTGGCATTGTATTAATGTATTTCCTCATGTTGTAAACAATAGTTTATTATCCCTGGATGCTTTAATTAAGCATAGTAGTATATTGTTAATTACTATTACTTAGTAAAATTTTGTTGAATCCACCTGCTTTTTTTTGCTTGTTTCTGTTTTTGAAAATTTGAGATAAACGTTTCTTTCTTTTAACTCCCAAATTAGGATAAATGCCATGAACTTGGTTGTATTTATCTTTGCTTAGAATACCTTTCCTTCATATTATAAATAAGTACTTACATAGCAGTTATAATAGAAAGAATGTTTCAAATTGTTTAAAATGAACTTTGCAGCTTTTCTTGGGAAAAAAATGGCTCACAATTGACATTCATTACAGTTCATGCTTATTTATTCACTAATGTAGGCTCTTAAGGTTCCTGTAAGCTGTGTCACTTTGGGCACCTGATTGATCAGTAGATTAATAATCACAAATCTGTGATTATCCAAAATTAGTCTAATTTTGCCTGGTTTAAATTAGGTGTTGAGAGTGAGAGTTTAGGCAATGTTTTTTGAAGTTGGCTGTTGTACTGAGTATTCTGTTAATATAGAGATCTAATTTATAATTCACCTAAGATTTTAGTTCAGCTAAGAACTGTCAGAATCATCCTAAGACTGTTATTGTCTAAAATTCTAAAACAGGTGTATAGAAGGAAGAGATGTGAAATTGATTACATAAGAATTCTGAGAAAAAGATCTGTTTGGGGAACATTACTATAAGGCTTCTCTGGCTCTTCTTGGGAAGTGATGACAGAATCTCGGGTCTCCAAAAGGAAATAATAGTAATTTATTGTGACTATTCCAAAAATAGTTGTTTATTTTTTTATTTATTTATTTTTTTTACTGTCTCTGTAGTAAGAAGCAGCAGCAAATACTTTCAACAGCTAAGATACTAGAAGAACCCACAGGTTGAACAAGGACTCTTGTTTTTGGATTCCTGCCTCATATTTCTCCTCTGTATATAAAATCAAAACGTTCTTTTTGAATGGTAAATAAACAAGGGGACTAAAACATTGTCTTTACTGGGTATTGACAGAGATTCTTGGAGTCTATGTCAACGGAGCAGGTGGAAAATAAATATCATACAAGTGGACAGACACGACAGCTTTTATTGTGGTACACAAAAATACAACCCAAATCCGTGGTCTCAGGAGCATGCTTATATATAGATACACTTGTTGGATTTTATAATAGCTCTTGGAGGAAGAATGGGTTTCACTTTACAAAATTTTGTTCTACCTACAGAGTTTTAAGAATAAATCTCTTGTAAAACTTGATGCTCTTATGTAAAATTAAAAAATGAAAAGCTGTGCTGTTTAAATATCACAAAATAGACCCCTGATAAAAAGTGCTAATAATAGAATTAGATTCTGAGTTTTCCATTTTATATTTAAGAAAGTTTTTTTCATGGTAGGTTAGCTAGCTACTCCATGTGCATTCCCCCAAAGATGAATTTTATCGCTGTGTCTCATGTATTTTTCATTGAGTTGGAACAAGCAGTTTTGTCCATGCCTATAAGACTTCTTTCACTGCTCCCAGTTATCATGCCTGGCTTGTGTAATTGGGTAGTCATCAGAAAAAAGGGGGGAGGGATTTTTTTAACCTTTGAAAGTGATATCCTTTTCAGCCTTGGCAGGTCTCAGTGTTCTATCTTTGTCTCTAAAATCCGCATCGGAAATGCTAAGAGTTCCCATGCTGGAGTTAGGAGAGGTCGTTGTCAAGAGGATCCTGTGGCACTTTTCAGAAATTAGAGGGTCATCCAGAAAAACTAGGCCACATAGTCCAAGGATCAAGTGCACTCAGTAATATCACTTGGATTTGAAGATCTGCATGCTTTTAAGCTTATCTATAATTTGGTCTGGTTTCTATTTACCTATTCAAGCCCAGCAGAGTTTTTGTGGTTGCTGAAAAATATCTTACTAGTAACAGTTTGTGCATATGAAAGGATTTTCCCATTTTTGTCTAATTTTCTTTCTAGGAGGTTGCCAGATTTATGTGTGTTTGCCAGAACTCTTCATTTAGCTCTGTTCACCCGTTCACTAAGCGCCTTCCTTTGGTGCAGGGTTATAGTAAGGGACTCCATGAATGTGTAGAATGTTATCTCTATGTGGCAGGTGTTTAGGAAGTGAGTCCATGACCTGGTCCTTTTCCTGAATTATATAAATATAAGTTTTTCTGTGTATTAAAAAAAGATCTGATGTGAGCTTAGCCCTATTTATTATATATTTATTAAATTTTTTTTTTAAAGTTTATTTATTTTGAGGGAAAGAGCACAAGTGGAGGAGGAATAGAGAGAGAGGGAGAGAGAGAGAATCCTAAGCAGGTGCCATGCTGTCAGCACAGAGCCTGATGTGGGACTTGAACTCACAAACCATAACATCATGACCTGAGCTGAAATCAAGAGTCTGATGCTTAACCGAATGAACCATCCAGATGCCCCAACCCTCTTTATTTTAATTGAGTCCTTTTATCAGTGATACGAGGGACTGTCCTGTTACTTTCTCAACCCTGTTGATAGCCCTCACAGTGAAGAAGCAGAGTGCACTGTGATAAAAACCCTATTCTCTGAAAGATAGAAAGTTTTAACCTTTCTTCTGATCATGGAAAGCCTTTCACAATATGCTTCTCTTCCTATAATATACTAAATTTTACCCTTTGCTGAATCAGAATTGTTATGAATGTCATGTACTGAACTGTACTGCTCACAGATAGATGCATATGTAGGGCTAAGTAGCGTATGGGATATTGACTGTGAAGAATGGCCATGATTTTTCCCTCTCTGTATCTATGCCCCTTGTAGTGTGACTCTGCAGAGATAGTGTCTGTTGACTTCTTGAATTGGAGCTGGCCTTGTAGCTTGCTTTGGCTAATAGATGCAGCAGAGGTGTTGGCATGTCAGTTATGAAGCCAAAGTCTCAAGGGGCATTTCTGCTCATGGACACTTGTCTAGCTGCTGTGAGAACTAGTTTGGGCTAGTCTGCTGGTTGTGTCCCCATCACGCCTGTCATCCCATTCAAGAACCAGAGAACCATAATATATATGAAGATGGCCATTCTAGATGAGTCAGTCTTAGCTAACCTATAACACTGTTGCATAATCATAAGACAGTACAACCAAGATGGAATTAATTGCTAGCTAACCTGTAGAGTTGAGTGAAACATGTTTATTATTTTAAGCCCCTGGATTTGGACTAGTTTGTTATGCAGCAGTGTCTAACTTCTTTTCAGTAATTGATCTTAGAAGATGTTTTTTTGGGTAGAAAAAAACCCTTAGACATCAGCTTACTTTTTGGTCACTTGTTGCTTTCTCAGGAAATTGTCCTGAATGATATTTCTGCAAAATTAGTGAATCAAAGACAAAAGCAGGTATTTCTGTTGTTATGGGCTACCCTCAAGTGTTTGTTGATTTGAATTATGGTTTTTCAGTGAATCCTTTTCATTGTTTTTGCTATCCTTTTATAATAGTATTTTTACATATTATCTGTTCTGTTGACCTTATTAGAAGGGCAAGCATAAGAAGTCACCATTCATTCTATACCCATTTTTAAATCTTATGTGTTCTTAGTGTTTTAATGAAATGTGTTAAGGATTTTCTTATCATTTGTTTAGTCATAACGCAAATAATTTTTAAGCACTTATGATAGGCATTGACATTGTGCAAAGGGCTTTTATGAGTTTATGGTCTAGGAAGATGCTAGTAAACAACAAATTAAAATATAGCAGGATAAAGATACCTATGATAGGAACACGTAAGGAAAAACAGTTAGGCAGGTATAGTAAAGGTGCTCAGCATTACTTGTCACAACCACAGTATAGAAATAGAAATCAAAACCACAATGAGATATCACCTCACACCTGTTAGAGCATCTATCAAAAAGATGAGATAACAAATGCTGGGAAGAATGTGGAGAAAAGGAACCCTTATGCACTGTTGATGGGAATGTAAACTGGTACAGCTACTGTGGAAAACAATATGGAGGTCTCTCAAGAAATTAAAACAGAGGGGCGCCTGGGTGGCTTAGTCGGGTAAACGTCCAACTTTCGCTTAGGTCATGATCTTACGGTTCGTGGGTTCGAGCCCCGTGTCGGGCTCTGTGCTGACTGCCAGCTCAGAGCCTGGAGCCTGTTTCAGTCTGTGACTCCCTCTCTCTCTGACCCTCCCCTGCTCACGCTGTCTCTCTCTCTCTCTCCTAGAAATAAATAAAACATTAAAAATAAAAATAAAAAAAAAGAAATTAAAACAGAACTACCATATGATTCAGCTGTCTCACTTCTGGTAATATCAAAAGGAGATGAAATCTTTATCTTGAAACTTTCTGTATTCCCATGTTTGTTGCAGTATTATTCACAATAGCCGAGGCATGGAAACAACCTAAGTGTCCATTGATTGATGAATGGCTAAAGAAAATGAAATGTGAGATACACACACACACACACACACACACACACACACACATACACACACACGGTGGGGGGAAGAGAGGGAGAGAGGGAGAGAAAAGGAAATCTTGACGTTTGCAACAGTGTGGATGGACCGGGAGGACATTACTCAGTGAAATAAGCCAGACAGAGAAATACAAATACTTCATGGTATCACTGGTGGAGGAAATAGGGAGAGTTTGGTAAAAGGGTGTAATCTTCTAGTTATAAGATGAGTAAGGTCTGAGGATCTAATATATATCATAGTGACTAGAGCTGATAATACTGTATTGTGTAATTGCAACTTGCTAAGAGTATAGAGCTTGTTCTCACATACATAGAAAAAAGCTAAATATGTGAGATGATAGATGTGTTAATTGGCTCAGCAGTGGGAATTCTTTAACAATGTATATTTCAGATTATGTTGTACACTTGCTATTATAGTTTTGCTTGTCAATTATATCTCATAACAAAAGAAACTAAAGAAAGGGCCCCATGTGTGGGGCGTGGGGGGGGTGCGGGGAGGAAGCTGTTGCGGGACTCAATGACTCCCTGAGGAAATAATGTGTAATTTTTGATCTAAAGGATGAGTAGGAATTAGTTTAAAAAAAGAGAGCAGAAATAGCATTTTATGCATGGGAAATGTATATAGAAAATCTAAAGGCAAGATAAATGGTTGAATATGGCTGGAAATATAGAATATGTAGGGACTGGGGGCAAGAGGTAAGTCTAGGAGGCAATTAGGAAATAGATCATGCAAGATACTGTAAGACATAGTATCATATGGAGGGTAGATTGGAGGCAAGCAGGACTAGAGGCAAGGGAGTCCATTAGGAGGGTTTTGCAAGTAATTTATGCAAGAGGTAATGGGACCATAAATTAGGACAGTAGAAGTTTGGATGTAGAAGAGTAGATGAGTTCAAGTAAAAAGCCAATTTGACAGACTTTAGAACTGAATAAATGATGAGTGTAATGGAGAGAAAGAAGTCGAGGATAATGTTCAAGTTTTTGGCTTAGACAACTGGCTGTCTGGTTCACTGAGGTGGATGGGTATCCCAAGAAGAGATGAAGGTTTGAGAGAAAGACAATTTCATTTTGAAAGTGTTAAGTTTATGGCATTTGTGGAATTTTTAAAGTGTCCAGAAGACAAGAGTTACTTGGCTTTCAAACTCAGGAACTATCTGTTCTAGAGGTACAGCTTTGAGTATATGGTAATTGAAACCATGGGAGAGAGATGAGATCAACCAGGCAGGGGACTTTTCATGTTTGAAAGGAAAAAAAAGGGCCTTGTACTGAACTTTGTGGAAATGACACCATTATATAAGACACAAAGAGGGGCCTTCAAAGAGCACTGGGGAAGACCAACCAGAGAGATTATTAAGAGGAATACAAAGAGAGTGTAGTGTCCCTAAACTAAGAGAATGTGTCAAGGATGTGAGAATGGTTATCAGGATCAAAAGCTTCTGGGAAATCAAGTGAGGTCTGAAGACTGTCCTTTGCTTTTAGGAACATGGCCTCTTGTTTCTAAGTACAAGTTGTTCCCTCCACTTAGAATGTCCCTTTTTGTATTGGAGTTTTACTAAACTCGCCGTCTTCTTTCAAAATGTTTTTCACATGTCCCTTCTGTGAAGTCTTCTTCCGGCACAATCATTTCCTGTCTGTAGTTTCCCAGCTAGTGTAGCATACCTGAGCATTCTCTCAGATGAATTTGAATTTATCTGTGTACCCTGGGAAGGTGGTGAATTCGTGAATTCACCAAGTTTGTGTTAATTCTTTTAGGACTAGGATCTTGTATGAATCATCTTTTGCTTCTTACACTCCGCACAGTGCCTAGCAGATAGGTGTTGCTTGATAAATGTGTGGATTTGAATGCTTGATTTTGAGTGTAATTGTGGGCAAAAACAACATTTAAAATTGAACATTAACAGTCAAAACGAAAATTTCTAAATATTGCTTGCTTAGAGCTACAGGAGCAAAAAGAAGGTCCTCTGCAATGAAAAACAAAAAGTTCAGGAGTTTTAAGGTCTGGTTCATGGAGTTTAATGATTGCCTAGGTAAAAGAAGAAAGAAGTGAGCAGCTCATGTTAAGCCAAGATTTCTAATTCTGAGGAAAAGCCCAAAGGAGAAGCCAGTGATAAGAACTTCAGAAATTGCCCATGAATAAATTTCTAGATTGAGGGCTTGTGGCCTGCTCCTGAAATATGTGTAAAATTACATGTGAAGGTCAAGAGAGCAGCATTAATATTTATGAGCAGATTCCAACTCTAGTAGGCAATCCATTCCCTCAGGCATAAAGTGAGATAGTTGAGCATTGAGGAAGAAATATGCTGTGTTAGCCTGTGTGGTTTAATTCAATTGTGTTACACAATTATACTTTTTGGTGTTAGGATTGTTGTGATGTGACTTGCTGGTATAACCCCCAAGAAAATGGGCTACGTATGGTCTGTGGGACTCCTTAGAAGTTAGTGTTCTTCATCATAACCAGTTTTACTCAGTTGATTGAGCCAAAGTCCTAGGAGTTGTCCTTGATAACTCCTTTTCTCTTAACCCTATTTTTGCCAGTCCTGTAGATTCTGTCTCTGAAAATACATATTGAATCTACTTGATTCTCTCTCCATTGGCTTCTCAATAGGTGTTTCACTTCTGTTTTTCCCTCACTGCAAATTGTGATTTTCACAAAATCACAAATCAGGTCATGTTAACTTTAACCTCAACTTAAAACTTATATGGTTTAGACTAAAATCCAAAATATTATCACTTCCCACATGTCCGTGTATAATCTGGTTTTGGCTGTCTTTATTTCAGCCAGCAACCGGTTTTCTGGTCATCTAATTACTCAAACTTTCTCCTGTGCCTTGGCTTTAGCATCTGCCCTCCTCTTTCTGGAATGTTCTTGTTTCCACTCTTTTACTCTTTTTTTTTTTTAAATGTTTTATTTATTTTTAGGAGAGAGAGAGAGAGACAGCGTGAGCAGGGAGGGTCAGAGAGAGAGGGAGTCACAGACTGAAACAGGCTCCAGGCTCCGAGCTGGCAGTCAGCACAGAGCCCGACGCGGGCTCGAACCCACGAACCGCGAGATCATGACCTAAGCGAAAGTCGGACGCTTAACCGACTAAGCCACCCAGGCGCCCCTCACTCTTTTACTCTTTAGTAAACTTTACTTTCTCAGATATGTCTTTCTCAGTATACATTAGGTTCCCCAGTTATACTTTGTGAAATCCGAGTACTCCTCTTTTAGAGCACTCACTTATAGATGGGTGTTCAACAAGCAAAACTTCTAGAGTGAGTTAGTTGTTTGTAGTCTCTACAGTCTCTATGAGTTCCTTCCTCATTTGTCATTCACCCCACAGTTCATTCCAATTAAGTTTAGATTCACACAGCCCCGCTGAAAATGTCTTCTCAAGTATTCTCAATGACCTTCATTTTGCCAAATTCACTCGTAGTTCTTCCTCCTTTCCCTTTTTCTCAGCAACCCTCATCACAGAGGACTATTTCCTCTTTGAGACACTCTTTTTCTTGTTCTTTGTCACGATAGAATGTAGTTCTTCACAATGCAGCTGCTGAGATGTAGAGAGGCATGCAGGAGGCTTACTGGGGCGGGGAGGGGGGACTTGCCTGTGAAAGACAGGGGGAAGGAAACAAATTTGGATCAGTCATGCCTTCAGACCAAGACCTAGGAGCTGTGGAAGGAAGAGGGGAGGAAGCAATTGGGCAAGCAAACCTCAGACATGCTGCAGATATGGCTGAGCCTCTGGCTACCTACTGGGAACTCTGGAGCAGAAGTTTCTTATTAGAAGAGATCTGCATTGGGGTGCCTGGGTGGTTCAGTTGGTTAAGCATCTGACTCTTGATTTCAGCTCAGGTCATGATTTCACAGCTTGTGAATTTGAGCCCCGTGTTAGACTCCATGCTGACAGTGTGGATCCTGCTTGGGATCCTCTCCTTCTCTCTCTGCCCCTCCCCTACTCATTCATTCTCTCTCCCTCTCAAAATAAATAAATAAACTTAAAAAAGAAGAAGAAGAAGAGGAAGAAGAAGAAGAGACCTGCTTTAGGCATACTTGGCCAGACCATACCACTACAGTGCACTCAGTGATCATCTGGGTGACCTGGGAGGAGTGTGACAATAGCTCAAAAACTGAGCACAGCCTGAGGCTTTTAATAGCTGGAAGTTGTCAGTTAACTGCACTCCTTATACCTGAATGGCAGGTGTTTTCTTGAAGGGAGATCCTAGCAGCAGACCTGTATGGCTTCCCACAGTGACACTGCATTTCCCCCTACCTTACTAATCACTTCTCAGTTTTCTTTGCTCCTTCTTCTCCTTTGCTCAATCTCTCAGTTAGAATGTGTCAAGATTTGATCTTGGAGGCTGTCCTCAATTGTACTCTCTTCCTAAATCCATCTCTATGCCCAATTCCTAGTTTTACATCTCTGGTTCTGCCTTCTGAACTTTCAGGCTCCTAAATCCAACAGCTCACTGGATAACTCCTCTTCAGGTATTTAATAGGTACCTCATCCTATATGATCAAAATAGAACTCTCGGTTTTCTTCCCTCGATGTGCACTTCTTCTGTTTTTCCCCATTTCAGCAAATAGCACTACACCCATCAGTTCAGTTGTTCAGACCAGAGATGTGAGACTCATTCCCAATTTCTCATTCCTTTACCCTTTCTAGTGCTTTCTGTTGTACCTTTATTTTTTTTAATGTTTTATTTGAGAGAGAGAGAGAGAGAATGGGAGATACAGAATCTGAAGCAGGCTCCAGGCTCTGAGCTAGCTGCCAGCACAGAGCCCAATGCGGGGCTCAAACCCATGAACCGTGAGATCATGACCTGAGCCGAAGTTGTACACTTAACCTACTGAGCCACCCAGGAGCCCCTCTGTTGTGCCTTTAAAATAGAACCTGTATTTGTCCATTTCTCTCCCTCTCTACTGTAACATACCTTGTCCAAGGCATCATATCTCTCATGTGGACTCTGTAGTGGTCTCTCAATTGAAGCCCTTGCTTCCATTTTGTCTTCACAGAGTACTCTAGAATGAAAGCTTTATGAGGGCAAAGGTTTTACCTGTCTTATTCACCATTGTATCTATAGTGACCAGAATGGTATCAGATACATTGTAGACACTTATTTAGTAATTGTTGAGTAAAGGAATGAATGTGTGAATAAAAGAATCAGTTCTCTACTTAGAATGTATCACATAAATCAGATTATACCCTTTCCCTGCTTAAAATTCTGCTTTAACAATTTAGAGTAGAATCCAGACCATAAGACTCCATAAATCTGGTTCCTGCCTACTTCACTCACTTTATCTCATATTACATCATGTTTCAGCCACACCACCCTTGTCTCCATTTCTCACATCAAGTTCTTTCTCACATTAAGGCTGTTTACTGTGGTGTTTCTTCCTGGTAAGCTTTAAGGCAAGATACAGGTCTTTATTAGTCAGTTCTTAACTCCAGAATGTCATGGTCATGTCAGTGTCAGAGATGCCTTCCCCTATCCACCCAGCATTCCTTTCTCACCCTCCAGTGTATCTAACCTAAGGGAGTGAAAGTAACTGGACTAGAGACTAGAAAATTGAGTTTAGGTTATGATATTTTAGGAAGGCCGTTGGGTGCTATGCTATTAGTACCTGGAGGTTTTTCTATTGCCTTCTTTAAAAAATTTTTTTTTAATGTTTATTTATTTTTCAGAAAGAGAGAGACAGACAGAGCATGAGCAGGTGAGGGGCAGAGAGAGAGGGAGACACAAAATCTGAAGCAGGCTCCAGGCTCTGAGCTGTCAGCATAGAGCCTGACGTGGGGCTTGAACCCACAAGCCATGATATCATTGCCTGAGTTAAAGTTGGATGTTTAACTGACTGAGTCACCCAGGTGCCCCCGATAGCCTTCTGAATCCTCACAGTCTTTTTTCCCCAGTGGAGTGACATCATCAAATCTTTTTTTCCCCTCAGAAAAAAACCATCATTTTTATGACAGGGCAAATACAGGCTAAAGACAAGGAACTCTGTCACAAGGCTAGTTCTAAAGTATAGACAACAGGTAATGATGGCCCAATCCAGGGCACTGGTGGCCGTTTGGTGGAAAATTGGGAAGAGATGTGAGCCATGCTTCAGAATGGGATCATCAGAACATATCCTCTGATCAGATATTCATTTAGTCATCAGTCATTGACATTTGATGCTGATATCAACTGTGTCACACCCTGGACTAGATTCTAGGGGACACCAGTGAGGAAGATAGCTCCCAGTGTAGTGGAGGAGAGAGATCAATGAATTCAGAATTGTGGTTTGTAATCAGTCCTTCGAAGCAGACAGATGGTGTCAAATAGTGTAGTATGATGATGATTATGATAATGATGATGATGGTAATGCTAATTATTAGAGGTCAGGGCAACTTTTCCCAGCAGACAACATCTTAATTGAGAACAGGAAAGGAGACAGAGACAGTTATGAGACAAGAAGTTTTAGACAGAAGGAACTGCATGTGTGTTGTAGGCATGGGGATGGACAAGAAGGAGTCAAAAATGAATGAGACCACCTCCTTGAGCAGCAACATTAGTGCTGATTCTTCTAGGTGAGACAGGGAAGTTAGGAGGAAGAGCCAGTCTTGGGGGGAAGATATTACATTCTACTTTTGACCTGTTAAGTTCTGGGTGCCTGCAGGGAAACCAAATGTTTGGTTGGTAGTTGAAAATGTGGAAATGCAGCCCAGGCAATAGATAGATATGTGAATAGTAAACTTAGGCCTGACAGTCAGCTGTTATGTAAGTGGTGGTTGAAACCATAGGGTAAGGGTTGAAGCATAGAACCCTGAAGAGGAGCAGCTTTTAAATGCGGAGGTGTGCTTATAGTTTAGCAGAAGAGACAGGATAATTTAAGGACAGAGGAGAAACAGGCTTCAAGGAAAAGCTAGGTCAAGGACGCACATAACTTATCTTTGGCATCCAATGAGTTATAGCTTGTCTTATGAAATTTAATTTCAGAAAAGTGGCGTAGGGAAAACACGAGAAAGGTGTTGGTAAAGAAAGAAAGAGGCATGGAGAGGTGGAATTAAGGGAAGTAACATTAAGAGTGACGTATCGATATAGGCTGAGTCCAGAGGAATAATGAAGGTAATGACTTGAATAATTATAAACATGTCACTATTTTAGGATTTTTGCTTTGCCGTTTTTTGGGCTCTGTACCAGAGTATTGTCATCTTATCTTATAGCTCTAAGTGTAACAAACCCACTATTAGTGGAGGCCATATGAATATAAGAAAATGCAAAGTAACAGTGTAATCAATATGTGGAAATAGTCCTATAGTAGTTAACCATTCAGCTGGAATTGTACCCTATTTATGAAATTTCAATACTTTGCTGATTTCTTGACTGTGAACCTTATGGTTCTGGGTTTTACCGAAGATCAAAATAAATGTGTGTGTGTGCATGCGTGTGTGTGTGTGTGTTTTGGAGGGGAGTAAAAAAACAAGTTTTATTATTGGTCAGGTAATACTTTTTTTAAGTTTTTATTTTAATTTCAGTTAGTTGCCATACAGTTTTATATTCATTTCAGATGTACAGTGTAGTGATTCAGCAATTCCATTCATCACCTAATGCTCATCACAAGTGCACCCCTTAATCCCCATCACCTATTTAACCTATCCTCCCACCCCTCTGGTAACCATCGGCTCTTTATAATTAAGATTCTGTTTCTTGATTTGTCTCTTTCTCCTTTTCCCCCCTTTGCTCATTTGTTTTGTTTCTTAAATTCCATATATGAATCATATGAAATCATATGGTATTTGTCTTTGACTTGTTTCACTTAATGCCGTACTCTCTAGCTCCATCCATGTCATTGCAAATGGCAAGATTTGTATTTATGTACTTTGTAAGTTTCCTCTTTTATGGTCTGACTGACCCATTTATTGTTTAGTAGCATGTTATTTAACCTACATGTATTTGTGGTCTTTCCAGATTTTTTTCTTGTGGTTGACTTTTTTATAGCATTGTGGTCAGAAAAGGTGCATGGTATGACTTCAGTCTTCTTGAATTTGTTGAGTCTTGTTTTGTGGGCTAACATGTGATCTGTTCTGGAGAATGTCCCATGTGCACTTGAAAAGAATGTGTGTTTTGTTTTAGGATGGAATGTTCTGAATATATCTGTTAAATCCATCTGTTCCAGTGTTCCGCTCAAAGCCTTTGTTTTCTTGTTGATTTTCTGTTCAGATAATCTGTCCATTGATGTAAGTGGGATGTTAAAGTCCTCTGTTATTATTGTATTACTATCAGTTAGTTCCTTTATGTTTGTTATTAACTGTTTCATGTATTTGAGTGTTTTATGTGTGGTGCATAAATATTTACAATTATTATGTCTTCTTATTGGATGGATTGTCCCCTTTATTATTATATAGTGTCTTTCTTTGTCTTTTATTACCATCTTTGTTTTAAAAGTATGTTTTGTCTGATATAAGTATTGTTACTCCAGCTTTCTTTGAACATCAGTTTGGATGGTAGATGTTTCTGCACCCCCTCACTTTCACTCTGCAGGTGTCTTTAGCTCTAAAATGATTTTCTTGTAGGCAGCATATAGGTGAGTTGTATTTTTTAATCCATTTTGTCACCCTGTGTCTTTTGATTGGAGTGTTTAGTCCATTGAGATTCAAAGTAATTATTATTAAAATTTTTTTAATGTTTACTTTTTGGAGAGACACAGAGTATGAACAGGGGAGGGGCAGAGAGAGAAGGAGACATAGAATCTGAAGCAGGTTCTAGGCTCTGAGCTGTCGGCATAGAGCCCGAAGTGGGGCTTGAACTCATGAACTACGAGATCATGACCTGAGCTGAATTTGATCACTTAACTAACTGAGCCACCCAGGCGTCCTGACATCCAAAATAATTATTGATAGATGTGTATTTAGTACCATTTTATTATTTGTTTTATGGTTGTGTCTGATGAGTTTCCCTGATCCTTTCTTACTTTCTGTCTTTCATGGTTTGCTGATTTTCTTTAGTAATATATTTAGATTTCTTTCTCTTTAGTCTTTGCATATTTATTAATGGTTTTTGATAAATAGTTACCATTAGGTTTGCATATAACATCTTCTGCAAGAGAAGGCTGTACTAAGTTGATGGTCCTTTAAGTTTGAACCCATTCTCTCCACAGTTAGATATATATTGTTATATTTTAGATTCTTTTATTCTGTGAATTGCTTAACTTATTTTTTACAGAAATATTTTTTTTACTGCTTTTGTTTTTCCTGTCTTAATATTGTCACTTTAGGTCTCTTTTCCACTGAGAGAGTCCTCTTTAATATTGCTTGCAGGGGTGCCCGTGTGGCTCAGTTGGTTAAGTGTCCGACTTTGGCTCAGGTCTTGATCTCAGAGTTCATGAGTTTGAGCCCTGCATTGGGCTCTGCACTCCCATCTACCTCTCTCTCTGCCCCTTCCCTGCTCAATCTCTCTCTCAAAAATAAACATTAAAAAAATATTGCTTGCAGTCCTGATTTAGTGGTTATGAGCTCCATTAGTTTTTGTTTGTCTGGGAAATTCTTTCTCTCTCTTTCTATTCTGATTGATAGCCTTGCTGATAGAGTAAGTTTGGCCTCAGATTTTTCCCATTCAGCACTTAGGATATATCATGTTACTTCCTTTTGGCTTGGAAAGTTTCTGCTGAAAAATCTCCTGTTAGCCTTATGGGTTTTCCTATGTAAGTTACTTTCACCTTCCTCTTCCTCCTCTTCTTCTGCTTCTGCTTCTTCTGTTTCTTTCTTGCTGCTTAAAAATTTTTTAAATCACTATATTTCACCTATTTAATTTCAGTATGTCTTGGTGTGGATTTGCTTATGTTGATTTTGATCTGGATATCTGTTTCCTTCCCCACATTAGGGAATTTTTCAGTTATTTTTCTTCAAATAAATTTTCTGCCCCCCTTTCTTTCTATTCTTCTTCTGGGACTCCTATGAATGTTACATTTGATGGTGTCACTGAGTTTTCTGAGTCTATTCTTATTTTTCATTATTCTTTTTTCTCATTTTCAGTTTGATTACTTTCCATTACTCTGTTTTCTAGGTCACTGATTCATTCTGTTGCTTCTTCCATCCTGTTCTTTCCATCAAGCTTACTTCTCATTTCATTTATTGTACCCTTAATCTCTGCTGTGTTATTCCTTATTCCTTTGTTAAGGGTCTGTTTCATGCCTTCCATTTTTTCCTCAAATCCAGTGAATATCCTTATGATCATTATTTTAAATTCTCTGTCAGTTATGTTGCTTATATCTGTTTCATTTACTTAGATCTTCTTCTATGGCCTTGTGGTGTTCTTTCATTTGGGATAAATTTCTCTGTCTTCTCATTTTGCCTAAGCCTCTGTGCCCTTTTCTATGTTAGGGAAGTCAACTATGTCTCCTGTTCTTGAAGGTAATGCCTTTATGAAGAAGAGGTCCTATAGTGCCCTGCCATGTGTTATTCCTTGTTTCCCAGGGCCTAGTGCTTCTGTGAGTGTCTCCAGTGTGTGCTGCGTGTGCTCTGCTGTTTTGTTTTGGCCAGTTTATCCTTCAGGCCAGTTGTCTACAGAGATTGTCTTCGCATGTTTTGGGCGGGTTTTTGTTCCTGGCCTGAATATGATGCACTTTAACTAGATGTATTCTGGTCTCTTTATGAAATGAGACCTATTGACACCCTTTCAGGAACCAAGGCTCCAGAAATCTCTTGTGTGAGAGATGTGGTATGGGCAGGGATTTATGCCCGTATTCTGGGGAAGCAATAGCCTCACTGTGCTGGGACTGAGGTCAGTGTTACTGGGAGGGGTGGTTCCACAGCAGCATGGGGGTGGCGCTTGGTGTAAGCAAGTTAGGTAGCAAGTATCAGCACAGCACTGCTTCCTACAGGTGGCCTTCATGCTTTTGCTGAAGGACTAAGGAGGGAAATGGCCAGTTTCTTTGTTCCCAGGGGGGGTCTCTGTGAACACTGCCTCTCTGGGACATGCTCTAAAGTAAGTGAATAACCTTCCCACTGTATTCCCCAGGTGTTCTTCAGATCATTGTTTCCACACTGTATGTTCCCAGGCTTTTTACCTCCCTTTTCTCTTGCCTCATTAGTTGCAAGAACTCATGAAATTTGGGCCCTCTCACCTTCCAGGCCAATTGTTATGGGGATTTGTATTCACCATGTGCTCCACTTTGTGCTTATTTGTCTCTTGCCCTTCTTCGCAACTGCGACTCCCTCCCCACCACAGTGGCCACCATCTACTTCTCTCCCAAACCCTATCTCCACACTTTCTACCTTCTTCAATGTGGCCTCTTCTGTACCTTTATTTGTGGCATTTGTTCTGATGATTTAGGATGATTTGATAGTTATCTAGTCATATCCATGGGACAAGGCAAGCATAGAGTCCTTCTGCTCTACTGACATCTTCCCTATTCTAAGTGTTTTTTTTAACTTAATGATTAAGATATAATGTTTTATATATGTTAATATTCTTCTTATACTTAAAGGCTATAAATTTAGTAAACTTACTTGAACTCATTTGCATGACGCAACTCTTTGTGCTAGTGACACAAAAATGTGAAGAATTGGATTTTGTCCTCACAAAGGTCGCAGTCTAATGGAGAGAAAAATGTGCAGTGTAAAATATGTCATATGATAAGTTTTATACAAGAGGTGTAACTATACACAACCCTGTAGAAACACAGAAAAGTGAGAAATTAAGCCTCGGGAAGTGAAGAGATGCTCCCACAGGTGGGCCCTGGTCTGAACCTGACCCATGTCTCTTCCACCTACTGTATTTTCATTTGAATAGCATATTTGAAATTTTAATTTTCTTACAGTGTCTTAACCCTGATGATGCTATTAAATTTTATTTTTCTACTTCCTGGTCTGTTTCTCCAAATTCTGTGTCCCTTGAAGGCACACTGCAAAGAGATGTTGAGATAAAGGGACAAGAAAATGAATTAGTGTATGTAATTAGACTAACAGCTTCATAAGGACATGGATGTTTGTTTCAATCAGTGCTGTATTTCTAACACTTAGAGCATTTCTTGGTGTATCTTTTTGACTTATCGGAAGGAAGAAAGGTAAAGAAAGAAGGGAAATTTTTAAATATTTTCACTTCTGGAAGAGCAAAGAAAAGAAAAAGGACAAAAAAAAAAAAAGTCTAACTCTGCCAGCAGTTTTGGAATAGTTAAATATTTGGAATACTCAGAGATTTGATTATAGTCTGAAGGAAATTTGAACTTCAGTGTATTAACTTTTATCTGTTTCATTATTGTGAATAATCCAACATAGAGTCAATTTCTTTCTTACAGCTTTCAGTATACTGGGTGCCCACAATGGAATTTTTATGATAGATACCAGCTTTTACAAACAAGAAGTCCCTCAAACATATTATGGTCCATTTTTCCTTAGAAGATCATCTCTATTTTGTCTTTAAAGTCTCTTCTCTTCCTTAACATACCATTTAATTTTTGCTGTCCTAAAAATTTCCAATAATATACTTAAAAATTACTGGATTTTTTTCTCTCTTATAGATTCTTTAGAGGTCGTAGTTTTCTTCTTGTAAAAATTGTATCTGTTGTTTGCCCAAGACAATATAGAATTTTTTAATGATATGGAATTACAGTATCTATAGAAACTCAAACAATCCTGATATCAACATGTGTATAATAGTGATACTGCTTTATAATTTTACCTATTTAACAAATTCACATAATTTTTAAAAGTTTTTTACTGCCCTGTTTTTAATTTTCCACTCACTGCATGTGAATCAAATTAAGATAGTTTATTTAGACACTGTATTGCCAAGCAGCTATGGAAAGCTTCTTTGGCTTACATTTTGAATTTTTTCCCCCTTTGTCTTTGGCCAACAGCTCAGCCCCTTTGGTGTCTCATCTGCTTACCACACGACAGCTATGGCACATTTCCATTCATCTGAGTCAGAAAATAAAGGGACCTTAAGTCAGCCTGGATATTACCTGCCATTGCTGTGGGTCCAGTAAAACTAAAACTAGGGTCTTTGTTTTGGCTTGTCTCAGGAATTGATGCAATTAAACCCATTTCTTTTAATTTGTACCTTCTTTTTGAAATGCCCTTCATGGAATTCTAGAAGTTATTTAACTTTCAGAACGTACAAACGTTCGCCTCAAAGGAATAGCATATTGCTGCACTCCCCCATTACTTCATCACTCTTCGTGTCAAGCTCTCATTATCATTCCAGGGATTTGTTTTGTTTTTTTGACTGATGACTCCTTTTTTTTTTTTTTTTTTTTTTTTTTAGTGTTTATTTATTTTTGAGACAGAGAGAGACTGAGCATGAGCAGGGGAGGGGCAGAGAGAGAGGGAGACACAGAATCTGAAGCAAGATTCAGTCCCTGAGCTGTCAGCACAGAGCCTCAATGTGGGGCTCGAACTCAGCAAACCACGAGATCATGACCTGAGCAAAGTCAGAGACTTAACCAACTGAGCCACCCAGGCACCCCTTTGACTGACGTCTCTTGATTCAGCTTTCCTTTGAGAGAGTGGTATAGGGCAGATTCTAGAAGTTCAAAGAATTAAATTTTTCTCCTCACTCAGTAGCCAATATACCTTTGAATTCGTAAAGTGACTTTTTTTTTTAACCGACATTGCCAGTTCAAAAACAGCACTATTTATTTTTTCTGCTGGTTTGTTAATTTGTTTATTTTTTATGCATCTTGTCTCATTCCAAAAAAGAATTTGAAGAAGCTCAAAATAATAATAGTAACACAACATTATTTTATTTTATTTTATTTTATTTTTTTAAAATATTTTATTTATTTCTAGGAGAGAGAGAGAGAGAGAGACAACGTGAGCAGGGGAGGGTCAGAGAGAGAGGGAGTCACAGACTGAAACAGGCTCCAGGCTTTGAGCTGGCAGTCAGCACAGAGCCCGACGCGGGGCTCGAACCCATTAACCGCGAGATCATGACCTAAGCGAAAGTCGGACGCTTAACCGACTAAGCCACCCAGGCGCCCCAACACAACATTATTTTAAAAATGCAGCATTTAGGGCCATGGGAAAGTAGGGGTGAAGGAATAAAGTTAGTTCATAAAAGATTATTAGTAGAAGGTTTTGCTTCTCAGTGGACAAAGTTGGGTTTTAGAGTCAATTCTAAACTTGCTAGTGACCAGAGCAAAGATGTGAACATGCTTAGTTAAAAGAGTCGCAAGATACCCAAGATAAAAACATAGAGCTTTTCCTTTCAATAGTGTATACAAGTAAATTGCTTCCCAGCGGCCCCTCATATAGAGGACACTGGTTGATATATATAGACAATATCCTTGCAATAAACACTGTAGTATGTTTGTAGTAATTGGTCACTTACTATGCATAATGCACTGCTCTAAGTACTTTATGTATATTTTGTCATTCATTCCTTTTTTTTAAAATGTTTTATTTATTTCTGAGAGAGAGAGAGACAGGGAGCATGAGCAGGGGAGGGTCAGAGAGAGAGGGAGACACAGAATTGGAAACCGGCTCTAGGCTCTGAGCTGGCTGTCAGCACAGAACCCGACCAGAGCTCAAACCTACGAACTGTGAGATCATGACCTGAGCCAAAGTCAGACGCTTAACCGACTGAGCCACCCAGGTGCCCTGTCATTCATTCCTAAAAATAACTCTGTGAAATATTATTTTCAGATTAGGAAGCTGAGACTGTGACAGGTTAAATGACTTGTACAAGAACATATAGTAAGTGAGGAGAGAGGATTTTAAAAACAGATCTGACTTTATTGTCCTCACTCTTAGTCACTTTTTTGTATTGTATTTATGTTACTATTTTTTGTTGCACCCAACAATATAAGTCAAACGCCAACCAATGTAATTTAGGAAAAGACATTCTAAGAGAGATCAAATAAGTGCAGTCTAAATATACAGTCAGCTCTCTGAGGTCTTACTTGGGCTGGTGTAAATTTTAGATTACCTAGGGCTACATTCTTGACCTTTGTTGTATCTCTTTGGTGGTCTAGGGGGCTATCTACAGACTTTCTCTTTAAAAAGTACAAATAAACACTATTTTAGGCAACTCACATATACCCCCTAGCCCTGCAAAAACAAAACAAAACAAAAATCCCAGAGAACTATCCATATAGCTACAGTTGGGCAGCAGAGTCTAAAGCAATAAACTTTTGATATTTTACTAGAGGAGTGAACATCACTAAATGTCACTAATTTCATCAGATTCTAAATCCCAGATCTCATAGTACACTTGAGACAACTCCTGGGGGTGGGGGAAGTTTCTGAAAACTTTTGTTTATTTAAGTTTACTAAAGCAGTATCTGCCTTACTAGGATATTTAACCTTTGATAGCCTTTTCGGTTATAGGATGGGTTATTTTTGCAGTTGTGTTCTGGTCCTCATTTCTCCTGGAGTAAAAGTTTTGTGCTGACCACTATGTAACTAATTCATCAAACAATGAAGTCAAACCTTTTAATATTTTAGGGAGACATGTGATGAGTGTTTTGGGAAACTAGACGAACAGTATTATAAATTGTATTTTATTTTTCAAAGTTGCTATACGATACATCTAGCCATATAACCTTGGAATACTCTTTCTACTTAGTAGTATCTGGTCTAATTTAATACAATAATTATACAACCACAGGTCTACACATAATTATCTTTTAGTACCTCTACAATTAGTTTGACCTGGATTAGAATCATAACTCTCTCACTGTGTGATCATGTCAAATTATACAACCTTTCACACCTTATCTATAAAATTTAAAAAATAAAGGTATCTACTTCAATATTGAATTTAAAATGAAATAAAGGGCCCTTAGCATAGTGCTGGTATACTACAAACTTAATACACGTTTAGCTTTTATTAATATTATTATATTTAATGGTAATAGTGTAGACAGTGAGAAGCTCTTTATTTGTGTTTTCATGTAGCCATTAACTCCAGGCAGCATTTGGAGAGTTTGCACTTTCAGCCTCTGATTTTGGCATGGGCTGTCCTTGTATATAGAACTTCTTTATCATTTTCTCAAATGACTTTGTTTCTGATGGCAAAATGCTACATGGGTGGGTCTCCCTGCTCTCTTGATCCTAGTAGTTCCTAGGCTCTGTGCAAGGTTGTAAACTGTGTGTGGTAAATTTTAAAACTTTCCCTGGATTCACGTTGTTTATTTCCCCATTTGAATTCTGAGCATCAGCTGCTGCTGATTCTCCTACATGCTGTTCCTCCTTCTCTACACACAGAAAGTGTTAGTCCACTCTTAAATTTGTTTTAAGACTGTCTAACAGAGAACTTATTTAGGTGGAAAATGCGTGGCTTGTGAACAAATGTGTCACAGGCCTATGGGGGATGGGAAAGTGAGCGTTGGGGCACAAAGGCACTTAAAATAAATGGAATCTCTTACCCTTCTATCCTTAAAAAATGTTTTCTCATTGATTATTTATCTCCATTACAAGAGAAAAGTTGGAATATATTTTGTTAACTATATTTCTGTAACATATTTTCTGTAACATATATACTTTCCAAAAGACTTTCAAAATCACTGTTTATTCACAAAAGATGCAAGATACAGATACTATTCAGCTTTATTTTGCATTAGTTTTATAGATATGGGCATTTTACACTGTTCTTTGTTAAGTAAAAGTATTACTTGAACCATGAATATTGATAGCCTGTCATCCAAAATTGTTGTGACTTTTCCTGTTTCCATGGGTTCGTGTAGACAAGACTATGAAACAGGCGTAGGCAGTGGGTATAGTAGTTGATTATCCTGTTTAACTGAATATTGACATAAATTATTACTTAATCATTTTGTGCTTTAGTTTTGTTCTGTAAAATAGAAATACTAATAATACTTTCTTTATAATAGTTTTGAGGGTTAAATGATAAAGCACTTGGAACAATGCTTGCTTCATTCGAAGCATGTAAATGTGAGCTATCATGATTATCAGTGCAAAATCTTAGCTTTTATTTAGATTATTAGTTCAGTGTTCTAAATTATCAAATACACTTTGGCATTCATGATTTCTGGGAATAATCGTCCAAGTCCAAGAGTTCTGTTATAGATTATTTGTTAGAGACATTTTAAAGGTCCACTATTTTTAGTGTAAACTTCTAAAGTAACATTGACTTCACTACTTAACCCTACAACTTGATTAAGCATTGTTTAACTTTTCAGTAAGGAAAAACCATCCATTCTCTTTCAAAAAAAGAATATTTATCTCATTTTCAAATTTGCACTGAATCACTCCTTGGCACATAAAATTTTATCTTTAGAATCTGTTTTGCAGATGTGGAGTCTGCTGCTTTAAAACTTGGTTGAATGAGTGAATACTTTGTATATGTATTGTATTTCAGAGGTATTTAAAAAAAAATAAAGAAGAATGGCTGTAATCATGAAGAATGATGGCTCTGTATTTCAGTGGCTTGTTGGAAAGCCTGCTTACACCTGCTAATGTCCGGGGAGAAGCTGGTCAGGAAATACTGTTGAGCCCTGGCAGCACCAGGGTAAAGGGTGGGTGGAGGCAGATTTCTGTAGGATTTGTCATATCTACTTTATCCTGTGCTGACTACCACAGCCTGTGTCCTTTTCCTTCCTATCTCCCCATTCTCTACCTCCACCCACTGGATTCTGTCTTGCTTTTCTCAGGAGGTAGTAATTATTTCTTAACATAAATTAAATAGTCATCTGTAATTATAGACACATTTCATCTTCACATTTTAAAGCCAAATCCACATGTGACTTCTTATCTCGATACATGTTATAAGAGTTATTAATTACTGGACTAGCACTGAATGACTTCCTTTATGCCCCGGGTGGGTTCATTGTGAATTTTCTGCTTCTGAATCAAGTACAGAGAAGTGCAGTTGGAGAATTATAGAATTCTTCTGTGTATTCTCAATACCCTCTCCAGGAGAATTGATATCTATCAGTGACCTCTTTGTGTTCATTTCCAGTTGGTCAGAAATAAAAGCTGTTAGAAGCACTAGATATTTATTAATTTAATTTCACTTCCTTGTGTCTTCTCAAATTCTTCATTTATGTTAATAATAGTATCATTCTCCTTTGTTTAGGACATTTGTCAGCAACACTGTCTTCATTGCTGGTCCCATGCTTTGCAGCAATGGATCAAGCTGTGTTACTAGAGCATCAGTCTAGCCCAACTTTGGAGTACAGTGCTTGCCCAGGAAGGGAGTTCAGGCCTGCCCTTCCTGATCGTAAACCTCTTACTGGTGTTGACTCTTGTTTCCCAAAGTTTCCATATACTGTGTACACTCCCTAACTGGGTTTGCATTCCTGGTCTTTTCTTTCATCCTTGTCTGCAGACATGTGTGCAACCCTCCCTCCTGTCCTACAACCACTGTAACTATAATCAGCCTACGCACTATTCCTTTCAAAGTCTTTGGTCATGATTTTTCCCTCCCTCAAATCTACCTCACAGTCCCTTCTCTTTAGGAGCCAAATGTTGTATTATCTCCTCAGTTCTGTTCCTTTTTATCCTAGTTGGGTTTTCTTGATTCCTGTCTGTATTTAAATAGCATTTTATGCAGGAGCCCTCTTCATCAGCTGTCTTTCCCTTATCATTCCCATCTCTAGTTCCATAGCATTCTGACTGCCCCCATCATTCTGCAGAAATTGTTCTTGCAGGCCTCATCCCTGACCGTTACCTGTTAAATCTAATGAGGGTTTTTCACTCTTTATTTTACTCATTATCTCTTTGCAATTTATACTCTTGATCACACCTTCCTTTTGAACTTTCTCCTTCCTGGCTTTCCTAACACTGTTCTCTCCTGCCTTGTACTTTCTTGTCTCCTAGTTCACCCCTTTTCCTTTTTGCTCCTTATTCCTCCATGCTCTGTTCCAAAGAGGGGAGGGGGAGGGGGTCCTGCCTTCTCTCACAATTGTATCTCTGTCTCCATTCTAATGACTGCTAATTGTGTTCCTTTCACACACTCTGTACAAGATTCTCCACCTGGCTGTCACACAAGTATTTCATTAGCTTGTTCTCACCTCCTTTAATATTATTATTTTGTGTTCTATACCACACATTTCACACCTTGCTGAATGAATGGCACACCACTCTAGACCTTATCAGAGTTTTCCTTTACACCGTCCATACTCCCTTGCCTTACCCCAAGCCCTGATCATCTCACTAGGGCTATCTGGTACACACTTGTCTTCTCCAAGAAGTCTTTTTTTTTTTTAATGTTTTTTTTTAATTTATTTCTAGGAGAGAGAGAGAGACAGCGAGAGCAGGGGAGGGTCAGAGAGAGAGGGAGTCACAGACTGAAACAGGCTCCAGGCTCTGAGCTGGCAGTCAGCACAGAGCCCGACGCGGGGCTCGAACCCACGAACCGCGAGATCATGACCTAAGCAAAAGTCGGACGCTTAACCGACTAAGCCACCCAGGCGCCCCTCTCCTCCAAGAAGTCTTGCCCACCGATACCCAAGTAGTTTTCTGAAACACAGGACTGGTTAAATAACTTAAGCCATTCCTGTTTACTGGCTTCAGAGTCTCCTAGGCCATAAAGACCATAATCCCAGTATGTCTCATAGGATACCCTTTATAATCTTGTTATTGCCAGTGATTGTAATGTCTCATCTTCCACTTGTGCCTACTGGACACCCCATCTTCTTGTCAAAGCAAACTACTTATTCCTAGAATGAGCCGTGTTTCTGCAAGCCACCTATCTTTGCATTCTCTATATCGGTTTCTAGGATTCCCGTCTGTCCTAAATTTCACTTGCAGAATCTCATGTCTTCCCAAAATACACACCCTGTGGAATCATTTCCAGATCTTTCCAATTGAGCGTTGCTTTCTTTTCTCTGGGTGCTGCCTCATGAGGTGATGACATCTCCCCCCAGTTTTTCTCCTCCATTAAGTAATTTGGCTTATAAGATTAGGGAGTAAATTTAATCTAATAAATATTGGTATATCTTTTAAATCAGTTCTCTTTTAATTCCATTTGACCAACTTTCTCATCTGAGATTTCCTAGAGTGGTCTTCAGGAATATTTAGATGCTGATAATCATTCTAGGAATTAATGAGACTTTTAATGACACTGATTCCGCTAAAACTAGAAGGGGATAGGGAAATTAAATGATTTTTCATGTATTTAGAGAGTTGTGCAGCCATAACAACAGTATAATTTATAACATCTTTGTTACCCTAAAAAGAAGTCATGTTCAGTCATTCCCCATTCCTACCCACCAGTCCTAGGCAACCACTAATCTGCTTTCAGATAAATTGGATCATGTAATATATGACCTATTATATCTAGCTTCTTTCACTTAGCTTAATGTGTTTTAAGTTTCATCCATATTATAGTATGTAATTTGTTGAATGGTAACCCACCCCCACCGCCCAAAGATATTTCTGTGTCAAATTACTAGAACCTATGAATGTTATCTTGCTTGGAAAAGGGACCTTCAGAGATGTAATTGTTAAGGATCTTTAGATGAGATTATATTAGATTATCCAGGTGGGCACTAAATCTAATGACAAGTGTCCTTAAGACACAAAAAAACAGATGACACAGAGGGGAAGGTTATGTAAAGACAGAGGGACAGATTGGGGTGGTATGGTTATAAGTCAGTGAAGCTGAGCAATGCTAACAGTTATGAGAAGCTGGAAGAGGCAAGGAAGGGTTCCCCTCCAACACCTCCAGAAGGAGTGGATTGCTGGCTACCAGAACTGTGAAAGAATACATTTTTGCTGTTGTAAGTCACCCAGTTTGTAATTTGCTGTGACAGCCTTAGAAAAGTCATATGCACTGTGTATCAGTACTTTTTATTGCAGTGTGTACTTTTTATTGTGAAATAGTTTTCCATTGTATTTCACATTTTGTTTATCCATTCATCAGTTGATGGACATTGGGTTTCCAATTTTTGGCGATTATGAATATTGCTTCTATGAACAGTCATGTTAACTTTGTTGCATAGGGGTATGTTTTCAGTTTTCTTGCATGGATACCTAGGAGTGGAATTGCTGAGTCATGTGGTAAATCTATGTTTAATATTTTATTAAACTGGCAAATTGTTTTCCAAATTGGCCTCACCGTTTTCTATTCCTACCAATATTGTATGAGAATTCCAGTTTCTTTACTTCCTCATCAACACTTATTCTTGTCTGTCTTTTGATTATAGCTCTCTCTAGGGGTATGAAGTTGTATCTCATTGTGATTCTGATTTGTATTTCCTTAATATCAAGCATCTTTTCATGGGCTTACTGGGCATTTATAGGTATTCTTTAGTAAATATGTATTCATATCTTTTCCTGTTTAAAAATTGTCACTCATCTTTTTATTGACTTGTAAAAGTTCTTTAAATATTCTGTGTACTAATCTCTTGTCAGATGTATGATTTATAAATACTTTTTCCAAATCTATGGCTTGTCCTTAAATTTTCTTCATAGTATCTTTTGAAACCCATACATTTTTAATGCCATCCAACTTATTTTTTTTTCCTTTTATTATTTGTGATTTTAGTGTGGTATCTAAGAAATCATTTTGTAATCTAAGGTCATGTTTTAAGAGTTTTAAATTTATCTCTGTGATCTATTTTGAGTTAATTTTTGTATTATGTGAGGTAAAGGTTCATATTCACTGTTTTGCTTATGGATATCTGGTTGTTTTAGCAGCTGCTAAAAAAAAATATTAAGTAATCTCTACACCCAACATGGGGCTCAAACTCATGACTCATGACACCGAGATCAAGACTTGCATGCTCTTCTAACTGAGCCAGCCAGGTGTCCCAGCAGCATTTTTTGAAAAGGATTTTTCAAAACAGTTCTTTTTCCATGAATTGTTTTGGCATCTTTGTTGAAAATCAATTGGCTGTAAATGTAAGGATGTAAGTGGTTATTTATTGTAGCATTTATCTGTTAGCCTAGCTGTAGATTTCATAAGGCCTTAACTTTAATAATTGTAAGTATAAAACATTATCACCCAATATATATCTTCTGAATGCAATTGTATTCTTAGTGCAGTTTCTGTGTGCATATGTGAATTATATGTGTTTGTAAAGATTATTGTGGGTTTATATATAATCTAGAACATTTTTCCCATTTCTGAAATTTCAGTACCTTCATGTTTGGGCATTTTTGGAAAGGTCATTTTTGCCAAGAGCGCCAGCAAATTTTAGGCTTTTACATCACTCAAGTTGCTTGTGTAGTCTTTTGAGAAAAATTAAACCAAGATCTTTTAAGTGATTTCTATGCAAAATTAATGCTTCCCTCGACTTCTGCCAAATGCTGTGATGCATTTATGCAGCCGATGCCAGAAAGTTTAGAACTTGTATCTGGAAGGAATTCAAAATTTTAAGACAGAAAGCATTTGTGCCTGGGGCAGTGTAATGACCCCACCTGTGTCTTTTTCTTGTCTTCTGGGTGTTTTCATTGTGTGTCCAGAAAGACTCAGGCAGATCCTTCTTCTATTTTTAAATCTTTTTTATGAAGCACAGTTTTAATTTTACAAGACCAGATCTCTCTCCAAGTTTCAAAATATGTGTTCTTCAACATAAAATGTTTAGACAGATACCTAATGGCCTACCACTTTAGCATCCATTTTTTTAAAGCATAGATTCAGGGAATCAGAGCCATGAAACCATAGCGTAATTAGTCACTATCAGATGCTCTGTAAATTGTATTTTACACATCTATAGGTTAGGTAAGCTGCTTTTTTTTTTTCTTTCTGTTACTTAGATAACTAGCTACTAGCTAAACCTGTTAATATACCACTGAAACAAATGGAAATACTTAGTTGTTGGTTTTATCAGCTTTAACATTTTATTTATAGTCTAAGAGAAAGAGCAGAAAGGAACTAGTATTTATTGAGTGCCTACTGTGTTCCAAGTATTCTCCTAGACACATTTTACATCCCTAATCTCATTTAATCCCTTTATTGTTGGTATTATCATCCCAGTTTTTAGAGATGAAAAATTTTAAACAAGCCAGATAATGATAATGATACTTTATGCTTGTGTGGGGTCTTTTATATCATAATTTTAAAGTAGCATCTGACTTTTGGAGATGTTCAGTTATAAAAAAAGAGAAATGATCATAATTTATCTCCATAGTTGCAGAGCCAAGGGTAGAAAGAAAAGACACACAAGGTATTTCACAATTTTTTGTCCATATTAACTATGGGAAGCATAGTGAACTGAGTTAAGAATCAAGCTATATGGAATACTTTCAGTAGGGGGTAAGGTTTTATAATTCCCAGATATAAATGGTGCAGGAACAACTCGATATCCATATATATGTATACACATTTATGTGTACGTGTGTGTATATACACATACAAACACATAACTATATATATGTATACACATTTATGCATATGTGTGTGTATATACACAAAAACACACATATAAATGAACTTTGACTTTATACCAGGTTTAAGAAGTAATTTTAATAGATCATAGACCTAGTTGTAAAACTCTGAAGTATAAAATTTCTAGAAGAAAACATACAACTTCTGTGACCTTGGTCAGGCAAAGATTTCTTCGATATGACATTAAAAATTTTGATAAAAGTACTTCATCAGAATTTAAAATATCTGCTATTTGAAAGATGGTTTTAAAAAAGACAATCTACAGACTTGGAACATATGCTAAACACATATCTGATAAAGGACTTGTATAGAGTATCCAAATAACTCAAAATACAGTAATAGGGAATTAAAAAACAAAAATTTAAAATGGGCCAAAGATTTAGAGACACTTCACCAAAGAAGAGAAATGGATGGCAAATAATACATAGAAAGATCCTCAATATCATTAATCATATAGGGAATGTAAGTTAAACTCAAAATACCAAGCCCCACCTTTTGGAATGGCTTATAAAAACCAAGTGATCATATTTCTTTTTTTTTTTTTAATTTTTTTTAATGTTTTATTTATTTCTAGGAGAGAGAGAGAGACAGCATGAGCAGGGGAGGGTCTGAGAGAGGGGGAGACACAGAATCTTAAGCAGGCTTCAGGCTCTGAGCTGGCAGTCAGCACAGAGCCCGACGCGGGGCTTGAACCCACGAACCGTGAGATCATGACCTAAGCGAAAGTCGGACGCTTAACGACTAAGCCACCCAGGCGCCCCAAGTGATCATATTTCTGTATGGGGCAATTAGATGTCTCATATACTGCTGGTGGGAATCCATAATGAAACAGCCACTTTGAAAAACAGCTTAGTAGTTACTTATACAGTTAAACATATATATGATCAACAACCCATTTCTAGGTACTGTATTTATCCAAGAGATATGAAAACTTATTTTTTACAAAATAATAAAAAATACATGAATATTTTCAGGGGTATTCTTTGTAATCACCTCAAACTGGAAACAACCCAATAACCTTTATTTGGTAAATGTATAAGCAAAATGTGGTATGTCCATATAGTGGAATGTTATTAGCAAAAAGAAATGGACTCCTGGTAAGTGTAAATACATTATATATGTATGTGTATATGAAATATATATTATATATAATTAGTACATAAAATATATATGTATTTAGAAGTTTATTTATTTTGAGAGACAGAGGCAGTGCAAGTGGGAGAGGGGTAGAGATGGAGAGAGAAAGAATCCCAAGCAGCCTCTTTCCCTTCCCTTCCCTCTTTTCTTTTCATTTCTTTTTTCTTTTCTTTTCTTTTTTTTCCTTTTCCTTTTCCTTTTCTTTTTTCTTTTCTTTTCCTTTCTTTTCTTTTCCTTTCTTTTCTTTTCTTTTCTTTTCTTTTCTTTTTCTTTCTCTTCTCTTCTCTTCTCTTCTCTTCTCTTCTCTTCTCTTCTCTTCTCTTCTCTTCCTTCCTCTTGTTCTCTCAGAAAGAGAAGTCTAGACATAGCAGACGGTACTCTAGAGTTGGTTTCATGGCCCTAGTGTCATCGAGGATCAAAGTACCTGCTATTTTGTTGCTCTGATAAGCTGCTGCTTGAGTCCAGCATCATGTCCAAGTTGCTGGCAGAGGAAGGAGTAAACAAGAAGAGTTGAAGAAGGGTCTGCAATCTTCTTTTTGAGACTTTCCCAAAATCCTATGCTAATCTTCCATTTATACTGAGTTGGTCAAAGCTTTGTTTCTACATTTCATCACATCTAGTTGCAAGAGAGGTTGGGAAATATAGACTTTAACAGAGAAGAAAAGAGAATTGATGTTGGAGTATGCTGCTAGCAGTGTCTGTCACACTGTTGATGGCTTCTAGTCCCCTGGCTCCCCATTAGGCTGCTTTAAATCCTGGAATTCCAGGATGTCTTTTTAATGTTTCTGTGTGTACTGTTTCCAGACTTTTACCTGAAGTTACATTTTGCTAGTCATTAATTCCTAAAATGTAGTCAGTGCAATCTTATGTCAGGCACTGGGTTTGATAGCTCTGTGAACTAGGGTTTGGTAATGTTAAGCATTCAATGAAGTTCCCAAGCAAAACTTATGGGGAGGATATGCTAAAGTTATTTTTTTAAAAACCTCAAACTCTAATTTGGAATAAATCATAAATATTTGATAAAAAATGCTGGCTATTTGAAGTCTATACACTTGAAAATCAATTGTATTTATTGTATATTGGTTATAGCTCAATAAAGTTGATGTCTAAAATGCTTAGATAAGCAGTGAATTTCTTTTATTCTTCGACAAACATTTATTGAGGACTCAATGTGTGTTGTGTTCCTATTATGTTTAAGAGATGGTGCAGACCCTAGGCATACAAAAATTTAAAAAGAGATAGAGACAGACAGACAGAGCAAACTTACTCTGAAGTAGGCCTTCTTGTAGAAGGAATAGATGTTAATATGTGTAATTACGACTTATATGATTAGTGTTATAATGTGGGGGGGTTATAATATGGAAACCAAGGTAGAATTCCCCAATTTTGTTCTTTTTCAAAATTGTGCAGGCTGTTCCAAGTTGTTTGAATTTCCATATAAGTTTTAGAATTATCTTACCCAATTTCTTTTTTTTTTCCACAAATAGTTTATTGTCAAATTAGTTTCCACATAACACCCAGCGCTCATCCCCACAAGTGCCCTCCTCCATGCCCATTCCCCCTCCCCCCCCCCACCCATCAGTCCTCAGTTTTTGTCAGCATTCAAGAGCCTCTCATGGTTTGCCTCTCTCCCTTTCCCCCACCATTTCCGCCCTTCTTCTCCCCCTTGGTCCTCCGTCAAGTTCCTCCTAATCCTCCTATACGTGCAAACATATGATATTTGTCCTTCTCTGCCTGACTTATTTCGCTCAGCATAACACCTCAAGGTCCATCCATGTTGCTACACATGGCCAGATTTCATTGTTTCTCATTGCCATGTAGTATTCCATGGTATAGATAAACCACATCTTCTTGATCCATTCATCTGTTGATGGACACTTAGGCTCTTTCCATGTTTTAGCTATTGTGGATATCTTACCCAATTTCTATCTCAAAAAAAAAAAAACCTCTGCTCGAACTTTGAACTTGTGTTCAGTCTAAAGATTTAACTAGGGGAGAATTGAAATCTTAACAATATTGACTACTGATGCATGAATATAGTACATCTTCTCATATATGTAGATCTCCTTTAATTTCTGTCAGAAGCATTTTATGGTTTTCAGTGTAAAGATGCTACACATATCTTGTCAGGTTCCATGTTTATTCATACCATATTAACAGTATTATTTTCATAATCTCAACATGTAAGTTTTGCTAGTCAACAGAGATAAAATTGATTATTGACCTAATACCCTGTGACTTTGTTAAACTCACTATTAGCTCTAGTAGCATTTTTGTAGATTCTTGGGTTTTTCTATGTATATGATCATGTGGTCTCTTAATAAAGATGGTTTTACTTCTTTCCCGTCTATAAGCCTTTAATTTCTTTTATTCATCTTGTTGCCCTGGCTGGCAACTTCAGCATGAAGACATGGTGAGAATTTGATATCATGGCTTTGTTCTCAACCATAAGAGGAAACCATTCAGCCTTTCTTCATTACTATTTAGTTTACTTGTTAAATTTTTCATATGTGTCCTCAGTCAGGGTGAGGAAGTTCCATCTTCTTCCTAGTATGTGGAGAGTTTTTATTATAAATGAATGTTGGATTTTTTGTGAAATATTTATTTCGCATGGATTAAGATGATCATGTATCTTTTATTGTCTGTTGATATGGTACATTGTTTAATTTTCATTTCTTTAAATTCTTTGCATTCCTGGTTTAAATACCACTTAATTGTGGTGATGTTTATACACTGCTACTTTGAATTTACTGATATTTTGTTAAGGATTTTTGTGTCTCTGTTTATTGGCATATGGAACCATAGTGTTCTTGTAGTGACTTTGGTTTTGGCATCAGTGTAGTGAGGGCCTTATAGAATGAGTGTTGGGAAGTGTTTTCTGTTCTGTGTTCTGGAAGAGTTTGTATAGAGTGGGTATTAATTCTTTCTTAAATGTTTGCTAGAAGTAAATAGTGAAGCCATCTAGAGTTTTCTTGAGGGGAAGATTTGAAACTATATATTCAACTTTTTAATCATATAGAATATTCCAGTTCTTTCTTTCTTTCTTTCTTTCTTTCTTTCTTTCTTTTTTTAAATGTTTTTTATTTATTTCTAGGAGAGAGAGACAGCGTGAGCAGGGGAGGGTCAGAGAGAGAGGAGTCACAGACTGAAACAGGCTCCAGGCTCTGAGCTGGCAGTCAGCACAGAGCCCGACGCGGGGCCCGAACCCACGAACCGTGAGATCATGACCTAAGCGAAAGTCGGATGCTTAACCGACTAAGCCACCCAGGCGCCCCTCCAGTTATTTATTTCTTAATTGAATGAACTTTGGTAGTGTCTTTTAAGGACATTTGTCCATCTAAATTATCAAATGTTTATATAAACTTGTTCATTAAATTCCCTTATTATCCTTTTAATGTTGTTGAGCTTTATGGTGATATCTTCTCTTTCATTCAAGATATTGATGTTTGATATTGTCTCTAATTTTTTTTTCATTAATCCAGCTTAAGGTTTATTAATTTTGTTGATCTTCTCAAGGAACCAAGTTCTGATTTCTCGGTTTTCTATTTTATTCATTGTTTACTCTCATTTTTATGATCTCCTTCCTTTTATTTGCTTTAATTTTCTCTATTTTTTCTAATTTCTTAAGGCTGAATCTTAGGTCATTAATTTGAGGCCTTCCTTTTTTTTTTTAATGTATATAGTTAATGCTATATTTTTCTTCTGTGTTCTGTTTTAGCTGAATACCATGAATTTTGATATATTGTGTTTTCATAGTTTCTCTACTATCCCTTGTGATTTTTCTTTGTGTTTCTTAATTTTCCAAATGTTTTGGAAAAGATATATTTTCTGATACATTTCTGTTATTGATTGCTTATGTAATTTTGTTTTTTGACAGTGTACATACTTTTTTATGATTTTGGTCATTTTTAGTGTGTTTATATTTGTTTTATGGCCCAGAATGTGTTCATTGTCTACCTGAAAAGAATGCATTTTCATTTGTTGTTGGGTGAAGTGTTATATAAATGTCAGTTAGCTCAACTTGTTTGGAATTGCTTTTGAGGTTTTCCGTATCCTTACTGATTTTGGGGGGGAACAAGGAGGGGTATACTTGTTCTACTGGTCACTGAGAGAGGAATGTTGAAGTATACAACTATAAATATGGATTTGCTATATTTACTTTTATTTCTGTTAAGTTTGCTTTCCTGTTTTGAATCTCTGTTATTAGTGGCATATGCATTTAAGATTGTTATGTGTTCTTGATCAGTTGACTCTTTATTATTGTGAAATTATCTTCTTTGACTCTAATTTTATTCCTTGTTCTGACACTTTATTGGACATTTAATATAGTTACTCCAGCTTTCTTTTAGTTATGTTTACCTGGCACATTTCTCCCCATCCATTTACTGTAACAACCTATCTAAGTCTTCATATTTAAAAGACAGAATTTATATTTTAAAAGACAGAATCTTTTAAAATTTCATCTAATGCAGTCTGCTGAGTCTTGCTTTCATCTAATGCAGTCTGACCATCTTTATCTTTTAATTAGAGTTTTTAGATAATTTGTAATTAATGTAATTATTTACGAGATTGGATTTTAACCTACCATGTTGCTGTTTGTTTTATATTTATCCCATGGTTCTTATTTATTATGTCTTCCTGTTTTTGTTTCATTTCCATTTTATCTCCAATTATATATTCATTATAAAAATATGTTAGTGATTGCTCTAGACTTTGTAATATATATCTTTAATGTATCAAAGTCTCTCTTCAAATACTATACATTGCAAGTATAGTATAAAACTATACTTCCATGTCTTTTTCCCAACCTTTCTGCTTTTGTTGACCTATATTTTATTTGTACATATGCTATATATCTTGCAATATATTGTTTTACTTTAGTCATTTATCTTTTATTTTATTTTTTTTTTAATTTTTTTTTTTTATGTTTTATTTATTTCCAGGAGAGAGAGAGACAGCGTGAGCAGGGGAGGGCCAGAGAGAGGGAGTCACAGACCGAAAGAGGCTCCAGGCTCTGAGCTGGCAGTCAGCACAGAGCCCGACGTGGGGCTCAAACCCACGAACCGCGAGATCATGACCCAAGTGAAAGTCGGACGCTTAACCGACTAAGTCACCCAGGCGCCCCTAGTCATTTATCTTTTAAAGAGACTTAAACATTTTAAAAAATATCTTTTACATTTTTATTCAATTTTACCATTTGTGGCACTCTTTCTTTCTTTGTGTAGATTCACATTTCCATTTGTATCATCGTTGTTCTTCCTGAAGAACTTCCTTTAACATTTCTTGTTAAATGAATTATCTCAGCTCTCATTCATCTGAAAAAGTCTTTTTTTACCTTGTGAAATGTATTTTCATTGCCTGTAGAATATCAGATTGACTTTTTTTTCACCTCTTTTAGAACTTTAGATATATTACATGGTGCTTTGCCTTGGATAGTTTCTGCCCAGTAGTTGCTGAACTCATCTTTGTTGTTCTATATTTTATGGGATTTCTCTCTCTCTCTTTCTCTCTCTCTCTCTCTCTCTCTCTCTCTCTCTCTCTCTGGGTCGTAAGGATCTTGTTTTAACCTTCCTTAGTGACAGTGCTCCTTTGCCTGGGACTTTGAGCAAGAGGGTACTCTGTACCTCCCCCAGCCTTGGACTGTTGTTTCTTGTTACTTGTTGAAACCCAGGGCAGACACTTTTGTTTCTGCTTCTCCCCCAGAGACATGAAATCTTTTTCTGGGATCTAGAGAGGGACATCATTCTTTTTTCAATGACTTATTTTTTCAGTGTGTTTTCTGGGATGTGTTATATAACAGTACATTAACACATGTAAGTAATTTAGAAATTAATGTGTGTGTATATAGAGAGTGTATATTCAACAGTTTTACTGATCAGAGTGTATAGTCAGAATTGTTTGGAGGCCACTGTTGTAGAGGGTTAGAACTTAGAACTCTGATAGCTTTGAAGTAGAATTTGCTACTTGCTGTTTTATTTGAAGACAGCATGATTCAGATAGTTCACTTTATTTCAGTAAGTAACTATTTATCAATGGAGACTTTTTTACAGTGTGCATTATATTTTAAAATAATTATTAGATTTATATGCTTACAAAGTGCAGTGGTCTTTATGAGCTCTTCTGAATTTTAAACTTCTTTTATGCAAGTGAAATTTTCTTTATTATTTTTAGGACTGTGAGGACATGGGAAGTTGAAAATCCAAGGAAGCAAAAAAATGTGTTTAAACCACGGACGGTGCAGGGTAAAAAAGTGATTCCCACCACGTGCACATATAGTAGAGATGGAAACCTCATAGCGGCTGCCTGCCAGAATGGAAGCATACAGATCTGGGACCGAAATCTGACTGTAAGTCGAGGACATTTAAGTCTGCTTTTCTTAGAAGAAAACTACCTTATAAAGACAAACATCATGTTAAAATATTATGAAGGTCAGTTTCCTGAGTTTAGCCCTAATTTAAACTTCAGTGTTAGTTGATAAAACATTGGGACATTTGCAGTAAACAGCATTTCAGCAAACATTCCATCTCAGTATTTTCCAATGTGTATTAGATTTTGCTTTTAAAATAAAGTAGATCTTTTGGTATAAAATTTAAAAAAATGTAGTGCAGTTTTATTATTTGGTGTCTCAATGTACTTGATTTTGAAAGTGAAGGATTTGACAGTAATATAAAACAAGACCAAGCAGAGAATTAGAAAATACTGTTTAAAAGATTTAAGAAAACTAGGAAATACTTAAGATGGCTCATCGGTAGATTTGCAATTATTCTTGTGGTAATTTAAATAATATTTTGTTTTGAAGATTCCATGACATTCTATTTAGATAGGTTTCAGACATTCCTTTACAGTTTCAGATCATTATTAGAATAAAAAAATTTTGGAGGGATCACAGAATTCTGTGTAAATAATTCTATGAAATATGTCAAAGTCTTTGGCTAATGCAGAGAATTAACAATAAGCTTTAGAAAAGATTTTGTTGTATGTAGAGATGATAAAACAAGATTTTTTGATAAGTGTTAAAATGAAAATCTATACTAACATAAAACTATTTGTTTATCTTTATTTTAATAAAAGATTCTGATAAAAGCGTTAATTCAATAATTATTTATTAAGTACCTACTATATGTCAGGCACTATGTAGGCATTGGGAATACTGCAGATTTTTAAAAAATTCCTGCCCTGTAGAGTTTATATTCTGGTTCTTTTAAAAATTATAAAAATAATATTCTTTCAAAGAAAATTGCCATTCAGGCATTTACCTTTTGAAAGGGACCCTAGAAAACATAGTTCTCTTTTTTAGGCAGATGAGTTAAATTCATTCGTCTTGGAATAAGGTAAAAAGTAATGATAGGGAGAAAAGAATCCATGTTGATAATGCTAGAAATATCTTAGGCATTTTCTGTTTGTCAGATCTTTTTATTTCTGTTTTCATCTCCATAGTAAACCCCATAAAGCTTCATAACAGCACAGAGATTTTAGAAATCCTTTGAATTGTAAACTGAGTTTTAACCAAGCAATAAATTTTTTAGTAACTGGCTTTCATCGTCTCTGGGTGTTGTTGGATTAAACAGAAGTTCTAAGACATGAAGTTTTCTTATGTAGCTTTAACAGTGGTTTCCTTAGTATAATGCATACTAAACATAGATGCATATATGTGTGCCTTTCTCTTAGAACCCATATATTTTAATAAAGTTTGGATAGTTTAAATTTTTTTTTAATGTTTATTTTTGAGAGAGAGAGACAGACAGAGTGCAAGCAGGGGAGGGGCAGAGAGAGAGGGAGACAGAATCTGAAGCAGGCTCTAGGCTCTGAGCTGTTGAGCCCCAACACAGGGCTCAAACCCACAGACTGGAAGATCATGCCCTGAGCTGAAGTCAGGCGCTTAACCGACTGAGCCACCCAGGCGCCCCATGGATAGTTTTTAAAGATTGGCCTTGCATGGCACATGAAATGAAGAGTATCTTCTGTTTCCATTTTTGTAAAAAACAAAACCATTTAAATGTCAGTTCGCCCCCCAACAAATCTGTTAAGCTATTTTGCTTAATCATAGTGTTTGATTCTATTTTGTTAGAATTAAAGAGTACATGAAGGTATAGCTTATGATACTACATCCCATTTGTTATATTTATTAATATTTTTATATTTGCATATAAATGTATGTCACCTAAAGACAAATCAAATTGAGAAGAAAAAACTTGATAGCAAGAAACACAGCTTGATTTAAGAACAGAATTTTACTGGGGCACCTGAGTGTCTCAGTCAGTTGGACATCAGATTTCAAGTCAGGTCATGATCTCATGGTTCATGAGTTCGAGCCCCACATCGGCTCGCTTCTGTCAGTATTATCAGTGTAGAGCCCTGGTTAGATCCTCTCTTCCTCAATCTGCCCCTCCCCTACTTGCACTCTCTCCAAAATAAATATTATTAAAAACCACAGAATTTTACAAAAGTTAATTATTACTTCAGCAATAATCAAACACCCACAGGGAAACACAAAAGTTAAGGTAAAAAAGGCCTACTAGCAGTACTTTTTCCATGCAGTAGCCAGAGAATTACATGGTAAATAGTGGTTAAGCTTTATTGCCCTATTTACTCATAGAATTCTTATTAGACTAACTTGAACTTTAGCAAATTAAATGAAATATTTCTTCTTTTAGAAGTAGCTATTAGTAAGCAATTTCTGTGCTCCTAAGACCTACCTCTACTCCAGAATTATGTTGGCCAGTATGGTAGCCACTAGCCACATTTGACTATTTTAATTTAAATTAGTTAAAATTTACAATTAAAATTGCAGTTCCTTAGTTACATAGCACTTCTTAAATGCCAGGTAGCCACATATGTCTAGTCATGTGCTACTCATTGTACAGCACAGATAAAGAACATCCCCATCAGTATAGAAAGTACTCTTGGACAGTGGTGCCACAGAAGAGTGCCCAACATCCCTTTCAGTCATGTGATGATGGCCTGTCAATTTGGGAAGAAGGAGTTTTCAGAGGAGCTTCTATAGGTCTGCACTGCCTCCTTGGTCCCTCAGCCCCAATTCACCAGCATATACCTGAGCAGCGCAAGGCCAGCACACAGTTGGAGTAAGGTGAGGTTGGTACAGAATGGTGCGTGATGACAGTGGACATTAACAGCACACTCCTTGACTTGGTTTCAGCGTATGCAGAAGCCCTCTCATCCTTCAACGTGCTTCTCCTACGTGTCCATGTGGCTTTCCCCCTTCACATCTTTTAGTTCTTTGCTCACATTTTCTCTTCTTTTTTTTTTTTTTTTAATTTATTTTTTTTAATGTTTTATTTATTTTTAGGAGAGAGAGAGACAGCATGAGCAGGGAGGGTCAGAGAGAGAGGGAGTCACAGACTGAAACAGGCTCCAGGCTCTGAGCTGGCAGTCAGCACAGAGCCCGACGCGGGGCTCGAACCCACGAACCGCGAGATCATGACCCAAGCGAAAGTCGGACGCTTGACCGACTAAGCCACCCAGGCGCCCCTCACATTTTCTCTTCTAAGCAGACCTTCCTTGACTCCATCCTACATAAAATTGCAGCCTTCTCACCAATGGTGCTCTCCCTCCCTCTTATTTTCTTCCGTCATGCTGATCACCATCTGACATACTCCACTATATACTTTACATGCTTGTTTGTTGGCTGTTTGCCTCCAGTAGGATATTGGCTCCTCGAAGGAAAGGATTATTGTCTACTTTGCTCCTTTCTGTATTCCCAGAGCAAAGAACAATACTTAATATACAGCACATCTTCAATTATGATTTGTTGAATGAATGAGTGAATGAATGTATTCTGGAAGGGTAACGAAATAAGGTTGTCAGTTTATTTCTAAGAAGACATTTAAAAATAGCACATAAAAAAACTATTCTATTTATATGAAGCCACAATGAGACAGAGAAAGGATAGGGGAGAAATATATTGGGGTAATTTTTGGTATATCTTTAATGACGTATAAATACATACTCTGTATTACCATAGGTGGCTTTTTGAAAACTGTTTGCATGGCTCTCAAATATAATTCTTTTTTTTTAATTAAAAAATTACTTTTCAAGTTTAATTTCTGACTTTTAAAATATTCCAGCATTGTATGGTCTCATGAATATTTAATGACTTTTTCTGTTCATATAAAAACATTCCAACAAATTCGTTGGACATATTTTTCTCAAAGCAGTGTTGCTATTCTTTAATATCTATTAAGAATCTACAATATGCTATACTCTTAACTAAAAGAATACACTGTATTTACTTGTATTGTAATCACTATTTATAAACTAAGCTTTTGGCAGAAAAATGAGGACCATCATATTTATTTATTTTTGCCTTTTAGACACAGGTGATGGGAAGGAATAGTAATTGAAGTTGTGTTATTTGGCACTAGGGTAGTGTCAGCAGCAGCTTGACCTACTCTCCGCCTTATTGCCTTTTACTTCTCCTTTGGCCTGCATTTCCTGCCCAGATTCTGGGCCTGTGCCTTTTGGGAAAATGACATTCTACAACCCCTTACCAGAAAAGCCTCCAGCCTAAAAGTTATTACAGAGACATTTCTCTAGCTCAGTGGTCAATCAGTGCCCACACTCCTGGCCATCCTACAGAATGGTTGGTGTAATCAGAGAAGACTCAGGCAAGAACTAGTAATGACATCAGGAGATAAGTTTCTGGACAACTGAAGCTCCCAGTGTGGAAAAGAACAGGTATGAAAGAAAGAGAAAACAGGAAAGAAATCACTAGTAGTAGCTTAAATCCAGTGTTAAGACAAATCTTTAAATGTCTCTAGTCACCATCAGATAACCCATGTTAAGCTTAGGTTAATGTATATCCTTTTTCATCTTTCCCTTTATTTGTGTGTATAAACATTCATTAAAAGGTTTTGTTTTTATTTAGAGAGTTTACAGTTTGCTTTGTTTACTTGTAAGCATTGCATGGGCAACCTTGTAAGTGAATAGATGTAGCTCTAATTTGCATTTTTTCGAATTTAAACCTTGTTAGTGAATAGATATAGCTCTACTTTCTTTATTTAAGTGGAATCATAATTTTACACACATAAAATACATACTTTTCAAAAAATTTATTATTTTTTTTATTAATTGCTTCTTTGCTCTCATTTTTCTGTCCTACCCTGTAATGCTTTTAAATTACCTGGCATGTATCCTTGTCTACCTTTCTCCATATCTCTGTATCTCTAGCTAGCTAGCTGTTTAGATTAGGAACATTTTGCCTGGGATTTTGGAGCACCCACCACCTCACTGAGAACAAAACAAAAGAAATTTAAACCCATAAGTAGTTTGTAAAGAAGAGAATAATCTCTAAGATAATTGATAACCAGATGCTACCTTGTATAGTGCCCAGAATAAGGAAGAGTTAGAGAAAGTTAAGAGGGTCAGGGTAGGTAGGCCTCATCAGAACCTCTGGGAGGTGTGGGATTTAGGGAAACACTAGGATCCCTTGGGATTGCAGAGTAATGATGCTGTTATTTTACTAAACAACCTAACAAGGGCTATTCTTTGTCAACACAGTCACATTGAAAGGCTCTTTTGAGACTGTTATTTCTCAAAACGTTTTGAATATTTTCAAGCTAATTTCAGATAATGATAAGTACTGCAAGGAAAATAAAGCAGAATGGGAGTGTTTTGTGGGAGGGTTGGCACCTCCCTGGGTGCCTGGAAGTTGCTTGAAGTCTCACAGAAGTCATTCCTCACTATTGGACACTATGTGTTGTGCCTTATAGTTTATAGATAATTTTGAGATTTAAAAATTTGCTTTTTGTAGTATTTTCTTTTTTTTTTTAATTTTTTTTAATGTTTTATTTATTTCCAGGAGAGAGAGAGAGACAGCGTGAGCAGGGGAGGGTCAGAGAGAGGGAGTCACAGACTGAAACAGGCTCCAGGCTCTGAGCTGGCAGTCAGCACAGTGCCCGACGCAGGGCTCAAACCCACGAACCGTGAGATCATGACCTAAGCGAAAGTCAGATGCTTAACCAACTAAGCCACCCAGGCGCCCCTGCTTTTTGTAGTATTTTCTATTAAATTTCCATAATTAGGCTTTGATCCTTCTTCTCTCACATCTTGTGGAAACTAGTTCAGACCAAATTCTCATACTATTTGTTAACTACATTCTGTAGTAATTTTCTTAAGGAGAGTTTTTTTTTTATCCCTCTGCTTTTTGTACATTCTTATGAAGCTGTCATAATCACTGAAAAGAAAAGCACTAGTTACTCTCACAGTTTCATAATAACCTCTAAGTATGCATACTAAGAGACTCTCTCCGTGTGAAGGAAGAATTTTATGAAGGAGAATTTTTTTAAATTAATTAATTTATTTTGAGAGAGACAATGTGAGTAGGGAAGGAGAAGAGAGGGAGAGAGAGAATCTCAAGCAGGCAGCACAGAGCCCGATGCAGGGCTCAAACCCATGAAACAAGATCATGACCTGAGCTGAAACCAAGAGTTGGACAGCTAACCAACTGAGCCACCCAGGTGCTTATGAAGGAGAGTTCTTAATGTTTACCTCATCCTTCTCATTTATACCGTTAGAACAAGACTTCCTTAAGTAGAATATTAGCCTGTTGATATTGCAGATTTTGGAGATTTTAAAAAGAATAATGCTTTGAAATATTTTTAGTGTGTAGTATTTTGTCCTTATTTCCAATCTTCTTTTATGACAAAATTTTTATTTCTTGTGTGATTTTAGTGTCACATAACTGTTTTGGAAAAACATTTCATTACATAGTTGTTTATCATTTACTGTCATTTACAAATGTAAATCATTTCACTAAAAAATTTCCCTTTGAGACTATTTCAGCCAAACCAGTTGTTTTTAGTCTTGTTTTTTAATTTTTGTGATATACCACTTTAGCTGTCAACCTTGGGAGTAATGTACAGAGAGCTTTTTGAGATTTGGATTTCTCTGTACTCTTTGAGTACAGATAGTCCTCTTTTTCATAGTGATGTCATCAGAGGGCTTTCATGAGTTAAACACTACTTCCAGTGGCCAAAATTGTGTTTGTAGTCCAGGTTCATGCCTTCCTCCAGGTGTCTTCTCCTTTCTTTCCATAAAGACTGGTCATTTAACAGTGATTCACAGCTTTTAGCCAATATCAGTTCAAGCTAGAGCAGCAAAGCGACTATATAGGGGAGCAAAGTACATTATAGAAGGAAAAATGGTATTTTTAAATGATTTTTCAAAAGCAAATTATTTAGAAAAAGTTTCTAATATCTTCCTTTGAGAAAAAATGCTGTATCTCTGAAAAAATATATAAACAACATTGTTAAAAATTTGAATATAGAGTTTTATGTCTTCATTAGGCCTAATATTGGGAGTCTAAAATGATGTGGACAACTAAATGTCTACTGCATACTTCAGCTCATTTTGTAAATGACACCGAGACATGAATTACATTATACACTACTTGGGGCTTTCTCTCTATAAGCCCTGAGTTTCCTAAGCATTCTGTACCTCATTTTTCTTATTCATGAAATGAAGGCATGATCCATATCTTGTCAGACTATTTTGAGGATTATGTTAGGTAATATATATAAAAAGTACTTAGAGTGAGACTCGGACATAACAGATTCTTAATAACTATTGGTCTTCTTCCTCCTTTTTCTCTTTAGCTCCTAGTCAGCTTACCGTTTTTGTAGAATGGTAAAGTTAGATCTCAGAAAGCTATTGAACTCTGTCAAAGTATCACACTTTTAACAAATTCCGTGGTGACTGAAGGTATGGCTTAAAAAGATAAGAATGTAGATTCCTGTTAGAGCCAGTCCCCATCAGTTAATAAGAATGTTATATATCCACTGGTTAGTGTGAAAATATATGAAATACATTTACCATCAATTAATAAGGATGTTATATATCCACTTGTTAGTGCACCTGAGTGGATATATGAACTGTGATCACTTTTTTAAATAAACACTTGAGACAAGACACGTGACTTACAAATTGCCCTGTAGTGTTTTAAACACACATATTTCTCAAAGTTTGCTTTTCAAAAAAGTTTTGTCATTGACTCAAAACACAAATAACCATCAAAACTGTACAAAATTACTTGCAGGCCCTGTAGTTAAGTTCTAATTTGTCAATTATTTTAATGAAAGATTTAAAGGTTTACTTACAGTCGTTTTGTAAAATGTCATATACTGTTTGTTGGAAGCAACATTTTTTAAATGAGAAAATACTGGCTTTTGAAAAAGTTAAAAGATTTTCTTCTAAAATAAATGCTTATTGTCTTTGTTTTTTGAGGTCAGGAATAATAGAGCAATTGAATTTCAGACTTTCAGTTAAACAGGATAAATTCAACTCTGCTCCCTCCTGAAACCCTACTAAAATGACAGAAAAGGCATTTGTAAAAGCATAAACCCTCATGGACGAAAAGAATTAGGGGGAGATGGCAGCAGAAAAGAGAACTCAAGACACTTTTGGAAGCTGGAAACCAGACTCATGAATGGTAACTGACTTAGCCAACAAGAGAAAGCTGAAACCTTAGCTGTGGTGGGAGAAGCGTATAAAAGACAAACTGATTTTTTTATGAATAATTTTGTGTATTTCCTTTTTTTTCTCTCTCTTTTTTTTTTTTTTATTATTTCTAGGAGAGAGAGAGACACACACAGCATGAGCAGGGGAGGGTCAGAGAGAGAGGGAGTCACAGACTGAAACAGGCTCCAGGCTCCAAGCTGGCAGTCAGCACAGAGCCCAACGCGGGGCTCGAACCCACGAACCGCGAGATCATGACCTGAGTGAAAGTCGGACGCTTAACCGACTAAGCCACCCAGGCGCCCCGAAAAGACAAACTGATTAATCCTGTGGTTCCCTTCTCTCTCTTGTGCAACCAGATCTCTGTTCTTTCCTCTCCTACCCTCACGCTGACAGAACACTGAAGAATTACCTTTGAAGGGGGGTAGTTGTTAGACTGCTATTCCAGGTAAAGCTGAGATAAGGGGAACATCTTCATATAGAGCTGTGTTTCTCCTCCCCTCCCCCCATGATTACTTTAATAGCAATTACTGAGTACTTCATGGGGGGTAGGTGGTATTTTAAACCCTCTACATGTAATATTCCATTTAATCCTTATAGCATTCCTGTGATACAAGTACTGTTACTGTCATCACTTTGCAGATTTGAGGAAGTAAGACACAAAGAGATTTGAGTTGCCTACCAAGATTACAGTTAGTAAGTGGCAGAATGGAGATTTCATCCCAGGCAGTTGATTCAAGAGGTGGTACGTGTGGTAGGGATTTGATAAGTGTTTGCTGAATTAAATTTCAAGGGTTTAGTTTACTTACACCCTAGATATGTACATTTTATTTGAAACATCCTTGGCTTTCATTCTTTAAATTTGAGATGTAGATCTTGCATAGTATCCTAAAAAAGGCAAAACTTATACCCTGCCTTGATAAATAGACATTAACATACAGAAAGAAGAAAATGTTTTGTTTTGCTTTTGGTTTTGTTAATTTTAATTCAAGTTAGTTAACATACTGTGTAGTATTGGTTTTAGGAGTAGAATTTAGTGATTTATCACTTAGATATAACACCCAGTGTTTATCCCAGTAAGTGCCCTCCTTAATCCCTCATCACCCATTTAGCACTCTGACCCGTTTTCCCCTCCAGAAACCCTCAGTTTTTTCCTCTGTATTGAAGAGTCTCCTATGGTTTGCCACCCTCTCTGTTTTTATCTTATTTTTCCTTCCCTTCCCCTATGTTCATCTGTTTTGTTTCTTAAATTCCACATATAAGTGAAATCATATGGTATTTGTCTTACTCTCACTGACTTATTTTGTTTAGCATAATAGACTCTAGTTCCATACATGTTGTTGTAAACAGCAAGATTTCATTCTTTTAAAAAAATTTTTAATGTTTACTTTTGAGCGAGAGCAAAAGGGAGAGAGAGCATGAATGGGGGAGGCGGGAAGGAGAGAGAGAGACATAGAATCCAAAGCAGGCTCCAGGCTCCAAGCTGTCAGCACATACACCAATGTGGGCTCAAACTCACGACATGAGATAATGACCTGAGCTGAAGTTGGACACTTAACCAACTAGGCCACCCAGGCACCCCAAGATTTCATTCTTTTTGATTGCCAAGTGATATTCCATTGTATGTATGTGTGTACATCTTCTTTATCCATTAGAAAGAAGAAAATGTTAACTGATAAAAATAATGTATGAAAAAATTCTTAGGTTTAGATGATCATATACTGATCAAAGTTGCCCAGGGAAGCCAGAAGAAAAATTAAAATTAAATTAACATAAGCATTTTTCTTATAAAGATTATAAATATTCTTAAAACATTTTAACTTAAACTAAGAGAATTAGAATTTGAACTAGAAGAATTAGAATTTTCTCCTAAACATGGTAGGAGTAAAAACAAATATTAATATTTGTGGATGTATACTGATCATTAGGACAGAAAAAATGGAAATCGATCAGGAGCCAGGAACCTCTAGTTTAAAATGTGTGAATAAGGGGCGCCTGGGTGGCTTAGTCGATTAAGTGTCCGACTTTTGCTTGGGTCATGATCTCGCGGTTCGTGGGTTCGAGCCCCGCGTCGGGCTCTGTGCTGACTGCCAGCTCGGAGCCTGGAGCCTGTTTCAGTCTGTGACTCCCTCTCTCTCTGACCCTCCCATGCTCACGCTGTGTCTCTCTCTCTCCTAGAAATAAATAAAAAACATTAAAAAAAATAATAAAATAAAATAAAATGTGTGAATAAGAGCTGCTATTATGGGGTCAAATGTATAAATATTTTAAGTGAGCAGTTAGTATAACCTTGCATTTTCATTACACTGAACAAATAGACCACATGGGCTATACAGATTCAGGAGAATGATGTCACTATTTGTCACTATTTGGTGACTTGAATTTAGTCAAAATAGTAAAATGAAAGTAATTATGAAATATCTGTCAAAAAGTAAATCCTGTTACCATTACGAGGGCAACCTTGCCTAAAATAGTGGCTTCTTTGCTAATAATTTTTATCTGCATGGCAGGTAATCATGATTAGAGGCATTTTTTTTTTTTTACAAATAGTTTATTGTCAAATTAGTTTCCACATAACACTCAGTGCTCATCCCCACAAGTGCCTTCTTCCATGCCCATCCCTCCTCCCCCCGCATCCATCAGTCCTCAGTTTTTGTCAGCATTCAAGAGTCTCTCATGGTTTGCCTCTCTCCCTTTCCCCTGCCATTTCCGCCCTTCTTCTCCCCTTTGTTCCTCCGTCAAGTTCCTCCTAATCCTCCTATACGTGCAAACATATGATATTTGTCCTTCTCTGCCTGACCTATTTCGCTCAGCATAACACCCTCAAGGTCCATCCATGTTGCTACACATGGCCAGATTTCATTGTTTCTCATTGCCATGTAGTATTCCATCATATAGATAAACCACATCTTTTTGATCCATTTGTCCATTGATGGACACTTAGGCTCTTTCCATGTTTTGGCTATTGTTGAGAGTGCTGTTATGAACATTGGGGTACATGTGCTCCTATGTAGAAGCAGTTATTTTGTAACTTTTCCATTTCTGTAGACATGTATCTAACACACAGTTCATGATTTCCTCAGAAAACCTGGTGCCAACCTTTGCCCTATTTAATGGTTCCCAAAGATAGTTAATTTGACTATTTTTTCCTGATTATAAAAGTAATCTATAGTTATTTGTAAAAATACCCAAAATAAAGAAGCATATGAAGAATATGAGTTACCCATAGCTACCCCACAGAGATGAACATTTCTAGATTCTTTTCTGTACTCACAGAAAAGAATGGAAAGTGTGTGTGCCTTGCACGTGTGTTTGTTTCGGTGAATTGGGTTTTGTAGTAGCCCTAGTAATTAGCACCCCTCTTCTCTACGTGAGTTCCAAACAGATTAAGAAATAAGACTGATCACCAAAGCATGACCGATGAAGGCCCAGATTCCACCTTTGTTATAGAGGATAGAGGAGGATCACAGCCAGAAGTGTCTGCTAACTAACTCCTAGAATTGGACAGAATTGCCCACCCAGTCTTATCCACACTGAAGTCAGCCAAGACTTGCCCCCAGGATGACTTTGGGCATGGAAAAGCAGAGAAGAATTACTCCTTAAAGTCAGCTTGAGCCCAAAAAGGAAAAGTAAAGAGCTAAGCCAAGCATTGTCAGTTAATTTTCCCCATAATCACAGGTCAGATTAATGCACAACCTTCCTTTCTAGGAAAGAGTGAATAAGAATCAGGAAGAGGTTGGAGTGGGAGGCCATCAGGTTAAAAGGGCCTGGCAAGCTATGTAAAGGAGTTTGAATACTCTTCTAGGGTAATGGGAAGCCGTTAGATAGATTTTAGGAATGACACGATCCAAGTTGTATTTTTAAAAGAATCACTCTGGCTGTTTTTTAAAAATAGAAGCATTATTCATATACGGGGTTATACTAGTTTTAGGTATATAATATGATTCAACAGTTGTATACAGTACTCAGTGCTCACCACGATAGGTATAGTTACCATCTGTCACCAGACAATGTTATTGACTCTATTTCCTATGCTGTACTTTTCATCTCCATGATTTATTTATTTTATAACTGAAAGTTTGTACCTCTTAATATTCTTTATACCCTTCTATTTGACCTATCCTTCCTCCACCCTCACCTCTCTGGTAATCACTTAGGCCATTTTGCATGGAGAATAAGTAGAAGGGGAAAAAGGCAGAAGTGAGGAGACTGGGGCTGGTTGTTGCAGATGTCCAGATAATTTCCTGGACCAGATAATCCAAAATGTTTGGATTTTGAAGATTTTTTGAAGCTAGATTGACAAATGGGCAAAATTTAATGTAAAGGTAATTTTTTCATTGTATTTTAAATTATGCCTTTTTAAAGAATAGCGTACTATTAGAAAGAAAACTACAGGCCCAAAATGGTGTCATTTAGGTTAAGACTCCAAGTCAGTAAACCAAGACTTAATACCTAACCCAAAGCTACTTTCAACTTTCCAGGAATGTAACCTTAAACGAGTCAACAGGGAATTTTCTGATCAGCACTAGGAAAATTTCTGATAGACCTCTCCTGTTTCCGTTAGGAGGGCAATCTTGCCTAAAATAGTGGCTTCTTTGCTAATAATTTTCTTTTTTCTGCTCCTCCACCTTTACAAACCTTTTCTGAAACCCTTTGGAGCTCCCCTTTACTTGCTAGATGGGATGGTTCCCAATTCGTGCGTTGATTAATAAAGCCAAGTAGAGCTTTAAAGTTTGCTTGGTTGAATTTTTGTTATTTAACAACTGGTATAATAATAGAGAATTTAACTCACGAAATGACTCAATAAAACACATTTGATCATTCATTTTCATGGTTTCTGAGTTTCTAATGGTAAGTAGGCTGTTTGGGGTTGAGAATTTGAATTACATGAAAATCTGTTTTGATTTTTTGGTATTTTAGCTAATTTTGAACAGTTTGTTTTACCTTTATTATTGTTTTATATCAATTAGCAATATGGAATAAATGTTCCATAATTCTTAAAAAAAAAAAAAAAGGAATTTTTTGCATCTTCTGTAGCATGGGTAAAGTCCTTTGTAATTGTCCAGGTAGCATGTTAAGTCATTTAAAATGGTGGAACCCTACAGGAGGACTATAGTCTCTAGAAAGCCTATATAAGGGTTGCCTTCTCTACAAGAGAGATTTCCTGAGCTGTGTTTCTCAGCTTCAGGACAGCTATGATTTATTTTGTAAGCTGAAGAGGCCAAACATTACTGTTTTAATCATTATAAACAAAATAGTAAATGTTAAATGTTCACTCAATAAAGCCACTAGTAGGGCTTTTATATACAGAAAGTAGTGTCTGAGCCAAAAATGTGAAAGAGTTCTCTGGGCTGTGCGCATTCTCTTTTAGCCTACTCTTTGATTCATTGCAACTGGAGAAGGGATACAGCCAGCGATGATTTGAGCTCTGAACCTCTTGCTGCTACAGCGAAACTCCCTGTTCTGTGTGGTTTTGGTTTTGTTTTGTTCTGTTTGTTTTTTAACTTCCTTTTTCTACTAATTATACAAGCCTTTATGAAATTTGCCACATTTCATAAAACTTAGAAACTTATTTTTATATATGATACTCAAATTATTGAGCATTTCAAAATTCTGTTAAACCTCAACTCTTCAGAATATTTAACATATTTACCAGTTTTTTTCCTTATCAGTTTTTGTCTTTTATTAGCTCTCTTCTACAAAGTAATGCAAGGATCAAATCTTAATTCTGAAGTATTTTAAAGTTATTGCCCCAATTTATTTATAGGTAGTTATATAAAGAATGATTCTCTGAAATCATGCAACTACATGGATGGAACTAGAGGGTATTATGCTAAGTGAAATTAGTCAGTTAGAGAGAGACAAATATATGACTTTACTCATGTAAGGACTTTAAGACACAGAACAGATGAACATAGGTGAAGAGAAGCAAACATAATATAAAAACAGGAAGGGGGACAAACATAAGAGACTCTTCAATATGGAGAACAAACAGAAGGTTGCTGGAGGGGCTGTGGGAGGGGGGATGGGCAAAATGGGTGAGGGACATTAAGGAATCTACTCCTGAAATCATTGCTGCACTATATGCTAACTAACTTGGATGTAAATTAAAAAATAGATTAATTAAAAATAAAAATAAAAAAGAATGATTCTCACAGCTGTCTGATAAAGAATTTGTTTTTTGCTGGGTGGAAAACACTGATGCTCATGGGGTATGTGGTTAAGGACCCAATTGCTGTGTACAACATGTAATAACCCTTTTTTATTCCAAAAACCCGTTCTTAGGCTCTCTTAATCTGATCATGTAACACAGAAAGGACTTACATGTCTTATAAAACTTTTTTTTGCCCACAGTAAATTCCATTTTCATTGTGACTCACTATACATATATCTTTGCACAGACTGATACACACCCACACATACGTACACACACATCCGTGCAACTGAAATAGAAGTTTACCATAATAGTTTCATATCTTGCAGTGTACAGTGCACTCCAGTATTCATTTCACTTGATTTCATTTTTTAAAAGTAGTGATTATAATCTATTAAATTGATTAAAAAATTTTTAACGCTTTTATTTGTTATTAAGAGACAGAGAGAGACAGAGCATGAGCATGGGAGTGGCAGAAAGAGGGGGAGACATAGAATCTGAAACAGGCTCCAGGCTCTTAGCTGTCAGCACAGAGCCCAACGCGGGGCTCAAACGCACAAACTGAAAGATCATAACCTGAGCCCAAGTCGGATGCTTAACCGACTGAGCCACCCAGGTGCCCCTAAAAGGATTCTTTATTATTCCCATAGTTTTCTGTAACTGTGAAACCCTGGAATTCAGAATATCTTCTACCAAGTATGGTGATTGCAGTCCTCATCATTATCCTTGCTCATATAAAATCAGGTATTTACCAAATCATGAATTAGATGCTTTGGGAGTTTTAAAGAAAAAAAAGACACAAAAACGAAACAGATACTACTCTGAAATTATATAATATTTGTTGTAAAAATCTATGCACAATTAACACTTAGAAAATAAAACTGGTAATAGTAGACAAGTGGATTGATCGTGTTCTTAAAGTTCACTGCTTTCAATTGTTTGCATCTTGTATATTTTTTCATAAAAACAGTGTTAATGTTAACTATTATTGGGGATATTCTAGATTAGTCCAAAGTAACTTATCCTTCTGTGCTCTTCTTTAAGTTCTCCACAGGCAGGTCTGGTAGATTTAAAAAAGTACTTTGCCTTCCAAACTTCAGTTTACTCATCTGAGTAATAAACTTCATCTTCATCTGGTTACATGGATGAAATGAGATCACCTTTGTGAAAGTACAAAGCACAGTACCTGGTCCTTAGTTGAAGGTCAAGAGGTGTGCATTCTTTTGGTTAGTCACTCATTTTCATAATCCTGTTACTATGTTACAGAACTACATCAAGACAATTTGCCCAGAGAAATCAGTTATCTTTGTTCTGATATGACCTATAGAATTTTACCAGAGAACTCACCTCCTTTTCACTGCTACCTACTTCAATACTAGTAATTGTGGTGATGGTAGTGATAGTAATAACTATATTATTATTAGAATAGGAACTAACATTGCCCACCTACTGTGTCACCAGGAATTTTTCTAAATACTTTCATTCTGCTTGTTATACAGCTCACGAGGTTAATATTGGTATCTCCATTTCAAGAATGAGTTAACTGAGACTGAGTAATTTATCTAAGGTCTTTGACTCCAGGCAGTCTGTCTCCAGAGTCTATACTTCTAACCACAATCTCTCGGGTCTCTGAGAATGGGAACCTATTCATCTACCACAGTTGAAGTGGCCTCTATTCTCCTCTATATGTTGTTCAAAAGCCAGGAAATACATATTATCAAGGGTAAGATTGTCTGGTTGAGGATCTGGTTCACATAAGAAAAGATCCGGCTTCTGTCTGGCTGTCTAGAAAGGGCCAGTGGGGCTGGGTGAGCTGGGAGCGGATCCAGGAGAGAATGGAGGAGTAGGGGGCATGGTGCAAAGGGAATTGCTGGGCCCTTCTTTCACAGTTAACAGGGATCAAAATGGAATAGGTGAAAGAGGAAGAGTTCAGTTTAGACTCTAGTCATTAAGTAAAGAGTGACTTCCAGAGTCTTTTCTTGTAACTGTATTTCCAAATGCTATCATCTAAATTGACTGCATTAGAAGTACTTCTTTATATATGTTTTCCTTAGTAAAAATAATGTATGGAGTCCACATACATTAAAGGAAATAATTCACTCCATACTATATTTATGCCTTCTGTATTTTATTACTGAGATAGTGACTCAAGATTATAGAAAGGGCATAAAATTAAAGCATTTTGCTAAGTTTAAATGGCCATACATAAACTAGATGGAATTCTTTGTCATTGACTAGATCTAGTAGCCAATTGCCATTTTATTTTTAAACCTAGGAAGATTTGCCTATAAAGCATTTAGTAGCAGAGCAAACTTTCCAAATGCTATGAGTTAAAACATATGGAGATGCTAAAGATACTTTCATGGGGCGTGAATGTTTTCCCACACATAAAATGTGTGTCTCAAGGAGGGACAAATATTTTAGACATTGAAATACTAGTTAGAAGTTACAGCAAAATACATGATAGTTATATTTTTCGTATAGATAAATTAAAAGTACTTTTAATAGATATGATAAGCCAAAATGAAAAAAAATTCTAGGGGCACCTGGGTGGCTCAGTTGGTTAAGCCTCCGACTTCAGCTGAGGTCATGATCTCACGGTTTGTGGGTTTGAGTCCTGCGTCGGGCTCTGTGCTGGCTGCTAGCTCAGAGCCTGGAGCCTGGTTTGGATTCTGTGTCTCCCTCTCTCTCCGACCCTCCCCTGCTCACGCTCTCTCTCTCTCTTTCTCAGAAATAAATAAAAAAATAAATTAAAAAAAATTAAAAAGTTCTGTATTTTGACCCTAAACCCACATTCTTAGAAAGTGACCTTCTTGTATAAACCTGAAATTGATATAGTTGTGTCTATATGAGTGTGTTTGAATTTGATACTGATTGCTTGTTTGTATGGGGCTTTCCCACTAAAAAAGATAGCCTTGGATGGAGTGCTTCTATTTTATCTTCCAGGAGACTATTTTTCAATATCTTTTTTTTTTAAATATTTTTATTTATTTCTAGGAGAGAGAGAGACAGTGTGAGCAGGGGAGGGTCAGAGAGAGAGGGAATCACAGACTGAAACAGGCTCTAGGCTCTGAGCTGGCAGTCAGCACAGAGCCCGACACGGGGCTCGAACCCACGAACCGCGAGATCGTGACCTAAGCGAAAGTCGGACGCTTAACCGACTAAGCCACCCAGGCACCCTATTTTTCAATATCTTAAGAACCAATACATACTCTGTTTTAGTTAGCTAAGACGACTTTGTTAAGATTCAGTTTTTGTACTCTTTTACAGAAACAGTGGGTACATTAAATATGCCTTTTTTGAGAGAGAGAGAGAGAGAGAGACCAACAGCATGAGCAGGGAAGGAGCAGAGGGAAAGGGAGAGGGAATCTTAAGCAGGTTCTGTGCTCAGTATGGAGCCTGATGGAGGGCTCCATCTCATGACTGTGAGATGATGACCTGAGCTGAAATTAAGAGTCAGTTGTTAAACTGACTGAGCCACCCAGGTGTCCCAAATACGCTTTTTCAAACAAATACCTATCTTCACCCCAAACAGTGATTTGCCACGCCCCTCCTGGTGGCATTGGGCTGGAGTGAGGTTGAGAGGGAGGTCCTTTTTTTTCCCTCTTTCAGTAAATGGCTGTATGTAAGAGAGATGCATGATCAGATTTTTTTTAACGTTCATTTATGTTTGAGAGAGAGAGAGCGCGCACAGCAGGGGAGGGACAGAGACAGAGGGAGACACAGAATTGGAAGCAGGCTCCAGGCTTTGAGCTATCAGCACAGAGCCTGATGTGGGGCTTGGGGGCTTGAACTCATTAACTGTGAGATCATGACCTAAGTCAAAGTTGGATGCTCAACTGCCTGAGCCAATCAGGTGCCCCATGAGACCTGTTTTTGAAGAATCACTTTATTGTTTATGTGATAGATAAATCGGAGGAAATTAAACCAGGAGGCAAGGGGATCAGTTAAGAGGTGCCAGCTGAGTCCAGCCCAGTGAGAGGCGAGAATGGTGATCAATCCAGAGAAGTGAATTAGAGACATATTTAGGATATAGGACAGACATATAACGTTGGTAAATGTTTGCATATGAGGAATGAAGGATGAGTGACTGACCAGGCTGAGTAGCTAGAACCCATGCCACCCATCAAGGCAGGGGTGTTTGTCTGAGGAAGTAGAGGAAGAAGAGAATACTTATAAAGAATTCAGTTTGGGATGTGTTAAATGACAGAATCCTCAATTCCATATCCAACTCAGTGGAATAAATGAGAGAATTAATTCACTAGTTCTTGGGGCTTGTATCCAAGCCCATTACTGTCTTGCCCTGATTTTGACTGAAATGTACCCTAAGTTTTTGGCTTACAGCTGGACTTCTATTTCTGAAACCTCATTGAGATCAGATTCTTTCCTCCATGGTCTCCTAGGCTGATTTCTTCGTTTCTGCTGATTTCCATGCCTTGACCCTATGCCTTCTGTACCTGTACACCACTTTGCTTGGGATCTCTGTCTTGTGTTTAAGTATGATCCTTCCCAGCTCCCTCCCTCTCTTATTCAGCTTGGAATCAAAATCCCTTCTGGATGCATATACTTGAGAGAGATGGCGCAATGAACCTTATAAGAGATGAATTTTCTCAGTGTCCCTGTGCACTAAATGTTTTAATTTTTTTTTAATTAAAAACATTTTTAAAATTTTATTTGTTTTTGAGAGAGAAAGAGAATGAGCAGGGGAGGGGCAGAAAGAGGGGAGACACAGAATCTGGAGGCTCCAGGCTCTGAGCTGTCAGCACAGAGCCCGATGCCAGGCTCAAACTCATGAACTGTGAGATCATGACTGGACTCGAAGTCAGATGCTCAACCAACTGACCCACCCAGTTGCTGCCCCCTCCATCCCTGTGCACTAATTTTGATAGGGGTAGGAAAGAACACTCTGCTGTAGAGCAGAGGAAGGCTACTGTACTGGGGCTTGTTTCAAAACAAGCTGTTTAAAGTAAACCGCTCAACCCCTCCAGTGCCTTGGTCTCCTTATCATAAAATGAATAGGTTAGGCTAGAGGACTTTTATTTATTTTTAAATGTTTACTTATTTATTTTGAGAGAGAGTGCATGGGTGAGAGAGTGTGCATGATTGAGAGTGTGCATTAGTGAGGGGGGAGGCAGAGAGAGAGGGAGAGAGAATCCTAAGCAGGCTCAGTGCAGAGCCCAAGGTGGGGCTTAATCTCATGAACTATGAGATCATGACCTGAGCTGAAATCAAGAGTTGGATGTTTAACCGCCTGAGCCACCCAGGGGTCCCTAGGCTTAAGGACCTTTAAAACTCCATCTCTAGTTGTAACAATTCATCAGAAAATCTACATCTGTAATATTTGACTTCATAGAATTAGATTTGATAGAACTGTGTATCAAATCCAGTGTGTTTTAAAGACTAGATAAATTAAATCCTTTGTTATAGCAGTTAAATGGAAAAATAATCTCAATGAGAATAATTTCAGTAAAATTTATTAAAATTCAGTAAAAATAAGTTCAGGATAATAGTTTGTGCTCTAAAGAACGTAGATAAATTAATTAAATTAACCTAATGACACTCATTCTAAAATGTATTTTCTCAATGATATTAGTAAGGTTGGGATAATTTGCTTAAGGCATATTTGAAAAAATGATGGAGGCATTTCAGAAGGACCTGAAGGAGCTACTAATAGCCAAATCTGGGCAAGTCTATGAATTATAGCCCTTAGTTATATGTGTGAAACTATGTGTGTGTGTGTGTGTGTGTGTGTGTGTGTGTGTGTGTATGTATGTATGTGTATATATATATACACACATAATATCTCTATATAAACTGTGTATATACATATGTATACATACATATATGTACATATAAACATAAACTATATATACACATATACACACATATATACATGTACATATACACACATCACTTTCTTACAATAGAATTCCAATTAATAAATGTAGAAGGAATGATAGAAAAATCAGTATGAAGAAAACATCACAGTAGTAATTACTACAAGCAAGAATTATCGATGGATGCTAAAATTAATAGGCAAAGGTTTTTACACAGTCTTAAGGATATTTTCATAGTTTTAAGGTATTTTTTGGCAAGAAACTTATCACAACTACAGAGAGAAAAATAGTAACTTGATACTGGAATCTGGCAGGCACCACCTTAACCAAGTGTTTAAAGATAACAGTACCTGTAGTAACATTGACATATATAACTCCTGATATGATTGATGCATGAGAAGGTACACTGCTTTTGTGTTCTTGCTAAAAATTTATAACTTCATTCTAACAATGAGAAAACCTCAGACAAATCTAAATTGAAGGATAGTCTGTAAAGTAACTGTTCAGCATTCTTCACAAGAATCAAAATAAACTGTCATAGATTGGAGGAGCCTAAGAGGACATGACAGCTAAATGCAATGTGGGGGCCTGGGTCTGTCTGGACAAGAAAAAAGATACAGTGGGAAAACTGGTGAAATTGAAATAAGGTCTGTAGATGAATTCATAGTATTCTGTCTGTGTTAATTTCTTGCTTTTTATTTTTTATAAAAAGTTTTATTGTAAGTTTTATTTATTTTGACAGAGAGAGAGAGAACGAGTCAAGGAGGGGCAGAGAGAGAGAGGGACAGAGAATCCCAAGCAGGCCTTGTGCTGTCAGCCCAGAACCCAGTGTGGGGCTTGAACTCATGAACCATGAGATCATGACCTGAACCGAAACCAAGAGTCAGACACTTAACCAATTGAGCCACCCAGCCACCCCAGTTTCTTGCTTTTTAAAATAATTGTACTATGGTTATTTTAGATGTTAATATTAAGGGAAACTGGGTAAAAGGCATGTGGGAACTCCTTATAATATTTTTGTTATTTTTCTGTAAATTAGAATTATTTTAAAATAATAAACTAAAACTTGTATTTTAATCTTAAAAATGATTTTGAAACAGCTTTAGTGTCAACATGGCAAGATCAAGTCCACTTACAAAACAATTCCTTTCCCTGTATCCTAAGTCTCAAAGTGCCAAGGTTATTAGATTTTGAAAATTTTGGAAGAGGTAATTTTAGAACAGCAGGAAGTTCTATTTAATAAGTGGAAAGGTAAATTTTGGGTCTTTGACATCCCTGAAGATTCATGAAGTTAAAGTAAGAATATGTTCAAGAAGTGTATGTGCATATTACTGACTTATCTTTGAGTGTGGCCCTCTGGGGGACCCTCCTGTCTCCTGATGCCATTAAATGAGTTGTGGATCACATGAGTTTTAGTGGGAAGTAGAGCACAGCTCTCCCACCAAAAGCCAGAAATGCCAAATGCTGGCTTTCTCAGCCTTGTTTGTGTTTCTACAATAAATCAAATTCACCCACTCTGGACTTTGATTCAGGAACCTAGAGACGGGAGAATTCATTCTGGTGTGAGGGGAGGAGTAGAGGCAATAATTTTCAGGGGTAGCAATGATGCTGATGATGTCACATCCAACATTCTAAACTGGCAAGTCTTCTAGACTTGCTCTGGGTCCTGAATCTGGCTGGCATGCTGGCTGTGCCAAACCTGTCTTGTTCCCACACATTTTATGAGCATGGTTCTATAGTCTTCCAGCCATTGTAGGATGATTTTCTATTATTTCAGTAAATTTATTTTTGTGTACAGTTGAGAACTCTAACTGATAATGTATAGATCTACTAATGTTTAGATGTTAGCCAAAATATAGATAAAGTCCTTTAGCATATGATTTTAATGGATTTAATAACTTTTCCCTGTGATTAATAGAGAGCTATCTGGAACTTTAAACTGCCTCTATCTTTCTCATCTTGTCTATTAGGACACTAAAATGAGTTTATATTTTAAGAGCTGTTCTGAGGCATGTATATTTCAGCACTTCAAGACTTAATATGCTTTTACATGTATTAGAAGTTAAATTTGAGAGTTATTATAGTGTAATGGTTAACAGTGTAGTCTTTGGAGATATGCCTAGATTCAAATCCAAGGTCTGCCACTCATTATCTGAACAGTTTCTCCACTTATAAAATGGGGATAATAACAGCCAACTTCCCTCCCCCACCATTAGGAGGACTTAATGAGTGTGCATGGGTGTGTGTATGTGTATTATATTAGCTATTGCTAACTACCATCATTTTGATACTCATTTCAGCTCAGAAATTTATTTTTGTTTCTTTTTCTGATTGATTTTTCTATGTCATGTCCTTAAATTTATTGTCTGTAGTCATTTTCTCTTTGCAAACCTCTGTACTGTGAGTCTTATAGAAAAAAGTTCACACTGATGCTCAGATCTGATATCAGATTTTGTGAATTGACAAAGTTACTGAATCAGTTCTGTGTTTGACAGTTTTTGGAATCTATACAGCTTCTGAACTTTTTTTTTTTTAGCTGTTTTGCTTATAAGGGAACGTGGTAACTGCCATCCCAATTTTAGAAGGAAATGAATTTGTTACTTTTAGAATATCTTTAAATATTTCTAGAAAATTTTATATACATAGTGCTTAAAAGAAAAAAATGTACCTAACTTAATTAAATGGATTTTTATAAGCCAGATCAACAAAATTAAGCTATTCACTGGCTGCCCAAGAGATGTGTTAAGTTAGAACGTTTAAAAGAAATGGAGAACATAAAAACAACCCCCGAGAGTTATTCATTTAAATAATGAACAACAGTATCATTGTGTTGAGCCTTTGAAATTCTTTCCCTAGTTGCCTATTGGGGTAAGTTTTCCTTAAAGAATTATCATACCGATATGATGGAAAAAACCTGAAAAAAACTTCCTTACAACTTCACACTTTCTGCTCATGTGATTAAGGCTCAGAGATTTTAATCATTGTGACGGCAATTCTTTCCCAGTGGATATGGACATCATTATCCATCTCTGAAAGCTCATCAGAACTTTCCTCAAAGCTTTATTGTAGTCAGTTAGCAGCCTATTAAAGGAAAGCCAGAATGCTCATTGGAGCTGCTAGTGAGACAGGAAGAAGTTAAAAAAATTACTCTCTAAATACTTTTCCTGCCTCATTTGTGAATCCAGGAATGTTAATCTTTGGACCTTATTTATTCATTAATGTTGTTAGTCTTAATTTCTCCATTTTCTTGGCTTTTAAGCTTTTTCTGGTCTGGGTTTGTTGTACAGTTCTTTGTCAGTAGCACTGGCCGTTTACATTTTAGTTGATGCCAGTGCCATCTGTTTTGGATTATAAGCTCCCTGAGGGCAGTGACTCTTTGGCTTGGGTTCTACCATACTCTTCGATGGTGATCATGATGATGACGTGGTTTGCTTCTTTGATTTCAAATATACTCTTGACTTCTGGTTAGCATATTCTCAGAATTAATAATATTTCATCTCTTTCTCAATATTCATCTACTTTCCAATTGCCTATTATATAAAAGCTGATATAATAGCCATTGTTAATCATTTTCTGGGTACCAGAAGTGTGTGTGAGTACTTCACATTTATTATTGCATTTAATTCTCAGCACAACTCACTAGAATTGGTGCTGTTTTCTCATTTTACAGATGAGAAAACTAAGGCTTAAAGAAGCTAAATAACTTTCCTGTTGTATACAATTAGAAATATTAAAGCCAAGAGACCTAGATCTTCTGACTTTAAAGGCACTGCTTTGAGCCACTGTATCATGGTTGTCTTTGCATCCCCATGGACATTTGCATGTGTCATTGATTCTTTTACTTCTCCAAAATCTATAATTAATTTTTCTTCCTATTTATAGAATGTTTACAGAGAGTTATCATGATTGTAATGGCATGCCCTTGAAAAAAACAAGTATTTCACTGAGTTGTCTTTACTTATCAGGAAAAAGAATTTTTCAGATGTCTTCCTGTTCCATATATCTAACCCTGAAAACCCTGTTACTTTCATTATTAATGCTATTTAGAATATGGAGCGAACATTCCTGATAGGAGCTGCCAGGGCTGATACATTTCCATGTAATATCCTGTTCCATGATAATTCTTCTATAGCTGTGCCTTTGCCTTTCTGATGTGATATTCACCAGTCTTTGATAAATAGACTGTATTGTGTGGGTTTTTTCATTGAGAGAATGATGGAGTTAAAAATAATCACAATAATAATTTTAAAAGAACATGCTGACATTTAGATCTAAAGACTTTCTCCTCTAGGCTATAAAGTCTTAAAAGTAGGTCACACTTTGGGTTTAAACTCTGAACAGATAACTTGCTCTCTGTATTAGCTTACCTTTTGATCTTAAAGCAGCACTTATTCTTGACTACAGTAAATTTTAAAGTGTCCTTCTGAATTTGAAATACCATATAAAAAAAAAAAAGAAATACCATATGAAATGAAAAATCACCAGTCATTTAAAGGAGAAAATTAAAGAAACAAATTTGTACTTTTCTGTTATGTCCCCTTGAAGAACTGGAACTTTTCTTCAGTCATTGATTTAAGCTAGAAATATGAAGCAGTTTGAAAGTATAAAGTATTTTATTCACTGGAATAAAATGAGGTATAGGGGTAGCATCCTTAAAATTCTCTCAAGAGTTACCTTACATTAACCAGAGGATGACAGTAGAATAAGAGAGTGCTTGCAGGCTGTACCCTGATTATAGCCTGCTTCACAGAGTTAGCGTAATTGACAATTCACTTGTTTCCCAGTACTCTATTCATTACAACAAAATTGCTTAGGGTGTTTTGAAATATTTTTCCTTAGTTCTACACCACCACAAACCACTGAAGAACATGACCTTTAGCCTTTCCTCTTTTATTTCTCTGATTCAGAGCACACTTTCTAATACTTAGAATTTCTCCTCCAGACTCTCCTGCCCTGTACTGCCTAGTTCCATTTACATGTAAACACCAGGCTAACTTCTCTCCTATAGGTACTTATCACTGAAACATGTTTTTGCAAACTGATTTTTGTTGTTCTATAGTAGCATAAACTAATTTAGATGTCAACTATTTTAGAAAAGCTTATTCTATGGCCAGAGAAGGTTGATGGGGGTGGAAGTGTAATTAAAGGTTACTTTATTTTTTAAAATTTTTGTTAATGTTTATTTATTTTTGAGAGACAGAGCGTGAGCAGGGGAAGGGCAGAGAGAGAAGGAGACACAGAGTCTGAAGCAAGATCCAGATGCGGGGTTCAGACTCACGAACCGCGAGATCATGACCTGAGCCGAAGTCGGCCACTTAACTGACTGAGCCACCCAGGTGCCTCTAAAGGTTACTTTAAATGTTCTAATCTAGTAGATGTTTTTTTTTTTTTAATTTATTTCTAGGAGAGAGAGAGAGAGACAGTGTGAGCAGGGGAGGGTCAGAGAGAGAGGGAGTCACAGACTGAAACAGGCTCCAGGCTCTGAGCTGGCAGTCAGCACAGAGCCCGACGCGGGGCTCGAACCCACGAACCGCGAGATCATGACCTAAGCGAAAGTTGGACGCCTAACCGACTAAGCCACCCAGGTGCCCCAGTAGATGTTAATATAATATTTGTTTTAAATATACCTGTTAGAGTTTTGAAAGGGTGTTTGCTAAAAGTTTGGTACCCGTTTACTTTTAGAGTAGAGATTTCTTTATTTGTGTGAACTGCCTACAGTTATGTAGAGTTAGGAGATATTTGTTTCAAGATCAGGTAACTGATGATGATTTATTTCATTGTTTTAGTTCTAGCCCATTGTTATTCCCTCCCCCCAGTATTACCTAGTCCACTCTTCTGTTCTTCTTTATACTAACACGCATTTTTCCTCCCAAATGCTTGGTATAGTTTTTTTTTTCTTCTAACATTTTGTTCTTTTTTTTTTCTAACAGAAAATAATAGTTAATTATTAATTCTTTACATTTAGAAAATAAGAATTTTATTCTTTGTCTTATTATTATTTGTATCTGACATTATAATCTTGATTTCTGTTACCATGATTTAAAATGGGAGCCTGGAACGATGCTCAGCATCGTTCCTCATCTGGGAAATACAAATCAAAACCACACTGAGATACCACCTCACGCCAGTCAGAGTGGCTAAAATGAGCCAATCAGAGAACTCTAGATGCTGGCGAGGATGTGGAGAAACGGGCACCCTCCTACACTGTTGGTGGGAATGTAAACTGGTACAGCCCCTCTGGAAAACAGTGTGGAGGTTCCTCAGGAAACTAACAATAGAACTCCCCTATGACCCAGCAATAGCACTGCTAGGAATTTACCCAAGGGATACAGAAATGCTGAGGCATAGGAGCACATGTACCCCAATGTTCATAGCAGCACTCTCCACAATAGCTAAAACATGGAAAGAGCCTAAGTGTCCATCAGCAGATGAATGGATCAAGAAGATGTGGTTTATCTATACCATGGAATACTACATGGCAATGAGAAACAATGAAATCTGGCCATGTGTAGCAACATGGATGGACCTTGAGGGTGTTATGCTGAGCGAAATAAGTCAGGCAGAGAAAGACAAATATCATATGTGTGCACGTATAGGAGGATTAGGAGGAGCTTAACAGAGGACCAAGGGGGAGAAGAAGGGCGGAAATGGTGGGGGAAAGGGGGAGAGGCAAACCATGAGAGACTCTTGAATGCTGACAAAAACTGAGGATTGGTGGATGTGGGGGGGAGGAGGGGTGGGCATGGAGGAGGGCACTTGTGGGGATGAGCACTGGGTGTTATGTGAAAACTAATTTGACAATAAACTATTTGTAAAAAAAACTAAATAAATAAATAAATAAAAAGGAGACATCTAAGTCAGCACAGTGTGAATGAAAAATAAAATAAAATAAAATAAAATGGGAGCCTGGAGACTATTGAAAATGAACATGTAGATTATAATCCTATATCAGTATTTAAGGGGTGCCATTTATTTAATTTTTTAAATTTTTAATGTTTTATTTATTTCTGAGAGAGAGAGAGTATGAGCAGGGGAGGGTCAGAGAGAGAGAGAGAGACAGAATCTGAAACAGGCTCCAGGTTCTGAGCTGGCTGTCAGCACAGAGCCCAACGTGGGGCTCGAACCCACGAACTGTGAGATCATGATGTGAGCTGAAGTCAGATGCTTAACCAACTGAACCACCCAGGTGCCCCTAAGGGTGCCATTTAAGATGGTCTAAAAGAGAATATTTTCAGCATGAAACTGTCCAGATAAGACATATACCAGGTATTCGTGGTATATGTGGGGAAGTATAATTAAAATCAGAGAGGAGAACCCTGTTGGAGGCACAATGCCTAGGAATACGCAGTGAAAATGCATTTTATACTGACTCACAATGGACTGACAGTGAAAAGGCATTTTCCGCTTATCTAAGGAATACAAAGAAAGAATGACAGAGGAAAAAGAAGAGCATAAAGAGAGAGATCAATAAAAAGCAATACTGTAGATGATATTTTGTCTTCAGTTTCTTATACCAGCTTCTAATTTTATCAGATGTTCATAAATAGAGAAAATGACCCAGCATATGCAGTTCAACTAATATTTATTGTATAAGTACTATAGTTCAATCCATTATCTTCATAAGATTATGATCCATTTCAAGGTATGAAAACAATTCAAAACTGACTAGAATTATACATAAGCCTTTTTAATGTTTTGTTTGTTTTTTGGTGAGCAATAAGTAAGCTACATGTTTTCCTAAAGAGATTGAAACCCTGTTTGTTAAAAAATTAGTAAACTCAGAAGTATTTTGAATCTGTAATGATAGCTCTTACATCTACCAAATGTGGGATTAGATAAGAAGTAAAACTGTTCTTCAGGAAATGAACCTTACACTTTCAACAACATTGTAAGGCTTCAGATTTTTATGATTTCCTTGGGCATTTTGGGAAATAATTTTTGGATTTTCTAAAATGTTTTAACCTTCACCCAATTGAAAAGACAAGATGAGAAATAATTTCCTTTCTATCATTCCTTATAGAAAGACTAGAACTTTTTTCTGTGGTTGTTGCTTCTGAACAATTTCAGAAAAGACTGTGAAATAGGTGGGGTCTTTACCAATGAGTTTTATGTAATATGTGACTATTGTGATACTATACAGACTATTACCAGATACATCTAGCAAAAGGCTGCCTGGTTGAAGTTTGTAAAATCTTTCATGAGGTCTGAAACCAGAGCTGATGTTTGCTCTTCTATATGACTTATAGTTTCTAAAAGAAAAACAATAGCACTGCTTTTTGATTGTCTGTGATATTTCGAGTCTTACTAAACTATATCCCATGTTAAAACAAATTTAGAAAAAAACAGAAATTAGTTTAAAAAACATTGCTGATCAGTAGAATAAATGTAGTGTCTTTTATTCTGTGTTGTGTCTTGTGATACTCTTGAACTTTTTTGGACATTTCTCCTCATTTACACTGTCCTACATCAACTGTATCCAGATGTTTACATATTCACTGTGTGACATGAAATGCTAAATACCAATAGTTTTCTCTTGAAGAATATATTATATTTTAGCTTTGAGTGCCTTAGTCACAGGAGGCATTCAAAAAATATTACTGACAGACTGAAACATATATAGGAGGGAAGTTTCAAATATATTTTAAAAAATAGGTATTTTGTTGAGACAAATTAATGTTTCAATTTTCTCCCCATCAAGAAACGTCCCCCATATTTAAAAACAAAAAAAAGCTCGTCAGTAAATATAAGAAAGATCAAATGAAAAATGTTTATTTTGAGAGGATGTACCTAATAAATACTATTCTTCAGTATCTTTCCTTCCTTTACTTGCTCAGTTAAGGTGTTGAAAGTTTTTGCTGTGTATGAAGAACCCTTGGGTTCAGTTCCTGAAAGACCGTGTCTCTTAGGCATGCTGAATTTCCTTCTGTTTTTATCTAAATTTATGAAGCCACTCCACTGTAAAGTGTGATGCCATAATTTAGAAACCACAGTGCTTGGGGCGCCTGGGTGGCTTAGTCGGTTAAGCGTCCGACTTTCGCTTAGGTCATGATCTCACGGTTCGTGGGTTCGAGCCCAGCGTCGGGCTCTGTGCTGACTGCCAGCTCGGAGCCTGGATCCTGTTTCAGTCTGTGACTCCCTCTCTCTCTGACCCTCCCCAGTTCACGCTGTCTGTCTCTCTCTCTCCTAGAAATAAATAAAACATTTAAAAAAACCCAAAAAAACCACAGTGCTTAATCCCAATATTGATTTCAACTAGTTAATAACTTTTGAAAAGAAAATAATATTTTCCAGAGAAAGATAGTTTTTCTTCTGTCAGAAGTAATTATAAAATAAAGTAAACAAATAAACTAAAAAATTAAACAACAAACATGTTTGAGACTCTTTACCCATTATTTGTTGTCTAGAGTTTATGAAAACATAGTGGTTTGATATATTTCTTTGGCTTTGATCAAAGCAACATTGTAAAGTCGAGTACTTCCTACTTCTTTGTAGTTCATTATTCAAAGGGTTTTGAATTATAGCTAAAATGCATGTGTCTTTTTTATGAAAGGAAAAGTGATTGGAATTTTCAAATATGAAGATTTTATTTCATATATAAAAATGGTAATTTGGAGCTAGGATTTTCCCTGCCATTTAAAAAATTTTTATCTCTTGTAAATTGCATTGATCCTTTTGAATTTTATTTTTAAGACATCGATTCGTTTTTCATTATTAACATTGTCAGTAGCCTCTAAATGATTTTTGAAATGATCTTTAGAAATCATTTAGATATGAAGGGTGCCTGGGTGGCTCATTTGGTTAAGCATCCAAATTCAGCTCAGGTCATGATCTCACGGCTTGTGGGTTTGAGCCCTGTGTCGGACTCTGTGCTGACAGCTTAGAGCCTGAAGCCTGCTTTGGATTCTCTGTCTCCTTCTCTCTCTCTCTCTCTCTTTCTCTCCCTCTCTCTCTCTCTCAAAAATAAACAAATAAAAAGCTTAAAAAATTAAAAACAAAGATATGATATAAACTAAACAATAAATTTTCAGTGATAGGCTCCCTAAAAGCATATTCTTGTACCCAACTTTATAAAAATTAAATCAAACTTTTAAAAAGATATTTTAAAAAGGGTTCTTGTGTGTGCATTATAAAAAAGCTCATGTAGCAAAAGGTACCTGCGTTAAGACATATAGATTAACTTCAGGGTAACCAGAGAGGAGAGAGGCAGGCTCTCTAGATAAAGAACAGCTTAAGCAACAATGTAAAGTTGAAAATGGAAGTCTTGCTAAGTGGTAGTGACAATTTGAGTTTATCAAAGGATTGTCATCAGGAGCAGTAGAAAGTAAGACCAGGAAGTTAGGTTGGGTACAGATCATGGAAAACCACGAACATCATTGTGCTTGGTTTTAGACATTCGTTCATTCATACACTCACTCATTCACATATTTACTTTGTTACCTATTTACCTACTTATTTTCTTTCTTATTTTTTAGTGTCAATTTCTAAGCTCTGTGCATATGGAAGTAACATGATGAACAAAATGTTTTATTAGAATGATTAATTTGTTGGGGGTATACAAGATGGTTGGGATGAGAGAAAGATCCTTTCTTACTTTGAGTTATTATAATAATTGGAATGAAGCATGAAAGCATGATGGGAAGTGGGACTTGTGATCTTGAGCAGGTTCATTAACCTTTCTGATCTTGTGTGCTTTCCACATCTGGATAGTTGATATAATAAAAATATCTTTCTTAATTGTCTCACTGGATGGTTATGATCAAGAAATGTGATAGTACAAGTAGACGTGCTTTATCAACTGTGAAGTTAGTATTCATTTAGCCTGATATTATTTATTATATCATTGTCAGTATTTATTAGAACACTCAGAAGGTGTTAGCCATTTTAGTGGTTACTAAAAGGAAGCACCTGAGTGGCTCAATCAGGTAAAGGGCACTGTTAATTTTGGCTCAGGTCATGATCTTGTGGTTCATGAGGTCAAGCCCCTCATAGGGCTCCATGCTAACAGTGAGCAGAACCTGCTTCTGGTTTGCTCATGCTCGCTCACTCTCAAAATAAATAAACAAAAAAATAAAAATAAAAGGAGGAATTGGATGTGATAGATGGCATTGATGTGAGAAATGTATTATATCAAGGGATACTTGGTAAGGATCAAAGATGAAGTTTAGTGACTGAAAAAAGTATAAAACATTGATTAAAATAAAAAAGTCAAGACTGGGAACGGGTTTGGGGTAAAAGTGTATGAGTTCAGTTCTAGGAGTATTGATCGGAGGAGATAATAATACATCTAAGTGGAAATATCCAGTATCATTACACATAAAAGGCTTTGCTTGAGAGAAAGTTATAGAACATAGTGAGATTGAAATTTGGGGATCATTTGGATGGTGGGTAGCTATTGAAGTACATTCATGAGCTCTTGGGTAGTAGGTATGGAGGGGAGAGCAGACATGAGGGATAAAACCTCGCATGTAATTTGTTATCTCACGTACTTTCTCTTATGCTTTGCTCCTTATTTTGAGGAGGAAAAGAGACTGTCCTTTGTAACTCCCTCCACTACTCAGCCACCCACTCCTTTTTTTTTATACTGTCCGGAAACAGCGACACTTCCTTCAACAGAACTTCCTTGAGGGCTTTCAGAACATCAATCAACAGAATGTGCTTTGTTTTTATAGGGGCAAAGTGTTAAAGGAGTTAACTGACTATTTATCCTTAGCTTTGAAAGGGGAGAGAGAAAGTCTTTTTATCTCTGGGTAGATCCCTCTACTTCATTCCTTGAACTGATTAGGCAGTTCTGGCACTACAATTGGCATGATAGTGAGAAAGGCTGAGAATCAATCTGCTAATGTGGCCCTGGGGACAAGATATTTACCGGAGTCCAAATCCTGTAACCTGGGCCATTGCAGCAGGGCCATCTGGTAGGTTGTGCAAACCGTACCCTGCCATTAAGGGCTTTGATAATCTGAACCCATTATGTGTTCTCTGCCTTACCGTCTACATTTCTGTATTCTAACTATACAGTGTTTCCAGAACATGCCATGTACTTTTAAACCTGCTCCATGCCTTCGACTAGGCACTTTCCTTAGCCTTAACACCTCCTCCCCACTTCCTCTGGCCATGGAAAACCACTCTCCCTTCAATCCCCAGTTCAGATGTGTCTGTGAAACCTTAACCAGTATGCCCGGTGAGGAATAATTGTCCCTTTCTTTACTTTCCCAAAATACTTTATATTAGGAATAGATAAGAGGTCAAGCTCTAGACTCAGACTTTTTAGATTTAAATCCTGGCTCTAATTAAGCATATAACTATTTCTTCATCTATAAAATGTGTTTTTTTAATGAAAATTAAATAAAATAAATAAGAGCTTACCCTGTGAATAACACATAACAAGTGCTTTAATAAGTGGTATTTTAGGGGTGTCTGAGTGGCTCAGTTGGTTAAGTGTCCAACTCTTGATTCTGACTCAGATCATGATCTCATGGTTCCTGAGATCCAGCCCTACATCAGGCTCTGCGCTGAGCCTTTTTCTCCCTCTGTCTGCCCTCCCCCTTGCTTGTGTTCTCTCTCTCTCTCTGACCTTGTCTCTCTCTCTCAAAATAAATAAATAAACTTTAAAAATAAAAAATTTTAAGGTATTTGATAGTGATTATTTTATCTTGAAACCATAAAAGTGGTTTCATTCTTTGTTATTCATAGTTGTATACATTTTTGTCTCCTTGAAAGATTGGGAGGCAGGGGAATTCCAGGACCCTATCATAGTTATCTTACTCCCCAGGGGGCTTAATAGAACTCCATAATTGATCATATGAGTTGAGCAGCCAGTTGAGTGTCAGTTGGAGGAACAGCAACTGTCTGGTTTGTCTTCCATTGAAACTATGGTGTCTTCAAATCCAAATTTAAAAGGATAATACTTTGTTTTATTTTCTCTATAAATTACTGCCCATTTTTATTCTGACACCCCCTCTCACATATACTGTGGCACACACACATTCATTGTGTTACACACTGACTTCTCATTACATAATGAATATGTTTATAACCAAGTGATAACTTTTCAAAGAAGAATTAGGACTAAAAACCATGTACAGAAATGACAGGAAGCCTAAATTTGTTAACTTTTTATTGTTTAGGTGATGCATTATTTTTAATTAACCAAAGATAAGACTCTCTGTTAATGTATAGATTAATGCTCCCATACTATCTCTGTCTTACAATGAAAATGGAAAATACTTAGATACATATGTCCTTATTTCCCCATAAAATATTGAACTTGCTAGTTAAATAAGATCTGTATATTCACAGATGATACCTTTGCAGTGGAAATTAAAATAGAACCACCTCTCTAATCCTCTGTGATGGTTAGAAGGTGCAGCATGAATATTAGGCTACAATTGCTTGTCGTCTCTAAACGTACCATACCTCTCCAACTCTTTGCCTTAGAAAATAATGTTTCATCTACCTGCTATATACCTTGCCTTTTTCTCTGCCTGGTGACCTCCTAGTTATCGTTCAAAACTGTCCATAAATGTCATTAACTCTGCCAAAGCATTCCTGCTCCTATACACAATTCATTACTTACTCCTCTCTGTCTGCCTGTATGAGACCCTTTAGAGCTCTGCTTCCACACTCCAGTGTGAGTTCCCTAAACAGTGGCATGCCTGTAGCCCCTGCTTCACAAGGGCTTTGGTGCTCGATAAATGTTTAGAGATTGGATGAACTAGTGAATGAGTTAATGAGTAAAATAGAAATCTACAAATAGCCCCAAATTCAGGGTTTTGACAAGAGTGACAGGCTAGCAACTTGCTCTGTCTTGACCATTTGCCAGTCATAGTTTTTAAGACAAAATTAAACATTTGATGTTTTAGTTTCTTTTTTTTTTTTTTTTTTTTGTCTTCCCATTTCTTCACTTGGGCTAATTAATTCCTGATCTCTATATTAGAAGATTCTCTTTGATACTAACCATATTTTCTTTTTTTAAAAATTTTTAAATGATTTTACTTATTTTTGAGAGAAAAACCATGAGTGGGAGAAGGGCAGAGAGAGAAGGAGACACAGAATCAGAAGGAGGCTCCAGGCTCTGAGCTGTCAGCACAGAGCCCGATGCGGGACTCGAACTCACGAGCTGTGAGATCATGAGAGCTGGAGTCGGATGCTCAACCGACTTAGCCACTCAGGCGCCCCTCATATTTTCTGTCAATAAGAGTCTTAATGATCTGTACACATTTCATTCCATCATTTTCCCTTCAGCCAGTTCTTAGAAAATGACTCAGAAGTAGAATATTATTTTAATTTCTTTAGGGGAAAAAATTATGTTCTAAATCCTCAGTAACATATATTTTAAGGTAAATATTTAGATTATGTAGACTTTGAAGTAAATGCTTCTATAGTTAGAAAACAAATTATTAATACTTCTTAGCTGTTTGTGACCTAGTACAATTAATGCAGTAACCTTGACATTTGTGTTTTGATTAACCTCTCTGTTTTGTTAGGCATAGAAGTCACAGTTGGATGTAGATTTCTATTTGAGTTTCATTGTTTTGATACTCTTATAAATGGTTTTTATTTCAGTTTCTCATTACTGATATTTTTCTATTTTTTAAATTTAAAAAAAAAATTTTAAATGTTTTATTTATTTCTCAGAGAGAGAGAGAGAGAGTGAGCAGGGGAGGATCAGAGAGAGAGGGAGACACAGAATCTGAAGCAGGCTCCAGGCTCTGAGCTAGCCGCCAACACAGAGCCTGATGCGATGCGGGGTTTGAACCCATGAACTGTGAGATCATGACCTGAACCGAAGTTGGATGCTTAACTGACTGAGCCACCCAGGCACCCCTGATTTTTTTCTCTATTTTTGCTTTCTGTTTTATTGATTTCTGCTTTTCATTATTTTCTTCCTTTTTATTTGTTCATCTTTTTTTTTATTTTTTTAAAAGTGGAAGCTTAGAACTTTTACATGAGACCTCTTTTCTTTTGTAATATATACTTAAACTCTAAATTTCTCCTCTAAACACTTTGTGTCTTAGTTGGCTCCGACTGCCATAACAAATATCATTACTGGGTGACTTAAATAACAGACATTGATTTCTCACTGTTCTGGATATTGAAAAGTCTAAGATCAAGGTGCCGGCATATTCAGTTCCTAGTGAGAGCCTTTTTCCTACTTTGCAGATGACAGCCCTCTCATACCTGTGTCCTCCTATGTGAGGGAAGGGAGGAGGTGTAGGAACTATGACTACTGAGCAGATCTCTTTTCCTCTTCTTATAAGGATACTAATCCCATCGTGGGGACCTACCCCTCATGACCTCATCTGAACCTAATTACTTCCCAAAAGCCCACCTCAAAATACCATCACATTGGGGTTAACATTTCAACATATTTGCTTTTGGTTGATTTCTTGAGTGAAATTGGAACTCTTGCTTTTTGAAATAATGTTGTGGTCAGTATAAGAAAAATATTGATACTATCATTTTTATTTGTTGTGAAAGCATTTTTTCTAACAAAGTATACATTTAAAGAAGAGAAAACATTTTGTTGTAATTGAGCTAGGTTAAAAGTCACATTACATGGATCTCAACTTTGACTTTTGGGGCAAAAATGCACTTTTAAACAAGTTAACTGTGGGGCACAATTCTTGGAGAAAAAGCAGAAGACCATTGGATCTCTGCCGTATACATCTTACCAAGATTTAAACTGTGCTTTATTTTCTGTTTCCTCTGTCGCGGCCCAAGTAGTGTGGTTTCTTTGCTGCTTTGCTCTGGCTCTAAGTCCAGTTTGATAAATCACACAGTTTTGAAGATGGGTATCATTCCATATTTGTGATATACCTTTTCTTCTGAGCCCTCCTTGCCTTTAGTAATCCTTTCCTTTTTCTTATCTAGTTATATCTGTCATTTCACCTCAGTGGGTACTTTCAAACTTACCGAGCTCTTCTCTGGTCTACCCTCTACTCAGTTATCTCCCCTTCTCTGTCTGGAAAAGTAAAGACAGTGGGCTGGACCTTGGTCAGACTTTTCCCCATGATGTATGTAAATATCTCTGGGTTGATTACTTGTCTCCTAGGCTCCTTCTTTGCAGCTCCATGGGAGAGTTCTGTCTTCCAGCTCCTCACCAATCTTTCCACCTGTGTGCTTGATCTTGGGCCATTCCTGCCTCCTATGAGACCTCATTCCATCAGTTTTTTCCTTTCCTGTATTTTCATCCTTTTCATCCCTTTTGGCTCCTAGAATGTATGTTCAAGCTCCTACTTTTTATTTATTTGATTTAACAAAAGCCTTTTCCAAATCTTCCTTCTCTTTTGTCAGGTATCTACCCAAAGTACACTATATTTGCTATGTCACAGATTCATTGAAACTACATATACCAAAGTGACTGACTATAACTGAAATTGTTCTCAGTTGTACTCCTCCATTCCCCAGCTTCAAGCCCTCACCTCCTCTCACCTGGACCCCCTAACTCATCTTTCTGCCCTTAGTCTTTCCTTTTCCAGTTTATCTTTCCCACTACTGCAGAGGGATCTTTTTTCTCCCCTTTTTTAAGGAAAAAATAAAACCCTTTTTAATGTTTATTTTTGAGCAAGAGAGAGTGAGCAGTGAAGGGACAGAGAGAGAGGGAGAGAGAGAATTTCAAGCAGGCTCTGCACTGATAGTAGAGAGCCTGATGCAGGGCCCAAACTTACGAACTGTGAGATCATGCCCTGAGCTGAAGTCGGACATGTAACTGACTAAGCCATGCAGGCGCCCCAGAGTGATCTTTTAAAATACGGATACGACATTACCTCTCCATAAAACCCTTCAGAGGCTCAACATTACCCATAGGGTACAAATTCAAACTCTGTAGAAAGATATCTGAGGGCAACAATAATTTGACCTCCAGCTCTCCAGTCTTATGTGATATGGTTTTATTCTTGATTCCCACCGATAGTTCCAAAAGCAGTTGCTATTTCACAGTTCTGAGTCTTTTATGAGTCCTTCAGTGGAATAACTTTCCCTGGTACTCCTAGTGATCTCCTACTTATCTTTCAAAGACCACAGTCAAGCATTGTCACCAGGTTTTGCCTGGTTTCTCACTCCATTCCCAGCCTATCACCCTTTTGCTACCATGGCAGAGTTGACCATTATTCTGTGAGTTCACCATATAATTATGTGTATACTGCCATTATTTATTACACAGTGAATTGAAATATTTGTTTTTTGTTTGCTTCTCTTTCTAGACAAATCTCCTTGAGAGTAGGGAGCCATTTTACTAATCTGTGACTCATCTTCAACACCTGGGGTAGTGCCTTGAACAGAGCAAGGGCTCCATAGGTGTTTGTAGAATGAATGAACAGTTAGATTAATTTCAGCAAATATTAATTAGTGCATCTTCTGTAAGCTCAGTATTATACTTTAAAAAATGTTTTTTAAACATTTATTTTTGAGAGACAGAGACACACTGAGCATGAGTTGGGGAGGGGCAGAGAGAGAGGGAGACACAGAATCTGAAGCAGGCTCTAGGCTCTGAGTTGTTAGCACAGAGCCCAATATGGGGCTCGAACCCACAAACTGACATCATGACCTGAGCTAAAGTCTGATGCTTAATCGACTTTTAAAGCCAAATAATAAGTTTTGGATTATATGTTTTAGATATCACTGTAGTTGACGCTGGCTATTATGTCATATAGTTTTAAAGAGATCTAAAGAGCAGGTAGGAGGATGGTTTGTAGCTAGTGACTTAATATGATAGTCTTTCTGAATATCTTGGTCTCTTCCTCATTCCTGTACCATGTGCTTGTTACAGGCTCATCCATTCATTCTTTCCCTAACCAAACTGTACAAAACTCGAGAAGAGGTTTCATGGTTTTATGATGATTTTTCTCCTGGCTTCCTATCTCCCTCACTGTCTCCATAGCTGCCGGAGAACTCCATCTGAAATGTAGATCTGATGGTTTTACTCTTCTGTTCATGACTCTTCAGTTCTTCCTTTCCATTCTCCTCTATGTCAGTCACTTTCATAGTCTCCCACTTTACCAAATTTAAGACCTCGTTCTTAGTCGGACTTCTTTTAGACGTTTGTTGTCACTAACAGAACTGTTCTCACGTCCTTTTTTGCACCTGCAGCTGATAACACTCACTATTCTCTATTCCAAGCATATTGTTCCAGAGGATAAATATAACAACACATTGGTAAGTTTATGTTAAGTGAGCCAGTCTTCTCCAAGCATCTGCTGCACAGGCGCAGAAACAGAGAAGTGCTTTGGCTATTGGCTGCCAGGGGAACAGAAGGGTTGCCACAACAAACTCAGCAAACAACCCCAAAAGTCCCCAAGAAGCATAAACTCATGCTGCTGGAAAATCAAAATTAGTAAAGGACTATGCATTTTTGGTGCTGGATCTTAGATTTGTCCCCTACATTCCTATGGAGAGATTGGACTGTTTTCTGCAGCAACTGGGCCATCTTTAGAAGAGTACATTTGAGAGTCACTCAGCTTTTGAAGGAGTTTGAAATCTCCCTGGTTGCTTTGTGGTGGAGTTGGATTATGCGCTCCTGGAAGCTTGGTCTTTTGACTGACACTGATAAGGTCGGTTCCAAGGAAACCCAGCATCTTCTTTGCCCTGGCGCCACTGGGCCCGCCACCCTCCTCCCCCCGCCACTCCCTCTTCCTCACCCTCCCTTCTCTGCCACCTCTCTATCCCTTACTTGAACTAGCTGCCAGAGTTCACAGACAGCTGGGCAGAGAGTGGCTAAATGTGCCCAGCTGCCCGGGAAGCTTGGCGGCCAGGCCGAGGGAAGGAAGCATCGGCTCTCTTTGAAGGTTGCCTGCCAGTGAATCTCAGGCAGCTGGACTTCAAAGGGGGGACCGCTGGGCTTTCCCTCCCGTCTAGGCAGGTCATTCCACAGCACTGTGCTTCCGGTGTTGGCACAGTGGCTTTCAAGTTCTTCTTCAGTTAAAGAGCTGAATGGAAAGCTGCACTTGTGTTCACATTTGTGTTTCTGATGTGATATAAATGGTCGAAGATCCTCACCCCTCTTACCGCATACTTAAGAGTGAAATGGAGGGAAAAGGTAACATCATACAAAGGGCAGCTAAGGAGATCCACAGCGGTTAGCAGTATTTCCTCATTGCCAGTTGTAACTTGTGTTATTTACCAAGTTTTAAATTACTTTAAGGACTCTTGGTGTGATTGTCTTGAGTAAAGAACCTATGTTTATGGATTGAATTAACTAGTGACCTAGAATTGGGTTTAGCCATGGACAGTGGTTTTGTTTGTTTGCCACTTGACTTGGGCAACTGACCTTACCTTTCTGTACTGCCATGTCCTTCTGGAAAGTGGGGATAATGATAACATTTAGCTCATAAGGCCATTAGAAGATTCAAGAGGTTAATACACAGCACACACTTAGAATAGTATCTAGCCCACAGTAAATGCTCAGGAAATATTAGCTATTATTATCATGTATCGGAACTCATTGACTGGAACTAGAGGGGGGTGAAAAATCACTGGCTTCTAAGTTTTGCTCCTCCTTTATGGATAAAAGACTACTAGTTTCTGCCTTAGATGGAATTTGTAATACAGTACAATCCCCTCCTCCCCCCCGAAATCCCTAATAGTGTTTTTTTTTTTAAATGTGTTACGTTTTTTGAAGGAGAAAAGTTACTTCATGTTATCTACCCACCCTCCCCCCCAGCTCCTTTCACTGCCTTTCGTGGGGATATAAGGACATACAATTCATTCATTATAGTAATGGCACTGTAATAATCTATACAAACCCAAAAGAAGCCCGGTAGAACAGGGCAGCATACATATATGCATATGTATATTACATAGAAATACATAAATATAAAATGTATGAATAAAAAGAGATGTTTTAGTGAAGAGTAAGAATTAGGGTTTGAATTTTTGCTCTGACAACTTACTAGTCATATGTCTTTCAGTAAGTCACTTCCCTACGCCTCTGTTTTCTTGTTTGTAAAGTGAGGTAATTACATACATCTCAGGGTATGCGTATCTCAGGAGGCTTGTTTTAAGGATGGAATTAAAAATGTACATTTTCCTGAACCAAGTAGCAACATGTTCAATAAGTGTTCCTGTCATTATTGTTGCTATTGCCACCACCATTAGTATTACAAGTTAAATTATTATTGAATCACAAGGAAGTGTTTAGTTTGTGTACAGTGATTTTTGTTCTCACTAGATCAGAGGTCAGCAAATTGTGGGTCAAATCCAGCCTGCTGTTTCTTTTTGTAAATAAAGTTTTATTGGAACACAGCCTCATCTATTTGTTTATATATTGTCTGTGGCTGCTTTTACACTACAACAGCAGAAATGAAGAGTTACAACAGAGACTGTAGTCCTCAAAGCCTAAAATATTTACTGTGTGGCCTTTTCCAGAAAATGTTTACTAACTCTTGCTCTAGATACTGTATTTCCCCAATTAAGGCCCAGAGAATGTTGGTTCTATCTGTGTTAGTAAGGACTGTTTGAATAAAAAAAAGTTCTTTAGTCAAGTAAGCATCAGAAATGTTAAAGAAGTTGAATTATTCTAAGATGACTATTTAAAAGATGCTGGCTTTTAATACACTAATGCGCATTGTGAATTTGCAAGACAAGGGCAAGAGTTTGCAAATAAACTCTATTTTCCCAGGCTTCCTTGGCCCCCCACCCCCACCTCACCCCTGGAGAGAATGATGTTACACAAAACATCCTCTGGGAAACCCTGCTGTTAGGCAATTTCTGGAAGGACTTTTTTCTTAAATCATTCTTGGTGATTTAGGTGATATCTTCCTTTAGAAACCTACAGAATATCATATGAGATTTTACATTACCTCATTTGTTCCCCAGTAAAAATGATACTTTGCTTTAAGTCAGGGCAGTAAAATATATCAGCTATTTAAGTGTTCTAATCAGATAATATCCCTATCTTTAAATGGTCCTATATGATGTCTCAAGATTATAAATGGAATCTCAAAGTCCAGAGTTTCATTTTATGCTTTCTTCAAATTCTAAAAGCTTTGGTTTTCTGTAGGGCTTTAACATTTTTTGTATCCAGTCTTCTGAAGCATAAATCTAGAGTGACTAACTGGTGTACCCACTCTTACAGCTAGGGTTTATAAGAAGGGAGATTAATGTGAAGGTAACTTGTGCTTTGCCATAAGGGGTTTGTTTTATAGACTAAAGTAAACACCTTGAATTTCAAGTTGCAAGCACATAGGGAGCCAGAAGATTCCAGAGCAGTGGCGTCATATGCAGCCTGTGACTCACATGTCTCAGGGGCTGAGCTTTCTCTTGCAGCCGCAGCTTCCAGCTGGTCATCAGAGCCCTAGGTAGGCCCACACTGCAGTCACCTGCCTTGAGATGACCCAACAGGCATGTCATTGCAACACTGTCCAGTTATGAATGAAGGCTGGCTAGCTCTTTGCCAAACACAGTTGGAAAATAAATGCTAAGTCATACCTGTTTTTTGAAATCACAGTGGTTGCAACAGTGAACCTAGACTAAGATTGGAGAGGCCTGCTGGAGAGTTCAGCTCCGGTCATAAATGTTCGTGCTTGCCCATTCTGTCTCGGTCCCTGTCTCTCTCTCTCACTTGTAAGCTTCCCCATTAAGGCAGAGGCCAAATCCTTGTCATTTTGATGCCTTCTAAACCTGGTTTGTAGTGGATGCAGCAAATGTTTTATGAAAGAATAAGAGGTCTTGTGTGTGTGTGTGTCCCTTTTGCAACTCACAAATCATTTTGAGAACATTCCATGTTGTCTTTTCATTTATGTATTTCACTGTTGTATGTATAATAGGTCCTTGGTAAATGTGGTTCACGCTGTAAATGTGGGTTCTAAAAGTTTCATTATCACACTTTTATTTTATGGGGCACGATGAATAGACTTTTCAGAAACCTTTGACAGATAGTATTGTCTTTTGACTGTATCTCTTTTAAACAAAGGAAGGAAGGGAAGGGAGAGAAGGAAGGAATGAGGGAAGGGAAAAACATCTTGGCTGGAGCATAATTATCTCTTTCAAAAAAGCTGGAAACTTGGAAAACTGTCAACTTACTATGAAATATATTATTTCCTTGAAACATGCTCAAGTTCTGAGTTTCATTTGCTGTATTTATTAAGTTTGTTCTCTTGTAAGCACCATAATATGTGATGTATAACATACACTGTTCCTGGAGACTCACTGGTGTTCTTGGAGTTCAGATGTGCCTGGGAAAGAAAGAATCTAAGGCTGACCTACTTGAAAGAAAGGATCACAAATGTGGGGAAAGAGCTTTTATCTAGTAACATAAAGAAAAGTAGCTTAAACGCAATCCTCCCTTCCATGTCCTCCAAGAATGAGCTGTTTCTAAGCATTCTCTTCTCTCACTTCAGTATTGGCTGCTGGAGCCGTCTTACTCAGTATCCAAGAATATATATAAGAATGGTTGCAACTGGCTGGAGCCAGACTACAACTACCTAGAGATAGTAGTGATCCCAAGCGACCAGAGCAAGGATCAAGAGACATGGCTAGAGAGAATTCTTGCTCTCACAGGCAGATGCAGAAAGGCGAGGGAGGAGCATCATGATTATGTAAAGTATAAGATATGATCAAGTTGAAGAAATTTTAATTATTGGATTTCAAGACTAGTTTATGATGGATATTATTTGATAGAATGCTGATGTAGGGGAGAATGAATCAACCTTCTTTAAAAAGGTATGCTTCCGTAGTAGTATCATCTGACTTATAATAATGCCCAACACATACAATATTTAATATCTGTCAGGCATTGTTCACATCCTTTATATGAGTTAACTTTTGCTGCCTAACAAACTACCCTAAAACTTCGTAACTTCAAACAACAAACTTCTATTGTAGGTCAGTTGGGCAATACTTCTGGTCTGAACTGGCTAGTCTGATTTCTCCTGCGTTCTTTATTGCATCTATAGGTAACTAACACCTGGGTGGTTTAGGATGGCCTCACCCACATGTCTGGCTTTGGCTAGATGTCAGCTGGTGCTACAGGGATGACTGGGCATGTCTCTGGTCAACCAGGAAGCTAGCCCATGATTTTTCACAAGGTGGCTGGCTTCCAGAAACAATAAGAGAGCAAATCCCAATATATAGGCCTTTTACAGTTCTCTGCTTGTGTCTTGTTTGCTAGTGTCCCCTGTTAGCCTTCTCTGAGAAGCAGATGCTAAGGCAGCATTAGATGTGTAAGAGATCTATCTATTGCCAAAACTTCTGTAATGGAACAAGCAAGTGAGGAGTCAGAGGAGGCTAGAGGCTACCACATGGGATACATGTGCAACTCCTATGCAGGAAAGAAGGAAGGTAGGAGGGAATTAGGGTTGGCTAGGAAGCATCTCAGATAGCAGCACAGTTCTAGCAAAGCTTTGACCAGACCAGTGGGAAGCCCTTTTGCCAGAATCATCTCAAGGTTTTATTAATCTGCTCCAGCTATGATCTGTCATTCAGCACAACAGCTACAATAGGGACTACTCCTTGGTTAAGTCTGCAGTCAGCAATCCCTTTGTGGAAGGACTAGGAGAATTATTGCTCTTCTGAGTAGCACTGTCCTTCTTCTTACGAATCTGGCTATCTGTGTAGTCAGTAAGCTCCTGATCTGAAAATAGGCTCAGATATGGGAACAGAACAGATATGACCTTTCTTGGGGTGACCACCTTCAGTCTCCTCTGTTCACCTCTCTTTTTTGATGGTAGAGGTTAAGCAGTACCTTTGTTGTCTGCCCATCTCTTCTGCCCTCTAGGGATGCCATGTTCTGCCAACATTCTCCACAGCTCCCTCCATATCAAGCCTCCCTTAGCTGTCTCTCTGCCTTCCAGTCATTATTTATATTGTAGTAGCTGCAGCCTTTTGATTTCTAGTAATTAAGTTCTGCAATCTGGCTATTATTACCTCAGGCCTCATCATCCCTGTGGATGTCAGTGGTCTAGCTCCGTGACATTATCCTTGGGCTGCAGAGGAGAGCTGCCCCTGAACTTGGTGATGCTGACTCGCTCACCTATGCATGGCTGGTGAATGGTGTTTCTTCTGGGCTCTCCCATGAAAAGTAATAATCTGTGTTTTCTGGCTTGACACAATATATCCATTCCAGCATGCCCACTTCCCCCAAGCCTTTTTAGTCTTTTTCTCTGTCCTCTGCTAGGGCAATCAGGGTGTTTTTATTTCATTCAACATTGGCTATCACATTTCCAGGCCTCTCACAGCATCCTAGCAGCTTGTTTGCCCAGTCCCCTGGGGCCCTTTTCTAAAAATCTGACCCCCAAGCCACAGTATCCTGCTTATCTAGTCTTACACCAAAGCCCCCTCGATTAAGCATTCTCACAATTTAAACTCAAGGCACATCAAGGCTCCTGCCAATAGCTGCTAGCTAATTCTTGTATCTCTTTTGGTTATAATCTCTTCCCTCTTTTTAGCTACTTCCCCAGCTGAGTAATCCTGGGATTCAACCCTAGTTATTGGGCTAGCAGTCAGGAGAGGAGGAGGTAGGGGCAGGTCCTCATGGGGGAAAGGCAGTTGTAGCATTTTCTAATACAAAGCAGTTTCTAGCTCTTATTAGGGCAAGAGTTGGCCACCTTTCTAAGCTGTGAGGGTTCTAAGGGTGGCCTGGGATGGGGTTGGGGGTAGTCTGCAGATCCAGCATTCTCTGGGCATCCATCCAGATATCCTGTACTATGTTTCAGGGTCTCAGGTTTTCCCAACTAGAGTTCTGACCCTAGGATAGCAGACCTGGCTTTGCTGAGCATTTAAATGTCTCCGGAGCTCTGTAAATCTAACTACCAAATCTCTTTAGTTTGTTGCTCAGCTGTGTCTGTTCTTCCACTGCAGGACATGAGGGTACTAAAGTTGGCCCTCTGGCTCTCCTGTGTATCCTTGAACTGTTAATGGCCCTCAGTTTCTCATTATCCCTCTGTAGGGTATCAGTACGACCTAGCAGTAGCCATCCAACACAATTACCTTTGTAGGCATTGCTCCTCCCATATTTTTTAGATGCCTAAAACATTGTACCCACAAGGACACTCCCCTATCCCATGTAGTTTTCCCAGGTCACATAGGAGTTGAACCAGTACCAAGTGCTGGAGTTTATCTATACCTCATAGTCCACTTAGGACAGTGTCCTCTTTACCTACCAGGCAGTGAATGAGCCAGTCCCACATTCCTATCTTAGCTGCTGTGTTGTTGGGTCACTCTTAGCACTACTTGTGTTAGTCTGGGCCCTCCAAAAACATACACCAAGACCACGATTAAACATACGAGACTTACTGGGAAAAGGCCTATAAGGGGAAAAAGGGAGGGGGCCTGGGAAATCTGGAAATCTGAGAGCATGACACAGGTCATACCTCTGTGAAAGACAGGAAAGAAAGGAGTATTAAATGTCTATTCAATGATGAATGGATAAATAAAATATGGTACATTCATACAATGGGATCTTATTTGGCAATAAAAAGAAATGAAATACTGATACATATCTACACCATGGATGAGCCTCAGAAACAGGATGCTAAGTGAAAGAAGCCAGGTACAAAAGATAGCATATTGTATAATTTAATTTATAGGAAATGTTCAGATAGGCAAATATACAAAGACAAACTAGATTAGTGGTTGCTTAGGGCTGAAGGGTTAGGGGGGAAATGGAGAATGATTGCTAATGTGTATGCAGTTTCTTTTCGGGGGTGATGGAAATGTTCTAGAATTGATTGTGGTGGCAGTTGCCCAACTCTCCGAAAATACTAAAATCATTGAACTGCATACTTTAAGTGGGCAAATTCCATACTATGTGAATTATGTCTCAAGAAAACTGTTATATTAAAGGAAAAGAAAAAAAAAGGGCTGTGCCAAAGGAGTCTTAGACTATAGCACAATGTCAAGAAAATTTCATTCAGATTAATAAGGAGTCCTTTATCCCTTGTGCTCAGTCATTGGCTGGGAGCAGCCTTTGGAAAGCCTGGCCAAGTCATAGAAGCAGGGAAAGTAGCATTCAGTTTATGCAGTGGGAGGCATAAGAGGCACACATTTTGATGAAAATAGTAAAGTTGTATTGTAAAGGAGTGTGCTACACTAGCATAAACTCTAGATTCTCCCAACAGCTAAAGTAGATACTATTATTATTATTCTCATTTAATAAATGGCATAGGGAGATTAGTTAGTGCAAGATCATATGGGTGGTAAGTGGTGAAGCCTGGCGTTGAACTTGTCAGTCTGGCCGCACAGTCTGTGCTTTTTATTATTATGCCATATTTTCATACAATGTATCAATCCGAATATCATAGAATCAGTTGGAGAGGTCTTATTGTCTGTTTTTCCTCACTAGAATGAAGGCTTCATGGGAGTAGGGAATGGCAAAACATGTTCCTATGACTGTTTTTATTCTTTTGTATATATTCTCCTCATTCTCTTTACTAAGTCTCCAAACTCAGAGAAACAGGAGCAAATTATGTTCAGTCTAGATATACATTTATTCTGTTTTTCAATCTTGCCATTTAAAACATTCTGACATATTTTTAATCCCAATGTAACTGTAGCATGTAATTGAATATACAGAATTGCTTGGTTATCACTAAACTTGAAAATAGATCCCAATGAGAAAGAAATTTTATATCCAATGAGGGGGTCCTAGGACTAGATTTGAGAGGACAAGTGTTAGTAAACCTCATTTATTAGAGAGTCCAGCATTTGCTTCATCTTGCTCTTGGAGTTTGTGTTTTGTTAGCATAGTTGCGTTTCAGCAACTTTCTGAAAAGAGGTACCTACTAATTACTTAACCTATATGTGGCATTGACAAGCAGGGATTTAGTTGGTCAAATATAACACAGGAGAAGTTAGAGGTGGGAAGATGTGTAAGGAGAGTTATTTTAAAAATTAAGAAACCAAGAAACAGAAAGATTAAGCAGTTTGGCCAGGGTCAAACTCAAATGTATCAAATTGAAAATTTAGGTTAAGTCAGCTTGGCTGTAGGACCAATATTCTTTCTATTAAATTTTTCTCTATTTTCAGCCCAGCAATTTATTTAAATTCTTTCATTTAAAATAGTTTATTCCACTGTCTCTATTAATTACACAACATGTTTTGATCATTTTGAGGGCTGTTGTTCCTCTTGCATTTACTAACACACACTAGAATGATAAAGGTACTGGGATCTGGGCAGCCCCCGGATGTATGTACACTCACTGACCATCAGTAGCACTCCAGAATGTTTCGATTATGGTTAGGATTTCAGGAATGGTATATTTAAGACTTTGAGGAAGACGTCATATTTTTCTTGGAGATTCTGGCAGACTGCATTAGAGAAGAAAAACTAGAATTAGCATAACCACAGATGACAGGACCAGGACCCATAAGTAGATGTTGGAGTTCTAGGAAGGAGCCTTGGACCCAGTTTAAAGTGTTCCTAATTAGAGCCACCCAGAAATGGATGGTTTTTGCTTATAATGTAATGAGTTTGTACTGCCAGAGGCTCCTGACCAGCTGCGAAGAGAGGATGTAGGGACATTTGTACCCACTGGAGTTTGTACAGTATCTCAGGAGAGGGCCTTTAAAACTAGCATTTGTGCCTGCACTTTCCGGCAGTGAGCACATGTGAGACTTGATACTCTCCATATCATAACATAAGGCACTCCCAAGGATAGGAAATGTATATAAAGGAGTTAATAATCTCCGTTTCCCATAAGAACAATGTTCTTTGCCTCGGATGATCATAAAATCAGTTAAAGGAGAAGTCTCAGTTTTAGATTTCCCATATTACTCCAGAAGTGTTTTTAGTCAGGTTGACTCTGTTTCCAGAGTGTGAGGGTATTTATCATTGTTACTGTCCAAGTGTTGATATTTTACAAAAATTTAAGATCCCCTCTGGCTATTTTGTTTCATTAGAAGAAACTTCTGTTACTGGTTCAAATGAAGTTAATAATTGAGCACTTTTGACATAAAATCTGTGAGCTCTCCATCTCAAGTGAGGACATTTTGCCTCTTTATTTTATTGGGTTCTTAAAAAAGTTTTTTTTTTAAGTTTATTTATTCATTTTTTGAGAGAGAGATGGGGATAGGGAGGATCCGAAGCAGGCTCCATGCTGTCAGCGTAGAGCCCGACACGAGGCTTAAACTCACGAACTGTGAGATCATGACCTGAGCTAAAACCAAGAGTGGGACACTTAACTGACTGACTGAGCCACACAGGTCCCCTTTACTGGGCCCTTTAAAAAAGGAAATGATTTAGAAATTTTGAGTGCAGTGTCTCCTTCAAAATCTTAGTTATTAATATGTAGCCATTTGTCACTCTAAAAGACTATTGCATTGAGGTATAAATTGATACAATAGAATCAATAGAAATAGAGGAATAGAAAATAGAAATAGGGCAATAGAAAATATGGGAAGTCACAAAAACAAGGTGAGGCTTGTTTTGTGGCATATATTCATACATTTTGCATTACAAATAATGAATTGTAGAAGTTTCAAAACACCCAACCTCCAGTATAGTGGTTCTTTAAAGTAGTACCTAAATGAGGGCACCTGAGTGCTTCAGTTCAACTCTTCATCTCAGCTCAGGTCTTGATCTCGGGGTCATGAGTTCAAGCCCCATATTAGGCTCCATTCTGGGCATGAAGTCCAAAAAACAAAACAAAACAAACAAAAAAATAAAAAAAACAATTAGTTCCTAAATGAGGAGACCTAAAAGCATAAAAGTATGATAGATGAATATTGGGTAAAGTCCTTTCTTACTAGATTAAGGCAAAATCCTGGGGCGCCTGGATGGCTAAGTCGGTAAAGCGTCCGACTTCTGCTCAGGTCATGATCTCACGGTTCGTGGGTTCGAGCCCCGCATTGGGCTCTGTGTGTCCGACTTTGGCTCGGGTCATGATCTCATGGTTTGTGGTTCGAGCCCCGCGTTCGGGCTCTGCTGACAGCTGGCTCAGAGCCTGGAGCCTGTTTCGGATTCTGTGTCTCCGTCTCTAACCCTCCCCTGCTCATGCTCGCTCTCTCTCTCTCTCTCTCTCTCTCTCTCAAAAATAAAAAATTTAAAAAAACATTAAAAATTTTTAAAAAAGAGGAAACAAGACCAATTTAGGGAACAGCAGATTTGCAGTTCATCTCACCCCTGTCTGAGCAACAAGGATGAGAGTTAGATTGTCCCAGAGAGCAACCTGCTTGCCACTGGGCTCATGCTGAAGCGTGTTTGATAGGATTCCCTTGGATTCCATACCTTTTAAGGGTCTGTATCCCACTTTACTGGTATATGTGTATATACACATATGTGTGTATGTAGTATTTCTATGTTCAGACATTGGCATTCAAAATCTCTTTTGTCCTATTAATAATAAAAAGTGCACATTGATCAGTTAGTTGAATTATATGTACTTATATATATCAGTTTTGTCTTTTCCTTAAGAATCACAGAGCTGTCAGAGACCCTAGAAATCATCTTGTGCAGTTTGTTTATTTTACAGAAGATAGACTTCTGATCTGGAGAGGCTCATTTGTCCCTAGTTGCTAATGTGTGACTGAACTAAGCCTAGATTTCCTATCTCCTGGTCCTGGCCCAGTGCTTGTTTTACTGTACTATACCGCCTTACTGCTCCTGAAATGATGGGTCATTAAATATAAACAAAACATTTAAAACAAATAAACAAAAACTAAGTTGGGGCACCTGGGTGGCTCAGTTGGTTAAGCGTCTCACTTCAGCTCAGGTCATGATCTCATGGTTCATGAGTTCGAGTCCCACACTGAGCTCTCTGTTGTCGGTGCAGAGCCTGCTTCAGATCCTCTCTCCCCATCTCTCTACCCTGCCCTTGTGCTCTCACTCTCTCTCAAAAATAAACATAAAAAAAATAAGTTAATTTCACTGAGAGGCCAAATGTGGGTACAGACTTGATGGTAAACTGTTACCCCTACAGTATCTTTCAGAAGTTTTATTTAGAGTTTAGTAGTTGATGACTTCTTGAAACATGACCAATTGGGAAATTTTCCTAATCGAGTTTGGTAGCAAAGTTTTGTTTTTCTGAGGAACAAAATATTCCTAATCTATCTCCACATGTGTCCTGAATGATCTTTTTAAAATAAGCAAACCTAGTCATGTTTTCCTCTGAGTAAACTCTATTAAACAGCTCTCTTTGATAAAGTCTAAGTCCTGAACATGGCCTACAAGGCTCCTGGTGACCCAAGGCCCTGCTCACACCATCCCCTCCCCTCACATTTCCCTCGAGTCAGGGCTCACTTCTTTCAGTTCTTTGCGACCAGCTCTTTTACCTTTATGCACATGTTAGCTTTTCTATTGCTTCCTAACAAATCACCAAATGACTTAAAAAACCACCAATTTATTATTTCACAATCTCTTCAGGTAAGATGTCTGGCATGGTGTGGTGGGATACTCTTCTTTGGGTCTCACCAAATTAAAATCAAAGTACTAGCCAAGGCTGTAGCTCTCATCTGGGGCTCAGCATCCTCTTTCAAACACCCTGGTTATTGGCAGCATTCAGATACCCATTTCCTTGACACATCTTTAGAGTCAGCAGGGACATGTCTGACACTTTTTATTCTTCCAGCCTCTCTCTGACATACTCTCCTGTCATGTCTGTGTGGCTTCCTCTTCTGTCCTCAGCCAGCAGGAAGTTCTCCTTGCAAGGACTCATGTGACTATTTCAGCCCCACCTAGATAATCCGGGATAATCTCCCTATTTTAGGAATAGCCAGTTAGTAACTTTAGTTATACCTCAAGAGTCCCTTTTGCCATGTAGAATGACATATTTATGGGCATGACACCGGGGGTGGGGGCAGGAGGAGAGTTCATAGGGGTTAAAAATTCTGCCTACTATGACACAGTACTCTCGTTCTTGCCTCTGCATCCTGCTCCTTCATCTGCTAACTCATACCTTCATCTACTGGGTCTCAGGAGGTTTTCTTACCCCTTCCCCCCATTCTCAGGGTTAGATTAGACATTGCTCTTCGGTGCTTACTTAGGACTCTTCACATCCCCATTGTACCACTTGTCACTTGGTATGCTTATCTGTATTGTTTGAGGGGACTGTCTGTCAACTCTCTGAGGGAAGAAGCCATGTTTATCTTGACACATTTGCATTTCCCTGCTTAACATTATGTCTGCCATACAGTTGATGCCCAGTTAAAAACAAAAGTTGAATCAATAAATTATTTGTACCCATGAAAGGTGGAAGCATGATAGCCGTGTTTAATACAAATTTCTAAGACTGTCAGAGGAAAAGAGAAGACAAATTTAACTCAATATTTATAAATTATTAGAAACAACAACAACAACAACAACTCTAGCCTGCATTTGTAAAGTACTGTATGCCTCATTATTGTGCTTTTATTGGAAGCTCACTGACAGAGTGTCAGGGATATTGCTGGAAGCTCTGGTTTGTGATTAATTCTTGTTCAGGTTGATGTAAGACCAAAGGAGATGAGGTCACTTGTATTCCTATACCTGTGGCCCCCAGGAGAGTCCTACATCCTGTTGTCACTAGTAGTGTCCCTGTCCATTCACTGGAATTTTCCAGACTGCTACATCTGGGATAACTGACTCCCTAGTCCTTTAGCCTAAGCTGGTTACTGAGTCACAACTGAGTGACAGGATTAGTATAGTGGAGTTACTTTTAAAAGTCGCTAACTGTGAAGAAGCAATATTAGGAGTAAAAGGACTATTAACGCACATCCTCAGAGAAGAAGTAGTGTTTAAGAGCAGGCCTTTTGGGTTACATACCCAGCTCTACCACTTGCCGGCTCTGTGACCTTAGATTAGTCTCTGGGGTTCAGTTTCCTCAACTATAACATGGAGATGATCATAGTAGAACCTTTAGATTGTGAGAATGAAGTAGGCAAGACCACAGAGGATGGAGTGCCTAGAATGTGATAAGTCACGTGGCAGGGTTACCTCTCCTCCTCCTCCCCCACAACGTTATCCTACAGGCACATCCAAGAGAATTCAAGGCCTACAACCACATGCACAGTGTCTGGCATTCCTGTACTAGGAATACAGTTATATATATACATATATATATATAACAGCTCCAACATGGAACTTGAACTCAGAACCCTGAGAACAAAATTCGCACACTTTACTCAGCCAGCCAGGCAGCCCTACAATGATACATTCGATTTAGTAAATAATATGTTCACTTGTAATTTTTATTTATATTTACTGTTTCAGATAACTATAGGAAATTGTCCCAAGAACTTTATAAGAACTGAATACTGTGTTAATCTTGTGTTGCCCAAAACTTCCTCAGGCAGTTTGAAAGATGGGACTTACTTAATCTCTTTTTTATTATTAAAAGCAAATGGATGCTTTTGGAAACCATCTGAATTTTTTTCCAGAATAAAGAAAAGTATAGTCAAGTAAAATTAATATTTTACATGTATCATTTTCTGGATCATAGAGTAAAATACTCCTACCACAGAAATGTTCTTGTGTGAATTCAGGTGAGATGTTAATTAACACTTTGCTTGTCTTTGCAAATAGGTTCATCCTAAGTTCCACTATAAACAGGCTCATGACCCAGGCACAGACACTTCTTGTGTGGCATTTTCCTATGATGGCAATGTCCTTGCTTCTCGTGGAGGTAGGTTAAAAACTTTCTTTTGGCTGTATTTCTATATATAAAATGATCATAATTAACTCTAATAAATGTTACATTAATATCCTAACAATTAGTAAAGATAGCTGTGCTTTTGTTAATATATGTTTGCCAGTCTGACTTCTTTTTCAGTAAAAAGCATATCCAACTTGGCAAAATTGTTTTATTAGAAGATATCCAGTAAAATTTAGAAAATATGTACTTTTTTGCCTGAGTTTTTATTTTAACTTCAAATTCCATTGGAGTTTGAAGCCTCCAAGGATGATCTTTCTCTCTATTTTATGTAGATGATGTTCTACAGTATTTCTGTACTATTTTTAATTTAGAGTCTTCTGTTTGCTCACCGTTAATTTTTTTTTTCAGTTCAAACACTATAACAATTCAGTTTAAAAAAAAAGTATACCTGAATGTCATTTATTTATTTATTTATTTATTTATTTAATATGTATTTATTTTTGAGAGAGAGAGAGCAGGGGAGGGACAGAGAGAGAGGAAGACACAGAATCCACAGCAGGCTCCAGGCTGCAAGCTGTCAGCACAGAGCCTGACACAGAGCTTGAACGCACGAACTGTGAGATCATGACCTGAGCCGAAGTTGGACCCTTAACCTACTGAGCTAGCCAGGTGCCCCGGGTGTGATTTTTTAAATAGCTACATAGTTTTATGTGGCCATACTATAAGTTTACTTATCTGCACTCATATGGTTGAATATGAATTGTACCTTTTTGCTGAATCTTTCTCACGTGGATAAGCTAAGTGTTGACAGGAGATAGGAGGGCAGCTTATGAGTAAAGCATTACACAAAGTATGGGACATGACTGAGGATCTTCCTGGAGGCCCATTTGCAGGGAGGGAAAGAAACAGCAGAGTGAGTAGGGAGTACTCCCATGTAACATGGGAGCCATGTTACAGATGGCTTTAAATATCAAAGTATTTAATCTTTATTCCATAGGCTGAGTTAATCTAGCAACACTACATTCAGTCATACATTCATTCCATCAACTACTATATTATGTTGAGCAACTACTCTGAGTTACCTTTATGCGAGGTGTTGAGTATAAACTGTGAACATCAATAACAGAGTTCCTTTCCTAAAAGAGTTTGCAATCTGTTGTAGAGAGTAGTGGGAGTGAGGAGGAGATGGAGAGACATGGCACAGGTTTTGCTCAGTACAGCCACTCCATGCCTGTGTGCCTTGGGGATGGCATTCAGATGCTCTTTCCTCTGAAAAAGTCTCTCTATTATACCCAGTGTACCCTCATTTACGTAATTGTAAAAAATCAAAGCCCATGTATATGTATTTTCTATTTGTGGTATGTATGGAAAAGGTGGGTATTTATAAAATATGTATTTTGGTTCATCAATTCTAACCTATTCAAGTCCTGAGATGACTCTTAATTAAAACTATATATGTACTTTACTTACAAATAGTGGCTCTTACCCCAAGAGTGTGTATCTGAATCTTCTGGGAAAGTTTTTCAAAAATTTTTAATGTTTTTTTTTTTTTAATTTTTTTATTTCTGAGAGAGAGAGAGAGAGAGAGAGAGCAGGGGAGGGTCAGTGAGGGAGGGAGACACAGAATCCAAAGCAGGCTCTAGGCTCTGAGCTATCTGTCAGCAGAGCCTGACACGGCTCAAACTCATGAACCGTGCAATCATGACCTGACCTGAGCCGAAGTCGGACGCTTAACCGACTGAGCCACCCAGGCGCCCCTGGGAAAGTTTTTCAAATGATAGATATTTCACCTAGAAATTCTCATATTCACTCTTGCCCCTTTAGAAGGTGTACCCAAATCTCCAACATGGAGTGGGGAGATAAGGGACTGAGAGAGAAACGTAATTTGAAAATCCTTCTCAGAGTATTCTAAAACAGGCCAGCCCCAACCCAGCTGTTAAGTACTAGAAGTATAGGACTAATTCCATTTCAATCAAAGCCATGTTGGTGATAATTCTTACCTTCCCCTTCCATCCTATAATAGCTGTTGGGTAACATGTTGCCAACACAACAGGTATACTATATTCTATCATTTTCCTTCCTGGGTGTATAGAATATGACAGATGGAAGTCTATTCAACAGAGTCCCGGGGTGTTGTAAGGTATTCCTGCTAGTCCAGACCTACCAGTTTAGCTAAACTCTTTAATGCAGACTAATGGTTTTTTTTTTTAACTGTTTGAGAATTTTGAGGATATGTAATTTTTTTTAAGACTAAAAGCAAAAAGGTGAATCTTACAAAGTTCTTCCAGTATAAGCAGGTCCCCAGTCCAGCCGGTTGTGGATTAGTGCACCTGCCAAAAGTTGTGTTTCAGAGGAAGGGTCACTTGGGAGCGAGTAGAGACTTTTACTGAACTCTCCACTCACCTCACTTGTACCTGATATTGATTCCTTATTGGACCCGAGGGGTTGAGGCAGGTCTCAGCTGTGGACACTGGGGAGAAAGAGCAGCAAAGACATTACTTATATGAGTTTTGACTTTCATTCCGGTCAGGAGTATTAGTTAGTAGCCCTATAGGAAAAAAAAAAAGTGATCCTTAGAAGAATATCCATTATACTTTAAAGAGCTTGGAAAAGGCATACTCCCCAGCAAAGTGAAGAGTGATAGCCACAGGTGGAGTTACACTGGAGGGAAGGGAATCACATGGCTCACCCTCATTAATGTTAATAGATAGCTTCATCTACACACCAGTGGGAGAAAGAATCTGTTGTGAATTGAACTATTTTCAGTCCTGATGGTTGTTAAATTAATATCTTCTTAAGCAGTCAGGTTATGCTCAACTATACCTTAGGGGAACTGCCAGCTGCTGTGAAATCACTCCTTAGAGTAGATTCTCCAGGGTTCCTTCTAGCCTACAGATGCTACATCAGTTTGAAAATTTATTTCTAGGAGGCCAGTTCATTATCATATATCTTTCTACTGTTCTCACATCTACTACTTTCAAACTCCCCAAACAGTTAAGAAAATAAAACTTATGTGCTTCTTTCTTTTTCTTTTTCCCTTCCTTCCTTCCTTCCTTCCTTCCTTCCTTCCTTCCTTCCTTCCTTCCTTCCTTCCTTCCTTCCTATAGTTATACACTAAGGTTAGCAAACTCTAAACTTGGAACTAGTTCTTTTTGCACAATTCACTTTCTTTGTTTTTTCTTTTTTATTCCTCTCTCAGGTGATGATACATTGAAATTATGGGACATTCGACAGTTTAATAAGCCACTTTTTTCAGCCTCGGGTCTTCCTACCATGTTCCCAATGTAAGTAGCATATTTTAAATAATTGATAAACGTAAGAGAATGGAAAAGAAATATCTTCACCTTAATGCTAATTTATATCATATGTTTTTTAAAAGGGACATGAAGAGAATTTAAAATCTGTTCTTGAATATGCATTTTATTTTTCCTTTTGATTTGCACATTTTTCAGACCTTAAAATTCTTTTGAGGTTGAAATGATGTATGTTCATGTGTTTGTATGTGTGACTATATGTGTATACACACATAGGTCTCGGAGCAGTAAAAATATTTTAAGGGATTGAGTTGTTCTTTTAATATGTATAAATGACAGGGTAGGCCTCCATATTTGTTGTCTTTTAAAATCTGAATCCCATTCCATTAAAGCAGTTTTTCATAGTCACTGAGCATTATTATATATTGTTTTCTCAATTTTTTCTTATCTTCATTCCAGTCAATAACTCAGTATCTTTCACTTGTTCAGAGTATTCTGCTCAAGGTAGCTGAACACTGTCCTCAACATTTTCTTAAGTTGACAACTGAAGCACATAAAGATTTTTCTGAGGCAGCTGAGGTGGGATTTGAACTTTAAGTCCTACAGTTTGTTAAGCAAAGCTTTCTCTTTATGTAGAAATAAAATTTCACATCTGTGTTAAATAATGACCAACAGGGAGAGCGTGAAGTTGATGGAGGCGCCAAGTTCAGGAAACTGTGTAATAATAGCAGAGCACTAATTCTAGCGCGGTCCATTGCCCATGGCATTTATCTGTTAAAACAAACAGATGGACAAACAAACATGAATTTATAGATGATGAGACTTTTTTGAGCTATTACGCCTGCTACAAGCTATGCTAACTGCATGACTTCTTTGGACCATGTCTTAGACTGTTCGCAATCAGGTGTCCAGATCTCTAATAACAAGGGCTGTTGAATTCTAGCCATCAGTCAGGTTCCAGCGGTCCAACCTGCTCCTCATTTCATGGTGCTTGACTTGACAAAACTCAAATTATTTGGGTATGGTAGTTAGTGGTGATAAAAACATAATTCCAAAACTGGACAAAATAATCACTACTTAGACATTAGTCATACAATGTCTATTTGTCTATAGCACTGTCGATGTCTATATTGAGTTTTTCCCACACTTCCTTTACATTAAAAAGTACAGTGTGTAGAAGTTAAAAGCACAGATTCTGAAATCAGACTGCCTACGTTCGGAGCCCAACTGCACCACTTACTTTTGTGGTCTTGGGCAAGGTTTATTTAATCGCTCTCTGCCTCAGTCTCTTCATCAGTAAAATGGGAATAATAATATCCACCTAATAAGATTATTGTGAAGATTAAGCAAAAAAATAATAATAAGTGCTTGACTTACTATAAGCCCTCTTTAAGAGTTACTTCTTATTACAATGGTGGTGTTTATATTTTATTTAACTCACTGTTGTAGAGTCACAAGCTTATGCTTATACACTGTTTTTGTCTGTAGGACTGACTGCTGTTTCAGTCCAGATGACAAGCTCGTGGTCACTGGGACATCCGTTCAAAGGGGATGTGGCAGCGGCAAACTTGTTTTCTTTGAGCGCAAGACTTTCCAAAGGGTGTATGAAATAGACATCACAGATGCGGTATGTAAATTCTTTTCTCCTCAGCCTTGAGAATGAAGTGAAGTTTGCCTCTTAATCATCTTTTGTTTTGGTTTTAGTTTTTAAATAGAACATAAGCCCTGGCCCTTACAGTGCAATGGTAGTTGCTCTTTTTTCTCCAACACAGGAATTATTAGACTGTTGCAGACTGACTGATCTACCTTTTCCCTTCCTTTGACCCAGTATTTCCTATGGGTCTGTCACACTTCAGTCAGAATTTCAGCTAGGCTGGGATGTTTGCCCCTCTTCCAACCAGTTTGAAGAGAGCAGATGCTAATCTAATCATCACGTAGGCTATAGAAGGGAGTGTCCCACAGTGTACATGTTTGTGAAGATTCAGGGATTGTGGACAGAAATGAAAGTTATGCCCCCTGAAAGTGATGAATTGTGTCATCGTTTCTGAAACCATGAAATCTTTGACAGAATTTGGCTTTCCAGAATTGTCATTGCTGTAAGGCTGAGCTTCTGTTGAGCTCAATTTCTATTTAGTTATTTGGGAGCTTAAAACATTTCAGATTTAACTTCTGCTACCTAAAAAAAAAATTAATTAGTTTTCTTTACATATTTATATAAGCACTAAAACACTAGCATGCATGCACTGACTCATTGATTTATTCATTCCTGTACTGGACTGGAGCTGTATGTAATGCAGTAATAGTAAAGTTTCCCAGAGGAAAATCTGAATTCCTTTATAGTCTTTTAAAGTATGTATTATTATTTCGATAGTAAGGTAAGTCATTGTTATTTTCTGAGTATGAAACAGACCAATTAATGTCTGTAAGTTTCCTTTGGCTCACTGTCAAATCCTTTAGCAATATCCTGTATCTTAAACAGTGCCCTTATGTAGGCTTCCCATTTGTTTCAGCTCTTTGTAAACAGTTGGGACATATTATGTACTTAAATGATTCAGACAGTTGAACAACTGTTTTTAAATCACCAGTAAAAAGCTCATGTCTCTAATGTTCTAGTATTACTATCGAGTCTTAATTTGTAGGCCCTAAATTTGAAACCATGGTATAGTTAGAGACAATGAGATAACAATGAGACCAATTCTAGATGAGTACTTGGGTTTTATAGATTCTAATCTCATGACATAATTTGAAATGAGCCAGCACTAATAAGAATTCTTTTGGGGAACAGCCAAGAGCCAACTAAAATGCTAGAATCAAAGAAAACACTCTTGACTCGATCAACTTTAGTCTCAAAAAATGAAATTATTATAATTGGTTGTTCCAGAAGTAAGCTGTGTTCTGTTATGCCTCTCAGTGACTATACATTTTAGGATTACTCATGATGTGTGGTTTTAAATTATAATTAAATTTGAAATCTAATAAATTAAGGGATGTATGATTGCACTTTTAAGACACACTAGGTTTTTGTAGTGTATGGAACATGCCATTTGCTGTGTTGCTCTGGGTTGCTCTTCTAGCTAGATCTTTTTCTTCATAGTCCTTACAGCCATTGCATCTATTATATGTTTGTGTGTTTTATCTGTGTTCTTCCTCAAGATGTAAGCCCACTAGAGCAGAAATTTTGTTGTGTTCTCTGTGATATCCTCAGTGCTTAGAACTGACAGACACATCGGTTGTATTTAATCAATAGTTATTGAAAAAGTGAATGGTATACTGGAGAAGCATATATAATGCATTCTATAGAGCACAGGTGTATATTTGGAGAGTGAGGCAGGAGAGAAGTATCTAGAGATGGAAAAGTAACATGATCATGTATACCTTCATAATAAGGTGAGTTTATCTTTGTTTGTTTGTTTGTTTGTTTATAGCAAAGGAATGACACAATCAGATTTACGCTTTAAAACCATTCATTTTTACTGAAGTGTGAAGGTTAGATTTATAAGGTTTGGCATTCATTTGTGTATGAAGGCTGAAGTTTATTACTTGGGAAACTGGGTCAGTGTTAGCTCTGAGATTAAAAAAGAAAGAAAGTAAAAGAAAAGAAAGCAGAATTCAGAAGAAATACAGTGCATTGTTGATAGGTTGAGCTGCAAAGGCCTGCAGGATGTCTGGGTGGAGATAGTAGGCAGATAGGTACTGGAGTTTGGTGCCTGAGAGGAAGAAGACACAGTTTTGGGAGAAATATTTACAGGTTATAGTTGAAATATTGGCTACTGATTAGTCTAAGGCACAAAGGATGGATAACATGAGCCCTAGGAAACCTGAATGTTTAAGGCATGAGCAAATGAAGAGAAGTTAACAAAAAGGAACGGTCATTATGTAAATGGAATATACCGTACATTGAATTGTGTTTGGAAAGTCGGAAAACAGATTTTGAGATCCATATTAATAGATGGGTGAAAAGAAAACTACAAATAGGGACAAAGCCGTGGCACTTTAAACAGGTCTTTTACATAATTGATTTAGGATTCGTTTGCATTTTTGTTGTTAAATCAGACAGCATTGGTTTTTTTTAATGTTTACTTTTGGGGGGGGCACACAAGCAGGGGAGGGGCAGAGAGAGAGAGGGGGAGAGAGAATCCCAAGCAGACCGCGCACGCTATCAACACAAAGCCCAACTCAGGCTCTAACTCCCAAACCAAAACCTGAGATCATGACCTGAGCAGAAATCAAGAGTTGAACACTTAACCACAACTGAGCTGCCTAGGCAGCCCTCAGACAGCATTGTTTTTGTCTTCATAGTAAGTAGAATGTTATGTTAAAGGAACTTTAAAATGTTCCTTTGATTTATTTGCAGAAGTTTTAAGTCTTCTTGGAATGTAAGAAAATAAGTGTATTCTTTGGAATGGATAAAGAGGGTGGACATTTTGTTAGAAGGGCCAAAAATATCTCTTCTTTTATTGTGATTCTGTCATTAAAAACCAGAATAGTCATTTCTTTTGGAAATACTGCACTCTTCTGTGGTAAGGTACTTACTGTGTTGAGTTTTAATTCACATAAAAGGTAACATCTCATCCTTACTCTCAGCATTTAGTGGTTTGCTTGCTTGACTAGGCACAGACAACGGTGGCTTGAGGTCTGTCCTCGATGAGTCCATTTACTTGAGTAAAATATGAGTGATTGTATTCTCACATCCTCCTATAAAATAAAATACACCCTAGCTCATTCTATTTAGAATGCCAAGCTCAGCACGTATATGAAACCAAACAATGTTTTCAGTCGGGGATGTTAACAACTATACAGTTTCCTAATAACTAAAAGTTATACTATAACTTTCACATAAATAGCTTTTAAAAATATAAAAATTTCATTTTCCATATTTATTTTTTAAACAAACATAAAGGAAAAACTGGTTTTAATTCCATTCTCTGTGTCATATGCTCTGAAAATTTTTTTTCTCTATTTAGTGTAGAGATACTCTTCACAAGGAGATGACAAATGTTTCTTTAACATTTACTATTTTTATTATCTGATGTTCATACACATTTTACAGTTCCGTCTAAGTTATTTTTAGATGTTTCTCTGTAGTCCAGTTGTGTTTTCTCACCTTAAAAAAAGGGCATATTTCTCATTTATCATCCAATTTTTTATGATTCAGGTAGTGTGCTTAGCCTCTTCTCTAAGATAAATTCCAGAATATAATTTGAATCTTGAGTTTATAAGCTCACTTTAGTTTTGTGTAACATGGGATTCTAAGCTTTTATATATTGTGTAAAAAGCTACCATTACTCTATTTTATGTAATCAAAGTATAGAAGAGAAAGAATGAATGTATAATTTGGAGGTGATGTATCAATTTTTTAAAAAATAATTATGTTTGGAAGAAAAATAGACATTTTCAAACCTTTTCAAAGTTCTAGTTATTTCAGGAGATGCCCTGACATAACATTATGAACTATTCTTAGTAATTTTTCATCAAACTATAATTTGTTATAAAATGACTAACAGAATTTCCCTCTTTTTAACTCATATAAATCAAGGGACATGGTTTATACAATTATACTAACATATTACCATTTATACTCTTTAACCCCAGCGTAATAGAATAAAGTTTTTTGACCTGGTATTATTTAAGATAGTAGCCTCTTCACCTCAGGTGCTTTTGGCAATAATTTAACAGAAATTGGGTAAAGAGGGAAAAAGTGAAAAGGAAGGAGCTCCTGGGGAGCTCAATCAGTTAAGCATCCAATTCTTGGTTTTGACTCAGGTCATGATCTTACGGCTCATGGGTGCAATCCCCGCAGCAAGCTCTGTGCTGAATGTGTGGATCCTGCTTGGAATTCTCTCTCTCCCTTTCTCTCTGGTCCTCCTCTGCACTCTCCCCCCACTCCTCAGAAAAAAAAAGAAAAAAAGTTTAATAAAGGGTAGAAAGGCAAAAAAATAGAAATTTCATACTTGATCCTGACTGCTCTTCTTTGTTAGCTTATGTACTTAGGTGAGGGACCTCTGTTTCTCAGAACATTGGCTGAACAAAGTGAGGAACAGAAAGAAAGAAAAATAAACTTTTATTTGGGCTATAGCATCTAGCAAACTGATCTGGTATATGGTCACTTAAGGGAAAGGAAGGGAAATTTGCTTTGATATTTTCAACTAGATTGCTTTATTTCATTTATTCATTTTCAACTAAACTGCTTTAGATATTTCAAAGTTGATTGAGAAACCTAGTATCAACATAAGAAATACAATAGTAAAGGTCTTTTATGGAAGAAAAAAGATTCATTTGTGACTATAACATATTTTATTATCTTTAGGAACATTTTTTAACCACCAAAGAGAATAGATAGCAAAGAGCAAGGATTATCTTAGGTTTTTGCTTCTTTTCTACCATTACTTGTTCTCCAGAATATCCTCTTTTATTTATGAGAAATGAAATCTAGATTATGCACATCTCATTTATGTTCTTTAAGAAAGAAAACTCAGAATGTCAAGTAATTGGTATCATCAGCTTGATGTCTTACTGTTAATTTTTTTCATGCTCCACCTCTACAGTTAGAAAAGTATATATTCTGGATCTGTCTTCCTGGGGCTTTATCAGTTACTTGCATCTTCATCAAATGGAGGAAAGTAAAATTTAAAAAAAGACTTTTCTGTTTATTATTAATATTAACTCTGGCCTTCCTCTAAAAGATAGGGAGAACTTGTAGGTTTTCTGCTAGATTTACTTATTTACTAACTACAGGCTGTATTCCTGCCCCTTATTATCATGGCTATTGGTTGAAATATATATAATTATTGTTAAAATTATATTAATTAAGTTACAGCATTTATATGTACCAAAAGAAGGAAAAATATCTTATTTAACACCTATTTATCTTATTATAGAGTTAGCCTATACGATACACTAAAGAGAAAGTGGGGTCAATATTATATACAAAAATGATTTCTTTCGAACAAAAATTTTTATAAACATATCAACTATGTTTCCCTCTTTATTTAATTAGGTGAAGTTCTGATGGGAACTTGAGTTTACATTATTTTTCCTTAACATGCAAGATCTGATTCCTCATATATGTCAATGAGGACTATACCAGATTCGCTTTTGGGTTTTTTAATTTCTTAGAGTGTGTGAGTGCAGGGGCAGAGGGAGGGAGAGAAAGAGTCTTAGGCAGACTCCATGCTTAAGATTAAGAGTCTAATGCAGGACTTGATGTGGGACTGGATCCTACAACTTTGGGATCGTGACCTGAGCCAAAATCAAGATGTCGACGCTCAACCAACTGAGCCACCCAGGTGCCCCAACTTTTTGGTATTTTAATGTTATAAATGTAGTACATATTAAATCTAAAAACCTGACAATGTAGAAAAGATAACTAAGAAAGTAAGTATCATATCTAATCACATCATACATAGATTATTCCCAATATGACATTTAAATTAATAAATTTTGATGTCCAGGAAAATTGCTGTATTTGTTAACCTAAAGAATGACCTATAATCTAAAATGAAAGTATTACCGCTTTCACTTCACATAAAACGTTTTGTGTTTTTCTTAGGAGAGTATGTTGATATTTTATTTATTTATTTTTAAAAGTTTATTTATTTTTGTTTTTTTTTTTTTTTACAAATAGTTTATTGTCAAATTAGTTTCCACATAACACCCAGTGCTCATCCCCACAAGTGCCTCCTCCATGCCCACCCCTCCTCCCCCCCACATCCACCAGTCCTCAGTTTTTGTCAGCATTCAAGAGTCTCTCATGGTTTGCCTCTCTCCCTTTCCCCCACCATTTCCGCCCTTCTTCTCCCCCTTGGTCCTCTGTTAAGTTCCTCCTAATCCTCCTATACGTGCACACATATGATATTTGTCCTTCTCTGCCTGACTTATTTCGCTCAGCATAACACCCTCAAGGTCCATCCATGTTGCTACACATGGCCAGATTTCATTGTTTCTCATTGCCATGTAGTATTCCATGGTATAGATAAACCACATCTTCTTGATCCATTCATCTGTTGATGGACACTTAGGCTCTTTCCATGTTTTAGCTATTGTGGAGAGTGCTGCTATGAACATTGGGGTACATGTGCTCCTATGCCTCAGCATTTCTGTATCCCTTGGGTAAATTCCTAGCAGTGCTATTGCTGGGTCATAGGGGAGTTCTATTGTTAGTTTCCTGAGGAACCTCCACACTGTTTTCCAGAGGGGCTGTACCAGTTTACATTCCCACCAGAGAGTATGTTGATATTTTAAATCCAAAGAGATTGAAGGGAAAGAATAAATGGATATAACCAGGCCATAAAATAATGGACCCATCACAAAGCTAGCTAGCTATTTATCTTAATTTATAAGTGTAAGGGACATGCTGACCATTCCGACTACAGTCATCCTCCATTATTTGTACATATGTAAGAGAGCAGAAAGGTCATTCAAATTAATGGCTATTCCAGAAATCCTTAGAAATGGCTTTGGAAAGTATCTTTGTTCTTAAATTTGAGTATGGATATAACTACTCTGGAAATTCACTTCAAATTAATGAAGCTAAGCTTGTGATAGCTGGTCTCTGGAGAGTTGAGCAACTCCTCTGTTCTTTTGTTTCATACTGGTAATGGACTAATGATCTGTCTTACTGATGGAAGGTTCCAGCGCAGGCAGAATTGCACCTCTTTAAATGTTTTCTAGCAATAAAGAAGTCAAGCAATGTCTTTGCCCAGCCAGGATCATACAGGTAATAGTACACAGAGGGAACCGGAGCTATTGGCAGTGCAAATGCCAACTGAAAATAAACTCTAAAGAAAGACTATATTTGGCATTTCTGTGCCCTCTAAAATACAGTGAAACCTTCTTAATGTGAAGCTCCGGGGATGGAAAAAATGAGCTTTGAGTTTAACTAGCTTTCCATTATCTGATTTTTATTAAAGAACTATCAGGCAGCTGGTTGACTAGGGAATAGCAGTTGCTTTGAATTATGTATTATTTTGCATAAAGCAGTATCAGCTTAATGAAATTTTGCTGCAATTAATTTTCTCGGGAGGATTAAACAATGCAGATTCTAGATGGATACTGATTAACATATTTGTACTTAATAAAATATGTGTATTTCCCCACAGCCAAGTGATAAGACAGTACTTATTCACCATAGGTTTTCAGAGCATTTGCTCTTTGGAAACAGGAAGGCAGGGTACATGAGCACTGGTTGTTTCCTGGTTTTCCATGATGTATGAATATTTGATGAAGAACCTGGGAGTACGTAGAAAATAATGGAGTTTTCATGTAAATCTGCCAGAACCATGCTAGCACTACCTTTTTTAGGGTCAAGAGCTGATTTCCAGGATGGCCATCAGGACAGTGTCTTATTGTCAGGATGCACAATGATCAGCACCTACTACTTTCTGTAGGAGTATTTTCTTTAATCGTTGAAGAAAAAGTATGCCATTGGGCTATGATGAAAAACAATATTTCATTTTGGCTGCTTCTCTGGTTTGGATTACTAAATTATTTCTTGAAGCAAGCCCCATACTTCTGAGAGTTCAGTTTATGCATACTTATGAGAGTCCAGTACCTGGACCGGGGTGCTTGGGTGGCTCAGTTGATTGAGTGTCCAACTCTTGATCTTGGCTCAGTTTATGATCTTACAGTTCATGAGTTCGAGTCCTGCATTGGGCCCCTTGCTGAGCATGGAGCCTGCTTAAGATTTTCTCTCTCCACCTCCTCTCCTTAACCCCTCTCTCCCACTCTTTCTGCAAATATATACATAAACACACACACACACACACACACACACACACACACACACACACACACACACACAGCTGGAGTCCCCTACCAAGTTAGCTGTTAACTTCACAATGTCTGAGTATCAGTATCAGTAAGACTTGGTGAAATTGCTTCTCATTGCATGTAAAACTATCATGTTGTGGATGCTCCCAGACAGTAGCTTCAGGATTTGAAGAATACCGTTGAGTGCTCATCATGCAAATAGAAAAGAAATCCCTGATTTTATCGTAATATTTGCCTTATCAACTCTTTCAATGTTTTAAGTAAGGAAAACTGAGAACTAGTTTAGTGCTGATTCATTGTTTTGGTTTTTGAAAATTATACAGTAAAATTTATATTTTTAAAAAATGTCCAGTTCTGTGATTTTTAACACATGTGTGAATTTATGGAGCCACCATCAACACAGTCAGGATGCAGAACAGCTCCATCACCCTCAAAATACTCCCTTGTGCTATACTTCTGTGGTCACTCACTTGCTGCCTCCTGCCCTACCCCCCCGCCCCCACTCCTAACCCCTAGCGTTCACTGATCTGTTCTCCACTGTAGTACTACCTTTCAAGAATGTCTTCTAAATGGACTCATACTGTATGTAACCTTCTTAGACCAACATCTTTTGGCAGAATCCTTTTGAGACTTATCCCCAGGTCATGGTGTATATTGAGTTTGTTGTTATATTTTTTTGCCAAGTAGTATTTCACTGTGTGGGTATAGCACAGTTTACTACAGGACATGTCATTGTTTCCAGTTTTCAGAGATTATGGATAGAACTACCATAAGCATTCATATATAAGTTTTTGTGTGAACATAAGTTTTCATTTCTCTAGAGTAAAAACCTAAGAGTGGCTTCCCAGGTCATACAATGAGTGTATGATTATTTTTAAAACAAAATGCCAAGCTGTTCTTCAGATTAACAGTACCGTTTTGCATCCCCACCAATGATGTGTATGTTTTCCATTTGCTCCACATCCTCACCAACACTTTGTGTTGTTGACATTTTTTATTTTATGCATTCTAGTAGGTGTGGAATGGTATCTCATTGTGGTTATAATTTGCATTTTTCTATTGGCTAATAATGTTGAATATCTTCATGTTCCTGTTGTCCATTATTATCCTCATTGGTGAAACATCAGTTTTTCAGATTTTTTGGAATTTTTAAAACCAGGTTTAAATCAGGTTGTTTGTGACCTTATTGTTTTTCTAATGTTTTATTATTATTTTTGAGAGAGAGAGAGAGAAAGAGAAGCAGAGAGTTAGGGAGGGGCAGAGAGAGGGAGACAAAGAATCAGAAGCAGGCCCCAGGCTCTGAGCTGTCAGCACAGAGCCCTATGCAAGGCTCGAACTTACCAACCCTGAGATCATGACCTGAGCCGAAGTTGGACCCTTAAGCGACTGAACTACGCAGGTGCCCCACTGTTCTTACTGTTAAGTTTTGAGAGTTCTTTATATATTCTAGACACCAAGTTCTTTTTAGGTTAAGTTCATTTTAGGATATCTGCAAATATTTCCTCCTAGTCTCTTGCTTATATTTTTCTTTTTCTTGTGTCTTTTACAAAGCAAAAGATTTTAATTTTGATAAAATCTGATTTATCAGTTTTTTCTTTTATAGAGTGTACCTTTGGTGTTATGTCTAAGAACTCCTTGATTGACCCCAAGTCACCCAGATTTTCTTCTAAAAATTTGATGCCTTATATTTAGGTCTGGTGGTCCAGTTTGGGCTAAATTTGATGTAACTGAGGGAGGCATTAGGTTGAGGCAGGGCCCGGACTAAGGCCAGGCTCAAGCACAAAATTTAAGGAGGTACCAAAAAACTCAGTAATCTAGATAAATGACATTTTAATGCAACATTATAAAAAATGAAAATTACTACAAAAAATCCAGGATGAATAAAATACCACTGTTTTAAACAAAAATAGGATAAATAACAGTACTGTACCAAGCTGTAATAAAGCTTAAGGCAAAAGGAAAACTGAGTTGGATTCACCTGTCCTTTTCAAAATTTTGATATTTTATGCATCACAGATTGGATATGCAGGATAGAGAAAGTAACATAGAGTGAGGGAAATAGGAAATTCACTTCTATTTCAGTGATGCTTTGAATTTGGGACTAATTCCCCAATCCACCCATACTATTTACTTTTCAGAGTCCTTGAATAAATAGATATTCCATGCCTTCTGTCTTATATAGCGATGTTCAGAGGGCGAGACTGAGTGGAATGTTTCCTCTGTCTCACCCAAAACCAGTTCTGTTCTTTTCTTTTTTTTTTTTTATTAAAAAAATTACAATGGTAATGGAAAATACATAATGAGATAGTACAGATGGCAGCAGATGTGCCTAGGAGGAAGCTTCTAAGATTCCTGCACATTTGTGAGGACATTCATATTGTAGGAAATAAAATAATGTCCTTGGTCCTGGTGTGAGTCTCTTCTCTTACTCTGGTTTTGTGTTCCCCTGACATAATTGTGCCACAGGCAAAGCTATTGGCTTTTACTTAATTAGCTGCCATCTGGCATCAAGCATACATTGTTGAGTTTTCAGTGTTATCTTCCAGAATGTCTTCTTGCCTGAGAATTACAGCTTACCTCTTCTATATGAAATTTGACTTGGTTTTAACAGAAGATTTTGCATCCCTCCCAAAAATTTCATTCCTGTTGTTGAAATCTCTTATTATTCGATCTTTTTTTTCCCTCTGTACTTTAGCCTCACATTCGTATGCTTAGAGCCCACATCCTTTACTCCAGTCCTCATAGAGTTGGAAAACAGCTGGCCAACATCCTCTGTTTCCTCTTATAAAGTTTCTGTTCAATCTTCTCTTGTCTAAGAGAACCAAACTTAGTTGGGTTTTTTAAAAAACATTTCCTTGTGGGGTCATATTTTCTCAACATTTCTCTTATCTCTGATACTGTCTTTTCGGCCATGTTCTTCTTTGAAATAATGGTTGCTATAGGAATTCACATTCAAAATCTATAGTGAAATGTCTTTCCTGTAATTATCTATTTGAGAATCTGTGTGAAATGATCCCATTTTTGGAGTTATATTGAGTTGAAGTGGCAATCACATGCTGCTTTAGACTTCATAAATCACTGAAAGCAAAAGAATAAGGACCAAAAGGAGGGCTTGTTCAGTTTAACAGTTTACTCATTTTCTAGTGGCATTTAACCCTGTAACACTGCTATATTAAAAGGCATCTGCTACTTATTGGTGTCAGCAGTTTCAAAGAAATGTTTTCTGTTTACTGTTTTGCTTCCATTTCTGGACCCGCAAAAAGAGTAGCAAGAGCCGCTATTACCCTTTCAATTAAACAGAAACATTTTTTTCCTTCCCTACATGAGAGTTTGGTACTTTATTTAATTGGTATTTAAACTTAGTTATATTTCGGGGCGCCCAGGTGGCTTAGTCGGTTAAACGTCCGACTTTCGCTCAGGTCATGATCTCGCGGTTCGTGGGTTCGAGCCCCGCGTCGGGCTCTGTGCTGACTGCCAGCTCAGAGCCTGGAGCCTGTTTCAGATCTGTGTCTCCCTCTCTCTCTGACCCTCCCCTGCTCACGCTCTCTCTCTCTCTCTCTCTCTCTCTGCTAGAAATAAATAAAACATTAAAAACAAAAATAAACTTAGTTATATTTCCTTGTATAGATACGATTGCCATGAATGACAAAACTGGATGAAGAATTATCCACTTGATAATACAGCCCTGAATGAGAAACATACTTGACTCCTTTATAAAATACCAGAAAAAGAGAACTTGATTTTGTAGATGTTTGAAGGTGTTCGAATGACACACTATTCTTTATACAATGTGGAAACATATAATGCACTAATGACTAGTACTCTGTTGTCTAACCCCAGTACCGTATTATGTCCCACTGATATCAGACCAGTGAAGGACTTCATGTCTTATAGAATATTCTGTGACTATTTTTCCTCTCCCAAACTGAATTTGATGAATGATCTTTGGTAACAAGTTTTCCAGCTGTTCTGTTGGAACTCTGGCCAAACTTCCACAATTATATATAGTGTGAGGAAAAAAGAGGTCTGTAATTAACACATATCCCAGGATAGTGGATTTTTTTTCTTTTTTGGAGTGATAGATAATGCTATGTCATGAGTGAGGAGGGGTTGCAAGACCCCCAAAGGGCTTAAGTAAGAGAGTATGATTAGTAAAACATCTTTACCCATACTATATTAAGATAAATAGTGCTTTACATATCCTATATAGTTCATTTTTTAACACTGACCTTTTCCTTTATTTGGGCGGAGAGGGGTGGGGGGGTTACATACTTGATTTCCAAGATCTAATTATGTATATTTCTTATCTTGGAGTTAGGGATTTAATAGCTATCCACTTGTGCTTTGTTTATTCAGATAAACAGAGGATGTATGATTATTATCTTTATGCTCATCTCTGTCTTTTTTAAAGTTTTAATTCCAATGTAGTTAGCATACAGTATTATATTAGTTTCATATGTACAGTATAGTGTCTTAACAATTCTTCACATTTCTCAGTGCTCATCAGGACAAGTACACTCTTAATCCCCATCATCCATTTCACCCATCTTCCACCCACTTCCCCTCTCGTAATCATCTGTTCTCTATAGTTAAAAGACTCTTAATTCTGGTTTGTCTCTTTTTTCTTTGCTGGTTTGTTTTGCTCCTTAAATTTCACTTATGAGTGAGGTCATTGTATTCATCTTTCTCAGACTGACTGACTTCACTTAGCATTATACCCTGTAGATCCTTCTATGTTGTTGCAAATGGCAAGACTTCATTCTTTTTTATGGCTGAGTAATATTTCATTGTATGTATATACCACATCTTCCTTATCCATTCGTCTGTTGATGGGCACTTGGGTTGCTTCCATAATTTGGCTATTTTAAATAATGCCGATATAAGCAAAGGTACGTATATCTTTTTGAATTAGTGTTTTCATTTTCTTTGTGTAAATACTAGGTAGGGGAATTACTGGATGATATGACAGTTATATTTTTAATGTTTTGAGGAACCTCCATTTCCTCAAAACTGCACCAGTTCGCATTCCCACCAACAGTGAGTAAAGGTATATTTTTCTCCACATTCTCGCCAATGCTTGTTGGTTCTTGTGTGTTTGATTTTACTCATTCTGACAGGTATGACATGATATCTCATTGTGGTTTTGATTTGCATTTCCCTGATGATGAGTGATGTCGAGCATCTTTTCATGTGTCTCTTGAACATCTACATGTCTTCTTTGGAAAAACGTCTATTCAAGCCCTTTGCCCATTCTTTCATCAGATTGTTTTTTGGGTGTTGAGTTATATAAGTTCTTTATCTAATTTGGATGCCAACCCTTTATCGGATATGTCATAGGCAAATATCTTCTCCTGTTCAGTAGGTTGTTGTTTAGTTTTGTTGATAGTTTGCTGTGGAGAAGCTTTTTATTTTGATGTAGGGCCAATAGTTTGTTTTTGCTTTTGTTTCACCTTGCCTTAGAAACATATCTAGAAAAATGTTACCATGACCAGTGTCAAAGAAATTCCTGCCTGTGCTCTAAGATTTTTATGGTTTCAGGTCTCAAATTTAGGTCTTTAATCCATTTTGAGTTTATTTTTGTATGTGGTGTGAGGAAGACATCCAGTTTCATTTCTTTTGTATGTAGCTACCCAGTTTTCCAGCACCATTTGTTGAAGAAACTGGTTTTTTCCCCCATTGCATATTCTTGACTCTTTTGTTGAAGATTAATTGACCATATAATTGTGGGTTTACTTCTGGACTCTCTATTCTGGTCTACTGATTTATGTGTCTGTTTTTGTGCCAGTACTATACTGTTTTGATTAGTGCAGCTTGGTGTAGTATGTCTTGATATCTGGGATTGTGATACCTCCAGTTTTGTTCTTCTATTTCAAGATTGTTTTGACTATTCGGGGTCTTTGGTGGCTCCATACAAATTTTAAGAATTCTTTGTTCTAGTCCTGTGAAGAATGCTGTTGGTATTTTGATAGGGATTGCACTAAATCCATAGATTGCTTTAGGTAATGTGGACATTTTAATAATGTTTTTTTCTTGCACTCCATGAGCATGGAACATCTTAGCATTTGTTTGTGTCATCTTTAATTTCTTTCATTGCTGTTTTTTATTTCAGGGTAAAGGGCTTTCACCTCTTTGGTGAAGCTTATTTCTAGGTAATTTATTATTTTGGGTGCAATTTAAATGAGATTGTTAATTTCTCTTTCTGCCACTTTATTTTTTATTTTTTTTTTGTTTTTCTTTTTTTTAATAGTTTATTGTCAAGTTGGTTTCCATATAACACCCAGCTTATTTTTTTTTTTTTATGTATTTCAGAAAGAGAGAGACAGCATGAGCAGGGGAAGGTCAGAGAGAGAGGGAGATACAGAATCTGAAGCAGGCTGCAGGCTCTGAACTAGCTGTCAGCACAGAGCCTGACATGGGGCTTGAACCCACAAACCGTGTGATCCTGACCTGAGCCAAAGTCAGACACTTAACTGACTGAGCCACCCAGGCACCCCATCTGCTGTTTTATTATCAGTGTATAGGAATGCAATGGATTTCTGTATATTGATTTTGTTTCCTGTGACCTTACCAAATTCATTTGTTAGTTCTAATAGTTTTTGGTGGTCTTTAGAGTTTTCTATATATAGTGTCATGTGATCTGCAAATAGAAAAGTTTTTACTTCTTCTTTATCAACGTGGATGCCTTTTATTTCTTTTTCTTGTCTGATTGCTATAGCCAGGGCTTCCAGTACTGTGTTGAATAAAAATGGTGACAGTGAACATCTTTATCTTGTTCCTGATATTAGGTGAAAGCTCTCAGCTTTTCACCATAGAATATGATTTTAGCTGTGGGTTTTTAATGTACAGCTTTTGCCATCTCTATTTATAAATAAAGAAGGATAAAGAGGCCTGGGTCTGTGTAAACTAGATTGAGGACATGGCCTGAGGTAGTGCTTTGGAAGATTTTTCTCAACCTGGTGCCCATAATGATAATATGTGGTATAAACCAAGAAGGCTACTCCTTGCTGGAACTGATTTGTCTAAGGCTCTAGTGCCCTAGGCCCATTATAGTCCCGATGAGCTCCCTGTCTCTGCACACCTGCAACCATCCTGTGCCCACCAGCGAGAGCCTCTGCCATAATTGTAGGACAGTGCCTCCAGTAAGTGCTGCTTCTGTGTGGATCACTGTGGTGTGGGGCCTCTGGGATATTTTCCTGGTGGGCTACACCACAGGTGTCACTCATCCTGTGGACTCCAGCTTCCAGCCTCCTGTTTGTTTCCTGCTCCCAGGCTGTTGTCAATAAGAGTAATTACCAGATTTTCTTCAGTCATTATCTGTGCTTTCTTTGCCTTTATAAATTCTCCTCAAATAAGTGGATTGGAGTGAACTAACATTTAGTGTTTTGAATTAGATGAAGAAAATTGTATTTAATTTTCTTACCCAGGAGACCTTCCATTTTCTCTGAGAACTTTTTCTCGTGATGAGATTCTTTAGGCATTTTTATTATCAGATACAGATGTGATTCACTTAGTGCCAAGGACAACTACCAGGTTTCAGATTGTTGTTGCTTTTGCTGTTACCTTAATTTTAGAGCATAGGCTGTAAATGAGAAGATTTGAATAAATGAATTTTTCATGGGTTGGATAATTTGAGTATTGGGTGCTAGTTTTTAAAATGCATAATCTGTACATCTTTATCAAATATTTATGGCAGGTATAGAGCTGTACTTCTCCTTGTTTGATTTTTCTGCAGCAAACCCCTACATCTATAAAAATGGTATGACTTTTTTTTTTCTTTTCACCATTGAGATGCTATCTGGGTTATCAGAAAATTATTTGGGGCAGGGAAGGGGGAAGGTTGAGAAGATTTCCAGCAGAGAGTGACAGTTGCTACATGTCTGGCCATCATGGTAGGACTTCTTGGGGGTTGGAGGGGGTGTGGAGGAGGAAAAAAAGGATAGGTGTAGACTTTGAGAGAAGAGCTGAGAAAATGTCTTTAATCTTTTCCATTTGAGGGATGTCTCCATGGAGATCAGGTGGGTGTTGAGGAGTCTTATTTATTGGAGACTGAGACTTATTCACCAGGTTTTCTTCCTGAACTTAGGGATGTGGCCAAGCCCCATGGCCCATGCATGCTGCAGAATAATCCAAATTTGGGAAAAGCAGTGCTTTGGCAGGACAGGACAAATAGTCTAGAAAAATATAGAGAATTCCCATCTTATTTTCCTACCTCTGTGGTTCCACATTTTAATCTAGAAAGCAGTTTTTCTTCCTGTGAAATAAAACTTGGGTGTATGAAATTTGAAGAAAGTTCTTTCTCCAGTATTTTTCCACTTTCATCTGGCTTTTTATTTATTTTGGACTCGGGGCGCCTGGGTGGCTCAGTCGGTTAAGTGTCCGACTTCGGCTCAGGTCATGATCTCACAGATCGTGGGTTCAAGCCCTGTGTCGGGCTCCATGCTAACAGCTAGCTCAGAGCCTGGAGCCTGTTTCAGATTCTGTCTCTCCCTCTCTCTCTGACCCTCCCCTGTTCACGCTGTCTCTCTCTCTCTCTCAGAAATAAATAAAACTTAAAAAAAATAGAAAATATATTTATTTTGGAATTGTATCTTGATCTATGATCTTAGCCTTGGGAATCAGCATGCAAGCAGCCACTCAAATGCACTGGGTATTCCCGAGGATGTCCATGACTGTGAGGCTGCCACTGTAAAGGTCTGCAAAATAGACAGTCTCCTTCACAGACAGGTGTAAGGCTCCTTATTTGAAAATTCTGAAAAGTGCTTGTTCTCCTAAAGGATCGCTAGTTAGCTTATCCATTCGTGTACTATGTGACAAAAACCAAACATGAAAAAACCAGATGGAGTTTGGTTTATGGCGTGGGTAGGCAGCTGGGAAGGATCAGGAAATGGTGTTTCATCATAATCATGTTGAAGATATAAAATTATGAAGGTTGTTAGGCTTCTTTTAGCATGTAAAGTAGAATAAGGGTGGTGTTTAGATATGTGCATTACAGAAGCCTCAGATATTACACAGGCATTGATTTCTTTTATAGTAACATTTATGACCTGGGTAGTAGTGGGCCTTTATGATTTTAGTTATACCATCTGCTTTTTAATATAAACTTGCTAAGATTTCTACTTCTGGCTTAGGTGGGTTTGGGAATGATTTCAAATCTCCCACACCCCTTCCACCCCATCTTCTAAAATAGGACTTTGCATAATTAAGTAGTATCAGGAAACAAGCATTGGAACACCTCACCACTGATCCCAGCTCCTCTCTGTACAAGTTATGTGGCTTTTGGAAAGTTACACACCTCCTACAAGCCTCCGTTTCTTCTTGAAAAATGAGACTGACGTTACTAATTTTGTAGTATTGTTGCAAGGTTTCAATTCCTTTAAATAATATAAAGTTCCAGATACTTAGTAGTTCCCTTCCCACCATGTCCTAAAATACAAATTCATTTCTCTCATTGGTTTCCTTCTCCTGTCTTTATTTGCTTCCATGATTTCACTAAAAGTAAACCAGAAAAACCATAGAAATAAATTATTTGTAATTTTTTTGTGGCCTTTTTATTTTTGCTAAGGGGTAATTCCAAAATTTCTGTTTTGGAATATTGATACTGCTATTTGTACACAGTACTCTTTTTCTCCCCAGCCCACCACCCTCTTTTTTCTTTGGCCTCTGCAGAGAAGAACGATCTCTGTGTTTAGCACATTAGTCTTGTACCTCCTTCCTGTCATCCTGCTTATGATCTCCAGCGCTAGTTACTGTATCTTTCTGGCTGCTGCTAGAGCTAAGTACCTTTAGGGCAGATTGTAGTTACTCTGCACTACCAAATTATAATGCTAAAATGAAGGTAGACTTTGGTTTACAAGACCATACCTAATTTTATGCTAAAATGGAGTTCAGCTTACACAGCTAGAGGAAACCATTAGTGAACCCACATTGTTTTAGTAGGATGAAGTAGATTAGTGTAAGAATAAAATGCTTTACCAACTTAATTAAGCAAATCACTATATCAAAAGACGCAGACTATTTCAGAATCTAGTTCTTTGGATTACAGTGGTCTTCCACCATTTGAATCTCATGGTACAATGTTAAGGCTTTCCCTTGGATCCTTGTAGCTCTCGTGCCATGTTCTTCTCTGGTCCTTCCATTCAGACATGTTCTGTACCCTATGTTTGCTGCATCGCTCAGGAAATCTTGTCGATCTGTCAACCCTCAACCACAGAAGCACCTCCTCAAGAAGAGAGGACAGAGGAAGTCTTGGGTGGATGGTTGCTTGAGTGAATGCACTCTCTCTAAGTAGCTATAGCTCATCTGTCTTCTGATAGTTCCTTGGGTTTCTAGCAGGCACGTGTCCCATTGTTGTTAAGTAAAGCCCGGTATGTATGTTTGACAAGTTAGCAGCGTGGCAGCTCGGCTTGCTCCCCAGCCCCGCCGCTGTCTCAGGGATTGTTTGGTTTGGCAAGTGGCCAGCTCTCTGCTCGAAGATGCATTTCCTTGACAGGACAAAGTGTGGAGCCGCATTAGCTGCAAAGTTTACAAAGGTTAGCTAAACACACACAATAAATATTAATAAACAGAAAAGGCCCACCCACCTTTGACTTTGAATTCTGTTTCTTCATTCCATGTTTTGGAATCCCTGTAGTATTTGATTAATAACCAGTCTTAGGGTAATTGAGTCTTAAGTATCCTTTGCCTAAGTTAGACTGCTCACAGAGCTCTCATTGGCTGCTTTGGTGACTCATCGCCACAGTAGATGGAGCTCTGGAATGACTGTTTAGTTCATCGAGTCTTATTTGCATTCTCTCTGCTTCCATGTGAAAACGAGAGTAAATGTGCTTCTCCGTGAGCATTTATACTGACCAGCCATACGTGTGTCTCAGAGCTCCAGAGTGTAGAGGACATGAACAGGAATAGAGGTACAGTGCCCTGAGTTTGGACTCCCTAGAAAGCAATCAGACATTGGTCTGTTGGCCTGGGCAGTTGCCTCTCTAACATTTACACCCTCAGCATAGAGGGAGAGAGTAACGGTAACCTTCTGCCCCTGGAAACTGCCTATTTGGCTGGGTGTCTTGGAATTTACCAGGCCTACACTGTGGATCTTCTCCAATTCTGCACCCTGCTCACTTGAAAACATATTTGAGAACCAGTAATTTTAGACTGCTTAGCCAGACCTCTAGAGAACCAAGGAAGAGAAATAACTTTAATACTATGTCCTTAAGAGTGTCCCGGAGCCATCTGTTAGGTGGCTGCGATGTCAGAGGGCCCTTGAAAGCCCCTCTTATTATCTTCTCTCGCTCTATGGGTCATGCACATCCCTCTATTTAGGACCACACTGGGAGGGAATGAACCCTACTTTGTAGGATACTTGAGTATGATAATGATCTAGAGAAATAAAATTGTTCTTGATAGGTAGTAATGATTTTAACTTGAAAATTGTCTCTAACTCCACTTAGCAAAGCAACTTGGGTAAACTGTAACTTAATTCATTCCTTCAGCAAATGTTTATTGACCACCACACACTAATCTAAGCATTTGGGATACACTGGCACCTGAAACACACCAAGACCTCTGCCTGTGTGCAGATGTGCACATTGGGGAGGCAGATAATAAGGATAATTAACAATAAATTATTTGTGATGTTAAAAGGTGATACACATTTTAGACAAATGAAAAAGCGGAATAAGGACAGCTGGGGGGTACAGTTTTAAATGGGGAAGTCTTGGCATGATGACATATGAGGAGTGACTTGAAGGAGATGAGTATTGACTCGGATGAACAACTTCTTGGTAGTGTCTGTGAAGCTGTATTTGTGACTTTTCTCATGTGTCCTTACACCTAGTCATGACCTGGAAATTTGCAGTGGTCAAGGTGTGGTTCTCAAATTAATCTCAGTGGCAGAGCACCTGTAAGTCAGGCTGTGCTTTGTAAAGACCATGAACTGTTGATATGCTTAATTCCATCTTACTAACCAAGCAGAGTTTTATTAGATAAAATGTGTCTTTTACAGTCACACATTATAAAGTGGGTTTCACAGGCATGTGTACCAAATGACAACCCTCCCTCAAAAGCCAAACTATATATAATATACTTATTATTTTCAAAGTTTTTTTAAATTAATACTCACTATTGTATGTTTTATCATCTTTTAGCACTTGCTAATGGACACTCAGTAGCCGTCACCATAGATTTAGGAAAAATTGTGGAAAGAAAATCTAAAGACGTAAAAACCTACCCTTTTAACTTAATTTTACCATCTACCAACCAAGAAAAAACAGCCACTCTGAGTTTATTTTATCAACAGACCATCTCAGCTGTCTTCAGTGGTGCAGAGCTTAAGAACCATTCTTAGAGAGTATTATCAGACATGAATTAGAAGTCCTGCAACTCTTATATTTCCTTGTAAGTTCCTCAGGAATCTCAGAGAAGGATTCATAGCCGAATAACTATATGCATACTTTTTGCCAGGCAGGTGGGAGCCAGGATTTCTATCAAAAGGGATTGAGGAGATTCACAGATACTCTGTTTTAACAAAGGAGCAAGATGGTTAGGGAGAGGAAACCAGAAGGATTCAGCCTGACATAGCTTTGGGAGGCCAGGATGCCATGATTTTTATTTTACTATTAGAACCTAAAATAGCAGTCTCTGATTGTACCAGTTTTCCTTAGTCCTTGTGCATTGCTTGGCACGTGACAGTTCTAAATAAATCTTGAATTGATGTTTCCACTCCTTACTTGTTCTATCAGAACGAGATCCACAGAACCTAGTACGTGGTGTTTCTGCCTACCAATTTTAGCTTCGTCTTTCCCCCCTTTCATCCTTTCCCCCTGCTAAACCTCCCACCTCAGCCCTTACTACAGACAAAAATTAAAAACAGTTGTAGTTTTCACTGAGAACTCATTCTTTTTGACCCCAGAGTACCACTTATTTTCCTTAGCAGTAATGAATTCAAAAGAGCATAACTTCCAGTGGACCTTCTCTTAAATAGCTTTTCATTCAGGTTAATGTCAAATCTTTGTATGCCGTGTCTCTGTTTTACTTCTGCTGTTGTCCTGCTGGTTTATCTCATAGATAGGGAGATATTATTCAATGCCTGCAAATATGTGTTGTTCCTGAAAAAGCTTTATGAGATTTGGATCTTTGTGAACCAAAAACAATAACCACCTGGCTTCAATCTGCTGTCCAGAGGGACATATTGTGTGTATAAAAGCATGAAACGCCAAGATCTAAATATGCTTCAGTGGTGAGCAGAACTGAGTTATGTGGGTTCAGCATTCTAAGGTGCCAGCCTCATGTGCCACTGGAGCTGGGGAAGCCTAACCTTGTGGTTGCAAGGTTGTCAAGAAATGAGAGGAGGGGTGTCGGAAGGAACATCTTTTTCATCTTCAAAGGGTATCACACAGACAACAAGTGATGGAGTAGAACTGAACCTCAGGGACACAGCCTTATAGTTTAGAGGAAAATGTCCTAAAAATTACAGGTAACCATCAGGAGGATATTCAGTTTAGTAAACTGGCTCTAGTCGTCAAAGCACAAGTGGGATTTGTCCCATTTTTATTTGGCTTTCTTTAGCTGATTACCATGCCTTTCTTTTTCAGAGTGTTGTCCGCTGCCTGTGGCATCCAAAGCTGAACCAGATCATGGTAGGAACTGGAAATGGATTGGCTAAAGTCTATTATGACCCCAACAAGAGTCAGAGGTATTTTATAAGTCTTGCCTGTTTTAGATGGATGACAGCAACTGGGGGGAGGGTTTCTTTTCCCACCCTGCTTTTATTTATTTCCCCCTTTGATGGGGATCCACCCTTTTAGAAAATGCAGCTGGCACAGAGTAAAGCCTCAAACTCCTGGTATTGTACTTTAAAGAGGATTTGGATATTGCCCTTGATCCATACAGAATTCAAAGTGAAAGTTTCCTGGGGATTTGCAGTTCTTTAGCTGAAATGTTGAGTGCAAAGGGGGAAAACGTCCTGCCCACTTTGCATACCACCCTGCACATGGCATTAGCTGTGATACATGTAGGGGATTAACAAAGCAGGGAACTCACCACTCACAGGAAATGGAAACAGCTAGTCTGTTTTGTTCCCTTTCTCTTTGGGCTTTTATCAGGTAGCAGTTTGGATGTGTGGGGTTGTTCTTTGCCAGCAGAAAGGGACAGCACAAATTCTTTCCTCTTCAACCCCATGCCCACCCCAAATGCTAGACTTAAACATACCCCTGTGTTTCAAAAGGCTGAAAACTTCACTGGAGGCTCAACCAGTTCCTCAATTATTTTCATTTTCTTTGGGCACAAAGGTAGACATTTGTCACCACCCCCAAAATGGATGGTTTTGTTTGTCTCTGTTAAGGTATAATGCTTGATCAGTTCTTTCTTTAGAGGGAAACTTGGTCAGCTAGTATTAAAGTTCATACACTAAATTCTTTGGGGTCCCCCATAAACCTATTTTGAGTTCCTACATCCTTTTTGAGGAAAGGAAACCTATCCACTGTTAATGAATATTCATTGCTGTAATTTCGATCGGAATAGAAGCAGACAGTCCCATCTTCCCTTGGAACTTTGTGCACTAGCATTGGAACCCTTGCTGTGTAAAGTAAAGTTTTTATTGTGTTTAAGAACAAATAGGATTTTGTTTGTTTTTTAATAAAGGGATTGAAAATGCTAATGTAATTAGAATGAGAGAAAGAATCTGTTTCATTTGAGAAAATGATGAGCCCCATTTGATAGCACCCATTTGGAAGTTTCTGTGTTTGGAATCTCTAAGAAATTTTTTTTATTTGTATTTGCTCCTCCTGAGAGGGATAGCTCAGTATTGCTAAAAAAAAAAAAAAAGTGAAGTGTTCTAATCAAACTTTTGGTTAACCCCACAACATTCTTGGGTGGTAGCCCTGTGATAACACTGCCAAGCCAACTCAGTTCCAGACACTTGTACTCTTACATTTGAGATGTGGACGAATGCCACTTGGGGTGTAGACCACCCAGGTTGCTTTCATATGAGACATAAACTAAAATTTGAACCTTGTGACCTTCAAGGTGAAAAGATTAGTTAATTTTATTTCTCTCTCTTTAACTTACATCTTCAAAGCTCTTTCTATAGTTTTTTTAAACTAGTGTTCTGTTGCCTGTTTACCTCTCCAACCCTTTCACTCAGTAGTAACTACTGACTGACAGACTTGCTTTCCCATAAATTTGATCCCTTATCACCAAGGCCCCATCTGTTGCCATCCCTTAGAAAGTCAAGGACTTGGCTAGATGGTGTGCACAGAGTGTGTTCCTGAAAGTATCTAATGCTTTTGACATGATTTTCTGTTTATAAGACCAAGTAAAGAAAATAATATGCTCTTACCCACCCCCAGGGGAGCAAAATTATGTGTGGTTAAAACCCAGCGGAAGGCGAAACAAGCCGAAACTCTAACCCAGGACTACATCATCACCCGTAAGTTGTTAGCATGGTCTCTCCATAGTCTCTCTCTCTCTTTCTCCCAGTGTAGTGTGGCATTGATCTCATGGCTTTAGAGACAGAAAAAGTTTTCACAGTCCAGGCATATATTACAAAATATCATATGGACAGAACTGCGAGTCATGTAACAGCTAACCACTTTAGCTTCTGTGACTCATCACAGAGACAGGGTGATTTCATGTAACTTTCAACCCAAAAGGGAAAAGCCTATTTGAACCTAATGCATTACTCCATAGCAGCCTTTTAAAGAATAACAGTCTGTTCTAAGAATAAACAAGAAAGAGTGCTGGGCTTGGAATCAGGAGACCTGGATTTGTCCAGCTCTACTACTGACTTGCAGTATGATGCTGAACAACTGAACTTTACCAGGAGAGTGAGGAGACTAGGCAAAGGGTCTCCTTCAGCTTCCTCTGAGACTCTGTGACCATATGATAGATCCAGAGACATGTAGATACGAAATGAACTACCTTGGGTACCAGAAATCTTACCAGAATAAGCAGCTTCTGTCAGTTTTCTCAACACAACTTTGTTAATCTGGCAGATTTGTCTTTCTCAGAGCCACAGCCTCAGATCTGTCACAAGTAGTGGCTAGGAAGGACATCTTGGATGCAGTAGCAGTTGTGATGAGCTGATGCCCTGTGGACTTTACCAGGGTCTCAGTCTAAAGCCCAGGGGGCGCTGTACTGCTGGGTTTTCTCTCTACTGGTGGGTCTCCTGTAAGACCAAGCAAGTCCTTGGAGCTTACGATCAGTCAAGAGATCCCATGACACTTTTTGCAAGAGTAGAAGTGTTAAAGTCGGTGTCACAACCAGTCTAGCTCATGTAATTACACGCGGCCTACTTAAATTCCTCCAGTCGTTTGAAGTGAAAAGCTATTTTTCCCCCTCCTAAAAATACTGTTATGTCGTATTGCCCAACAGAGTGACGGGTAGCTGTGTGTCTCAGCTCCCCTGACTCAAGGCAGGCATGTTTTACCAGTACAAGAGATGGTCCTGGCCCCAGCTGGTGGTAGGGATAGGGGGGATACTAGAATTTTTGAGGTATTTTAGACATTTCTGTCATTCATATTAGAAATGCCCTTTGAACCCCTATTAATTCATTACCTTCTTTCCCCCACTCCCGTGGAAAAAAGTTTCCTCTTTTAAAAGAGGTTTTACTCAGCATGTAAGGATCCAAAGAAATAATTCTGGTATATTTTTTGGTCAAGAAAAAGATCATTATTTAACTTTTCCCCCAGTAACCCTCTTTCTCTCCCACAGAATATCATGGTTTTCCTTTTACATTCGTATACTAGTTCATATTGTGAAACTTAATTCTGACATTGAGTGAACAACCAACAGCAATGGGGCAGATATTACTTTGATTCTTGTGCTTTTGTTTTGTCTACCATATAAAAGTAGGGAAAAGTCCCCATCAAGTCACGGTGCCAGGAGATTCAGGCACCTCTGTGCACTCAAGGCAACCTTTATCCCAGTTTAGTGCGATAAGTGCTCCTCCCTTCCGGTTACTCAGTGTTGTCAACTCCTCCTGAGAGGTGGTCACATTTCAGAAACGTGTGAAGTGATTCCAGTGTTTATGAGGCATCTGAGGAAACTTCAGGGCTGACAGGCAAGCTGTTGGCATTATTCACATTTGGGTCCTATAAGAAAAAATAAGCAGTCCCATTAAGTGTATCTTTTCAAAACCATAGAAATTAAGTTTAACTGCTACCCATCGCTTGGGAGATGGGGAGCCTCACCAGTGTTTCCGTGACAGTATTTGACAGTATTTCCTGAGTGCCATTAGTTGCCAGCAGAGGTGAACAGTGAGTCTGGTCTCAAACAAAATTGGCTAATTGGTCACAGTAAGACTGTCTTTTATTATTAGATGAAGGCTGTCATTATGACTTTCATTTCATCTTTTAGTTAGTCATGAGTCAGCTATGTTTTTGGATGGAAGGGTTATTATTATAATAAAATTTTTCAAATATGACTTCTTGTAGCTCATGCCTTGCCCATGTTCCGTGAGCCCCGCCAACGGAGTACAAGGAAACAGCTGGAGAAGGACAGACTGGATCCCCTCAAGTCTCATAAACCTGAACCTCCTGTAGCAGGCCCAGGTGACTCTGATCTAACTTGTGATCTCCAGAGGGGGTTGAGGGGCCCATCGGGGGTCACTGATACAAAATTGGGAAGATGGTTTGCGCCTGGATGCCGCTTTGTCTTCAGAGAGATTTTACTACATGCTGGCTTTTAAACATTTTCTTTTTATCATCAGAACTTTTTGCTTAACGATCTGATGCAGAATCCTGATGCGTAAAACTGATAAAAATGGAGAGGAAGTCTGGAGCCCTCTCTGCTTGCTCTCTAACTTGAGCTGTGGTGACTGTGGTGACACTCTGGGGCTCCTAGAACCCAGTGATAAAACCACTGCTCTCAATATTGGCTTCATATACGACATTTGGGTACTTTAACTAGAATCCAGACTGGATTAGGTTTCACACAAGGCAAAAAGCTGCCATCACTGAGCTCTGTGTTGATACAATGGAGCTGTCCATTCCCCTACAAGATGAATAAAGGTCCTTAGAGTTTTTACAAAAGTAGGGATCAGAAGGAAACAAGGCAGCATTGGCTATCATGCAACACATACCTTTACTGGAATCCCATTTTACTAGCTATCACTTGTGTGGTTTCCATTGTTTTAAGCTCCTAAGCCTATAGCTTTTGACTTGTTCATTTATCTTGAACCTCAGCTGTGGGCCTACATCTGTTTGGCCTGCACCTTTAGCCTTAAAAACATTTCACATCTTTTTCTTACCTTTTTTTTTTTTTCGTCATTTTCTCTGCCCGTTCTAATCTAAGATCCCAGGTAATTTTCTTACATGGATTATTGAAAAGCCTTTCTAACTAGGCACCTTATCTTAAGGCAGTCTCTCTTTGCTCCCCACCCTGCCTCCATGCATCTTATACACTGCTTTTATTTACAGCTCCTTTGGCTTTTTTTCTTCCTTTTTTTTCTTTAAATTTTTTTTAACTTTATTTGAGAGAGACAGAGACAGCATGAGTGGAAGTGGGGCAGAGAGAGAGAGAGGGAGACTGAAAAATCCCAAGTAGCCTCTGTGCTGTGAGTGCAGAGTCCCATGTGGGGCTAGAACTCATGAAACCGTGAGATCATGACCTGAGCCAAAGCCGGATGCCTAACCAACTGAGCCACCCAGGCGCCCCAACTCCTCTGATGTTCATGTTGCTACTGCCCCCAAATTTCATAAGCTTCCCACTTCCAGTTACATTTGCAGAGAATCAAGGTTCTCCGCAGTCTACTCTAGCATTCCACCTCACTTCTCTCCTACCCTGATCTTCTGATATGACTGCCTGTTGGTTCATTTCTGCTCACGAATGCCCATTAAATTGTCCTCTTGCTATACTTTTGTACTTAACCCATTCTGCTCACTGAAAGTGACCTCTGCCTTCTGAGCTTTCCCAAATTGGATCCATCTCTTCCTAAAGACCTCCCCAACCACCTCAGCCTGAAGAGCTCTCTCCTTCCTCCAAGTACCATAATAGTTACTGGCCACACAAATCCTTTCCCAATTAATTATTTCCTGCCTTATTTAGTCTTCTCTTACTTTGATATAGAATTAATCTTTTAGCACAGCTTGGCTTTTGGCTCTTCATGTATTTTTGTTTTGTTTCGTTTGTTTAATTTTTCCCAACATGTCATACATTTTTGGGTACCAGGCACCAGGCTAGCTGTTAAGGATCTAGTGGGGAACAAATCCCTGCCCTTATGAGCTTTCTGTCTACTAGAGCAGTTCCGGTACCATAAAATAATGTGAATCAGTGTATTCAACTTACTTATTTTCTCTTCTACAAGGTAACTGGAAGATGGCAAGTCCTAAGATCTGTTTGTTTAAAGCTAAAATAGTGTCTAACAAATACTGGTTATTTTTATTAATTAAATTTCAAATGTTCATGCCTGAGGAATGTTTTTAAGGCATATTCATGGCAAAATATTTGCAATTCCTCCTGCATTGATATCATTATGTAAATTAAGCAGCTAAGACATATCAAAAAACATCTCTTTCTATTTAAAAATGTTGTGGGGAAGTTAAGATTTGGTGATTTCTTACTTTGTGAAAGCTGCAAGGATGATACTGAAGTACTCTTGAGATCTGTGCGCCTCAAACCAAAGTCTGAAGAAGCTCCAGAGTGCTCAAAACCTTGATTCCATAGGGAATGCCAAAAATCGGGTAAGCGTGAAGTTGTGGCCTCACTCTGTTACTCATTTAACCAGCCATGTTGGAAGCCAGGACTGAAGAATTCTCAGCCTTTTCAGATAAGTACAGTGCATACAAGATATACATATATACTGCCAAGCTCATTCCATTTCTGATTGGGTTTTTTTCCTGTGAAACAGGTCGTGGTGGCCGGGTTGGAACCCATGGGGGCACTCTGTCATCATACATTGTGAAGAACATTGCTTTGGACAAAACTGATGACAGCAATCCCCGGGAAGCCATCTTGAGGCATGCTAAAGCCGCCGAAGACAACCCATATTGGGTTTCTCCAGCATATTCAAAGTAAGGAAATAACCCTTTAAAATAGGAAAGATTATTATGTTTAATGAATATGAAAGAATATAACAATGGCTGCTTTGAGGTTTTCACTCTCCCATTTCTTGTTCTGTTCTTGAGCATGAAAAATAAGGCAGGTACTCATAGTCCCAAACTGAGGCATTTGTTTGTCTCTTAGGACTCTAAAACGGTGAATTATTTTAATCTTGATTTATTTTTGAGAGAGTGTGTGAGCAGGGAAGGAACAGAGAGAGAGAGGGAGACACAGAATCCAAACCAGGCTCCAGGCTTCAAGCTGTCAGCACAGAGCCTGACGTGTGGCTTGAGCCCATGGACCGTGAAATCATGATTTGAGCCAAAGTCGGACGCTTAACCAACTGAGCCACTGAGGTGCCCCTAAAATGGTGAATTTTTAAAGTAGGTCAGTTTCATCAGAGTTATAGCCTAGTGGAAACCATTATATGAAGCCCATTTTAGTTATGACTAAAAAAAGGAAAATCACAGTAAGCATTATCTTAGTTGATGAGAGTTAAAAGCAAATGAAGGGGAGCAGTCTGCAGGTCTGTCATTAAGGACTGCTTTTATTTGCAGAGCTATATACGTAAGTAACACATACATAGACAAGAGTAGAGCCTGCCTGCTCAGATTCCCTGAAATAGCTCAACGTGGATGAACATGTAGTTAAAGCCACTAAAACAGGTATATTCACACAAAAGAAAGGTAATATTGTAGAATTTTTGTATTCTTAATTTTTCATTTGAAACTAATTTTAGACTTACAGAAAAATTTCAAAGAGCTCATGTACACTCTTCACTCAACTTTCCCTAATGTTAACACCTTACATAACCATAGTATAATTATTTAGCAATGCCAGAAAATTAACATTGGTACAATATTACTGATGAAGGAACAGACTTTACTTGATTTTCCCTGGGTTACCCATTGATACTCTTTCTCTGTCCTAGGATCCTGTCTAGGGTCCCATATTACCGTATTACATTTAGTTGTTTCTCCCTAGTCTTATCCAGTCTTTTTGTTTGTTTGTTTGTTTATTTATTTATTTTGAGAAAGTGGGGTAGAGGGGCACAGAGAGGGGGGGAGAGAGAGAATCCCAAGCAGGTTCTATGCTCTCAATGCAGAGCCTGATGTGGGGCTCATCTCATAAGCCCCAAGATCATACTCTGAGATGAGATCAAGAGTGGGATAGTTAACCGACTGAGCCACCCAGTGCCCCTAGTCTCATCCAGTCTTTACATTTTCTCAGTCTTTCTGGTCTTTCATGACCTTGACACTTTCGGTGAACACTGGTCTGTTACTTTGTACATTTTGTCTCTCAGTTTAGATTTGTCTGATATATTGCACAATTGGAATGAAACCATGCATTTTTGGCAAACATAATACAGGACTGATGTTGTATCCCTTTGGGTGCATCATATCAAGAATGTCATGTCAATATGTCTTATTGTTGGTGATGTTGACCTTGGTCACCTGGTTAAGGTGATGTCTGCCAAGTTTCTCCATTGTAAGTTGCTGTCATTATTTTGAGTTTATAAATTATTTGGGGGTGATATTTTGTAGCTATAAAAACCCTGCCCCTCTTTAAACTTTGGCTCTCTAATTTTATTATCCATGGGTAGATTTGCCTGCAGTAGTTATTACTGTGGTGTTTGTCTAATAGTGATTTTCTATTTCCCTCTTTCTTCCATATTTATTAACTGGAATTTTACTTAAAGCAAGAATTGTCCCTTCTCCCACATTTACTTATTTTTCAAATATTTTTATATCATTGCAGCCTTTAAAATGCTTTATGGGTTAAATTCAGTATTATTGAGGGGCGCCTGGGTGGCTTAGTTGGTTAAGCGTCTGACTTTTGCTTAGGTCATGATCTCGCGGTTCGTGGGTTCGAGCCCCACGTCGGGCTCTGTGCTGACTGCCAGCTCAGAGCCTGGAGCCTTCTTCAGTCTGTGACTCCCTCTCTCTCTGACCCTCCCCTGCTCACGCTGTCTCTCTCTCTCTCTCTCCTAGAAAAAAAAAAAAACATAAAAAAAAAAAAAATTCAGTATTATCATTATTTAGGTTTGTGCTCAAATTGTTCCAGCTTTGGCCAGAAGGATCTCCTTCAGAATAACTCCTATCCTCTTTTTTTTTTTTTAATGTTTTTTTTAATTTATTTCTAGAAGAGACAGAGAGAGACAGCGTGAGCAGCGGAGGGTCAGAGAGAGAGGGAGACACAGACTCTGAAATAGGCTCCAGGCTTTGAGCTGGCAGTCAGCACACAGCCTGACGCGGGGCTCGAACCCACAAACCGCGAGATCATGACCTAAGCGAAAGTCGGACGCTTAACCGACTAAGCCACCCAGGCGCCCCTCTCCTATCCTCCTTTGACAGATCCCTATATTTTTGATAACTTCCTTACTTTCTGGTACCACAATGTGCCACAGTTGTCTTTGTTTTTCTTGCCCATAGCCTTTCTCACCCAGTCTCTTCCCCACTCACCTCTGCACATAATCAGTCTCTTTAGTTTCTGGTTTATCTTTCCTGTAGTTCTCTTGCGCAAATGAATACATTTTTGGGTATTTTCTTATACCCTCTCCTTTCTCACATGAAGGATAGCATCATATAAATACCCTTTTGGGCTTTGCTGTTTTTCGTTTAGGATTATGTCCTGGAAATCACTCTGTATCAGTTCACAGAGTTCCTTCTCATTTTTTCCATACCTGCACAGTGCTCCATTATAGGGAAGCATGATAGTTTATTCAGCTATTCTCCTATGAATGGGTATTTAGGTGGTTCAGTATTTTGCAGTTTCTAACAGTGCTACAGTAAATAAACTTGTGCATATGTATTTTTGTATTGCTGGAGGTATATTCATGTTTTTTCTTGATGTCTTTATATAATATTAAAGTTTTCTCTTAAATTACGAGAAAGCTGGACCCTGATCACTTTTCAAAACATTAATATGCTGGAAAAAATCACTTATAAGCCAAATCAATGTACATGTTATAGCAATATAAGTTCCCTATCTGCTAATCATATGAGCTACTTTTCATAAAAGAAAAAACACATTGTTTTAGCTTGGGTTTCTTAAACTGGTAAGAACATATACTACACTTGATCTTAGCCAAAAGACTAAGAAGCAATAGCTTGGGTTTTTAGAAACAAACCTGATAAAAAGATTCATATAAAGGTGATTTATTAGGAATCATCCATAGAAAAAACCAGGAGGAGAGTGGACTGTAATGAAACCAAGTAAGGGAGTATCAAGCAAAGTTTCAAGGGGGTCACTTTGGCTTAGTCTATAGGGTAACCCTGGAGAGCCTGGTCAGAGCCATGGTAACTGGAGTATTAATAGCTCAGTATCTGTTGGCCATTGGTGATGTCTGGAAGGGGGTAGGGAAGACATTCCCAGGTACTTCCAGCTTTCCAGGACTTTAGCAACCTGCTGATAGCCCTCTGACAAAGACAGATAGGTGCCCTGTTGCAAATGAAAGCACCCCACACAAAAATGCTAAAGAGATTTGAGTGCCTTTGCCAGGGGTAGGGGGGTGGGGGGGGTTGGGTTGGAAGCACTGCATCTCTGCTATACATGTTGTAGCAGAACAGACTTTACTGTGGCATGTCAGTGGTGTGGTTCACAGTGTGTGCTAATAACCAGACAGTACAGATGGAACATCTCTGAACCATTAGTTGGATAATATTACAACAGCTAAGAGGGTCATATCAAGGCTGGCCAACTAAATAGTGCACACTTAGCTGCCTTTTGTATAGAATTTGTATAAGCTAATGTATGTCAACACATCACTGGCAGTCAGATAAGCTTATAGACTGTGACTCTGTTGACACTTCTGTTTTTAATGGGGTCATTATTTTCTATTACTATTAGGGGTTTTTAATACTTAAAGAAACTTGTTTAGAAACATACAAAAAAATTAGCTGAGGAGAGAGGAACAAACAGAGCCATGTTTTAAAATTTGCTAAACATAGTGAGGATCATTTGGAGAAAAATTTGGCACTATCTGTACAAATTTAAAATGCAAATTTGTATTTCTAGAAGTTTTGCACAAGTGGGCAAATGTGTATGTCCAAAGATACTAAGTTCAGTATTGTTTAGGAAAGCAAAAGACTGCAAACAATGTAAATGTCCTTCAATGGGGTATTGTTTTAGAAAAGTATAACCTATCCATACAATGAAAGCTATCAAGAAAGTATAAAGAATGGGCTCCATATATAAAGATATATATGTGGATGGATGTGGCCTAATCTCCTAAATAAAAAACCAACCTACAACAGAAACAGAAACCAGCTTGTAAAACATGCTGTCTACCTGTGTTTTTAAGCAGTGGATGTATCTACTTACATATCTGCTCATTTATACCTGGACTCCCTCTGGAAGGAGATACAAGAAATGGAAGTAGTGGGTATGTTTTAAGTAGTGAAAAGGAACAGGAATGGGGGTATGTGTTGTGAAAGTGAAAGGTGCCTTCCAAGTTCCATAGTCTGCCCATTAGCACTGCCGGAAAGTTTGTTCATTGTGTACATGTATTACCTAAACTCTCAGACATGAAAATTACATATGATATTAAAGTTAGATGCTTCATTAAAGTAATCAGCCATTAAAAGTTAGAACAATAACCTGGGAATTCTAAGGCCAGCTCCCTGGTCTTGGTTCTAGCAAGGACTTACTATCCAGTAGGTGCTAAAAGTTATCTTCTCAGTGTCTCATTCTCTTCAATAGTAAGTAAAATCTTTGACACCTTCCTGTAAATTATACATTGTCAATATCACCTAATAATCAGTGGTCAGTATTATTTCAACATTTATGGAGATACCTCAGTAATTTACTTTCTGTATAAACATACACAAACCTATTTGGAGCAGTGTGCTATCAAATTTATTTTAATTTTTTAATGTTTTTTTTTTTAATTTAATTTTGAGAGAGAGAGAGAGCATGAGCAGGGGAGGGTCAGAGAGAGAGGGAGATACAGAATCTGAAGACAGCTGTCAGCACAGAGCCCGACACGAGGCTTGAACCCACAAACCATGAGATCATGACCTGAGCCGAAGTCAGACACTTAAGCGACTGAGCCACCCAGGCGCCCCTCAAATTTATTTTAATGTAGTCAGATTTAGCAAGTTTTTCCTTCTTGGGTTTTGTTTTAGTTAGGAAGGCCTCCCTATCCAAGATAATTCTTCAGATTCTCCCGTCTTTCTATTTCATATCTCTTTTTAAATTATTTTTTAGAGTTAAATATCTATTCACCTGAGATTATTTTAGTGAAGAGAGTAAGGAAAGTATATTTGTTTGCTGTGGCCACTGTAACAAATTACGACAAACTTTGTAGCCTGAAAAACAAAAGTTAATTCTCTCACTGTTCTGGGGGCCAGAAGTCTGAAATCAGGGTGTCACCAGAGCTGCATTCCATACAGAGGCCCTAGGGGAAATTTTGTTCCCTGCCTCTGCGAGCTTCTGGAGGTTGCCTGCTAGCTGGGCTTGTAGCCACATTGCCCCAGTCTCCATCTTGACAATGCCTGGTGCTTTGTGTTGGTCTCCTCTTCTCTCTTGCAAGGATACCTATGATGTCATTGTGGCCTACCCAGCATAATCCAGGATCATCTCTTCATCTTTTTTTTTTTAATGTTTTTATTTATTTATTTATTTCTAGGAGAGAGAGAGAGACAGCGTGAGCAGGGGAGGGTCAGAGAGGGAGTGACAGACTCTGAAACAGGCTCCAGGCTCCGAGCTGGCAGTCAGCACAGAGCCCGACGTGGGGCTCAAACCCACGAACAGCGAGATCATGACCTAAGCGATCGGACGCTTAACGCTTAACCGACTAAGCCACCCAGGCGCCCCTCATCTCTTCATCTTAAAGTCCTTAATCACATCTGCAAAGACCTTTTTTTTCCAGATAAGGTAATAGTCACAGTTTCCAGAGATTTAAGGTGGTTTTTTCAGGAGGGACCATTTTTTCAGCCTACCACAGTAGTGCTCCAATTTAATTTTTTCCTCTTGGTTTGCCAGTTGCTGTAACAATTTTTAGTTGAATGATCTAGTTTTCCTCATTGATTTGAAATCACATCATTATACACACTGTATATGAATTTTAGCCAATTTCTGGGCTCTCTCTTCTGTTCTATTAATTGGTCTTTTTCTTTCTTTTTTTTTCTTTCATAGTTTATTGTCAAGTTGATTTCCATATAACACCCAGTGCTCATCCCAACAAGTGCCCTTCTCCATGCCCATCACCCCCCTTCCTGTACCCCCCACCCCCATCAGCCCTCAGTTTGTTCTCAGTATTCAAGAGTCTCTCATGGTTTGCCTCCCTCCCTCTTCCCAACTATTTTTTCCCCTTATCCTCCCCCATGGTCCTCTGTTAAGTTTCTCCTGATCCACTTATAAGTGAAAACATGTGGTATCTGTCTTTCTCTGCCTGACTTATTTTGATTAACATAACACCCTCGAGTTCCATCCACGTTGCTACAAATGGCCAGATGTCATTCTTTCTCATTGCCATGTAGTATTCCATTGTATAGATAAACCACATCTTTTTTTTAATATATATATATTTTATTTATTTCTAGGAGAGAGAGAGATAGACAGCATTAGCAGGGGAAGGTCAGAGAGAGAGGAAGACACAGAATCCGAAGCAGGCTCCAGGCTCTGAGCTGGCAGTCAGCACAGAGCCCGACACGGGGCTCGAACCCACGAACCGCGAGATCATGACCTAAGCGAAAGTCGGACGCTTAACCGACTAAGCCACCCAGGCGCCCCAAACCACATCTTCTTAATCCATTCGTCAGTTGATGGACATTTAGCTCTTTCCATGATTTGGCTATTATTGAAAGTGCTGCTATGAACATTGGGGTACATGTGCCCCTATGCATCAGCACTTCCTGTATCCCTTGGGTAAATTCCTAGCTGTGCTATTGCTGGCTCATAGGGGAGTTCTACTGTTAATTTTGTAAGGCACCTCCACACTGTTTTCCAGAGGGGTGCACCAGTTTATATTCCTACCAAGAGTGTAGGAGGGTGCCTGTTTCTCCACATCCTTGCCAGCATCTGTAGTCTCCTGATTTGTACATTTTAGCCACTCTACGCCTGCAGCAAAGGGAGATCAGACTTTAATTGGTCTTTTCAAGTAGCAGTACCAAACTGTTTTCATTGTTGTAGGACTTCCTGTTCTTATTATTCTTCTTAGTAAAATTTTTCTATTTTTACAGGTGTCCTTGACTTTAAGTTATCTAGGAAACACCTCCCCCCACCTCAAATCTTGGTGATATTTTTATTGGAAATGAGCTATATGTATGTATTACTTTAGATGGAGTTTTACAGTATTGATTCTTTTAAACCAAGAGCAGGGTCTGTCTTTCTATTTAGTCACATCTCTTTATCTCTCAGTAGTATTTTTAAGTTTTCTCTATATAGATTTGCCGCATTTAATTTTGTTTCTAGTTAGTTTATCTTTATGTACCATTGTAAAAAGAATCTTTTCTTCTGCTCAATTTATGACTCCTTTGTATATGGGAATGCTGTGTGGTCATACAAATATGTATGTATTATTAATGTATATATAGGTATTTTATATACAGCTACTTACCATGTTTTTTTCTGTTGCTTTTAATAATTTTTCATTCCATTCGCTTGTGGTTTCCAGGCATAAAAGTATATCATATGCAAATAATGATAAGTTTGCCTCATCCTTTATAATTTTTTAAATTTACTTTTTTTAATTAAATTTTTTTAAATTTGAGTTTAGATGACACACATGTTACATTACTTTCAGGTGTGCAGCTTAGTGATTTGACAGATGAATACATTAGGCCATTTTCACCACAAGTGTAGCTACCACTTGTCCTGTTACATCACTCTTGCAGTATCATTGACTATACTCCATATGCTGTGCCTTTTATTCTGATGACTTATTCATTCTACAACTGGAAGCCTGTTCACTCCCCTTCACCCATTTTTCCCAACCCCCCACCCCTCCCCTCTGACATCCATCAGTTTGTCCCTGGTGATTAGTCTGTTGGCCATCTGTATGTCTTCTTTGGAAAAATGTCTATTCAGATCCTCTGCCCATTCTTTAATCAGATTGTGTGGGGGAGGGGTTGGTGTTGAATTGTATAAGTTCTTTATATATTTTAAATATTAACCCTTTATTGGATAGGTCATTTGCAAATAGCTTCTATTCAGTAGGTTGTCATTTAATTTTGTTGATGGTTTCCTTTGCTGTGCAGAAACGTTTTATTTTGATGGAGTCCCACTTGTTTATTTTTGCTTTGGTTTCCCTTGCCTCAGAAGACATATCTAGAAAAATGTTACAGCCAATGTTATAGAAATTACTGCCTTATGCTTTCTTCTAGGTCTTTAATCCATTTTGAGGGGGTTTTTTTGTGTGTGTATATGGTATGAAGAAAGTGGTCCAATTTCTTTTTCTTTTTTTTTCTTTTTTTTTTTTTTGCCTGTAGCTGTCCAGTTTCCCCAGCACCATGTATTGAAGACGCTGTCTGTTCCCCACCATATATTCTTGCCTTCTGTGTCCTAGATTAATTAAGCATTGAAGTGTGGGTTTATTTCTGGGATCTTTATTCTGTTCCATTGAACTATGTGTCTGTTTTTGCGCCAGTACCAAACTGTTTTGATTACTACAGCTTACTAAGATCTGGTATTCTGATACCTCTATTTTTGCTCTTTTTTCTCAGGATTGCTTTGGATACTCAGGGTCTTTGTGGTTCCATACAAATTTTAAGATTATTTGTTCTAGATTTGTAGAAAATATTGTTGGTATTTTGATAGGGATTGCATTGAATTTGTAGATTGTTTTGAGTAATATGGACATTTTAATGATGTTTGTTCTTCTAATCCATGAACATGGAACATCTTTGCATTTGTTTGTGTCATCTTCAATTTCTTTTATCAGTGTTCTATAGTTTTCAGAGTATAGACTTACGCCTCTTTGGTTAAGTTTGTTTCTAGGTATGTTATTATTTTTGGTGCAATTGTAAGTGGTGTTATTTTCTTAATTTCTTAATTTCTCTTTCTGGTACTTTATTTATTAGTGAATAGAAACATTACCAACTCCTGGGGATTGATTTTGTACCCTGAAACTTTACTGAATTCATTTATTACTTCTAATAATGATATTTCTTCATGAAGCATAACTTATGAAAACCAACACATTTAAGACATTAAGGATGAATCCATCTTTCTCTTCTATTTATTTATTCAATAAAGATTTATTGAACACCTATAATATATCAGGTACTGTTCTAGGTTATGAGGATACAATAGTCTTTATTCAAATAGGCAGAGACAGCCAATAAATAAATCCATAAGTTTTAGATGGTAGTGCAAAGAATAAAACTAAAATAGAGATAAGGGCATGTAGAGTACCTGGGGGGAGAAAAGTGTGCTTTATTTTAGCTATGGAGATCAGGGTAAAACCTCTGCTAAGTGATTTTTGACTTGAATAAAATGGGGAAGTAAGCCATGTAGATATCCAAGGTAAGAGCATCTATGCAAAGAAAATACCATACAAAGACCAGAGGTATGTTTATCTGAAATAGATGCTGAATTTTATTGGATTTGTTTATTGTATTTCTGTGGAAGTGATCATATGACTTTTCTACTTTGATCAATAAATATGATGAATTATATTACTGAATTTCCTAATATTGAATTATATTTGCATCTTTGGTATGGCCCTAACATAGTTATGGTTTATTCTTTGTCATGTGTCAGACTGACTTCATAAAAATTTTGCATGATTTGTTTATATATACTCTCAGACTGTTTTGAATACCATTAAATCTACCTAGTCTGTAAAGAGTTGATAAAATTCACCTGTGAAACTATCAAACCCTGGTGCTTTGTGGAGGGGAAGTTAAGTAGTATCTTCTTAATTTCTCACTTTCTTTTCCATCCCCTCTTGATAAATACTCTATTGGGATTTTCCTACTCTTCCAAGTCTGCTCAGTGATTAGTATTTTCTTGGGAAATTCTTCATCCAGATTTTTAGCTTTAAATAGAATTAATTGAAGCATCAATTCTTTTTGTTTTTTGGTGACCATTAACAAATGATATTTTCCTGCATTGTAGGTGACTTAGTTATATTTACAGTTGAATAATGTGCTAGTTTAAATATTAGCTCTGCAAAGTGGGGAGATCAGCTCATGTCTTTTACCTCACATGTGAGGAGACTGAAGCTTGCAGTCGACAGTGATTGTAGCTGGAGCCGCACTTCAGCTCTCTCGATCCCTAATCTAATGAGCTTTTCAGAGGACTGTGCTCTCTCTTAATATATACCCTTCTGCTGCTGTGTTTTGCTCCCATCTCCTTCCTTCCACCCAATTTTGTCACCTTCCATTTATTGCATGCTAACTAAGTTCATGGCACTGTCTGTGGCATGTGATTCGTTAGCCAGAATTGCAAGTGCTATTTCTTCTGTGTTCACCTGCTAGAGTATAGTGTTTACTGCCAAGTGGCAAAGTGTTCGAAGGGAAGCTAATATTTAAAAGGATCTTTTTGTAAAGGTCACTGTAATTGAGAATGTGTGTCTGGTTGTTTTTCTTCGCTGCAATTGACTTCTGTCAGTGATGAAATGAAGATTTACTGTATCTGCCTTTATCACAGAAGAGCACAATTAGACATTACATAAATCTCCCGGCTTAGACATGATATATACAAACCTTTGTTCTCCACTGGTGATCACAAAGAATCTTTTAGCACTTTACCTTTATCGATTGAGTATTTGGGTTTCATTCCTGGCGCTAGCAGTGTTATAGCCATGGAAGTTTTAAAATACAGCAGGATCACAGAGGCCTCTTGTTCAGCCACACATGGCCAGATTCAGTTACAGTTTCTTGTTAAAAGAAGTGGCTGGAGGGAAGGGGAGGAGCTGGCTGGAGAGTGGGCAGGATATAGATCCAAAATGCTATTAGCTTACACATCAGACAGGGATGGACGTGCGTGGGATCCTGGACCCTGGCCAGTAGCCTGCCAGTCTGACAGCTCTGTCAGCCATGGTCATTTCGCTTGCCAGAGAAGCTGCCATTATTGCTGGTTCGGTCGATTGAATTTTCAGTGTGCATGTCATGTCAGATACAGGATACATGAATATGTGTGTGTATTAAAATATCATCCCCATCCATAAAGGAGCCATTTAAAGTCATGTTAAATCATTAGGCAATATTTAAAGAGGTCATTCTTTAAGTGAGTAAAGGTTTATATATTATTGTGTCAGGAAGAGACATAAACCCACATAGGGAAATATAACTTTTTCCCCCGAGTTATATTTAGGTAACTGATTGTCCCTGTCCACCATATTCCTGTATAGAGGCCAGCATTTCTCAGAGTGGTTTTGTAGACTGCCTTGTGTCAGTGTCAAGGGTGAGGGTAGGCGGTTAAAAGTACAGGTTTCTAGACTGCAACTCACAACTCAATTGGACTTTGTGGTCTTGGAGTTGGAAATCTGCATCTTAAGAAGTTTCTCAGGTGATTATTTTGCACACTAAAATTCAGTAATAATACAAAGGTAATTATTTAAAATAAACCATAAATGATTCACCCTTAGATAATTCAAATGTACACAGTAGATTATTCTAATTATAGAGGTTTATAATGAAGACAGATAACCAAATAATCTTCCCCACTATGTTTTTTTTGGGGTTTTTTTTGTTTGTTTGTTTGTTTCCAATATTTTATTTATTTTTGAGAGAGAGAGAGAGAGAGAGAGACAGCATGAGCAGGGGAGGGTCAGAGAGAGTGGGAGACACAGAATCTGAAGCAAGCTCCAGGCTCTGAGCTAGCTGTCAGCACAGAGCCCTAACCTACGAACCGTGAGATCATGATCTGAGCTGAAGTCGGACGTTTAACCAACTGAGCCACCCAGGCGCCACCCCCCCCCACTATGTTTTAAATAGCAAGCTGTTGCAGTATATTTAATATATACATTATTTTACCAAATACATTCTACATACAACTTTTTGAAAACATACTTTTAAAAAATTTTTAATGTTTATTTTTAATAAAGAATCAGAGTGCGAGTGAGGGAAAGGCAGAGAGAGAGGGAGACACAGAATTCAAAGCAGGCTGAGGCTCTGAGCTGTCAGCACAGAACCCAATGTGGGGCTCAAACTCAGAAACTGCGAGATTATGACCTGAGCTGAAGTTGCACGCTCAACTGAGCCACCCAGGAGCCCTGAAAACATACTTTTTATATGAACTGAGGAACACCTGATAGTCAAAGCAAAAGGTGTAATAACAGTGACATATTTATTATACTTACACCATGCCAGGCTTGTGTAAGAACTTTATATATATTCATTTAATCTTCACAACATCTTTATGAAGTAAGTGGTATCATTGTTCCCATGTTATAGATGAGGAAGTTGAAGCTTATAGCTTGACTAAAGCCACACAGGTAGCAGGTGGCAGAATTGGGATTTGAACACAGACAGTCTGGCTTCAGAGTCAAGCTTCTGCTTTTGACAGCTATGGTGTACTGCTTCTCATCACAAAGGAACCAATAGTTATTTAAAAAATTGAGTAGTAAGTGAAGCTGAATAGACTATCGTGTGAGTCAGCATGGCAGAGCTGAACACTACACTAAGAATCAGAAGTTCTGAGGTGTTGTGCTCCCTCCACACTTTACTTACACTCACTGAGGCTGTTTCCCCCACGGGGAATGAAGAGAGCAGGGCTTCAGTAACGCCCGGCTGTGAACTGAGCATGAAGAGAGTACTGATGACACCTGGGTGCCTTCAGGCCTGCGTACTCTTCAAAGATTTTCTCACTCTGACTTGTTTAACTATTTGGTGACAAGACAGGTAGTGGTGATTTTAGAGAGTTCTGTTTTCCTTTTCCTCAATTTCTTTTTGTTTCTAGTTGCCACAGGCTTTACAGTTGTCCCTTTTCCCACCCTCACTCATCTTTGAACTCACACGCCCGGCATTATGAGTTAGTGCACCCTATTTAATGAGCCTGAGATATGTTTATGTAGTTTCCAAAATATTATGTGTTCAGTTTTTGAAGAAAATAGAACATTCTTTATCTAGAAACATCTTGTTGCTTCTCATCTTCCTATGCATCCCTAACATTTAAAAAAAAAATTATCTTTGATTAGCTCTTCACCAGAAAGAAGGGACCATTTCAAGTGGATTCTTTTGGTCAGGCCCTTTATTTAATCTTAATAATTCTGCAATTGTGATGACCGGGTCACAGTTCATCTGGACTGTGTTCATTCTAACAGGGCTAATAAGTGTGTCAGATTGTCAAGTCATGGCTATAATTGACTTTGGCTTTGAGGTTTTCCTTCATAATAAACAATGGGCCCTGAGCCAAAAAAGCTTGTGGTTTCTACTCACATACTGATGACTAAATATTACGAGTGATTTCCCCTCATACTCATTCTCTGATCCTAGAGCTCGCTTTGAATGATTCATATGAGGAGAATATCTGCAATCAACAAGAATGTGACCTGTGGACTTGCTGTTGCAGTTGAAAACATTCTGAGGTTCTTCTGTGGCCTGAGCACTAGAAAGGGAGCATAGAAGGCCTAGACTGGAGCTTAGTCAGAAGAGAAAGGACAGCCCTGTGGACAGTTCACATCTCTCACACAAACAGTGTCCCCCAGAAATGCCCTCATAGAGTATTGCAGGGGGAATCTGACTGTTTGACACAAAATTCCTCTGGGTAGAAACACCAAAGGTGGGATTCAGTTTTCATTGGGCTTCTGACATTTTTCTGTTAGCACACAGTTGCTTGAAAAGACTCACTTCGTACAAATAAGTTCGACAATTCAGGTTTTTTTTGTGTGTTTTTTTTTTATTTCTGAGAGAGAGAGAGAGAGAGAGAGAGAGACAGCGCGAGCAGGAGAGGGTCAGAGAGAGAGGGAGATGTAGACTCTGAAATAGGCTCCAGGCTCTGAGCTGGCAGTCAGCACAGAGCCCGAGCAGGGCTCGAACCCACGAACTGCGAGATCATGACCCAAGCGAAAGTCGGATGCTCAACCGACTAAGCCACCCAGGCGCCCTGACAATTCAGTTTTTAAAAATGTCCCAAGGGGAAAATTATTCAGCACAAAGTATCATCTAATCAGAATTTATAGATTCGAGAGACAGTTGCTTAAGCTTTTATATTTGCTTTATGAAATATTAACTATTAGCAAATGCAGAGTTTACTGAAGTTAAAACAAAAAAACCTTTCAGCCCCTCTCTGATGAGTTTATTTAATGGTTAGTAATTATAACCATGTTGATATGTAATCTGTTCTCCTTGTTTTGGTAAGGCTAATAAACAAGTTGACATATATAGTCAAGTGAAAAATGTTTACTGTTCACCAAGTGAGTTAATCAAATTGGAAAGCACAAGTTTTACATCAGCCTTCTTATAAGCTTAATTTAATGCTTTTACATTTAATACTTACATTTAATAAATTTACATTTAATACTTAGAAAAATGGGTATGTGTGGCCCACAAACCAGTAAAGTAGGTGGCCTGGATAATGCTGATCTCAGTAAGGGGGGTTACTCTGCTGGGGCCCAGTGAAACTTAGCGTGTCCCCACCAACCTGTTGAGCATCTGGAGTAATTATATCTTTGGCTGAATGGAATGTTCCCCTTACCTCCTTTATCTTCAAGTCAGCCTCTTTATAGGCTTTTGTTTTGAGCAAGTGACATAAATCTGCCATAGCATTTTATGCTAGAAGTTTGAGTTGACAATTTCCTGTCTCTTGAGAAAAGAAGTATAGAATCCTGGAGGAACTGATCTAATAGAACACAGGTAATGGGTCGGTAATGGAAATGCTTTCTCAAGGTGGTGGGATAATATTTCTTGCCCATTATTTATTTATATTTGTATTTCCTGAGTTCCTGCCATGTGTCCCTTGCCCATTTGGTTTGGTTTCTTCTCCTCTTCCTTAGGGAAGCACTCAACAGAGTCTGTGTTAAAATCAGTGTACACATTCCGTTTCTTCAAGCAGCCCAGAAAAGAATCCATTTTTATGGCCAGTGGCAATGTTAAGAGAGACTTGGAGTATTTTTTGTTGTTGTTTATTTGTTGGTTTCCTGTTGGTTTTAAAAGAAGGGATTTCTGGACCAACTTTTAAGCATTTTCAAATCCATTAACTTTTTTTTTTTTCATGTGTCGTTTTACTCCTGCTTGGCACTGTTGATTTATGTTTATAGTAGTTTTCTATGCCAAGGGAAAATTAGCCCATCCTGCCCAGGGGAGAAATCTTTTGGTTCTGTTTCTAACTCTGCTTAATCATCTCTGTTTCTCATTGTCTTAAAAAGTAGTGACTGAAGAAATCTATTTTAAATGCCCTATATAATCCTAAATTGAATTTTTTTTTTTTTGGTCTTTCTCATAAATGAGTTTCCAAAATTTTTCAAAAGAATAACTACTGGAAATAAATTTAAAGATAAAAATTGCTGAAAAGAAAGAATAGCTATCTGATTTAAAGCTATAATTCTCTCACTTTGCTTCTATAAAACACTGGCATTCTCTAGACTAGACAGAGGTGATCAGTAGTGTACTCAAGTCAGATACTCTTTTTTTGAAGAACCTGGTCTTTATTCAGCAAGCATATAGCTCTTTTAGAAGGCTCTGACTTGTGCTGGAAGAATGTTGCTGTCGGGGGCAGGTTGAATTGGAGCAAGGGAAACTTCTCTCCGTGGTCCACAGCTCCCTTCACCTCCTCATGCCTAACCCCCAAGAAGTAAAGACTGCTCCTTCAAGGGGGGGCCTGTAAGGGTACAGCCTCAAACCCCATGCTGCACCCAGTCTTCTATGGCATCATCTAGGGCCGGCTTCTCCAGAGGTGAGAAGTACTTTCCCACATTGGAGGAAGCTCATCATGTGCAAGAGTTGATGTTAAGGAGTCAGATTCCTACTTTTCAGCCTGATTTCAGAGCCCTGCTTTGCCTGGGAGGCAAGGTGCCCTCACGTGCCACTCAGTGGTGTCCAGTGCCCGGTGTTCATGAGATAGCACATGAATTGAAAGCAAGCACCTAGAAAATTGTGTAGCAGGTTGATATATTTTTGGAATCTAATAAAAACTTGGATGTGTACTTTGCAGTCTTCTCATTTAAAAAAAATTTTTTAATGTTTTATTTCTGAGAGAGAGAGAGACAGCATGAGCAGGGAAGGGTCCGAGAGAGAGGAAGATACAGAATCTGAAACAGACTCCAGACTCTGAGCTAGCTGTCAGCACAGAGCCCAACGTGGGGCTCAAACCCACGAACTGTGAGATCATGACCTGAGCTGAAGTCGGACGCTTAACCGACTGAGCCACCCATATGCCCCATGCAGTCTTTCCATTTATTTAGAAGTAGTATATTTGTCTGCAAGGGATTGGAAATTAGAAAACAAAGACTGGCCTTGCACCACAGATGGTTTGAGGAGCACTGCTCTAGGCAGGGCCCCAGATTAGAGGCTAAGACCTTCTCCAAGGTGCCTCCTGTTTCCTCTAGACCTGGGTTCATCTTTCCTTATTCCCAAGTCTAGGAGTCCGGCTCTTTCTTCTTTTTTTAGTAAAAATTTTTTTTTTTATTTTGGTAAAATTTAATCATTTTTAAAGTGTACATTTCAGTAGTGTTAAGTACATTTATGTGTTGTGCAACCAATTTCCAGAATTCTTCTCATCTTGCAAAACTAAAACTCTGTACTCACTAAACAACTCTTCTGTTCCCCTCTACGGAGTCCTGGCAACCACTGTTCTGCATTCTATCTTAGAATATGACTACCTCGATACCACACAGAAGTGGAATTCTGTAGTATTTGTCTTTTTGTGACTGGCCTATTTCACTTAGCAAAATGTCCCTCAGGTTCATGCATGTAGCATTTGTCGGCATTTCTTTCCTTTTTAAGGCTGAGTAATATTTCATTGTGTGTATATACCACATGTTGTTTATCCATTCATCTATCCACAACAGTGAGGTTGCTTCTTACCTTCGGACTATTCTGAATAATGCACTGAACTTGGGTGTACAAATATCATTTTAAGACCCTTCTTTCGATTCTTTTGGTCATATTTCCTGAAGTGGAATTGCTATATCACATGGTAATTTTACTTTTAGTTTTTTAAAGAACTGCCATATTGTTTTCCCTAGAGGCTGCACCATTTTACATTCCCACCATCACTGTGTAAAGGGCTCAGTTTTTCCACATACTGGCCAATACTTGTTATTTTCTGGGTTTTGTTTGTTTGTTTTTTGTTTGATAGTAGCCATCCTAATGGGTTTGAGGTGGGCTTATTGTGGTTTTGATTTGCATTTCCCTGTGATTAGTGATGTTGAGCATCTTTTTATGTGATTGTTAGTCTTTTGCTTATCTTATTTGGAGAAATATCTATTCAAGTCCTTTGCCCAGTTTTTTTTTTAATTGTTTTAAATATTTATTTTAGAGAGAGAGAGAGAAAGAAAGTGTAAGCAGGGGAGAGGCAGAGAGAGAGAGAGACAGAATCTGAAGCAGGCTCCAGGTTCCGAACTGTCAGTACAGAGCCCAATACGGGGCTCAAACTCATGAACCAGGAGACCATGATCTGGCCCAAGTCAGATGCTTAACCAACTGAGCCACCCAGGCGCCCCTCCTTTGCCCAGTTTTTAAATGTGTTGTTTGGATTTTTGTTGTTGTTGTTATTGTTGAGTTGTAGTTCTTTATTCTAGATATTAATTCTTTACTAAATATATGATTAGCAAATATTTTCTTCCATTTCATAGGTTGTTGCCTTTTCAGTCTGTTAGCTGTGTCCATTGATACACAGAAATTTTTAATTTAATACAGTTCAATTTACCTGTTTTTCTTTTGTGCTTTTGCTTTTGGCGTTTTATCAAAGAAATCATTGCCACATCTAATGTGATAAAACTTTTCCATAGTATTTTGTAGTTTTTGCTCTTAGGTTTAGGTCTTTGATCCATTTTGAGTTAATTTTTGCATCATGTAAGGCGAGGCCAGTTTTATTTATTGCATATGGTACAATTCTGCCAGCACCATTTGTTGAAAGGAGCCTACTTCCTTCACTCAGGTGTTCCCTACCAGGGCCAATAAAATGAAAGACAAAGTGATAAACCAGCACTGCTGGAAGAATTTGGGCACCAGTTTATACCTTGATTTTGGCAACTGGGGGAAGAAGAGCCTGGCTATTTGAAAGCTAAATGTTATGATTTGATATTGCATATACATACATAATATGGTTATTTTGCCGGCAATACTGTTATTTGTTTTAAAAAATGGAATTTAAAAAATAAATTTAAAAAAAAATAAAAAATGGAATTTAAAATCCTAAATTTCATGGAGTTTTGCAAAGAGACCATTCTACCTTCCAAACAAATTCGTATCCCCTAAGTTAAAATACCTAGAGAGGACATAGGAAACTGCATGGTCTGGTTATTTAAAGGGACAGTCTTAAGTGATCCTTATATAAAGATTTACTCATTAAATTTTGCTGAGTTCAGTGCTGGGGAAAAAGATACCTCCTTTGAAAAATTAATATTTTTCCTTTTTCTTTATCTTGGCCACTAGGAAATTGAGTGTTGTATTATTATGTTTACTCTTTCATTTGTTGGTTCGTCACCTTCTACTCAGTTGTTTTGATTTTCTTTATAAGTCATTTTATTGAGGTATAATTTATGTCTAATAAAATGCAAAATGCACCCATTTCAAGTCTTAACAAATGTATGCACTATGTAATCATCACTTCAATCAAGATTATATAACATTTCCATCCCCACAAAACATTCCCCATGCCTCTTTACAATTATTACTCCCTTTCTGGCCCCTGTGAAATAGTTCCATCGATTCTACGTCTTTCAAGTTAGCTACTAACCTGAAAAAAATACTTTTGGGAAGCAGGTGGAATATGAGAGTAGCGACTTAATTGAAACAGCCTTTTTAAGCTCTCAGCTCCAGTCTTCTCATAATCTGTCATTTAATTTCTTTTTTTTATATCCAATAAAAGCACCATTACAATTTCTTAGTACTCAAGTCTCACTGCAGCTAACTCTGAACTGGAGTCTTAGGAAGCACTGCCATATATTGTTATGAGACCGTTATTTTTTTCTCTTTAGAAATTAAACATCTAATTCAAAGGATTTTTTAAACGAGACAAATTTGTACCCATTTGGGTTTGTCCATACCTAAGTAAGGGGTCCACGGCTTTGCCAGAAGATGAAATATGTAATGAGCCTCAGTTGCCGTATTGTAGCATACTAGAAGGCCAGGGGTCCTGCTTTCTAGTAATTCAGCACCTCATGACCTCCGAAAATCTGCAGCTGTTTTTGGAAACGTTAGAGCTGTGACTTATTTGTAGATGTCATAAGTGTCTCAAAGTGACAAGAGATTGAACTGACTGGATTGTGTGGGGGGACACCTTGGGCTTGAGGTAGGTGTGTGGGTCATTAGAGAGACAGGAGTTGTAACTATCCTGCATGAGGAATTCTGGTACATGGCCTGCATCAGAGCAACGTGAGCTTGAATGTGGGTGGTATATACTTCTTCCCAGGATAATAAGAAAACAGCAACAAGTAATGCAGGGTTTTAGCCCTGTTTTTACTTGTCAAAGAAAAGGAATTGTTATTGTCATAGAATTACCATGATATAATGAGTTGAGTTCAAGATGAAGTTGTGAGCCAAAATATATCATCTTCAGATATAATGTTTCAATATTTCCTTTTAATGTGATAGAGCTGTTTTTAGAAGGAAATCAGCAATAGCATGACCAAAAGAAGCATAAATTATAACCATTTGACACATTCTTGAAATTATTTTCTGTGTGAACGGTATGAAAAGGAAAGTCATTGAACCAGGTATGTTTACAAAGCAAAGTCCTAATGCGAAGATTGCTTGATGTACTGTTTGCCAGTATTACAGCAACGATACTCAGTGATGTATCCTAAAGCGCTTGACATTTCAGTGCGCGGGGTGCAGAGAGTGTCCATTTGTTTTGTTGTCTAGTTTTGCTGGCAGTGCTCAAATTACTATATATCTTCTCTCTTATTTTAGACTCATTGAATAAGAAAGCTGTTATCTCACATTCTCTTGTTGATGTGTACCATAATCACATATATTTGGACTATTAAGTCTAGGAACAATCTAGACAGCTATAAATAAAGATCACGTGTATTCTTTTTTCTTTTAAATTTTTATTTTATTTTATTTTTTTATTGTTTTTTTAAAGTTTATTTTGAGAGAGACGAGGACAGTGTGAGTGGAGGAGGGGCACAGAGAGAGAAGGGGAGAGAGAATCCTAAGCAGGTTCTGCACTACCCGCACAGAGTTTGAAGAGGGGCTTGAATTCATGAACTGTGAGATCAGGACCTGAGCTGAAACCAAGAGTCAGATGCCTAATGGCCTGAGCCACCCAGGCGCCCCAGATCATGTGTATTCTTGCTCTGTGACTATGTTTGGCCTCCTAGACAATGCCAATTAGCCTGAGTTTGAAGGAGAGGGTGGTTATGGATATGCAAGACTGTACTGAATTTGATACATTTTCACTTTATTTAAGAAAAAGATAGCATACATAGTCTGCTACAGAGAGAAAACCTTTAAAAGAATCTTTGGCTCTTTTCTTGCACATAATTAAATTTCCATTATCTTTCTCTTTGCCAGAAGTTTAATGATTAATATTTAATAATTGAGATATAATGGATTCCCAAATGTGCTTCCACTTGATGAAAGTAGCAAAGGTCTAATCTAATAAACACTTGCCGACTAAATTTTTCCTCTTTTCATTAACTTTCTTTTAGGACTCAGCCCAAAACCATGTTTGCCCAAGTTGAATCTGATGATGAGGAAACAAAGAATGAGCCGGAATGGAAAAAGCGTAAAATTTGAAGACTCTCACATGAGAGCTGTTTGCATGAGAGGGGGAGGGATATTGGACAGGGTTTTTTTAATGAAATAAAAAATACATTTTTATGAGCAACTTTTGTACTTTGCATTATTGAACCATTCAAAAGATGGGTAGCTACGCTTTGGTACAATTGTGCTTACATATTGTTAACTACAACTATGAATTTGTATTATAAATGAGAAACAGATTCTTAACCTATTACCAAGAACTTTAGGTATTTGGAAACTTTATTCAACAGTTATTGGTCTTGTAGAGATTCTTATAACCTTAGGGGAGGGAAATGTACATAGAGATGGACGTGTGTCTTGAGCAATTCTAGGAGTGTAATATGGAAATAGACATCAAATAGACATACACAGTATTTCTGTATAATTTCACCATAGTTGTTTACGTGATTATAAATAATTAGGCTGTGTCAGGCTAAAAGCATTGTTGTACTAGGAAAGAACATGTATCTAATTATCCTTAAGCAGCAGAATACAGTGGTTAGGATTTAGGAAGCAGGCTTTGAAGTCAGTCCCATATGGGGTCAAACCTTGGCTTTGCCCTTCACTGTCTGGGTCACTTTGGGAGTTCTTAAACTTCTCTCTTCTAGCTTCACATGATGATAATACCGCCCTCATAGTTTTGTTACAGGATTAGATGAGACCTTTAATTTAATTTAATATAGGACCTGGCATGTAGTAAATATATGATACATTATTTCCTATTTTAAATTAGAATTAATGATATCTACTTTGCCAGATTTTTATCTCTATTAAGTTAGGAAAGCATAGAAATGCTTTGTATATGTAAGAGCTATGTAATTAGGAGATAGTAAAAAAATCATTCTAGGGGTACCTGTGTGGCTCAGTTTGTTAAATATCCAACTCTTTTTTAAAAAATATTTATTTATATTTGGGAGAGCACAAGTTGGAGGAGGGGCAAAGAGAGAGGAACAGAGGATCTGAAGTGGTCTCTGCACTGACAGGCTGTCAGCACAGAGTCCACTGTGGGGCTTGAACCCACGAACGGTGAGATCATGACCTGAGCTGAAGTCAGATACTCAACTGACTAAGCCACCCAGACACCCCAAATGTCCAACTCTTGATTGCAACTCAGGTGTTGATCTCAGGGTTGTGAGTTCAAGCCTTGTATACTTAAAAAAAAAAAAAAAAAAATCATTCTGTAAGATCCTAGTGCTTTTGTGACCAGAAAACTAAAACAAAAGTTGGCAGTTTGTCCACGTAATAATGAGTCAATAGAATAAAATTCTGTGGCCTGGCTTCGCACAGACCTAGGATAATTTTGCATGTCAAATAGTCCCTGCTAGAAAATTCAGGGTTTTTTAGGCCTCTTGCCTTCTGCTCTTTTGCCCTCATTTATCCTAGTAAATTAAATAATTATAAAAAATGAATGATGATACAAAATGTATGTTGGAAAGTTGCAGGCCTCACATACCCACCCCCTCCCCAAATCTTTTTTAACAACTACTACTCACATCTACACAGCTTTCCTGCCCCTACAGTTCTGAGACAGAAATGAGCATTCCTCTATAAATACATCCTAAAAACCTTTCTTGTCACTTGCTCTCTATCCTTTTTCCTTTCCACCCCCATCCTCATTCCTATTCCCCTTCCCACATCACTTAGCTTATAGGTAATAGGTAAGAACTAACATTTGCTACATGCCTACTATCTCATGACTACCATTCTGAGCTCTTAACTTGTAATAGCTCATTAAATCCTCAAAAAAAAAAAAAAATCCCATGAGTAGGTAAAGTTGCTTAATCCATTTTACAGACAAGAGAAGAAATTCAGGAAGTCAAGTGATCAGTCTGAGATAGCAGGGAGGGCTGTGCAAAGACACCCAAGATTTCTAAGCATCAGTAATTAACAAACTGCCTCAAGTTTCCTATTCCTGTTGAAATATACTTCATCCAGAATCAATTACAGACCAATATTTTGTTCCAACTGCTTAGCATTTGTAAATCTACTGTTTCTTGGATGAAATTTACTGAAAGCATTTCATATTTTTTCCCTGTCTTAACATAAACATTGCACCATATGGAAGTATTCGTCTTGCACAGCCAAAAGTTGTCGTGGAGGGTTGGAGAGGAGGGGGGAATAAAAACTTGATCATAGCAGTCTTGGTGGAGCCTGCCTATGATGTAAGGCGAGAGAAAGACAGATTTAGCATGAAGATGATTTTCTCATTGTTACCCGCAATACAAGTGGCCCTTTTTATGCTTGAGATGATCTATCTCACTTGAGAATTTTATTAAAAAAACTTTTTTTTGTCCACATAAGATTGATAAAGGACCCATAGGCTTTTCGAATCAACTTTGGTGAGTGAGGACCTTAGAACCAGGACTGGATGAATAGTGGGTGCTCATTGGACCTGTAGTCCCATCACCAGGGTGGACATCTCTAGTTGGTATTCCATAGGCCTTCACACTCTTCATGGCCCTTGGGCCTCATTATCTTACCCCATACAACCTTATATTCCCTATGTCCCTCAACTACACAAATAAGGGACATTGAAGTCATAATAATGACTTCTCCCTTACCCTCTCCCATGTAAACATTTGCCAGTTTTTATCCATGCTGTCTGCTGGCTCTCTTATATTTGACCTTCTTCTCTTTCTCTTCTGCTCCCACTAGAATTTAGTTCCTCTTTTATCCCTTACTAGGACCTCCCAGGAGCCTCCCTCCCAACTAATCTCCCTGTTTTTTATTTGGTCCTCAAATAACATCTTTTATTCTGCCATCAGACTTAGCTTTCTAAAACTAAAACCTATCATTTCATCCCTCCGCATAGAGCCTTCCAGTGTCTGTGTGTGTAGTTTGAACCCATTTATGTGGCCTCTCCTTATCTTTCCTGCTTTAGCTCCTGCTGATGGTTTTTGCACATGGTTCTGAGTTCCAGCGTCTCTGAACCCGGGAAGCACCTTATTCTTTGCACCTGAGTCCCTTTGCACATGTTGTCCCTTCTTCCTTCTGTGTCTGCCTGTTTGTTTTTGAATATGGGGATCAGTTTCACCTTTCCTGTGTGGCTTTCCGTAACTCACCCTGGTAGGCAGTTAATTGCTCCCTCCTCTACTCCCATGGTGACTTACTTAACTCTGCTGTAGCCTTCCTTTATGTTCATTGTAAGTATATACATGTATGTGGCTTGTGGGCCTGAGTGTGTGTGTTTCCCACCCTGGGATGTACATTGTGAAAATGAAAGCACATTGGGTTCTGTGAACGTTCAATGAATTTGCTTAATGAATGAGAGGAGCCACATTTTATTTACATTTGTATTCCTAGACCCTAGTCCTGAGAAAGAGGATAAAGGGGTGCTCATTAAATATTTGGCAGAGGGAAAGAGAGAAACAGGGAAGGGTGAGGAAAGGATGGAAAGAGAATGAGGTATGAGAAGTGTTTCTGCCTCACCAGTGGGAAGAAGGATAACTAGCATACAAGCTTCAGCTGTATCTGGGCTGCTTTGCCTTTCTCTGTCAGGGTCTATTCACTGATGACTGTTGTGATGGCTTAAGGAAGAAGCAGCACTGTAAACAGTTGCCTGTGTTGCACCTGGCATGGCCTAACTAACGGGCCCTAAGCCACCGTGACATCCTCAGGCACTCACTTCCTATCTGGAATCACCAAAGATCTGAGATCTCTTGCATAGCGGTGCTTAAGCTAAGCAAGGTGTCTGTGAACCCCCCAAAGTATGCAGCACACAGTGCTTAGGCTCACATACATTATTCTTTAGAGAGGATCCACAGCATTAATTAAAATTCTGGGTTATTATGTGCTGCTAGCAGCTCTTTCATCTCCCAAGACGACTGTGTAAAATTGGGCCATCCAGACTTGGGAATCAGGACATAACTGTCACACACATTCACATACACACAAAATACCAAACAGAACAGACTAGACTAAAACCACTAACACACTGGCTCATCTTTAATCTTAACCAGTTGGTCTTATTGTATTGTTGTCAGACCTTAATTTTTATCCTTTAAAGATGATCAGCCTTCTGTCCTGCTAACAGCTAAGGAGATGAGCTTTATGATTCCATGAAGGTGGCAGCCAAAGGTGAGACTTCTTTATGTGATCCCAGAATGAATATTAGGAGATTTGAGCCAATTTGAGAAAAGCTTTTAGGAATCGGTATTACTATTTTGGACATCTCTGTGCCCTTCAGTGTTTAATAACCAATGAGTCAGATGTGGTAGGAGAAAGGGAGGGTAACCAGATGCCTGCTTAGATGTGTCCATCCAACCTGGGTCGGTAGCCCTTTAGAGGTGATATGCTTCATTCATTTATCAGTCTTCTTGTGTTTGAGCAGATCAGGAAATGGGGGAAGGCTGTTAACAGATGCCTTTTGAAAAGTATCTATCTTGAATGGAAGATACTACCACAAGCCACATGACCATGGCTCTAATTTTTACTCAACACTCTCATCAAAGAACTGATCAAGGGAAAGTGCCTATAGATGGGAGATCTTGTGTGTGTGTGTGTGTGTGTGCACGCATATAGATCTAGGCTATATAGGTGGAGAAGGGGCTTTGAGGGCTAAGAGTAGAGACATTTGCTATTTAAGTAATTTTCTGAATTATCAAAATTTCTATTGGGGGTCTTCAAAATTAAAAAATTTTTTAATGTTTATTTGTGAGAGAGACAGAGCGTGAGAGGGGGAGGAGCAGAGAGAGAGGGAGACACAGAATCCAAAGCAGGTTCCAGGCTTTGAGCTGTCTGCACAGAGCCCAACATGGGGATCAAACTCACGAACTGTGAGATCATAACCTGAGCTGAAGTCAGACACTCAACCAACTGAGCACCTAGGTGCCCCTAGGGTCTTCAAATTTTTAAATAAAAAGCATTTTAAAGATACTTAACATACCCCCACTTGTAATAATACTCTTTAAAGAAAATTTGGAAAATGTTGACTTAAAATGATAGATTAAAGATGGCCACAAGTTCTTAGACATTCCTCTCATCAAGAAGAGTCCCTCTGCTTAAATCTCAGCAGGCTGTGTGAGGGCTTGCCCAATAGAACATGGCAGAAGTGACACTGTGCTAGATCCCTGGCCCCACCATAAAATGACTTGCAGTTTCTACTTCCTTTCTCTCAGAGCACTTGTTCTTGAATGTGGGCTGCCATGCTGTGAGGAAGCTGTAGCAGCTCCATGGAGAGACCCACTTGGAGAAAAACCAAGGCCCCCAGCCAATTCCAACTGAGCTCCAGCTGATGGCTGGCACCAGCATGTTGTCGAGCCATCTTGGGAAGCAGATCCTTCTGTTTCAGCTCCGTAACATCAGCTGTCATTGCAAGAAGCGGAGATGAGCTAACCCCCTAGAAGCCCTGCCCAAATTGCAGAGCGATGAGAACAATAAATGATTATTCTCATTTCAAGCAATAAGTTATAGGGTTGTTTGTTATGCAATATATAACTGGAACAACGCGAAAGGTAAGAAAGCACTCAAATACAGACAGTGCTGATATTTTAATGACTCCCTTTCCAGTTTTTCAATTTTCAGTACAATTTTGAGAATTATTTGCTCTTCTTGAAACATAACTATGATGTTTATTTAAAATATGGTGTATTTTTTGTTTGTTAAATGAACAAGTAAATTTTCTATATTACTACAAACCTCATACATATTTTCAGGGGCTACTTAGTTTATTATACAGATACATTTTCTCTGCTTAACCATTCTTTTATTATTAGAAACAAAAATTGTTTCCAAACTTCCTATGCTAAGCATTGCCGCTTTGCTTTATTTCTATGCCTAAAGCTTCTTTACATAGGATTCTTTTCTTAGAGTTGGTTATGAAAATAAAATTATGGAGGGTCAAAAGGAATGACTAGTATTTACTGAATAGGATTATTGTGATCTTGGTAGTTAGCGTATGCGTCCATAATTGTGAGAGACTAAATTTCTATTGTTTGAAGCCATCCAGTCTGTGATCACTTAAGGCAGCCCTAGGGAGCAAATACACCTTGCGACAAGATGTGAGGAATGCTTGGATCCATGTGAGCTTTTCAAGGCGGCATACCATAGTTCACTAAGCACTCAGGAAAAGGAAAAAAAAGAAAAAACAATTCACAAGACTTTCAAGATTCAACATCAAAGTTTAGACTCTATTGTTCTCTACCTCCCTCCCCTGCTCCCCAGCTCCAACCGTCAGTATGGACTTGAATTTTATTATAGTTGTTGTTTTAAGCCACTAAATTTTGAGGGTAATTTGTCACACAGCAATAGACAACTAACACAATTTCTAATGCAGCTAATTCATCTTACATTTTGAGTATCTAGCCACTAGTTTCCAGAGAGACTTCCTGTTCAGTCTTCTGAGGGTGGACTCTAAACTAATTCACCTTAAGGCAGTGAGTCACTTTTCTTGATGGGATGGGGATGAAGGGACAGATTTTATTCTATAGGATGGGAAGACTGTCAGGAACCACTTGGGACAAACCCAGAGATTATAGCTAGAGGAAATAATTGTAGTATTCTTTTCTTCAGTTCTTTTGAGTCAGCAGTGTCGCTCCCTTTCTCTGTTCCCCCTCATTTGACTTGGCTAAAAGTGGTGGTTCCCTGAGCTGCTTTGGCATCCACACTGATTTTTTTTTTTTTCATGTTTATTTTTTTAGCAAGAGGGATAGCATGAGCTGTAGAGGGGCAGAGAGAGAGGGAAACAGAGCTTCACACTGTCTGCACTGAGCCTGATGCAGGGCTTGAACCCACGAACTGTGAGATCATGACTGGAGCCAAAGTTGGATGCTTAACCCACTGAGCCACCCAGGAGCCCTTCTACACTTGATCTTATCCCTCATCCTCAGTACAGAGAGACAGCATTATAGCCTCCTATCAAAAGTATCCATGACACTGTAAGACTATGAGTAAGTCTTCCTCACAGCTTTCTTTATTCTGGGACATCTATGGCTGATGATTTTGTTTTACAAGTCACTTTGAGGTGTGGGTGGCTGACAACTGGACTCTCTCCTCAGATATGCCTGACAGAGCTGATGTGACCGCGGTCTGGTGCCACTCTGAGGTCTCTGAGGTTGATCAGCCCTGGCAAAAGATAAACACACGAGACAAGCATATTTATTACATTAATCAGGGGGTCTTAATCAGTGGTATGGCTGGTATCTTGGAAGTAGCATGAAATATGAAGTCACAAGCTTGGAGTTTATATTTCTCCTTTGGCAATTGGTGATTTTGTGAGTTTAGGGAAGTCATATAAACTGTGAGCCTCAGTTTTTTCATCAGAAGAATGGCAATAGCTTATATCCAGAGGGATGTTTTAGGGTTCAAATGAGAGTGTATGTGTGTGCATGTCTGTGTGCATGTGTATGTGTGGTGTAAGAGCTTTGCAAATTATGAAATGTTAATGTAGTTGGTCACTCTTGTGATTTTTTTAGTAGGAGTATCTCAGTAATATACAAGAAAAGCATATTCTTAGAAAACAAGCCCAAATCCATATCAGCCCCATAATTAAGAATCACTGCGGTGGCAGATAGGGCAGTTTAGCCACAGGTAGAATTTGATTCTTTGTCATCTAATGTGAAAGTTTTCCAAAATTTGGCTACAGTTGCCTTAGCTGGGCTTGGTCCTGGTTGATTCAGCTTCTCATGGAGCCAACTGGGACCCTGTCCTACCTCCCGTTAGCCTTGCTGTTGGCCTCATTTGACACAGTGACCCTCATAGTGCTGGCGGTGACGGCATTTGAAACCTGACCAAATTTAGAGAAATGGGAAAGCTGTCTTTTGCATTTCTCATAGGCTATTTTGATATTGCTTTTTTCTCATTTGCCCTTGCCTCTCCCCAGCATTGAAAAATACCGTGTTCTCTTCAGTGGGTGCTGTGTGGTCTTCCCTTTGACTCTCTTGCCTCTTATTTATGAAAAGCAGCCAGTCAAGCATGACAGCCAGCAGCGATCTTGCCGAAGTACAGAGTCATTTTTCTTTCTCTTATTTTATTTTTAAAATAAAGATTTATTTCCTTTGTGGAAAAAATCTTCTTATTCCGAAATACATGATGTAGAGGAAAGTGCTTCTGGGTCAGGTCAGTTACAGAAGCTTTTTGGAACCTGTGACTCTCAGGGATGTTAGGAGGATCAAAGTGCAAAAGCACTTTGCAAACAATAAAACACTCCACAAATGCTCTCCTTGCTGCTTCTGTGTGCAGAGGCGCCCTTGCAGGAGGAGACAAGCTTTTCTGAGATTCTGGTTTCGAGATACTTCGTGGAAATGCTATATTGCGGCCTATGTGTATTTGACCAAAAACAAGTCAGTCCTGAAGAACGTGTTGCAGAGCTATTTCTTTGCTGCAGAAATTTGCAACCCTGGTCTTCACATCCAGGCCTTACCTGTTTAGTGCCCATCACAATTTATGGGCCCACCTGGAAGTTGGGGATTAGACTATGACTCCTCCCCTTAGCCTCTCTCCCGGTGATCTGCCGCAATGACCATGTTCTCTATTCATTCAGGTCCAAGGCTGGCCGAAGCCCCAGGCGTCGTGCATGTTGACCCTCTCTTTTGCCTGATAATGTGTGACCCGGAGGTGAGATTTGTGAAGTTGCTCAGAGCCAGATGTGTGGCCCTAACTTAGCTGTGCCTGGATTTACTCACAGGCACAGATCTTTCTCATTATAAACAGTCAACAACAATCAACATTATCCTTTTAGTTATGTGTAGCTTTCAACTTTTCCCCTTTACTGAAGATCACAGGATTGCAAATAATGAGAAGACAGAACAACACAAGCAAATGTTACTGGTTTTATCTCTGGAGCTATCTGACAGGCATTCCTTCACCTTTGCCTCAATGCGCCTTGGGAGCTGTGTCACAACATGGGTTGTGGCAAAGCAGATACTTGTTGAGCAGGTTGTATTTTTTTACATATAAAAACAATGCTGTAATTTGGAGGCCAACGAGATCAAGAACTAAGCATCCCATAACTTTTAGTTATGACCGACCATGTATCATGAAGTCCATAGAAAGCAGCAGAGGGCCTTTGGAAAAATGGGCAAGAGAGAAGCTGTAATTAGAGACTGGTAGGTGTGGAAAGGGCATTTGAACCCATCCACTCCTGAGCCCCATATTTTACAGCTTGAGAGAACCAGAGTCCTGGGGGTCAGCCACTTGTGACGGAACACACCAGCAGTTAATGGTAGAGCTGGGACTGTAAGAAGGATCTTTGATAGGCCAAGAACAGAACTCCACTGTTCTTGGAGGTCACTGACTGGAAGGAGACAGACTTAGGCTGCGATCCCTACTCTGCCATGTATGACCTTGGGCAAGCGATTTCACTTCTTTGAGCCTCAATGTCCCCATGTAAATATCTGAGAAATCAATACTTAACTCATGGTGTTGTTGTCAAGATTAAATAAAATAATTAATATGAGAGAAAGACTTAACCAATGGCGGAGACAGTAGTAAACGCTCAGTAAGAGGCATTTATGGCTATGCCAAGGGCTGATACACCATAAAATGCATATGTCGCTCAACTATGACATAAATTTAGTCTAACTAAAATGAATTTGCCAGCAATTCTAGACTAATCTTTTCTCAGCTTGGTTTGCTTCCATATGCCTTTGGTTATCAAAGGTAGATCTGAATTCTCTACCCAAGTCTTTCAAATACGGTTCAGAGAAACTGAAATCAGTTTTTTCATTTTCTCTTGCTCACTTTCTGAGCCATTATTAGTCATATTGGAGTCTTTTCATTGATCTGTGACTTGCACTTAAAATTAAGATTGTTCTTGGAGGGGCGCCTGGGTGGCTTAGTCGGTTGAGCGTCCGACTTTCGCTTAGGGTCATGATCTCGCGGTTCGTGGGTTCGAGCCCCGCATCGGGCTCTGTGCTGACTGCCAGCTCAGAGCCTGGAGCCTGTTTCAGTCTGTGACTCCCTCTCTCTCTGACCCTTCCCTGCTCACACTGTCTCTCTCTCTCTCCTAGAAATAAATAAAACATTAAAAAAAGAAAAAAGATTGTTCTTGGAAAAATAGTCATTGGAGAATCCAAATAGAAGCCTCACAAAAGACTTTAGACTTCGAGGATTTTGAGTGTAGGTCACTCTGCAATCTAGGCTCCCTGATGTCTCTCTCTCTCTCTCTTTGCTCTTTTTAAAAGAAACACCAACAATTCCAAGGCTGCTTTGAAAGAAGTAAAGGTGAAATGAAAACACATCTCAGGATGGCCTGAGAGGGAAATGTGGAAGGAAGGAGGAGGAGCATACCAGCCTTGTACGAAGCCTCAGGTGGGTCCCAGCAGTGTGGGCAGGGGACCATGGGCTCACACACCAAGTGGGCAAGTAGGGCTATTGAATTGAAGCTGCGTAGGGCTGCTGAATTGAAATGTGATGAAGGAGTGGAGCAGTGGAAAGCCAGGGGCTGAAACACCGGGAAGCCTTGTGTAGGATTAGAAGGGGCAGCTGGCTTCCCCTCAGTTCTATTCCCTGGGTGTGTGGCTTCGCAAGAGCCAGAATATGAGCCGCAGCAGGTGTAATCCATTTTGATTTTCAGACAAGGAAGGCACCTAAATCCCAGAGTGTATATTCCCACAGGGACGTCTGAGGGTGGGCTGAGGTTTCTCCTCTGCACTGCTTAGCTCTCTGCAAATCTTTTCTCTTTCTCCTGCAATGCCCCTTAGAAGAGCGTGGTGAGAGGGTTTCTATTCTGCTTCTAAAGAAACCGAAGCACAGGGACTTAAATCAGGCTTAAAGGAGCCGGTGTGGCTGAGGTGACCCTGGGATGGAGAGTTTCTGTAGCCCCCACGTGGCATTTTATGAGCACAGTTCATAAATATCTTGTTAACCTTCAGATACAGGGAAAGTGATCTGGTCTTAGAAAATGTTAGACCCAAGAGCCCACAAAAGTCAAATCCATGACTGGGGTGTAAGTCATGAACTTGGGCAGCATCTGTCTGGGCAATACATAGTTGTGGCTCCGGCTGCATTGCTAACCTCTCACTCAGCCATCTGCTGAAGCAGCCATTCTTTGGGAAATGGGAGGTGGACCCTTCCCCCTTCTGAAATCGAAAATGCCCTCAGTGATGTCCTTGTCCATACTGCCCTTTCTGACAGCTTGTGGTGCCTTACTAGTTGCTGAAGGAATGTTGCCTGGAGGGAGGCTTTTCCGGTTAAGACACGCTATGGATTCAGCCTTCTCGTGTATGGTCTTGACATGAAAGAGCACTCCAACACCAGCAGAAATGGATTCTAAAACACTGCAATGCATCAGAGTCATCTGGGGACGATTATTAGAAATATCAAGTCCTGGGTCCTACCCCCCGGTCATTCTAATTCAGTAAGATCCTGGGGCAGGAGCCATGATTCTGCATTTGTGACAAATGACTCTGAAGCAAGAGGGCAGCAACACTGCTCCGTGACACAGTTCTCAAGACAATACAGAATAGTCATATTCCTTCTGATTCTGAGCTTGAGTAGATCTGGGGAACTTTGTGCCGCAGGGGCCCTCAAGTCCACGCGGTAATATGACTGAGTTAAGAGAATGGTGCCTGATCTGGGAAGCCCCACGCAATGTTTCAGTCTTGGTCCCACTACAACCTTTTAAGTCTCTATATTTCTGCCCATAAAGTAGAGCACCCCACACTTTGAGTTAAGAAGAAAGGTACTGTATGATAACAGAGGTAATGTTGATTAAGAGTGTTCTGTCTTTTTGAAAAAAAGTATTAGTTAATATACCTTAGTTTTTTAGAGCAGTTTTAGGTTAACAGCAAAACTGAGAGGAGGGTACAGAGGTTTTCCGTATACATTCCCCGCCCTCACACACGCACATTATCATCATCCTCTACCCACCTGGCATATTTGTTACAATGTGATGAACCTACATTGATACACCATTATCAAAAAGTGTCCTGTCTTAAACTCACATACAATCTGACAACAGCTTACACTATCTAATGATTTTCACAATAACCTCAGTTTAGAGTCTCACAATAAATCATTTCCCTCATGAAGACGCAGAGACACAGAGATGTGTTCCAGAGCTGACAGTGACATGCATCAGTCCACAGACTGGAGAACTGAACTTAAGTTTAGGGTCCTCAAGCTCCCAAGGAACTAGAGCCAAGACTAGAACATGATCCAGTCAGCTGGGTGGGGATCTTTCTGGCAGACTTTCCTGCATTTCTGTATAAAATCCATGGAGTGTCATGTGGCTTTTGGTATTGACTATTGTATAGAAGTGTTGCCATTACCTTAATCCAGAGACTTACCAAAATGAATAGGAAGGACTTTTAAAACTTTTATGTGACTGGAGCCTGAACCTGGACCAGTTATAGTTTAATAGTCTATTTCCATTCTCTTAGTGCCGGTATTGTGCTCAGCATAGATCATGGTGGGAGTCAGGAGAACTCAGTTCTGGTTCAGAGTTGGCCAATAATTTGCTATGAGCTTAGGAAATTTACCAACTTTTAGAGTATATCAGTTTCTTATCTATAAAATGAGATGTCTTGATTCTAAGCTCTCTTTTGGGCCTAGTATCCTCCAATCTAATTTCCACCAGTATCCACTGGGAATGCTAAGGATATACTGCAGAGCACCTTGCTTAGGGACTGGCCTGAGGAGAAGAAATCACTGCTACTTGGTGAATTTCCAGGGGCACAGAAAGCAGAAGGCTCAGAGCTCAGAGAAAACGTTGCAGTGGGTTATGTTTACACTTTCTTACCCACCGGACATAAACAGATGCCTATTGCCTCCACCATTCATTTTGCCTTCAGCTTTTGTTTTGCTACCTGGGGAAGTTCAGAAACTCTCGCAGTTGGAGCAGGATGGCAAGGAGGAAGCTAGTGAGGAGATATCTAGGCTTTCATACCTAAAAGTGAATGAGAAAGTAGTGGGCATCCCTAGCTACAGGCAGGCGTGAACTCCCCCAGGGCCACCTGACCTGTGATGCAATTGTTGCTAAGCTCTGTTGAATCACAGAGAGGCTGGGCCTTCACCGGTACCTACCACACCTCCAGCTCCAAGTATACTGGCGGCACACTCACTGGAATCTGGGTTTAGAGTAAGTGAAGGGCACAGAGTATATTTTAATGATCTCCTCAGAGCCTCTGTAATAAGCGCTCAATAAATGCCTGCTGAATGAATGAACATACCTAAAGGATGCATCATAACAATCAGAGGGAAACAATTTACTCCTGGGTGCAACTGTTTATAGGACTAGACTGTGGTGTGCCAGGACCAAGGTATAGGCTCCATCTCAATTGCTTTCTCCATTATGAGGACCTCTTAAGGAGAGTGGACTGAGGACCACCTCTATTCTTTTATATATATATTTATTTTAAAAATTATTTTAGTGTTGCAAAAAACACAGAACATAAAAATTCACCACCTTAACCATTTTTAAGTATACAGTTCAGTTCTGTTAGGTATATTCACATTGTTGGGAAATGAGGACTGTCTCTTTTTAGGAGCAGCTCCTGAGATCTGAAAAATACATACATTTCAGGAATGAAATATTATAGGAGAAATGTCTATAGACTACCTTTCTACACTTTAAATTCAATTTGCTAAAAAATTGTCAAGGAATTGGTACTATTTTTTTATGTTTAAAAAATCCTTCAGTTGGGTGCCTGAGTGGGTCAGTCTGTTAACCGTCTGACTTTTGGTTTTGGCTAAGGTCATGATCTCATAGATTGTGAGTTCTAGCCCCACATTGGCTCCCTGCTGACAGTGCGGAGCCTGCTTGGAATTCTCTCTCTCTCTCTCTCTCTCTCTCCCTATATGCTCACATTCTCTCTCTCTTTCTCTTTCTCTCTTAAAATCAATAAATAAAACTTTAAAAACAGTCCTTCAGTAGTTGAGTTTTAAAGAAAGAGTTCACATGGTGACCATGACTATTACAGATGCCTTTGCTGCATCTTTCAATTTGGGGCTTTCTCTTATAAAGTATTTAAATGTCATATTCTAATTTATTTCCTCTTCTGTTGGGTGAGCATCTCCCAAATTAAATAAAGCTGGGTTGCAGTACCACATATCACCATTAGGTGTTACTGTTCAACATAATAGTAAAGGGACTGAAAGGAGCAAAACAAAACTTCTTTCCTTCCTCCCTTCCTAGCACAGTGGCACTTAGCATAGTGCCAAACTCTGTGCTAGACCCTGAAGACACAGCAACAAAAAGACAGAACTTTTGGGTGAGGCAGACAAGTCATTACAAGAGGAGGTGGTAGGTTTAGAAGAAGGGAATGTCCGTGATGTTGGGGGAGGACCAGTTTGGTCTGTCGTGGTAATGCAGGTGAGCCACAAGGTGGCCTGAACCAGGACAGGGGCTTCAGGGTCGGGAGAGATTTGGGCTTTTGGAGCAACTTGGTGAGTTCATGTTTCTGTGGAGGTCATGGGTACAGGTGGCCCTGCTTCCCTAGACCACTGTCCATCACAGGTCACAAAATGGTCACTTGCTGACCTGTTTGGTCTTGCTCACATGGCTTTATTTTTTTAATGTGCATTACTTGCCATTATGAACTATAGATTTTTAGCTTCCCACGAGAAATCAGAAGGTCTAGCAGCAATTAGCTAGGATGAAGTCATGCCTGCCCCTTCAGGGCATCCACCCCTCAGCCAGCTTGTTCCCCTATTTAGGTTCATGCCTGTTCCCTTTGGGCAGGGCCAGTATTTAGGGTTCCACCTGAACCAGTTGCTAAATTGGTGAAATCTTCCTGTTCTATGGGTAAATAGCTTTTCTAAGCTTCCTTAACTCCCTTCTTGCTTGGAGGGAGTTGGGGCACATTCTCCAACAGCTGCCCCCAAACTTACTTCCTGACTACCTGGTTATAAAGAGGTCCCATCTGACTACAAGGGTCTCTATCTCCCTGCTCCAGTGCTAACTCTTGGCATCCATTTGTCAGGCAGTCCTTGCCCTGCACCAAGATGGCTGTTCAGTAGTCTGAATAAGACCCCTGCCTCCAGGCGATGAAGTCTGTGGCCTTGGGGCTGAACCAAACAATCTTGCCTCCTGAAGGAGGGAATGCAGTCAGTCACAAATTGCTTTGGAATTTGGGTTGGTTGGTTTTTTTTTTTTTTTTTACCTTTTAATTATAAAAGCTGTTTTATTTTCAGAAATGTTTACATTTCCATAGCACGGTGCTGAATGTGATCAATATGGAGAGGATTCAGTAAAATGTTATAACCTAAGGGAGACAGGATATGATTTTTTATTTTTGCAGCTCCAACACATTATTAAAATAATGTGATGCCTGCCCCCCGCCATCTATGCCATTCCGGAGACATATGTCAATTCTTTATAGTCAGTGTCAGGTAGCAGTAGAGTTAAAATAATAATTGGTGAGGTGCCTGGGTGGCTCAGTCAGTTAAGTGTCTGACTTCGGCTCAGGTCATGATCTCATGGTTAGTGGGTTCAAGCCCCATGTCGGGCTTTGTGCTGACAGCTAGCTCAGAGCCTGGAGCCTGTTTCAGATTCTGTGTCTTCCTCTCTTTCTGACCCTCCCCTGCTCATGCTGTCTCTGTTTCTCTCAGAAATAAATAAAACATTTAAAAAATTTTTTAAATGAAATAATAATTGGTAATAATAATAATAATACATCCATTTGTACTTTCTAAAAACAGCCAATTTGCCTTTCCTTCACAAACAGCCCATGTGTGTGTGAGACCTGAAGGCCAACCTTAGAGGAACCTGATGTTTCTCCTCCAAGAAATCATTCTGTGTCTAAAGAAACACTTGTTCTGTTTTAATTAGAAACTGCTAGGGCTTGGGGCAGGCTGGCTGGCTGCTTCATGCCACGCTGCAAACCGGAGGGCTGAGTGCAGGCCAGAGAATCTGAGCATATCTTTAGGGTGAGATATTTGATTACACAAGTGAGGGGAGCCGATTGCCAGTCCTCCCATCTGGAGAAAAATTTCTGGGTGGCAGGAGCTAAGGATAGGGTGATAGAAAGTGATACGCTAAGGAGACTAGGGTGAGGTGAGGAGAACGGGCTGCCCTGGCCGGGTCTGCGTCAGCTGCAAGGAGGCCAGCTTCGCCTCTCCCCTGCGTCTCTCTGAACTGGAACTCAGTGGGGCTAAATCCTGGTGGGGTTCAGTTGTAAATTCCCTCAGATGCAACCTACTTCTTTTACAGCCCTTAGGATGCCACATCTGACCTGGGGCTTCCAGGCCTTCTGCCCCACTAGAACGTTAACTACGTGATGCCAGTGACCATACTTTCCATTTGTTTGCAGAGCCAGCATCTAGCACTGTATCGGGCACAAATAAATTCAGTAAGAGTAATATATGTTTACCAATTAACAGAAAGTAAAATCCAACCTAGAAGGGAAACAGCATTGGCATCATTATATGCATTTTCCAAAACTGTGCTGCATTCAAGGATCGCAAACATAGCAAGACCTTAAAGGACTTGGGGAACCATGAATGAGTGAGTCAGACTGGGGGAGCAGAGTGACGCAAATATGACCGGTCAGATTTTAGCCACCGAGCGGGAAATGTGTTATTACTTTATGTTAAATAGTAGCTTACGTATACGTTTGATGCCCAAATGTCGGTCTCCGTCATTCTGGGTAAATCAGAGTATACTGTTTGTATAATTTATATTCATTTTAATTCCATTTGAATGTTTCATGTACTCTCGTGCCACCGTCCTGGAATTAGTAGAGACCATTTGCTGAACTTTTGCCATGAGCCACGCCCGGTGTGAGACACTTTCCAGGTATTGCGGTCACAGCTGAGCTGCAAGGCAGAGACCATCCTAATGTGCACGAGGAACCAGAGGCTCAGAGTGGTTAAGAGACAGTATGACACTGAGCTTGGAGAAATGCAGCTTCCAGACCCTGCCTCTCACGGTTTGGGGACTTCAGGGAAGTTACTTAACTATCGTCATTAAAACCACAGTAGTTGGAACGAAACCTGTGTTTGTCTTGGCCAGACCACAGTGGGTCAATGCAGCTGGAGAAGCGGCGGTAGGTGAATGTCACGTTGCGTGTAGGAGGCACACATATTTATATGAACTTTGTGACCTCTTTGTTCTCTTTCTTTGGAACATGAGGAGAGAAGACTTTACGGTCAGGCATACTTTTAATTCCAAAGTTTGGAAGAGCCTGTTCACTCACAAGCTAGACAGGCCTTTTCTCTGGGACATGAAAGATTTATGACCTGTTCAGTCAAAAGCCCCACCACAAAAACCTCATTGAGCTTGTTGCACATTATCTTCCAAATATCAACCCAGATTAAAAAGACCGTCTGGCCCACTGACAATGATCCATTGGCTTCTGTACAGTGTGTTATTGTACAGCGCTTCCTCAGGAACTATAATTAGGTGATTGTGTAGGGAGCCTACAGTGCACGTTTGAGTAGCGGCTCTATTTGGCCCATGATGTCACTTGCTCACTCTGGTCCCTTCTCATCATATGGCCTTTGCCGTGGTGTGGTTGGAATTCAGTACACATGAAATCAGACCTTCATTGAGTTTTCTCTGAAGTAATGATAGAACCTAGGATGAGTCACTTGGGACAAGAGCCTTTAACATACCTGAAATAATTATGATGTAAGAGCTGAGAGTTCTGGGAACCTAATTTTTCAGCTCTTCAGTTTGGACAAGTCCCTCAGCCTCTCAGAGACCTTCTTTATCTGGATATTGGGGTTCCTGGTCCAAGCAGTCCCAATGGATTAGAATGTATAGTATATATATAAACTACCCCCTTTTACTCCCCCACTACCCTCAGTCAATGACCACATCCCGAGCATTCTACCTCTTAAATATCTCTCAATTCCTTCTACAATTCTCTATCTCCATGGCCACCATCCTGTCCCAACCACTGTCTGCTCTTGGCTGTGACCACTGTACCAACTTCTTGACTGGTTTGGGTGTACCCTCTCCTACACCCCTCTAGCAGACTTGCTGCTTCCTTTCTGGACGGTCAATCAGAACCTATCCTCTAGCTTAAAACCTCCAGTGGCATCTCTGTGAACTTAGGATAAAGCCCAAATTCCTCATCTTGAGCTATAGGACCCTGCATGATCTGTGCCTGTCTATATCATGCAGACATGCCTGTCTATATCCAGATCCTCATGTCATGCCACTCTCCCCATCATTACCAGCATCACGGCTGAATCAACTTGTTTTCAGCAACTCAAATACATCAAGAACTTTCCTCCTTAAAAGACCTTTGCACTGGATGTTCCTTCTGCGTTGAACATCCTCTAACCTCTTCTTAACCCCCTCCCATGCCCTACCAAATCCAGATCCTCCTTCAAGAAATAATTGGAAATGCCACTTTCTTGGGAAATCCTTCTGAGACCCCCTTGTTCCATTATAGAATCTGATCACCAGTCTTATTCTACATGACAACTCCAATTAAATAATTACGTGTGAAAATATTTAAAGTCTGTCTCCTGCTCTTGACTGTTCCTCCAACCGTGTCTTATTCCCAGCATACCATGTGGTGCATTATGTCCATTTATAAACACTGTGGAGGCGACAAACTTTATTCTTCTCTGAACTTACTTCTGCCATTTTTTTTTTTTTTTGCAGTTGAGCATCCTTGGAGACCCCTTTGCTGTTTAATATCCAGCCTCCTCTTGGCTGAGAGGACAGATGGTTCTGGGTGAGGGAACTCCATGTCTGGGTTCTCTAAGTCACCAAGGGCTGGCTAGGAAGCATGGTAAGAATCTGTCTGCTGCAGGTCAGAGCTAGAAAGAAGTTTAGCGTTCAACAAACCTCATGGCCATATTTTACAGAAGGGGAAACTGAGGCCAAGAGAAATCGAATATTATGCCCAAGAGCAGAGCTAAGAAATGTATTCAATAACACCAAAATATTCTTTTATGAGCATACATATATCCATACAAAAATGTGTAGTTATACATGATTTGTAGAACATTTTGTAATTTTCACTTCGATTGCCTCATTGATCCTCAGAGCAGCCTCGAGAAGAAGGTAGGGAAAGCATTATTTATCCTCACTCGATAGAGGAAGGAACAAGAACAGAGTGTATGAGTGATTTACACCTATGCTCAAGGGCAGCCAATTTACAAGTGTAAAAGCCTGAGTCCCTGAGCTTCTGGTTCTTGGGTGAATGTTTTTCTTACTGTACTACTCTCCACCTCTTAGAAATAAGTACTTGGGCAACTCCATTTCTGGTAAGATATATATTGGCCAGGGATCCACAGCTGTAAGCAAAGAAAAAGTTTTCTTCGTTCTCTTCCTTGCTCATTTGGTGGATGTGACACCTGTAACCCACCTCTCCATCTGTCAGGTGAAGCTACCTGATGTCAGAGGGTGAGATGGGAAGAGTATGCTTGTGCTGTGGAGTCAGCTTCACCTGGGTTAACCCCTGGCTCTGCTACCTAACAACTGGGTGACCCTCACCAGGTTAATAGGAGATTCCCTGAGCCTTAGGTGTTTTTGCTTTGAGAGGGAGTGGGTAGAAGCAAGGAAAGGAGCAGAAGGAAAAAGAGAATCTTAAGCAGGCTTCACATCCGGAGTGGAGCCGCGTCAGACGACTGACCAGGAGATCATGACCTGAGTCAAAATCAAGAGTCACTTAAGCAACTGAGCCACCCAGGCACCCATCTGAGCTTTAGGATTTTAGCTGTAAAATGTGGTTACTCCTGGCCTCTTCCTAACTTTGTTCAGGATTGAATGAAGTAGTGCCTTTAGGGTACAGAGAAAACAGAAGGCACTCCATTAACACTCTGTCCTAATAGCAAAGGTATCCTAGAGCGACTAAGTTGAGAAGAACAGTGTCAGAAAAGGCCAACCTTTAGGTAGAAAAGGAATAGGGAGTTGTCAGAAGGACAAAGTGAGCCCTGGGGTTGTGGTTAAAAAGGGTTGCAATTTGGGGGAATGCTTGGGCGGCTCAGTCAGTTAAGTGTCTGACTCTTGATCTCAGCTCAGGTCTTGATCTCAGTGTTGTGAGTTCAAGCCCTGAATTGGACCCCACACTGGGCATGAAGCCTACCAAAAAAAAAAAAAAGGATGGGGAAATCAGTTTTGCAGCTCATGTGGATTATATTTTAGCTGCAGTCTTGTTGGCTGCCTCCTGGTTTTATGTGAGTCCCCACAGGCCATGCCCGTTGTGCATGTGTCTGCTTGCTCATGGCGAGAGTCAGGGGAGTTGAAATGGGGGTAAGCAAAGGCCAGCAGGGACCCGGAAGCTCCCCTTCCCCCAGCAGCATCAACGCATTTCTGCACAAACTATGTTCCCCATTTGAATGGTGAACGTGAATAAATAGGAGAAAATGTTTATAAGTTCATCTGATTGCCAATCTGAAAATGGTTTCATTCTTAAAGCCATTTGAAAGTTTTGTTTTTCTAAACTGTAACTTCACATAATATATCCAGAAATGGTGCTTTATTGAACTTAATTGATGTGAACACTGTTATTTTATGAGTACCCTTTCTCCCAGGTTGAAAGTCGAAGTCTAAAAACACCAACCTTAAAAGAGTTCAACTAGGAAATACAAATTGAGAATGTTTTTTCATATTAACATTTAAATTAAAATTTCATGGCAGACGCAGGAGCAAGGAAGAGTGTTTGCAGAAAGAGATGACAGGTGATCAAAGTAGAGAGACCAAGTTAAAAAAAAAAAGGGTAGAGCCCAGGTCATTCGGGGGAGGGCTGTCTGCTTCCCAGCGGCATCTCAGGCAGGCAGAAGTCAGGGCCCTTTCCCAGGTCTCAGGGCTGAGACTTAGCCCACAGGCTGTGTCACTGCATTTTGTCCACAGATCAAGGGCAAGTCCAGGGGCAGACCCACCCTCCTCAAGCTCCCAAGACGGAGATGAAAGCAGAAGCTGGATTAGTTAATTTCCAGCGCGAAATCACCATGGCAAGGTTTGGAATCCCTCACTGGCATAGCCAGCTCCGTCCCTCCTTGGGGCAGGCAGATGGAACCAAGCGGAGTCAGAGGCATCGAATGTCTGACTGGGGAGGGAGAAACAGTTAGTTGTCTCAGGAAGAGAATCTGAGTCAGCCCTGCCACCAGGCCCCAAGGGGCACAGAGTCCCTAGGCCAGGGCTTCTGTTCCTTATGAAGGAGCTGCCCACACCTGCATTTGCTCTCTTCCCAGAACCACCAAATTCCGTTTGAGAGGCACATCCTTTCTTCTAAGGAAAAGACAAAGCTTTCTTTCCTCCACAGAAGCTTGTAGTCAGATATTCCCCAATGGCTGAAAATGATGAATTAAAGTGAATGAATGAGCTGTTCAGGATGGCAAAGAAATTGGTGCACCCACATATTCCTTGAAATGTCTTCTTTTATTTTTATTTTTAAGTTTTTATTTATTTTGAGAGAGAGAGAGAGAGAGCACAAGCTGGGGAGGGTCAAAGAGAAGGAGACACGGAATCACAATTAGGCTTCAAGCCATCAGCACAGAGTCCAATGTGGGGCTTGAACTCACAAACTGTGAGATCATGACCTGAGCCAAAATCAAGAGTTGGATGGTTAACTGACTGTGCCACCCAGGCACCCCCTCCTTGAAATACCTTCTATATGTAAAGGAAAAGAAAGCAGGTGATGATGTGACTACATGTGTGGGGGTGAGGAAAGGAAGGTGGGATCTGGGCTGGACAGTTGAATTCTGACTAGCTTAGGTTAGGTCATTACTGAGAGCAAGGAACTAAGCTGTAAGTTTCTAAGTGGATTGGGGAAGGCACAGTGGTGGAGGTAGGTCCAGCCCATTTGCAGGGTGCTCTGTCTCCAGCCCACTCTTTCCCTGCATCTCCCCATATCCCTGGCATCTCATCCAGCCAGTGGTGTCAGTAATGACCTGGGTGCTGACAACCCTTAATTTTTTTTTTTTACAGAGGTTTATTTGTCAAATTAGTTTCCACATAACACATGCAGTGTCATCCCCATGTGGCGCCTCCCTCTCCATGCTCCCATCTCCCCACATCTCACTGGGTCTCCTGCTTTTTGTTTCATCTAAGTAGCCCTCATGGTTTGTTTCCTTCACCATTTCTGCCCTCTTCTCCTTGTTCTTCCGCTGCTCCACCCTCCTATACATGCAAAATATATGATATTTGTCCTTCTCTACCTGACTTATTTCGCTCAGCATAACACCCTCAAGGTCCATCCATGCTGCTACACATGGCCAGATTTCATCATTTCTCACTGCCATGTAGTATTCCATGGTGTAGATAAACCACATCTTCTTGATCCATTCGTCCATTGATGGACACTTAGGCTCTTTCCATGTTTTAGCTTTTGTTGAGAGTGCTGCTATGAACATTGGTGTACATGTGCTCCTTATGCCTCAGCATTTCTGTATCCCTTGGGTAAATTCCTAGCAGTGCTATTGCTGGGTCATAGGGGAGTTCTATTGTTAGTTTCTGAGGAACCTCCACACTGTTTTCCAGAGGGGCTGTACCAGTTTACATTCCCACCAACAGTGTAGGAGGGTGCCCGTTTCTCCACATCCTCGCCAGCATCTAGAGTTCCCTGATTGGCTCATTTTAGCCACTCTGACTGGCGTGAGGTGGTATCTCAGCGTGGTTTTGATTTGTATTTCCCTGATGAGGAGGGATGCTGAGCATCGTTTCATGTGTCTGTTGGCCATCTGGATGTCCTCTTTGGAGAAGTGTCTGTTCATATTTTCTGCCCATTTCTTCACTGGTGACAACCCTTAATTTTTGATCCCATTCCCTCTCTCCTGAGCTCGTGACTCAGCCATCTACCATTCACCTTCATATCCCCTATGCAACCTAAATACACCACAGTCAACGTGGAGAACACATCACCAAGCCTTGGCACCTACTGTGCCCACCAGTGCCAGCCCTCCATTGGTCCCATTGTCCAAACATAAACCTAGAAATGAGTCACAATCCCACTTTCTCCCTTCCTCCTCTGTCCTGAAATCCAATCTGTTAACCCAGCTGGCAGATTATTCTTTTCTTTCCATTCACCGTGCTAGTTTCTCTCCTTCCCATCCCATGCATTATTGCCTTGGTTCATACCTTTGCCCACATCCTTCTCCTGGGCTATTGCTGTCACCTCCTAACTGAGTTCCCTGCCTCTACTCTGAGCCACACTGCACACTGTTGCTGCAGTGGTCTTTCTGTGGCACACATATAATTATGATGCTGCCCTCAAAAGTTTTCATGTTCCCCACACGATAAGGTACATACTCTTCACCAAGGCAGGCAGAGGTCCCTTTGATCTGGACACTGTCCAGCTCTCCAGCTTTCTCTCTTACTTCACTCTTCTAACCTCTTCACTCAGCACATGGTATCATGTACCTGCTCTGTGCCAGGTGCCATGTAGGTGCTGGAGATAAAGCACCTCACACAAAGCATCTATAAAATGAAAACAATGATGATATTGTAGGGAAGGATGAACTTTACCTCTACCCACCTTACATTTCATCTGTGATTCTTGTTTATTTATGTATTAGAGAGAGAGAGACAGAGAGAGAGAATCTTAAGCAGACTCCATGTTCAGCACGAAGCCCAACTCAGAGCTCGATCCCACCACCCTGGGATCATGACCTGAGCTGAAACCAAGAGTTGGACACTCAACTGACTGAGCTACCCTCGAGCCCCTCAGTTGCAATTTTTAAACAAAAAGATTAACAAGAGATAAACAGTTTATTAACATGTGCAGCACACACCACACAGGAGAAAACTGAACAAAAAGTAACTCAAAGCAGTGGCTTAGAAATTTGGCTTCTCTAGCATCTTCAACAAAGAACTGTACATCTTTGGAGAAATGAGAGGACAAAGGAAAGCAGTGTTAGGGGGCGGGGCAGCCTGTGGCAGATAAGTATATGGGAGGGAACCAATGGAGTAAGATTTATTTGCAGGTTCCTCTGGGGCCACCTCTGGGCTGATCAGAGCCTGTCTCCACTAAAAGGAGAATTTATATCTTGCCTTGAGGCAGAAAAAGAGGAGTTTTTATCTGAGTTTTTTTCTTCTTAATTGCCTTTAGCTCAAAATAATTTTTATATCAGAAAGGCCTATTTGGGGGTGACATATTCTGGTTTCCTTCAATGTCAACTTCATACTATTGTATTGGAACATGGTGTCTGGTCCATTGAGCACCCAATAAATATTAGCTGCTATAAAAATGATAATGACAATGGTAGGAAGGGAGAGTAAAATGATGCAGGTGCTGTGGTGGTTTCTCACAAAGTTCAACTTTTACCACATGGCCCAGCAATTCCACACCCACATGTATAGGCAAGAGAAATGAAAATATATCCACACAGAAACTTGCACCCATGTTTATAGCAGTATTATTTGTAACAGCCCAAAGCAGCAACGACCCAAATGTCCATCAAGAGATGAATGGATAAACAGATTATGGCATATACACACAAAGGAATAACAGCCGTAAGAAGGGCTGAAGTTCTGAAACCTGCTACATTGTGGATGAACCTCAAAAAAATTATCCATCAGATACTCGAGGGGAGAGTTTGGGTTTATAGAAAACAGCCATCTAACAGTTGATCCCCAGTTAATGTCGGGGAACACAGACTTAAAGTACTAGGATCTGGGTGAAGAAGAAAGTGTTCCCCCAAACCAGCCAGTATGAGAAGAGGATCAAGCAAGTGCTGGGGAGGATGGTGAGTGGGTGGGGACAGGGCAGAATGATTCTTGTCTTCCCTGCTCAGAAAGTGGGGAGCATGGGGAGAGAAGGGGTAGGGCAGTGCTGGGGCTGCCAGGGTGCATGATCCATGCTCTGGGGAGGAGCCCTGAAGCCAAGGCAGTGAGTGAATACTAAGACTCAGAACAAAGGGTATTAGGAAGAATGAGGGGCCATGATTTAGAGACCTGGGGAGAAACAAGGCAATTGTAAGGAAGACTTCAGTTATGAGAAATGCAGAGACAGTGTGCCATGTGAGGCAGAACTGAAATGGTCTATGTGGTTTGCTAGAGTCTGCACCTTATTAGGTGCAGGCAAGCTCCATGAGCCAAAGGTCTTGACAGTCCACATGGAGATGATAGACAGTAGGGTGTCTTATAGGGAGAATGTGGGGCCGTAGGAAGAAGCCACCAGACTACCTTACTCAGAGTGTATCTCTCAGTTTTCCAGCCCCTACTGTCCACAGGGCATTCCTCCTTTGGGTTCCTGCAGCCTATGGCACCTGCTTCAGTGTTATCTTGGCCTTCTCTCCCCGTTGACGAGGAACATCTTGAGAGCAAAGGTTGTGGTTTGGTCACTACAATGTGGGCAGGAAGCATTCCTTCCCTGCTCATTTGGTAGAATAGAATCTGATTGTTTAGGGAAGAGGCCCATAGTGTTCCTGACTTGCCTGGTGGGGAGAGGAAGTAGAAATCACTTTTATCCTCTAGAAGAGCAGTGTATAAGTCCTGGGAGAGGTCAAAGGGTCTTTTCCTTACCTCCAAGCTCCTGCATTTTTGCACACAATGGTACATTCTGGTGGGAAGACTGGAAGGTCTTTTCTTGGGCAATGGGATGTTTGAGATGCAAAGGGATAAGGGCATGTAAGGAGACTTGATATGTGATGACAGGAGAAGGGATGAGAAAGAGTTCAGCTTGCCGGACCCATTGCACAGCCAGGCCAGGCCAGGCCAAAGGCATCAGTAGCAGTGAGGTTGTCATAAGGGAGTCTTCACCTGGCTGGGTCTCTGCTGCTTCTGAGAGGCCCTGTGCCATCCATCTGTAGTTCAGGGCTGTGCTCAATGGTCTGGTTGAAATAGTCAGTGTTATAGATGCATTGTGGCTTCACCTCTGGATTCTATGTTCCCAGAGGGCAGATACCACCTGGTCTTCAAACTGATGCCACTTGCCTGATAGGGCTTTTCAGACAAATTCTTCAGCTTTCCATGTTAACTCTGCTTATGACTATTCATCCATACATGAAATCCAGGAAGGTATTCAGAACCTGCACAGACTTGTTGAACATATTCCCAGCTCTCTATTGTCTTTGTTGTCTTTATGTAGCTCAAATATCTGCAGTGGTCTGTATCGTTGCTACCCAAAGCAAGGTTTGAGGACTGACAGCACTGACATCACCTGGGAGCTTGTTAGAAATGAAGAATCTCAGGCTCCATCCAGACTGCCGACCCAGAATCTGCATTTCAACAAGATCCTTGGGTGCTCTGTGTGCACACTGAGTTGCAGGAAGTTTGGAAGTCTGATTGACATGAGACTGAGGTTAGTATAAGTCCTCAGCTGACTGCACATCATTCACTGGTCCTCTAAAGGAATATTCACTCTGCAGTATCCTGGTCTAAATCAGCTTGGTGCCCTTAAAAGCTTTCTCCTAACATATGTGCTCTGGCTCTTCATCTCAAACTTCATTCTTATTTTTGAACACAGAAGTATATCCAGTATGTATTTTTCCATAACCGATTTCTCCAAAGATGCTGCCTTTATTTCCCATTTTTTCTGTGTCCCACAGCCAATCCCATATCCTGAAATTCCAGAATGCTAATTCCAAATCAGAGCCCAAAGTCCATTTCTTGGCCTGGGAAGAAGTTTGGGAAGCCTTCAGAACATGCCATGTGCATTAATTCACACTTCCGTATCTTTGCTCAGTTGAGGTCCCTTATGGAAGTTCTTTCACCCCTAGGCCCATGCTTTCAAGGTCTAGCACAAGCCCCACAACTTGCCTAAAGCTAGAGACATGGAAAGTATCAACGTCACAGTGTGTGCTCCTTCCAACTCTAAGATCACTTATCTGTATGATCTGGGCACTAATCCAAAAAATCTTTGCATTATTGTGACAACTGGTCTATAAGTTTAGTAAGAACCAACATGGTTTTCTTTCTTAACTTTAAAATGTGAAATAATTTTAGACTGACAGAAAAGCTGTCGAAATAGTAAGAGGAGAGCTCCCTTATATCCTTCATCCCACTTCCCCTAATGCTAACATCTTCCATAACCATGTGCAATGATCAAACCTGCAGAATTAACTTTGGCACAATACTATTAATGAAACTAGAGGCCTTATTAAGAGATATTTCCCTATTTTTCCCACAAATGTTATTTTCTTGTTCCAGTATCCAATGCAAGATCCCATCTGAATTTAGTTGTCATATGTCCTTAGTCTCCGTCAGGCTGGGAACAATGCTTCTGTCTTTTCTTTTCTCTCTCATACTTGACACTTTTGAAGATTTCTGGTCAATTGTTTTGTAGAATGTTCTTCAATTTGATTTTGGTGTTTTCTCAAGGCTAGATTGAGGCTTTGAATTTTTGGCAAAAATAAAAGAAGTGATGTTGTGTTCTTCTCATTTACGTCAGGGAACATGATATCAATATGTCTTATTACTGGTGATCTTAGCCCTGATCACTTGGTTAAGGTGGTGTCTGCTGAGTTTCTCCAATGTAAATTTACTATTTGTCCCTTTGTAATTAATAAATATTGGAAGAGATACTTTGAGATAATATAAGTATCCTTTTCTCAACCATATGCCCTCTAATTTTAATATCCATTGGTAGATATGCCTGCCAAAAATATTCCTGTGGCACACACCATCTACATATCCATAAACACTCAGCTGTGTGAGATAAGTAAGCCCCTATTTAAACCATTGCAATAGGGCTTTCTATTAACTAAACCTTCTTTGAACTTTCTAACAGGGCCCATTATAACAGGGTTTTAATCTGACAAATGGCACAAATCAACATAACAGTCCTTCCTTCCTTCCTTCCTTCCTCTGTCTATCCATCCTTCTGTCCATACACCCATACAATATTCCTTTTTCTTTTTGTAAAAAAGATTGAAGTGCCAATACTCATATTTCTCCCAGTTATTTCCTAACTAATGCCCCCTACTCCCTGTTCTGTTTGAATTGTCATATGAACTTGCTGTTATGGCCAAGCACATAAGCCAAGATGGAAACCTTAATTTCTTTGAGCAGATGGTTGTCAAAATCAGTCTGAAAAAATAGGTGCCAAATTGTCTGCTGGAATGTGCTACCACAGAAAATGACCGTCATGGACATCTGTTGTTTTTGCCCCCTCAGTATCCCTCATTCCTCCTTCAGGTTGCAGCACCCATATTTCCTTCACAGCATCTGACCTCCCATGTTCTTAGCCCATGCAGTTTAGTGAAGTCAGCCTACTGGCTGGTACCAAGCATAAACACATGTCCTAGGCCAGTACAGAGTGTGCCCTCCCTCTGGCTATAGCAGTTAGCTGACACATTGGCATCTGGCTCTGGATCTAGTTGGGCAGTCAAAATCTCCTCCAAGATCCTTGATGGAATTAACAAATAAACTCACTACATGGGGCACCTGGGTGGCTCAGTCCAACAAGCATCCAACTCTTGATTTTGACTCAAGTCATGATCTCATGGTTGTGAGACCAAGCCCCAAGTTGGGCTCTGTGCTCGGTGTGGAGCCTGCTTACAATTCTCTCTCTCGCTCTCCTTCTGCCTGTTCCCCTGTTCGAGTGCCTCCCCCGACAAAAAAAAAAGTCAAAAAACAAAAAACCACCCACCTCACTCTTTCTGCTCCCTACCGGGTACCTATGAGAGTGGGACCTAAGCTGTAACTTCCACTGGACATCTTTGCCACCACGTGGGGGAAGGACAATCTGATAGTGAGGCCAACACAACAGAAGACAGTGAGGTAGTTGAGGGGGGATATTCCACATGATGTTAATTGATGGCCTGGATCTAGCTTGTTCTGAACCAGAGCCACCTCAGGACTTTCCAGGTGCATGAGATCATCAATTGCCTTTCATTGTTTAAGGAAGCTTGAGTTGAGTTTCTGTTACATGTGAAAGGATGTGCTCAGGGCTCTTCAGGATTCAAAGATGATCCAGATGTGGCCCATGCACTCAAGGAGCCCTTGACCTAGCAGAGAACATGAGATTAGTGCACACATACACACAGGAAAGAAGGCCCATGCCCTCAGCGTGATCCACACATGGGAAGCTTGGCTGCAGTACCAGACTGAAGTGGGTGATGGACACCAGGTGGGGACAATCTGGAGAACTGAAGAGAAGAAGGATCATATTCCCAGCAGAGACAAAGACTTGTGCAAGGGGCCAGCTGTGGAAAGTGTAGAAAGCTCAGTATGTATTTTGAAGTTCTGTAGGTCACCCATAGTGACTGAAGGGCAGAGGTTAGGTTAAAAAGTAAGATGTGGGGGACATAAAAACAACAACTAGAGAAAATATTTGTTTGAAAGAAATTGTGGGGGCTTTGATTGGCAGTCTGTGGGATTTGACTGGCAGCAGGAAGGTAGAGAGCGAAGTGTAGATGATTGCTTTGGCAGCCATGAATGGAGTTGGAAGGGATGAGCTGGAAGGTGAGGAGGCCAATGCAATTGTCCAGCTGGACCTCAGTGCAGGGCTGGGAAGGACCAGATGGAAAAAGAAGGCTGAAGGTGGATGGAATCCCTGCCTCTGAGAACATTCTGCAGAGCAGCTTTGGCCATATTTGCTCAAGAATCTTCCTTGTGGTATCATTTGAAAGCCATATTTTTTGTTTTATGCTAAACATTGTCAGAGGGAGCAGTGGCAGATTCATCCTGACCATGAGCCAACTGGCCTGGCATACACACTTTTAATGGCATTCCAGACCTCAAGGCCTGGCAGACTCTCTCAGAGCCCTGCCCCTGCACTAGCTCCTGCCTTACACAGAGTCAGGAGGGAGCATCTCTCTTCTGACTTGGTGACCTTCCCAGCAGAAAAGGTCCAGAATGACACTCCAACACTCCCTCTCATGAGGTATGTACAGCTTGACCTTCTTAGAGATGCCACTGCATTGGCTTCAGACTCACTGCCATTTTGATCACACCTGTAATCCTCTTCTCTTGGCCCCTCACTCCCAGACCTTGAGCAAGTCCTGCCAGCACCACCAATGCTGACCCTGGTCCAAGTCACCGCCATCACCCACATGCATTATTGTAGTGGTCTCTCCAGTCTCCCTGTGTCTTAATTTTGTTCCTCGATGGTATGTAGTCCACAAAGCATCTGGAACAATCCTTTAATATCACAAACCAGATCCTGTCTGTAATCCATCTTCTTAAAACCTCCTGATGTCTTCCTGCCTGATTCAGGATGAAATCCTAAATCCCTACAATGCCCTAAAGACTCTACATGATCTGGCCCTTGGTTACCTCCTCAACTTTATTTCCCACCACTCCCCCATCCTTTTGAGCTTTTACACTGGCTACTCTCCCTGCCCTGCTGACTACTCTCTTTGTCTTCATGGCCCATAATATGCCTCATCATGATAAAAGCTTGCCTCTGTCAGGATAGGCAAAGTTATGCTGTAGTAACAAACTACTTCTACATCTCGGTGGCTCAAAAACAATGCGATATTCCTCGTTTACCAGGCATGTCTGTTGTGGGTTGGCAGAGTGGCTCTGTCCATCATAGTTATCCCACGCTGACAGAACAACCACCATCTTGAATGTTTCTGGTTGCCATCCTGGAGGAAAAGAGACTCTTGAGGGTTTCATAACAGGATTTGTTTTTTTAATTTAAAAGTTTTTAATGTTTATTTTTGAGAGAGAGAGAGAGAGAGAGAGAGAGACAGAATGTGAGCAGGGAAGAGGTAGAGAGAGAGGGAGACATGGAATCCAAAGCAGGCTCCAGTCTCTGAGCTGTCAGCACAGAGCCCAATGCAGGGCTTGAACTCACAAACTATGAGATCATGGCCTGATACAAAGTCAGATTCTTAACTGACTGAGCCACCCAGGTGCCCCTCATAACAGCATTAGGCTCAAAAGAAATATATGCCACTTCTGCTCATGCTCTTTGGTCAGTCACTGGCTTCAGTCAACCACAGGGGAACCCAAATATGTAATCTTACCACATAACCAGGAGTGGAAGGGATCCATAATTATTTGGCAAACAGCCCTAATGAAGACCTCAGTAGCTGATTTATTTTCTGTGTGTGTAGCATGAATTAGAAGCCCTCGGTGTATCTCCCAGCCCAGCAATTGTGAGCTATGGCAGGGTTGGCCAGACAGGGTTAGGATAGAGGGTGGGTGGACGGTGAGGACAGGGGAGGAGTCCTGATCACTTCAGCTCAAGCTCAGGGAGGAATGAGAACGTGGCTGAGTTGGGCTGCTTACTGAGTCAGTCCAATTGACGCATTCAGGAAAATGTGGTGGCCATTTGTTAGGTCCTTTAGGCCAAAAGTGCCTTATCCTGATGGTGGGCTGGAAAGATCCCCCTGCACAGAAATAACTTACCATCTGACATCTGCAATTCTTCCATTAAAGAAACATTCCTTTGCTTCTAGAACTATTTCTCAAGTTTTGTCCAGTAGAACACTTCTATTAGAGGTGTCACCAAATGTTCCTTGGTCTAATAAGATTGTGAGTTGCTGGGTTAAACAAAATTATACAGGTTTTCCTCTGCAGCTGTTCTCAGGGCCTGTTTAATATGCTAATATGTATTATCTCTTTCTGAGATGGAACCAAAATATGCAGCATCTCCCCCTATTTTTAAAATCAAGAAGCCCTTATATGCATGAATGCCTCCTTAGAGTTCAACTGGGCAGTTTGGGAAGTGTTGGTCTGGAAGCCTTTTTGGTCCTGGTGAGTCCCCTGTGGAAAGTAGCTGTCTTTGGAGGGCTTTTTATGGGAGAATAAAAATGAGACAGACAAGGCTTTGAGAGAATGAGGCTCAGACCAGGGTTTGGGGAGACAGGGATCTGAAAGGGTGAGATCAGGCGTGGAGGTCAATGTGATCCTTTCCCAAGGGTGGATGCAGAGCTGGAGCCCAGCAGAGGGAGAGCTCTCTGTCCCTCCACCCTTCACCACACCTAGCCTCACTCTTTCCTTCCCTCTCATGCCCAGGAAGGATCATTAGTCCTGCTTTCCAAAGCTCTGGCCTTGACCCTTCTCCACCTTCCAAGCCAAAAGTACACCAGACTGTTTCGACTCTTGTTGGCTTCACTACCAGCTCTCAAGTCCCTTCTGTGTGGAATGTCCTCTCTTCCCCCAACTCTAATCTGGAAAATTCTTACTCATCCTTTAATAGTACACTGAGGCATCCACCTCCTGGAAGCTATCCCTGATACCTCCCCGCCCCACCCCCGACCTCTGCAAACGATTCTGCATGTATGGTCCATCCTTGAAGCTCCTGTAGCACTATGTTTTCCTTATCATTGTCCTCATCATGTATTTTATACTTTATTTCTGCTCCTCTGATCTGGAGGCCCCTTGAAGGCTTTATCTTAATATGTTTTTATCTTTATATCCTCCCCTAATAGGAGATAGGTGCTTAATAATTAATTGAATGAATGAAACCCAGGCACATAGCCAGACGTGGGTTAAAATTCCTTACATACACCACTTTAAAGAATTTCCCTACTTAAAATAATCTATTCCACGTGTTTAACAACCTCATCCTTATTTGTCATGGGTCAACTCTGCTGGCTGTCTGGTTTCTTGGAGCCTTATATCTTCTCTCTGACTTTCTCGCCTTCTGTCTGACCAGTTCTTCCCTCCACTGTCGTCTCCTTGCTACCAGTGTGCTCAGGGCTGCCTAACTCAACGTTGTCTTCTCCGAGGGGGTCAATGAGTCTTGGAATGTTGCTGGCCTGCCCTTAGATTTGTTTCCCTGAGTAGGATGCAAATGCAAATATCCTGAGAAGACAATCTAACTTGAAGAGTGGGAAGAACGTTTTCATGATTGTTGTTGTGAAGACTGAATGAGATAATATACATAAAAGTTCTTACCAGGCACTCGTTATGATGTTCACAACGAGGGTGAACGATACGGTGAGAAAGGGAAAGTGTAAGCAGAGGCCACGGCACGTCGTCTGTTATTAGCGGTGCGCTCAGGGCTGTGTTACTTTTGTGAATCCCAGGTGCTTTTGCCTTTGTGGGCCCCTTCTCCGTCAAAAATATTAAAAATTATATAACCACATTGCTTTATAAAGAGGATTATAATCCAGACTGGATTTGTAATTATATGTTCAATACTATTCTATTCAATTTTTCTTCTGGTTTAAAAATGTTAAAATTGATATTTAAGTAAAAGGCCCTCTAAAAATCTTGTGGCCCCTAGCCAAGGTGTCTGCTGTGCCTAATGGCCAAGTCAGCCCTGAGCACCACTCCCCCCCGCCCCCCCTCCCCCTGCTGCTCACGGCTCCTTGAATGTACAGTGCCCTTCCGTCCTTTTGGGTCGCACTGTTCCTTTAGCCTGGGATGTCTGTCCCTCATCCCACCCCCAGCCCTTGCCCTTGTTCACCTGACAGATTCTTGCTCATCCTCAAAGCTCAGCTCAAATGTCACTTCCTCTTGCCAAGGGTAGCAAGCTAAAATACAGGGTGCCCAGCTGAATTTCAGATAAATGAGTAACCATTTTAACATAAGGATGTTCCAAATATCGCAAGTCCCAAATCTTGCATAAAGACATAGTCATATTGAGAAATTGCACATGTTTATCTGAAATTCAAATGACCTGGCTTCCCTGCTCTCTAACTGTCCCTGATTCATTTTCCTTTCAGGTTTTCTCCTCACCTGCTGCTGGCAGGGCATTCCAGCACTCTCTGTGCACCTGTCCCCACACATCCTCCACCGTCTGCATTCTCATCACTGTTACCCTCACCTGCCTCGGGGCCAGGATGTGACGGTGCATGGCTTGCCGCACATGAGTAAATGGGCACTTTCCCTTTATTACCCCAACTAGCTATTTATGTTCAGGGATGACTTGGCAGTATTTGGTGTTAATTTCATTCAGGATGTGATGGGACCAAAGTTGAGTTAACTGTTGCATGCGATCACAGTAACCATTCAGTTAGCAAAGCTGTGTTCCAAGAAGACACTCTCGGTTCAGACAGTTCATTGCCTGATGGAAAAAAGCCCCAGAGCCTGTGGCTGACACCCACATCCCCTCCTTGCCCTTGTGCTCTGAGGTGGACAGTGTGGGGTCTTGGGCTCCCTCATCCTTGAGATTCCGGGGTCAGATAGCAAATCAGCCTCCACCCAAGTGCGACTTTGCATGTGAAGGGAAGGCGGCTGTGCTTTCTGTTTTTGAGACCTAATAGGTTCAGGAAATTCTGATTTTCCACCTTTACCTTGAGAGTGGATTGATTCCTCAAAAAGTTCTCTTAAACCTTTGCTTCACTCAGCGCTGGCCACACAGGAGGAAATCAGTGTGGGCTGCTCACACGAGACTGTTGGAGCCTGGTGACGGGGCTCCTAATGCAGTGTGCCCACACTGTTCTCGGCCGCAAGAATTCAGAGACTGGAGCCCCACAAAAGCAGTGTTCCCTTTGAGGACCATTGCAAGGGGGAATCAATCCCTCCAGACCACAGAGCAGCCAAAGCACTTGTGGTTCAAAACAACTCGAACCCGGTGAGGATTTTCAGTAAGCACGGTGAACGTTCTCTTTTTTATGGCTAGGAATTTCCCAGCTTTCAACACATTCTCCCTGACGTGGGAGAAACTCATTTCACATTCTCCCTTTGGAAAGGAAATTTCCAACGCTGACCACTGGTTAATCATGTTGAGCAAGAAACCACAGTATCTACATTGTGTGTGTGTGTGTGTGTGTGTGTGTGTGTGTGTGTGTGTGTGTGTGTGTGTAAGTGTCCTTCCTGTGGGAGCCTTTTCCTGATGCTTACAGGAGTAGGCAAAACAGCCAAGGTAGTTTCAAGGGCTGGTGGGCAGGTGCTCTGACAAAGACAACAAGGGAGCAGTCAGTGCCATGGCCACACCCACCTGGGACCTTCCATACACCACGCCCCTCCTGGACTGTTACAGTGCCTGTTGGTCTAATCAAGGCTCTGATAAGTTCTACACTTTTTAACTTTAAAAAACTGTTTGGTGTTATTATCTCAATGTTTTCCAAACGTATTTAATCAAAGAACTGCCCCATCCTCCTTTTGTTTTTGAAGAGCATCTCAGCCAATTAGCCATCCCGGGAGCACACTTAGGGGAAATGACTCTAGGAAGGGAGCAGAAGCAAGTGAGAGTTTACAATCTTTGCATTCCCTTTGCAAGTCACTAACTTCATACCAGAGTTTGGCTCACAGAAAGCGTGGCTGGCCTCAGCACTGCCCTGGGAAAAGGACTCCAAACACTGGAGCCCACAGTGGGGCCCGGAGACGCTGTGGCATCTCGGGCAGGGGACCAGTGAGTGTCAGGAAGGGAAGGGCATTTCGGGCAAAGCCTGGCACTGCTCAGAATGCTGTCTGTTGGAAAATCCAAGCTGGCAGACACTTAGAATGAGTTTTAAGAGTGTCAGTTTTGTTTGGGGTTTAAAACAGCACACAAGGCTACCTTTCAATAGTCACAAGGCCACCTGTGACATAACACAGGGCGTGTGTCATCTGAGGGGGAGGAAGCATGCTCTCATCCCCAACCCAGGGCTGTGGCATTTCCTCTCTTTGGTGCATTTAGCTTCAGAATACACGAAGCTCCAGCTCCAGGGACTCTGCTACCTTGTCATACAGAACAAAGGTGGATGGTCACCCAAAGTTGTGCAACATGGTGGCTCCATCCTCTTTTCCTGGTTCAAGGTTTTGTCAAGACGTTCCTTATTTGCAGGCACTATCTGTTTCTTAAGTCCTGCCTCAGTGTCACCTCTGATTAAAGCAGGTCCCTTTTCTTTTTCTATTATCATAGCCCATTTGTATTCTTTATAGCATTTATCATTGCTTGGATCACTACATATTTTTACTGTTTTGAACATTGTCAGTCTCCACTAACATAAAATACCAACTGCACGAGGGCAAAGATGTTTGGTTTGGGCCACTTTGGGATGGCTGGTGCCTCGAATAGTGCCTGGCAGAGTGGAGGCAGGGCCTGGCTGATAATAAGTGCATGGGCCGACCGTGCATCCTAGCTGCGGTCCACCGGCATGAGCAAGCACAAAGGACAGGGAGCAATAGAAATGAGTTTTTATTTGTAAAAAGTTACAAAATGATATTGTACAAAAATAAAGTCTGTAGAGAACTTTGGTTGTATAACACAAACGACTGGGACAGATCAGAGAAGTTGGAACTTCCAAAGAAGTGCACTCCTTACCGGATCAGATAGTAATCGCAATGATATAGAAAAATCACAAACTTTACCCTTTTGTGGATTTGGAGTGATTTGTTTCAGTTAAAACTTGCTCGTGGTGTGTAGGTCATGCTGGGAACGAGCTGTCAGCATCCACGGTATCCTAGGGTGCCTGCGGGCAGGGACTCTCCGTGGGAACCGGGATAGTGGGGAGTATGGAAAACCGAGCCTGACACCTGGGGACACTAGCCACCAAATCTGCCCGGATTCTCTGAATCAGAGGATGGATCCTGGGGCTGCATCAAATCGTGCCTCAAGAATGACCAGGCGGCCAGGTCTGTCACGAGTTTTGAGCGGGCTGTTCTTCACAAGGTCTCGGCTCTGACCCTAGGAGAGGGTGGGAGGGAGGTCCTTTCCCTTTATTTCCAAGTCATGCAAGCAGAAAGGACAGCGAAGGACAGAATGAGGGAGAACTTGGGTTTTCAGGGGCTTGGGAGAAGGGATATCTGGTAAATGCCATCTCTTGGTTACTTTGTAAAATTAACATGATTATTTGAGGGAGGCCAGTAGGTCATTGGATCGCTAAATCTGTCATACTCTGGGGCTACTCGCCACTCAGGTAGTGATCAATGATTTCCTTGATAAAAATTCCTTTTGTGACATGTGCAACAAACGCTAATACAGGGCCAGGGCTGCCAGGCAAACACCTCCGGGACTCGTCTGAGACGCCGCTCCCGCCCCATGCCCCCTGCCCCCAAAGGCTTCCAGCACACAGGGCGTGCATGTTGTGGGCAGGAGACTTGGTGCGTGTATGTGGCTGGGCTGGACACGTGTTCCTCGTCCTCCCTTCTGAGCCACCTTCTTCTGACAGGGACGGCAACTGTTGCCCCACAAGGTCACGGCCAAGGGGCTTTTCGGTCAACCAGGTGGATGCCATTTCTGGAAGGCCGGCTTGCATTGGGCTTCAGCACGTCTCTTTAGAAGATGGTGGGTGGATGGGAGGGTGGAGGAACAGTGCCTACGAGTCAGGGCAGGACCCTGGTTACCTGACAGGAGTTTTATTTTACTTTGAGGTCAACACTGAATCCAGGACTACCTACTAAAAGGACTTTAACTTTTCCTATATACGGTATGCGTATCACAGATAGATCTATGTGGAAGGGAGTGACAGCTTATGTACAACAGGAAGAGGAGCGCGTGGTGTGTCTGCTCAGTGAGGGAGCAGTGACGAAATAGAGCCGGCATGGAGGGCCTCTGCACGCCGCTCCTGGGAAGGGGGCCTCTCAGAAGTGCTCCTTCTGACACATTCCTTTTTCTCAAAAATAAAAACAGGGAAGATGCTGAAACTGGGGAGATTAATGAGGGCTTTTCTTAAAAAGGTAAAGTAAGTGATTTTTGCCTGGCGAAAAACTTATTAATACTTTGAAAAGCATGGACCCTTGTTCCCAATTTAAAATTTCCTTTGTCACCTTTCTTTGCATTTTGCGAGCACATATACTTTGGCACCTTTAAGAAGAAACTTTAATAAATAAGGGAAAAAAAAGAGAAACTCATTAGTGAACGGTAATAAATAACAATAACTTAAATCTCAATAAATATCTTCTCTATATTTCTGTATCTGAAACAGATGCATTGCATCGAGTAGCTTCTCTGGTCACTGGTGACCACGCATGAACGGAGCTGGGGTGTATGTAACATCTGTCTCTCTGTAAACCGACAGGCCCAGCGGGTCTCCCTGCCCCGGTGCGGCAGGGGGGGGCCTTCCCCACTCTGCTCTCCTGCAAGAATGCTGCCGAAAACCACAACTGGCTTCCTGTTTCCAAGGACATAAAGGAAATGGCTTCAGGTTTGGTTGGAGTCACGAGGACAGCCTTTCTGGTTCCTAGCCAGCTTCTTCCCACCCCATGCACCAGGTTCAAAATCAATCACCGACCCTTCACAAAAACACTGGCTGCAGTGAACCTCGGGCCTCAACTTCCCAATTCAAAGGCAACGATCTCTTGTGTCTTTGCTGCTGCTGCTGTTTCTCCTTCCTCCCCTGGGGTATGTCTCCGCCGAGTGACAGAAAAACAAACCTTTCTCGCTTTCAGCAGTGAAACCTTAATGACAAGGAGTGACACCAGGATCACCATTTCCCCGGGTGTCTCCAGACGTGTGAGAATAAACCACAGGAGATACACTGGTTTGGTTTCAAGTGCATCCGCAACTGTGCCCGTGACCGGTGGTGGTGGGCTGTATCAGATGAAGGGAAACGCCCCGCCAGGGACACCAGCCCTGAGCTTCTGGTGACGTCGGCTGCCGGCCGGAGAGGCCGGATGGCTGTTTTCTCTCCCGTCCAGTTCTCTGTAGCTGGATCTCCCTCTACCAGGCTCCCCCAATGGCTGCCTTCCTCCTCCTCCTCCTTCTCTCTCCTCCTCCTCCTCCTCCGTCTCCTTGGTCCTCATCTTCCGTTCTGGGCAAACATTTCCTGGGAACCTTGGTCCCTTTCTTTGCACTGTAACAGGAATGCAATACACAGCGGTCTCTGGAGCCCGAGTCAGATACATCCACACCTTTTAGCGGAATGCTTTCTTAGAATATGGTAAACCAGGTTGTCATCTAGAAACGACAGGTCGTCATCATAGGCGATGGGTCTGCAACATGCCTGCCCTACTTTGTCACTCACCAGCCTTCTATTTTTGGATAAGTTTTTTAATATTTTGTCGTACATTGTCTCCGCTGCATCGCAGGAGCCGCTGCAGTACCTAAAAATCAGTTCCTCCTTGGTTTCGTAGCCCAAACCCAGGTCGGTGACGTTTAAATGTATTGCAGTTAAGACACAACCCCGATTTCTGCCCCTCTGGCCTCGCCGACCTTTCCCCCTAGAATTCTCCGGGTTGGCGGCCGCTGCCTGCCGATTCCGCTCCCTTCTAGGTGGCACGGCCATTTGTTTCTCCGGTGACCTTTTCAGTCTTCTGATGGTGGCTTGAATAAAATCCATGACGTCGTCAAACTGATCAGGATAATCCTCTGGCATATTTGCTGTTCAACAAGGAAACAGAAAAGGCCACATGAGATGACAGTGATCCTTTCAAGCAGTCTGCTACATCAAAGTGCCTCCGAAAGTCAGCCAGGATGGGACCCACAGAGAAGCCACCAGCCAGTCAGGCTACGTGACCACTGTCCTCCCCTGACAGCAGAGGCTAGAACGCACCCAAGGCTCCACGAAGGAAACGTATCCAATTAATAGGGGAGACTAGCACTGGAGGGTGACTTACTTCCTTGCAGAAAACAAATCCTTAGCATCTTTCATTTGAATAACATCTGCCGTGTGGAACAAGTCTGTATTGAGGTTGCTGGGAGTAGGCTGATCCTCGAAGGCCATTTTTCGTGGCTGCTAATATGAGCTAGAGTAGTGGCTCTCAGATTTGGGCGTGGATGAGAAGGTGGGGGGACTCTTGCTGAAATGCAGATTCCCGGCCCTACCCTTGGTGGAAGGTGTGGGAGGGGGCCAAAGAATCTCCATTTTTAGTTAGTTCTGATGTAGGTGACCCACAGACCATAGTTGGAGAACCCCTGTCTTAGAGGGTGAGGATAGGGAGGGAACCTCCAACACTGCTACTTGCATCTGCAATACCGACTGCTCTTCCCCTGAACCCATCCCGACTCACACCTCTGCACGGCTGAGTGGAACCAGAACCATTTTGATAGAACAAATGAAAAGCTCATGGATTCAACTATATTATATGTTAAAACTTCCTTTAAGAACTTCCTGAGAAACAGGCTACTTTTCACTGACAAAGAGACTACCATTTCCTCAGACCAGCATGACTTAAAAAAAAATACAGTAGGAGAGCCTGGATGGCTCAGTCTGTTAGGCATCTGACTTTGGCTCTGGTCATGATCTCACAGTTTGTGAGTTCAAGCCCCGCACTGGACTTTGTGCTGACAGCTCAGAGCCTGGAGCCTGCTTCAGATTCTGTGTCTCCCTCTCTCTCTCTGCACCTCCCCTGCTCACACTTTGTCTCTCTCAAAAATAAATAAATTTTTAAAAAATTTAAAAAATACAGTAATACTGTAAGAAGACATTTAAACATATCATCATTCAGTGAAATGAGATGCTGGTTGTGGAGAGAGGCAGCCTGACCCCGGGGTGGGGCTCAGCCTCTGCGGCCCTGCCCACGGCCTTTGGATGCACACAGGACAAGAGATTTGCTCTTTAGGCAGATCACATGGAGGAATGGGGAGGCAATGCTTCTTAGATATCGGAGACCTTTGGGTAAAAGCATGAATTCCCAATTCCTTGGTATTTTCTGCTGTTGTAGCATTTGCTTTGGCTGAGCAGGTTAGAGAAGATGAGCTACTGGAACAATTAAATGCATTTCTAAAAGAAGAAAGCCATTCAGACCCCTGGTGATGAAAGGTTCTAGAGCTTTTATGCTCCCTCCATATCAATTCTAGGTCACTGAGCCTGTTTAAGGTTATACGTGGCTTTTAAAAATATACCTCAAAATAGTTGTTCACAAGAGTGAACGTGTTTTGCCAAGACCATGGTAAAGCACACAAGGTTACGTTGTGGTAACTCATGGCACACTTCTTCATGAACTGATTGTTAAAACAAATATCAGGTATCCTATTGTATAAACAAAATCCAGCAAAGGCAACTTAACTATGTCTATCTATTGATTGTTTGGTCAACTGAGAGATCTATATTGATAGATACTGATCTATCGAGGTTATATTATATATATATTATATATATATATATATATTCTAGGATACATAGTAATGAAGAGAGTGGAGATGGTGTGGAATCCCCAGAACACCTCATTGTCTGACATCTAAAATTTGGCTTTAGATGTTTTTGCCAAAACATCTAAATGTAACGCCTTCATGCCAGCCTTAGCCTTCAGTCTATTTTCCATTCAGCAGCCAGAGTGATAGTCCTAAAACTGTTAATGCAGGTCATGTCCCTTTCTGTTCCAAACTCTCCAGCAGCTCCCAATTTCTTGTGGAGTAAAAGCCAAAGTCCGCACTCGCCTAAGGCCCTGTCTGACCTGGCCACCCCTTCTCCTCCAGCCTTTGTTATGTCTGACCTTATCTTCTACTTCTCTTTTCCTTTTTGCCGCTCCTCCAGCTTCCCTGGCCGCCATCCCATTCCTCACACGCAGGGTTTCTCAATTTTAGCCCTACTGACATTTTGGGAAAGATCATTCTTTGCTATGGGAGGCTGTCCTCCTGTGTTGTAAGTACTGAGCAGTACTCCCGGCCTCTACCCAGGAGGTGCCAGTAGTAACCTCACACCCTTCCCTACACATCGCCTAATGTCCTGGGGGAGAACCATCGTGGGCTGAGAACCACAGATCAGACACAAGCAGGAGCTCAGGGCCTCTCTGCTGGCTCTTCCCTCTCTGCGTGTACCACTGCTTCTGCACAGCACCCACTGGCTGATTCCCACATCCCCTTCAAATCTCTGCTCAAATGTCATCGCCACCAAGTCCTATCTGACCTCCCTGTTTAAAATGCAATCTGTCCCCAAGCCCAAATTCAGACCCTCCCACCTTGCTCCCCCCACCACCATACCAACACACTGTAGGACTTATTCTTATGTTTTTTTAAAATGTATTGTCTGTTTCCTCTGATAGAAAGTCAAGTCCAGGAGGCAGGGGCCTTTGCTTGGCTTGTTCACCAATGAATTCCAAGTGCTTAAAATAGGATCTAGGCCCTCCATACTTTTTGAATGAATTAGAGCACTTTAAAGCATAGAAGAAGGAGTCCTTAATTTTTCAAGGGGACACTTGGACTTCAGCTGAGAATGACACCATTATGAAATAAAAGGCTCCAAAGGAAACAGACACTGTCACACAGGAAGCCGTGACGATGCCCCGAGTGGCAGCATCATTTTCCACCTGAGAGGTAAATATCCACTTGCAAGCCGACTTTCCAGATTCCTGAAGCCCTCAAGTGCTATCTCTCAATGTCCACCTCATCCTGAGTGGGAAATGGCTCATGCTCCATGGGAGGGACACCTTCCCAAGACGTCTGGTGTGGAAGGGTATGCTCTGAGTTTGCCACTTCCTCTGAACCACTTTCTAACTGGACTTCCTTAGGAAGTTTTCTCTTCTTAAAACACAAAAGCCTTGAAATCATCCTGGTTTAAAGAAATGAGCTACTTATTTTGAAAAAGGAGCTGCTTATGCTATTTGTGATTTTTTTCAATAATAAGCTATGAAGAAGAAATTAGATTTAGTTGTGCTCAGCTCCAAAAAACCATGCTTGTACAGGAATCTGAACTTTTAAAATTGATATATTAGGGGTGATTAATCAAAGTACAAAAAAGTCTTCATGTTCCCCTAAAGACTCTTTGTTTTACAAAAGGACTCACATGAGGGTGCCCCTTCCCAACCCCAGGCTCCATTCAAGAATTCCTGAATGGGTCAGTAACTTAAGAACTGGGGGACACAGGAAGTTAAAATCGCTTAGGAATCAACTGAAGGTTAATCAAAAATGAGGATGAAACATTACTAAAATTTTAACCTAAACTCATGGGAGAACATTTGAGTTGTAAAAGTCCACTTTACACTGCTTTAGAGACATTAATTTATGCAACAATAAATTACATAATTTTATATTACTGGAGTTATAATAACAATTTGAATCAGTATATATAATGTTCTTATTTATTGCCCGATACTTTCAAAGTTCCCCGAAAACCTTTTCTGTCCTTTTTACGACATTTTGACTGCATGGCTTTGTCCACGGATTTTGCTTGCCAGATAAAATGCAGAGTACCTAGTTAAATGTGAATTTCAGATAAATAGCAGGTAAATTTTTAGGATAAGCAGTCCTAAATAATGTTTGCGACATACTTTGTGATGAGAACACTTAGTCTTTGATTTGAAATTCCATCTGGCTTTTTCAGGGTGATGTGTGTAGCAGTGCGAATGTACCAATCACCCATTGTTTTGGGCGATGTGATGAGTAGATCATTGATCCTGAATTAAAAGGCTCCCAGGAACATGGGAAGTAGTCAATAAATGTTCAATGTTACACCAAAGGGTGTATAGCTAATAAGAATTTGTCATTTGATGGAAAAATCTCCCTCATACCTTCAATATTTATTGAAGCCCCAGGTTCATGCCAGAGGCAATTCTTATCAAATTGAAGGTTTCCCCCCACTTCTCTTTTTTCTTTCTTTTCCTTCTTGAAAAATAGAGCAAAAAATAAATATTTATTCTACATGTCTTACATGGATATGAATTTTAGAAACCAGAAAAGAGTAACATATTTTCCAAACCACAGAGCAAATAGGCCTGTCTCTTCCAACTAAATTACTCATTCCAGGCCTGTTGATGCTGACTGAGTTCACTTATAGAGGGCACCTTCATTTATCAACACTAGGCATTTTGGAGGTCTAAGGAGCCATACGCCTCGCTGCGCCCATCCTCAGAAATTCTGCAGAGCCTCGAACATGGCCCCGGCAGACCCACAGCTGCCTGTATCTTCCAAGAATTCATGGAGCTGAGGGGAAAGAGAGGGGCTGGGGTTTGGATTAGTTCCCTAGATTGAAACTTAATGGCATATCACTTCCTCCATCCTATAAAGGTCTTGGCAGAATGTCCGCTATACAAATAGCCCTTGTTAGTATTAACTTTGATAGTAAAGTACTTGCAAACCACAAAAGAGGAGCGTCATTTTTTTAAAAACTAGGTCAAACACTTGCTCATTTCCCAGACACACTTGGAGGATGTATCTGGGAAAAACACGTCCATCTAAAGGCTAACGTCTTTGAAAAATCAAGAGGTTCAAATGCACTTAAGTGATCCTTTAATATGTAGCCACATATTCTGGCATTATTCTCTTTAAAATACTTTAACTTTGATGTGGCCTTTGTATGAACAGTGTTGTATTTAAACAAATGAGACCTTGTACTGGGACATAATTCTGGGAATAAACCATTCACAGCGAGACTTTGCCTCCCCAGATTATGGGGAAAATATAGTAAAGTCACCTCAGGAACAAAGGTCTGGGATATTGTCTGTTTTTTTAAAGGCAATTGAGGTTTTACAGAAACAACAGTGAGGCCTCAGAATACTCCTTGTGATAGCCTAACTAAAAAGTACAGAATTCAAAATAGTATCTTAGATGAGTAGGCATTGAATGGACAAAGCAATGTCCTAAATGTTAGATTTCTCTTAAAAACACTACGGGTTATTAACTATATTTTAATCAAAGAGGCCATTTTATATTCCTGTCAGGTTGTCCCCCCTCCCCCCCTCCCCAGGGGTCTAAACCAGCCTTCATTCAGCCTGTCTTGAACCCATGGGCCCCAAAGGGAGGCAGCATGAAGTTGTCTACGAAGCAGTGAGGAGAAAAGGCCTCACCCAGAGTAGGAGTGGGCTCTGAGGACGGAGGGAAGGTCTCTGAGGTTCTGAGAGTTCCCAGCTAAAAGGGGCTGGAACCTAGAAACCACAGTACTTCCTCTTAGAGGAACTGTCTTCCAGGCCAAGTAAGCCTCAGGGATGCGGGGGCCCCAACTAGTTCTCGCTCTGGGGAGGACCAGCTTCCGTACGTCGCTGTAAAGCATCCGGCACCTATGGGCTAGAAGGCCAAGGCCACACAGGTCCAAAGGGGCGAGCTGCTGCTTCGGCCAAGGCCACACAGATGGGGGGATGCATCTGGACCCAGTGCCTGAATGGCTTTACTCCGGGTGGCGCCCTGTTCCAGTGTGAGGCCATGCAAAGCCAAGGCTGGGGCTGTGGAGTGCTGGACAGCCTGTCCTCACACGTGAGCCTCCCCTGAAAGACTGTCCACAGATGGGACGCAAGGGGAAAAAACCCGGGGGGTGGGAGGATTTAACCTGATAGTCTTTACCTGCCTGTACCCCTGGTAAAGTACGGACTGCTCTGCAGACCAAGTGTGTGTACGTAAAACAGAAGTTCCACCTATCCGCACACATATATACATACATCCCTGTGTGTACGCACATGCACACGCATGTTTATATGAAAAGAATCAGTCTGGTTGATTAACTTCTCAAGAAAATTCCCAACTAATGTCATTCTTTAGAATACATTATTTTTACTTGTCTTTAAAATTTTTTTTTAAATATTTATTCATTTTTGAGAGAAAGAGAGAGAGCAAGCAAGAGCCTGCAAAGCGGAGTAGGGGCCGAGAGAGAGGGAAGAGAGAGGACCCAAGCAGGCTCCACACTGTCAGGACAGAGCCCCATGTGGGGCTCGAACTCACGAACTGTGAGATCATGACCTGAGCCAAAGTCGGACGCTTAACCAACTTAGTCACCCAGGTGTCCCTATTTTTACTTTTCAATAAGATACAAACCTGATTTTCATCACTAATACTGAAATATTGTAAGAACTACATGGTGAAATCTTACCTTTAAAATTCCTCACATTACAAAATTTCATCATTCTGCATTTAAAGAACAACTTCCTTGATGCATTTAAAAAATCTTACCGATATAAAGGTGGGATAGAGCCTACTTTCACACAACGTTAACTTTAAGGCCAACAACATCTCTGCAAGGTTAAAGCAGGGATTGAATATTATCTGACTTTATAGATCAGGAAACTGAAGCTCAGAGAAGAGGACAAAAAAAATAAAGCCCACATGCCTCATAAATGTGGACTCAGTTTAGTTTTAAAGTGCAAGGTATGCTGATTTCACCTGTACACATTTACCAAATTCAGATCAGGAAGGGAGAAACGGACTTTGGTAGGAAAATCCAGTATGAACTGAGTTACATGAAGATGAAGGAGATTCTAAAGTTCGGCGGCCCTGGGCCACAGAACATAGTAGGCTGTCTCTGAAGAGGGAAAAGCCGTGCCTTTCAGGGACATCTCCCACGCCTTGGTTCTTGCATATCACTCCAAGGCAGATCTGGCAATTCCCCAGTGAAAACCGGAAAACCAGCAGCCAAGGGCGGTGGCATGGCAGATTCAGACAGAGAGGCCCCATCTCCGGAAGCTTCTCAAACTCACTCTGGCACCAAATGAGGAGGCTCTCGCTTCAGAGCTAGAGAGAACAGAGCCTGGAATTCCAGTCTGGGGTCAGTCCCTGACCAGCCTCTGACCTTGAACTAGTCGTTTAGCCCTCCTGAGGTTAATGAGAACTTCTCTGTCTACCCTTTCCCCAGGTGCTAAAACCTGAGATGGGGAATTCGTTTTCGGTCAACCCTGTCAGGGAGAAGCCCCCCTCTGGCTGATGCCTCCGGACCACTCTGCTCAGGGCCCCACAAAACCTTGTGGGAGGTATTTTACAAGACCAGCGCTCTCACCCCTGAGCTGTGGGGCCTTTTCCTTCCACGGAAGGTATTTTAGGTTCTAGTTCTCAACCTTTTCAGCTTACCTCTTGCCTAAAGAGGCAAACTACCTCCTCTCGTGGGAGGCATCCATACACCTCAGTCTCCATCTGTAAAAGTAGGGATGGAGGCGATGACCTCTGAGAGGACACAGTTCACCAGTATGCCATCACCCTTCTGTCTCCATCCCCTGACAGTCAAACAGTAATCTTGCCATTTTCTTAAAATCTCATTTTTATCCATTTCTGTTTTTGCTGCTTCAAGCGCATTTGGGTCCTACCCGGCTGATGATTCCAAGGCTAGAATTGCCCACGGTGACTGCTACCAAATGCATCAAGGACCCAGCTTGTCTTAGGAGCTGTTGAGTGTTGTTCATATCTGCCCCTCAGTGATCTCTGAAATGTGTGTGTGGTGTTAGTCCACGAGAATGTTCCAATTCTCTGGAAAGTTCTACAGAGTTTCGTCATCTATTTATAAGTGTTACTTTTATTCACTTATTTGAATTAATTAAAAATAAAAAGTCTGCAGGTCACGAAGCACCAGAATGCTGATGCATCTCACAGTGTGGAACGACCACCCGTGCTTTCCTATACAGGGCAAGCATTCACCCGGTGTGAGCCAGGCCATTCTCGTCATTGGCTACTCCTGGGTTACCTTCAAGAGGGGTCTGGGGCAGCTCTTTCCCTAAGAATAATCAGCACTTGAGGCAATTTACTAAGTCGTTGTGACTACTGCCAGAGCTACCAGTGCATTCTCTCCGTGACCCGTGGTTTGTTGACAAGAGAGCATGACGTGGGTTTATTTGAAAAGTATTTGTGTTATAAAAACACCAGTGTTTTGTTGTTTAAAAAAAGCATTTCTGGACCCTCTCAACGCAGAAGAAAAAGACCAACTAGAATGCAAACCATATCAGAATATAGGAAAAGGAGACTTGGGTACACTTTTAAAAGCCGCTTTGCTCATCAAAAAACCATTTGATTTACTGTCTCCACCTACTTTGACCAGCATTGCACACAAGTATTAGTTATACTATCTTGAATTTTTATCTTACAACTTAACTAAGAAAACTTGTCCTGAGTGTAATGGAAATTATTCCATGAATACAAATAGCCAAAAGACCTCACTCAGGAGGAGACAGACAGTATATTCATTTTGCTATTCAGATTCTGATTGCCCTGTTCTGATTTCCACCTATGTGGTCCACCCTTTTATTATAGTTATGTTAATAATTTTACAGTAATACAGCATGGCTCCCCTGGGGGGAAAATGTCCATTCTCTTGCTTTTAAGTCACAAACACACCCCACAGGGTGTCCATTTGTTAACTAATCCATGAACACCTGGTGTGAGCTAAAAGCACTCCATAGTCAGCAGTAAACGCCCCATGCTAACAAGCACACACCACGAGCTCGGCTATTGCCTTTATAAAAAATTTATGGGGAAGGGTGAGAAAGTGACCCAGTAAAATTAAGCACACAAAAAGCCAACTGAAAAAATAGTCCCTTATGGTGTTAAACAGAGGCAGGGTAGTTTTTGAGGGGAAACCCGAGAGGAACCTGGAATCAAAGGAACCTTGACTTCTTCCTTCCCACAAAGCCATGCCTGAAGCCACGCGCAGCAGAAAGTTCTGGGGTTCTGTGTCCTACTTCCCTCAGCCCTCCCCAGGGGTCGACTGAGCAATGGGTAAGAGGAATATGCTGAGGGTCTGCGGGACTTGGACAAGAAGAGGAGGGACAAAGAGATGATGAGAGGAAGATAAAGGGGGTAAAAGAAAAGTATTCTCAATCGTTTGCACCAGTTCGATAGATTTCTGTAGTCAGATGTGAGGAGAGACTTTCTACCCCTGCAGTGAATGAATTTACTGGTATCTCTAAGACTTCATGGAATCAGCTATACGTAGACACCACAATGATTGCATTTACAAAATGCCAACACCTGACTTTTCCTGACATGGCCAGAGGGGTTATGTAGGAGTGTCTGAGGCTGGTGACACTCCTACATAAGTACGTGAATGATGTGGCGGTGTGTGGTCACAAGAGTGAGTGCCGGGCTCAGGCTGCCCTTGTCCAGAGTCTGGCTGACTTGCTTAACCCTGTGGAGTCCCAATTTCCCCTTAAAATGGGGGCAGTCACACCTTTAGCACCATGGAACAGACTTTTCTGCTCAGTGCCTGGAAGCATTTAACGAATGGGGTCTACAGTCCGTATGGTTGCCTGTGATACTTCTTCAGCAACACCTGCACAGGGGGCAGCAGTGTGATGATCAACTCTGCCGGCCTGCACAAAGCCAGGTTAGCCCAAAGGAGATGCAGACACTGCCCCTCGTTAGTCTAGTCTAGTGTGTTCCACAGAGGAGAGGGCCTGGCAGAGCGGTCTGAGGTCTGGGTGTGGAAGGAGCAGCCCCTGTGGTGCTGCCGCTTCTGTGCACCCCAGAAATGCCCAAAAATTAACCACACAAACAGCCCACAAACGGTATTTTTGTGTCCACTATGGGTATGGGTCTGTCTTCAAACTGAGGCACGTGTCCCACTGAGGCACGCAAAAACCTCCTCCAGTGCTTACGGACAGTTTAAGAGAATCAGTTTCTGCATGTGCTGCATCCTGAAATCTACCTACAAAGGCTCCAGCCGTGGGTTCTCTTTTCCCACATCCCCTCTCATGTCCCCTCTCACGATCAGCCTTCCGGGTCAGCGAGAGCGGGGCACTTCCTGCCCATCTCACTCAGTTCACTGGGAGGCCCCGTCCAGGGGAGGAAAGCTGCAGGTGCCGTGTGAGGACAGTTCAGGCACGCGTGGCTCCTTGGGGCTCACTGGTATCAGTGGCTCCTGACGTGAGGACACATCGTCACAAACTTAGTATTCCCGGGACATTTACTCGAATGGCATAACATGGAAGCAATCACATAAATCCAAATGGAAGGGCAGTCTGCAAGGACAGTGGGCAAGATGTCGGATCTTTTCAAAACTGTCAATGTCACGGTAAAAAAAAAAAAAAAAAAAAAAGAAAGGCTTGGGAGGTATTCTAAAGGAGAATAAAGAAATACGATAATCAAATGCAATCTGTGATCCTTGATTAAGGAAAACAAACTGTAAAGGACATTATTGTCACAGCTGGGGAAATCTGAATATAGCAGTATTATTAAACTTCCTGGGACTGATAACTGAACTGTGGTTATATAAGGTAATGTCCTCGTGCTTAGAAGGTACATGCTGAACTATTTGATATTATGTTTGTAACTAATTCTCAAGGAAAAAAAAACAAGCAAAATGCTAAGAGGTCAGTCTTGGTGAAGGATACATGGGTGTTCACTGTACTGTGAACTATATGTACTGTGAAGTCCCATGTGAGTAAACCAAGACACTCTGAAGCATGTGTTTCCATGTTTCATTCTGGCCAGGCACTCACGTCAAGTCTCTGTGCTTTATCTGTCTGTCCATCCACCCATCCGTCTACTCATCACCTAATTAGGATCCAGAAGGGTGATGGCTGTCAGGGATATATATTAACATGTGTCTTTAAACTGAAAGTGAAGTCATATCTTTTCTGACCAAAAAATCAATTAATCTGGGCTGATTAGTTTGATGATTTTCCATGCACTGAATAAACTAAATTTGCAGCTCTAAGATTTCGCCAAACCCCTGGAAATCATATCTGGTACAACTATCAAGCTTGTGATTAAAAAATTATAGATATCACCTCGGAACTGAGCAATAGTTTTTCAACATTCTTTCTGCAGGTTTACAAACAAAAAAGTTTGAAGACTTTTAAAACCATGCCTTTCCAGGGGCACCTGGGTGGCTCAGTCGGTTCAACATCCAATTCTTGATTTTGGCTCAGGTCATGATCTCGCAGTTGGTGAGTTCGAGCCCCATGTTGGGCTCCATGCTGAAAGAGTGGAACCTGCCTGGGGTTTTCTGCCTCTCTTTCTTTTTCTCTCTTTCAAGATTAATACATAATTTTTTTTTTAAAAAAATGGCTTTCCACCTCCATGACCTTATTAAAGTCATGCCAAAATGGGTTTTGTCTCTACTGAGCTAACTGGTCGATTCCCAGTAGTGACCCAAGCTTGGCCTGTGCAGATCCACTCCTGTTCCCGCCACGGCAATCACTCTGGATTGGTGCAGTCACCCATGGCTTCCCACGTAAATGTCCCCTTTCCCTGGGCAAAACAGGAGTGATCTGAGAATGAGTGCCTCCCAGAAGGCCTCCCAAATGCTGCCAGCCTACCAAACATTCGGGCAGACCTCACTTTGTCCCAAATCTTCAGGAGCCTGCTCTTACTGCAACAAACATCAGTGATATAGAAGTACGCACAGAAATTCACGTATCCCTCCTTAAAAGCTTCTGGTCTGGGCTTCAAAGTAGCTATTAATACTATGAGCCGAGGCCGGCTGCTACCCAAATGGAAATTTAAAAAAAAAAAAAAGAAAAAAGAAAAAGGCTTAAACATAATTTAATATTCCTTGCTTCTATTAGCTGGCTCTTTTGATTTTCTTGAAAATCTGTGTTTCAGGGTTAGTGAATGTATTTTTAGCAAGCCATTATTTGTGTTTTCTCAATCTACTAATACGGGAACACAGTCTGTGTTAAGCTAAGAAATACTGGCTTTGAGACCAGAAGTCTGAGGTCTGAATTCTGGTTTCACTACTTAGTAGATTTGTGACACTGAGCAGCTCTCATTTCTTATTCTGTAAAATGGGGATAAAAGTATCTCCTCCTTTCCAGTAAAGCTCAAACTTACTCAATTTTAGCATAAGATACAAAACTTACTCATTAAAAACGGAGTTGACTACGTGGATAGCTAAAAGGCACTATGACACTAGCTTTATTATTCAGCTTTTAGTTGTAGTTATTCACTTAGTTCAGGATCAGTAAACTTTGTCTATACCTAGAAACTTTTTACAAACGAGGGCGCAATACTTCCAAATGGAAAATATGCCTCTGCCACAGACTCCACTCAGGAGCAGCCTGTGGACCTGAGTCAGTTCTGCAGCAAAAAGCTTTGCAGCAGAATCCCCCTTGCAGCCGCCTGCCTACTTGGGAGGCTCCACTGGTCCCCTGCTGCCATCAGCAGCAAACCCCTAGGGTGCCTAGGTGGCTCGGTCCATTAAGCATAGGATTCTTGGTTTAAGCGTAGGTCATGATCTCACGGTTTGTGGGTCTGAGGCCCACGTCAGGCTCTATGCTGTCAGTGTCAAGTCTGCTTGGGATTCTCCCTCTCTCCCTCTCTCCCTCTCTCCTGCCCCTCCCCTGCTCGTATTCTCTCCCCACCCCTCAAATAAATAAATAAACTTAAAAAAAAAAAAAAAACCCTTCTTGTCCAGGATTTTACAGCATCTCATAATCTGGGTATCACCTACGGAGATATCCTAAATTTCACACCACTTCCCGCCACCTGTTCTCAGCACTTGGCGACCGGTCTGGCCTCCTCCGTGTATTCACCACCTGCCCCTTCCCCATATCACAGTCATAAATTTGTCCATGCTTCTCCCAAGTCTGGAATGTGTCTTTTTCCCTTTCCCTTCCCTTCCTAATACCCATCTTTCAAGTATAAGCTCAGATCCTCGCTCTTCCCTGAATCCTTTCCTGCTATGATCTCTAAATCCCAGTGACCTCATTGCTAGGAATTCTTACCATGACCTCAGCTAATGTAAACCCCTTGGTAGACATATCTATCTGTCTGACTGATAATCCGCCCACCCACCCATCTGCCTATCCATTGTGTGCAACTAGATCATAAGCTGTTTAAGTTCACAATTTTGTCTTTTTGATGCCATACAGCACCTAGCACATGAAAGATATTTAATACTTGCTTCTTGATTGAGCTCAAGTGACTTATTAAATAAATGTTTTAATGGAATGAAGGTCCTATGGGCCATTAAGTGCTAAATAAAATAGAGATGAAAGGGATGTTAGGAAGGGAAAAGCCCTTTTATTTTTATATCAGTGAAAGTAGAATCTTTCGAGCATAATTCTTAGGCTGTTGGATCAGCCAAAGGTCCTAGGATTGGCCAATCCAAATGAAGCCTGAAATAGGTTTCATTAAACAGCAACAGTTTGCTATAGGTCTCAAGATGGGGGCCAGAGTGAGATATTGGTCTCAGATCTAAAGTGAGGAATCCATGCTTCCTTAAAAGGGTCTGACATGCAATTTATTGATTTCAAGAGCCTTGTCCCAAGGGGCAGGGCCCCTTTCCAGCTTGGGAAGTTAATTTATTATAGTACCGCTCATTCATACAGCCAATAAAGCAAGAAAAAGGAATAGGCAGATGCTGCTCATTTATTCCACATTCTATATCCCATAACAGTAGATTTGAAAGCTTAATATTTAACCGGCTTCTGAAGCTTCCTTTGCTGGATAACAATGGGCTGAACATTTACTAAAGTTCACTGAAAGAGTTTTGCTAGGTTGCTGAAACAAATCAAATTAAGCATTTTCAAATTAAATATCCAACAGGGATCACTTAAAACAAAAACACTCAATACAGGTAGCCTCCAAACCACAGCACCACCCCCACTCCGCCCCCATCATTTACTCAAGGGTCTGCCTGCCTTCTCGCCAGCAGGGGAAGAGGGTCTCCCTAACAAGCCCATGGGAAACTGGTGCGAAAAATTTCACAGGAACTACACGGGCTCAGAAAGTGAGGAAGGGAAGGAGGTGTGAAACCCAGGAGGAGCCACGGGTCCTGTCCCGGGGGGGCAGAATCCCAGGCAAGTTTAGCCTGACTAGTGCTGACAAAATGATGACTTTGGTGACCAAAATAGCCTGCCTGCAAGGCTTGCATTTCTTTCACTGTCCATACTATGTTGTGCTGCTTGAAATTCCACCATTTAGAGCAACATCTTGGCAGAGGCTGAAATGAAAGGGGGAGGTGGGGAAAAGGCACTCACTGGGCTGTTGAAAAGAAGATAGTGACTAACAACTGCAATACTTACTTATGGGGCATGGATTTCACAGAGCATTATTTCATTTAACTGTCATAGCAACTCCCTGAGATAGTTTTAATACTGTCCCAATTTTCCAGATGAGGAAACAGAGGTTTAAAAGTAATAGCTGGTTATGTGCCCAGGCTGGGGTCCAAACCCTAGTCTGATCTGACTGTGTGAAGCACAACTCTTGCCTATTGAAACTCCCTGATTTCTTGCTCTATGCCCTCTTTCTGCAGATTATGGGACTGGCACCCAAGAAGAGGCTCTAGCCTAATAATATTGCGAATTATATTTTAGTTATATTATGGTTTACCCTTAGGTTTGCATGGGCCCACCCAGGCACTGGATAGCTTGATTTATAACATTGTTTCCGTAGGAAATTGTGTCACTTGCTACCAAAGTGGTAAAATATAATCCCATCATATTACCATAAATTGTGCATTACCTAAAATTATAATTTAACAAATGCTCACTCTTTCTTCTAGATGGCTTCTCGTCACACAAAAATTCCACCATCCTAGCCCAAGGCAGTTCATGTTTAGTTTAGTTTACAATACTGCTTAAGTGTACCACACTGTACATCTACTAGGATAGTATGTGCCACGAAGGCAAAGGCGTTCGTCTATTATGTGCACCAGGGATTTCCCAGCACCTAGGACAGTGCCTGGCAAATGTAGGCGCACATTAACTGTTTGTTGAACAAACAAATGCTTTTGGCTCGCAAATTTTATTTTATTTTTTATTTTTTTAATGTTTATTTTATTTTTGAGAGAGAGATACAGCATGGGCAGGGAGGGGCAGAGAGAGAGGGAGACAAAGAATCTGAAGCAGGCTCCAGGCTCTGAGCTGTCAGCACAGAGCCTGACACGGCGCTCGAACCCAAAAAACTGTAAGATCATGACCTGAGCTGAAGTCGGATGCTCAACCGACTGAGCCACTCAGCCGCCTTTAGACTGCAAATTTTAAAACACATGCACTTTCTGCTTTTGCTTGTGAAACACACTTAGAGCTGTCATATACAGCCGAGATCTGGCATACGACAATGATTAACGGAACTTTAATACGTTCAGACAGCCTTATGCAACAGGGTTTTAGACACTCATTGAAGACCTTCCTCCCTAGGTAGCAAAACTGAAAACTCTGCATCTCAGTGGTTTGGGGAAACTGGTCCCAGTGTCTGCAGACTACCTCCCACTGTAGCAGAACTCTGGCCCTCTGGACACACTGCCTTACCCTGAGGACCACAAGGGGTTAACTTTCAGCTCTACAATGCAGACCTCTGCTAATTTCACCTTTTGTTTCACCTTCTAGGTTCCTCTTGCCTGCTCTAATCACATTTTGAAAAAGATACTGACAGAAAACAAAACAAAAGAACAAAGATAGCTAAAGGGACAAATCTTGGACGCCCCGAAGGGAAAACCGCAAGTCCTTGAGTTTAGACAAGTTCATAGTTGCTACAGGAGGCAGCTACAGCCCATTTACATGATAGCCAACCTGTAGGCAAGCAAGTGAACAGGTAGTTCACCCTGTGATGATGCTAGGAATAGAATTCTGGCCGTTCTGTTTACGTTGGGAACAGCAGAACACATACAACCTCAGGAGTGAGTGCGTGCAGTCTAGCCCCCTTGGCACAGGGTGGCTGTTAAGGTGGCATGAAATAGCCTTTGCTCAATCACTGAGCCCCAAGCATTTGAAAAGAAGAGGGAGAGGGACTATTTTCGAATGAAACAAGTGACTTAATGTTTTCTACAGAAGCCTTAACCAGTTGCACGGTGTACAGTGCAAGATATAAATGTCAGCACTGTGACTGCACACTGTCATTATTCTGCCTTCCCTGCACTGACAGCTTGCTACCGAATTGAACATACCTGGAAAGATGTCAACTTGGCTTACAATGCAGCTCAGTTTCTCTTTGGGAATGTTTCCGTTTCAAGTGTCCTCTAGGATCTATTGGGTCTTGCCATGGATAAAACAGAATTGGGTGTGTTCTGCCGGTTCAAATGTAGATAGAGTAGTAGGAATTTTGTCCATTGATGACTTAGCATCGGTTTTGGAAAAGAGAAGTAATGTCCCTTCTCCCACCAGTCCTCTGCACACCCCCACCCTTCCCTAATCAGTAGATTTAATGCTACCCTGCTTGCTTTGTTGCTGGTTGTATCTGCAGATACACAGATTTTCTTAGGGTATTATCAAATCATAGTGATTCAACCCTGACTGCACAATAGTTACTTGGGGGACATCTAAACTTCCAAATGCCCAAGCCACACCCAAACCAATTAAATCAGAATCTTTCATGGTGAGACCCAGCATCAGTGTGCCATTAAAGATCCCCATGCGATTAAAGTGAGCAGCGGTTTCTCCTTCTGAGTCTTCCCAGGGGACAGTTAGGGACAAAATCTCATAGCCACTGGTGTTTTTGAGTGGAAAGCACCCCCCTCCCCACCCGCCCGCCTTACTGCATGGTTGTAAACTGTTCACTGAGGTCTAAAGTAAGTAAGTAACTTGTCCAAAGTCAGAAGTAGTTGAAAGCAGAGCCAGGACCAAGAGCCAGCATTAAATCAGCTGAGGTAGACAGGATTCTAATATGCTAATTAAATTTCCATGAACTAATCAGCTTCATAATCAGGCACAGTCATACTTCTGAACATCCTGGCTGGGGAACTATTATCTAACACTGTGTTCCTGTTCCTTTGGCCTAGGCTGTTTGAATGAATGACAACCCACTTACTCAGCTCTCATGGGTACTATTCTGAAGACAGTGGCACTAAGGGGCATTTTAAATTTAAGTTTCTATTGGAGAAACATTTATATACAGTAAGGTGGAAATTCATGGTTGAAACCAAAGCCTTTAAAAATAGGTTTATGCAGGGGCGCCTGGGTGGCTCAGTCGGTTGAGCGTCCGACTTCAGCTCAGGTCATGATCTCATGGTTCGTGGGTTCGAGCCCCACATCGGGCTCTGTGCTGACAGCTAGATCAGAGCCTGGAGCTTGTTTCAGATTCTGTGCCTCCCTCTCTCTCTGATCCTCCCCTGCTCATGCTGTCTCTATCTCTCTCTCAAAAATAAATATAAAAAAAAAAAGGTTTATGCAGGAGCGCCTGAGTGGTTCAGTTGATCAAACATCTGACTCTTGGTTTCCGCTCAGGTCATGATCTCACAGTTTGTGGGATTGAGCCCGGAGTCTGGCTCTGGGCTGACAATGCAGAGCCTGCTTCGGATTCTCTCTCTCTTCCTCCCTCTCTCTACCTCTCCCTCACTTGAGCTCTCTCTTTCAAAAATAAATTTTAGAAAAAAGATAAGTTTATACCACTAACTGACAGAAACTCTTGGAACAGTTACTTTCATTTGAAGGGATCAACCATGTTCTTTTCCTAACCCTAAGTCACTCTTGAAGTCTTAATTTGCCTTTAAAAATGCACCTTTTCCCCTTTCTTGGGACTTCTGGAAGAAGATGCTTTTATTGTTGTAATTAAGCATCAAATGAGAACATCACATTTCTTGCACTGTTTTTAGCTAAAGGCCACTAGCTTTGGGGAACTCTTAGCATACAGCTGACTTTTGCTGTGCATATGACTTCAGTTTGTTTTCAGTGCAAAATAGCTAGAGGGAGTAGCCAGGGTAACATCCTGGCTAGGCTCACCATTGCTATATTTTGGGGTTGTGCCAAATTTTCTCCTGCTACTGCTGTTACATACTTTCCCAATAACCTCTAACTTGTAATGTATGCACATACCTTGCTTTAAGCAACAGATAAAATTTTAAAGAGCAGAGGGTAAATTATATCAAATCATAGTTGACACACCCTAATAGAGTGCTGTCTAAAACATTGTTGAGGGGGAAATCACATACATTTATTTATTTATTTATTTATTTATTATTTATTATTTATATGGTCTTTTCTTAAGAGTTAATACTGTCATGTGTGGACTGAACTACAGCTTCTTTCCCTAGTCCTAGCTAGCACTCTTACTGCTCAGTCTTTCTAGAACCGGAACTTTTCTTAACAGATTTGACACTGCCCAGATGCTTGCTCTGGAAATCAAGGCCCTTCTGTGTTTTCTCTGACTCTGGCTTGGCTTTGGAAAACCTCAGCCTCTTCCCTTGCAAGGGCAGTTCCTTAGGATGGAAATGCAATTGTTTTCCAGAATTCAGCACAGCCAGGCACACCCAAACAGATAAAGGGCTTTGGAAGAAAGAAAAAGAAGGGGAAAAAAAGGGGGGGTACTGTGTATATATGATGAGGACGCTGAGAAAAGGGGACGGCTGCGTGCTTTTCCTGTGCTGGTGGTAGTGGTGGTGGCGAAAATACCTGTTCGTCGCAACGCTAAAAGGACAGCATAAGCATCTGATACCCCCTGCGCTGTAAGGACTGGGCGGCGGGGCCTTTGGGCAGCCACCGGCAACCTCGCCCTGGGAGGGCGTGGGGGGCGGGACAGCAGTCCCCGCCGGCTTGGGGTGCGTGCGGGCGGCGGGCAGGGGTGCGGGGGGGACCGCCGGCGGCCCCCCCGCGGGGAGGGAACGGTTCTTACAGTCACTGCTCAGCGCGAAGGGCGCGCGGCGGCGGCCGAGGGAGCGGTCTTCGGCGGGCACCTCGGGAGGCCTCTTACCGGCGGGCAGCGGGAAGGCGGACGCGGTGTGGAGCAGCACCAGGCAGACAGCCACGACATCCCATAACTTCATCTTAGAGTCCCGTCCGGCGGCGGCACCTGCGCGGGCGGGGAAGGGGACCGGCGAGTGCGCGTTAGGCCGGGGCGCCCCGGGCGCGGCACCCCCGCGGGCCCGGTGCCCCCCTCCACCCTCGTCACCGCCCTCCTCCCCGACGGCTGCAGCCCCGCGGCTCCTGGACGTCCCGTGTCCTGCTTCCAAAGCCCGTCTTCGTCCCAGGCGCGGCAGGCTCTCAGCCTCCAATTTACCACTGCCCTTCTCTTCTGCTACCGGATCCCTGGGGCCCGACTTTCCAGCGGGGCCGCTGCCCCTGCTCGTACCAGCGCGACGACAGCACGATACCCGGCCAGCACGACGAAACCAGTCCTGGCGCCCCCACCTCCCCATTCCCGGGGGACGGCGAGGCAGCGGTCACAGTGCATCCTCAGCCCTTCCGGGCAGCTCCCTTAGGTCCAGGGAACAAGCTTTCGACCCGAGCACGGGGCCAGCTTTGCATTTTAGGAATAAAATCAAGGTCGCTCTGCCTGGGGTCCTGAGTCTGCTCTCAGCTGGCTGCGGAAGGCTTCGTGCAACCACTCTCTCCACCCCAGCGATTCATTCCTCCCACTTATTTATAGAAGGATTTTGTTGCTGAAGAAGAAGTTAGTAGGGACTTGGGGACTTTGGGCCTGAACGGAAATACCTGCGCTGTGACTTCCCAAAGCATCAACTCGGTTTAAATTATTACTTCCATCTTCTAAGGTTATGAACATTAAATAACGTACGAAAGACCTAGAGGAGCCTAAAGTAAGAGCTCAATAAGTGCTCCAGCATTGCTGTTAGGTAGGGGTTGCATTTGTCTCGAGAATTGTAATCCTTCATGATATACCCTCCCACGCTCTGTTTTATTTTAGCAGTTTTACGAGATTCTGGCCCCAAATCCCTTCACCTCCCAGAGGAGCCTCGAGCTCCCCATGCCCCTGTCACGGTCACTCCAAGACGAGTGTACCCCGCCTATGACTCTGCGGAGGCGCACGGGCTCCCCAAGGCCTAGCCCACGAAAGGGTGCGGAGCTGGGGCTCAGTTCTTCTCAGGGACGGGGTTCCGTTTGGCTTCTCAGTCCCCAACAACCGTAGACAGGCGGACTAGGCAATCGCAGTCGGGGGCGGGCGAGAAAAAGGCACTGTCAACTCGGGGCCATGCCCCAGCCGATAAGGAGGTGGAGGAGACCCAGGCACCTCGGAGTGCGAGGTCACTTAGTGACTTCCCAATGCCAGGGTTCCAGTTTCCAAGGGAATTCTCGAGTGGAAACTACGAGATTCATGCAACTGATTATCCCCTCTCCCCCAGATACGATTCTAAGGAAACTCTCCTTGACCTTTCCCCATGGGGGAGAGTAAGCGTTTCCAGGTAAAGGCAAAAACTTCGGTCTTCCACACGTCTATACGTTCCCAGGCTTATCCGCCTCCCTCCCAGCAGCCCTACCGCCCCCCACCCCCATCTCCACCCAGAACTCCCGCCCAGATTGCCTTGCAGGCCACCCGGGGAAGCGTTTAATTCGGCCTCCACCTCCCACCGCTGCGGAGACGAATGCATTTTCCATCCCTCGAGAGTCTGCTCGCTAAGCAGCTGTGGGGCTCGGGGTGTTTGCAGGGGCTGGGGACTCCGGGCAACCTGTAGCTCCGGGCACCTCATGCCGCGCTGGCTGCTTTACAAACCCGGGGGGGTGGGGTGGGAAGCAAAGGCTCTGGGTTCTGGCGCAGGGGCCCAGACAGCGCTGCACCCACGCCGTGCAAAATGAGCGCACAGGAGAGGAAGGGGAGGGGGGGAAGAGCCGAGGCTTCCCGCCCCCTCGCCCCGGTGCCAGCTCCAGGGTGCGTGCGAAATGGCTGGCGGCCCTGAGGCGCAGGGAGCCGCGGGGTTAATGCGCCATTCCAAATCGAGGTGCCCGCCAGCAGGAAGAGACGGAGGCACCAGATTTCCCTTCCGCATTAAGAGGGTTTTTCCTTTTTTTTCCTGTTTGGCCGACAGAGAGCTTTTTAAATTGGATGTGGAGATCCTCAATTATAAGTGTGGAGAAGTTGGCAAGAGAGGAAACAGTGGAAAAGCCGCCGCTTCGCCAGAGGAGGCTCCCGGCTCCGGTTCCCGCCCGCGGCCGGGGGCGGCGCAGGCCCGGAAAGCGCTCTCCCACCTCCCCTGCGACGGGGAGGCGCGTCCTTCCCTCGCAGCCTCGGCCGGGCGGGCCCTACTCCGAGCGGCTCTTTAGTTCCCCGTATCTGCTGGACGAAGGGAAAGGTGGGCGTTTGCGGCCTGAGCACACGCAGTGCTCTGCTTAGGACGCTTTTCTTAGAGCCCATCTGGGACCCCCAACTCACCCCTCCCACCTCGCCGCTTCCCCGTTTGTCTTCTTTTAGCGTTCTCAAAGCACAGCTGCGGGACGTGTTTCCGCTGCAACCAGCAGCCTTTGCTACGCGCGCGAATATTGCTCAACGCGCTGCCCGGTGCGGTAACCACGCTTTCCTCCCGAAGTCCGCTCCGCCAGGTGCCCCCGCACGCATTTTTGTACCCACAGGCCGCCTCCCCGCTGCGCGCGGCCAACGCGCCCCGCAGGGAAAGGGCGCGGCGCGGGCGCGCGCACCAGGTGGCCCCAGGCCCGTGGCGGAAAGGGTGCCTGCAGAGCCGCAGTGCCCGCAGAAGCCGCCGCTTGCCGTGGGGCGCTTCTGGGTTCCCAGCACCAGGGGGCACCAGAAACCGTCCGAGTCCTGTGGCGCCCACGCCAATGAGAGGCTGCGGCATGTTAAGTATAAAACCGGCGAACAAGCACCCCCGTCCCTCCCTCATTCCCCCCAATTCCAGATTACCCCCGAAAATTCCGGACGTGTTCACCAGCAGGCCCGCTCTTCAGGCTCCTCCCCTCCATCCTCTCTCCAGTTTTCTCCTCCCACCTCACCTGAGCTGGTTGCTCAGTAACCTTTTAGAATCCCCCCTCCCCCAGTTCCCCGCGTCACCGTGACACTTCCCCGGGGGCGAGTGCCCCCGCCTCCAGGGCCCCCGCACCTTCCTCTGTCTGGCAGGCTGGGAGGTTTGTTTGGACTCCGGGAGAGAAAGGGAGGCGGGGTGGTGGGGGGCGTGCTGTAACTCCGAGGTTTCTTTTTGGGGTAGGGACAGAAGTTGCTGAAAGATGTATTGCTTTTTTCTTAAGTGTGCCTCGTGCCCCAGCCTGACGGAGGACTCAGTCCCCCCGAACTGTTGGGCCCAAGACCAGGGGGGAAAAGACGGACGTGTTCTGCGCGCAGTCTGGGGAGAGGTCTCCCTGCAAGGGGTCCGAGGCCGTAATCCAGGTCCGAGGCGCAGCCGAAGCCCTTTCGATAGTGGGTTGGGGACGCTGCGGGTTCCCTGGACACCTGACACTTGCTGAAAAGGCGACCCTGTCCCCAGCCCCGCCAAAGCGAAGGTGTGGCTAAACAGGGCGCGAGACTTGGTCCCCGCCGGGCGGAAGCCGAGCGGCTCCCACTTTGAGGGCTTTGCAAGGAGAGGTGAGTGCGTGAAGTTGGAAGCTGCATCTCTTCCTTGGAATACTTTAAGTGTACATCCAAAATACTGTGCAAGAGTCGAGTACGCTCTAGCACACTCGCGGCAGGGGCCGGAAGAGTTGTGTTTGTCCCCGCCAATGAGCAAAAATGTTGGGAGCAGGGGGTTGGGCAGTAACCCCCCACCCCCCCCCGGGGGTCGCGCACGCCGGCTCTGCGGGCGGGTTTGCCGCGGCCCAAACTAGGGAGGCTCCAGGAGGCTGGGGGGTCCGGTGAGAGGCCGTTCCACTGCCCGATGAGGGTTCGTTCTCACCAGGTGGGTCTGGGAAGCCAAACCACGGCGCAGTCAGCCCAGAGGTGCAAGGTGATGGTGGAGGGTGTTATTGGGGAGGTGGCACAGAACAAGCAAAAAGAGGTCATTAAAATAATCACTTCGATGGCCTGGCGGAGACATTAAAGAGTTTCAAGAACCCGGCTGAGGCGGAGACCCAAGTCCTGGACTGTCCAGGCAGCCCCTCTCCTAACCTCGACGGGCATGGTTAGTTGGGGTTGTGGGGATTATCGAAGTGCAAGCAACCGGGTTCCGAACAGGGCGAGGAATATAGCTTTGCAAGACGGCGCCTGGACGAGGCTAGCCCACTGCTTTTAGGTTCCCAGCACCTTTGCAGCAGTCCCTTCCACGGTGTGCGCCTTCCCTCGGAACTGACCCAAACAAGCTCAATAGTAAGTTATACTCCAGGCTATGGTACCTCTGCAGCGGCACGTCCAGAGAGGACATTTTCTGGTCGCGGTGGGTTCAAAGATGACCCCAAACCCGCACCGCCCTGGGACTTGACAGAAGAGCGCCCCGCCGAGTCGGGGTGGGAAACAGACCCTCTCGGGCATTATGGGGGTCCACAGGCATGGGGCACCAGCGATCTTTGCCCACGTGGAAAGGCAATCGGCGTCTCTGCAAGGCTAGCCCCTCTCCCGTTCAACTTCTCTCTCCTCTGTCCTCCCGGCTCCTCGGTTCCATCCAGTCTTTCCTCTTTCCAACCTTACCGCCTGCTCTGGGGTCCGGCCGCACCCCCTCTGCCCTCCGCGCCCAGCAGGCCGCCGCGCCCTCCCGCGACTCAGGAGTCACCCGCCCCCTGCACCCCCGGCCCGCTCGCCCACTTACCTCGGATCCGGTCTCCGCAGACCCCCAGTTGGACATTAACTCCAGGAGCCCGGAGTCCCAGCCAGGAGCCCCATCCGGGCCAAGGGCAGGAGCGCAGAGCCCCGCCCAGCAGGTCTGGGGCAAGAGTTCGAAATCCTGGGGCAGCGAGAGCGTTGGAGGCGGCGGCCAAGGCTCCCGCCGCCGCCGCCTCGAGAAGGGCGAGGGATGCCGACAGCTCCTCCGCCGACGCCCTGCACCCCCAGAAACCGAGGTCCGAGCAGCCGCCGCTGCCTTGAGTGGGGAAGTGACACGGCTGCGCGCGCCGCGCTCTTGGCCGGGGCTGCGCGGGCCGGGGGCGCGGCGGGCGGCTCAGCGGTGGCGGCCGCGCTCTGCGCCTTCTCGGGGCGCAGCGCCTGGGAGCACGAGATGGGCCGGGCTGATGCTGCCGCCGGAGCTGAGGTCTGGCCTGGAAATCCGAACGAGACACCACGTCAACCGGCGCGGGGAGTCCCGTGAAGACATGAGGGCGCCAGGAGCGCAGGCTGGTCCTTGAGAGCCCGGGCCGGGGGGCCGGGTGGGGGAGGGGAGACGCGGGGCCCCGAGAGGGGAGGGGTCGAGAGGCGGTTGTGAGGGAACGAAAGGAGAGCAGCGAGGCGGCGCCCGAGCTCCAGAGGAGAGGGATCGGGGTGCGAGTGGGTGACGCGAGGCGCTCCTCCCCGGGGTGCAGGGATAGCGCGCTCAGCGCGTGGAGACGCTGTCGGGCTCACGTCTCCTTGCCGGGTAGATCCGGAGGAATGCGGAGCTCCGCGCGGATCAACCGAAGGGGGCAATCTGAACTTGACCGCGGCGCCCGCGCCGGGCTATGCCCCCGCACCCCGCGCTGTGAGGGAGGGCACTCCGTCGGGTGGAGGGCTGCACGGGGCCTTCCTCGCGCCTGTCGAAGGCTTTCCTTCCTTCCCGGGGGGTCTAGCCCTCTCGCTTTTCTGCAAGGCAGAAGGCAGCGGGGAGGAGAGGAGCTGCTTGCTGGAGTCCTCCTAGCACTACGAAGAGATGCGGAGCGGCCCAGTAAGGGAGGCAGAGTGTTTGCCAGGAGACGCTGAGAGAGGGGATGAATTTATAGGGCTCTCACTCAGTGACGTGCCCTCCAGTGGCTTTTCTGATTCGCTTTCTGACCTAAACACACATTAGTTTAGTCCCCATGCTAGGGCCAACACGGTCTCCAAATACCTGCTGGCTGAAGTCAGAGGCTTTGCATATCATGTATTACATGGCAGGCAATGAAGAAGGCTTCTGAGGCTGGCCGGCTCCTCAGTCCTAGGCTCCATTTTCATGCTGTTGTAATAGAATACCAGACGTGGGGTAGGCACATACATTCAAAATCCCAATTCCAGAGGGCTAAGATCATTTTATCAGAAACAGGTCAAGGGAGGTTGGGCTAAACCTGCTTTTATATCCAGATTTTCGAAAATGCGGATGGGAAACCGAAGGGAGTACTCACTCCAGTGGGTGCTGACTTTCCAGTGCGAGCAGGGACTCGGCTCCCATTCCTGATCTCTGTGAGACTTTTTAGGCATTCCTTTTGTTGGTTAGCTTACCACCAGGAGCAGCCAGAGCCTTCTTTTGTAGAGGACATGGGGAGGGCAAGTCCTTACATACACCCTGCGCATGACTCTCCCCATAAATACGTTTCATTCACACAGCGCATGAAATTAGCTCTGCCTTTAAAATAATGTACAAAATAAGGTATGTCTTTGCTAAGCAGAAGCCTGCTTTCTGGAAGCCATTGGACCTGAATTCGGTGGGACCTCTTTTATTTTATTAGCTGGGGCCAGGGAAAGGGTAAACAGGCTCAGTTTACATCCATGTATCTCTTATTGTATGACTCATCCGGTTGTTGGTTGTTGGGGAGTATGTGTTCTTCAAGTAGTGAATTCAGACAATAGACAAGGGAAATGTGTGGCAATGTGGGGAGAAGATCATGTATTATTAAACTTCTTAAAAGTCAAGGATCAGCTACTTTGGAGGTTTGTCAGTGAAGCTAGTGTGGGAGGAAAACTGTTCTTACTAATGTTACTGTGATTTAAGATGAAGCGGAGTGAAAATCAAATCATCCAAACATACCTTAGCTGAAGTTCGGATGCTCACTGTAGTTCCACAGAGTGTGACATTTCCTTCTTTGATAGATTTATGGTAGAAATGTCCGTGGGTTTGGGAATGAGAGGGCAGAATAAGCTTAATAGATGCATCTTAGCTCAGCATTGTTTTTGGAATTTGAAGGAGACCCTAGTCAATTCCTACCATGAATGATTTCTTCATTTTCAGAAGCTTTTTCAGTGGGGATGGTCATGCTGTCCAGGCACTTGCAACGATTTAGCATTTGTTATGTGCTAGACCCTGGAATTGTGCTGGCTGGGCCTTTTGGGGTTATAGAGAACAGATACCACTGAGTTTACCCTAAGTAATGGGAGTTTGCTGTGGAAGGAAGGCTGACCGGAATCTCCACCACTCAGCCACGTGTCTCCGAAAAGCCTTCCGGAAAGGCCACCCAGCCAGGCCTCACGAAAACTGGATTGAAGTTCAGGAACTGGAAGGTCATTCAGGATACGGCTCTGTGACTGGGTTATCTCGCTGCCCCCTGAGCAGCCGGCATCTGCGATCCCTACCAGCAGGCTTAGCCGCCAAGGTGATTCAGCTCCTCTCTAGCTGTTTTCCTTTGGTTGTCTCTTGGCTTCTGATCCTGCGACCAACTGCTCAGCTCTCTGTTGATCTCATGTTTTAACTCCTTTAGTGAAAGAATCTAATTGGCCGCACTGGGCACTAACCACGTGCTAGAGTTGGACTCAGCACTTGTATCAGGCCTCCTTTTGGGTTGCTGGACACCCCGTAGATCAGCAGACCTCAGTCAGCTGCTTATTCCTGGGCTAGTCGCCTATGTCCAAGTTGTTGGGGTCGCATGGTACTGAGCCTGGCCACCTTCGCTTTAGAAACTTCCTAGGGGTCCTCCTTGCCTTCTTTCAACTGGATTTGTGTCCGCAGAAGGAATTGTGTTAACGGTAGGCTCTTGGAGTTTAACAAACATCTGTCTACTACAAGACTCAAAGACGAGTAAGATACAACTCCTGGGTCTCCCTCTGCTTACTGTCTATACAGAGAGGAAGACATGCACGCAAGCAGTCACAGTATTGAGTGCTAAATGCTCAAATAGAGGTGTGCATGAGGTGCTCACGTCGAATCTTCACACCACCAGGCAAATTCTGGGGAGATTAGGAAAACATACTCATGCCTTAGGCCTATTATAGGGCAATTAAATGAGACTTTCTCGGGGGCAGTGGAGCCCAGAAGTCAGTAATTTTTAAAATGTTCCCAAGTTGTTCTAAGCGCACGTGGGGTTGAGGTATCAATTAGCTTTATTTTTTTTGCAGCAGTTATAATCATTTTTTGATTCTCAGAGCAAAACTAGGAGACTTACCTAGTTTGATAGTACTAGAAACTTCCAGGATTAAGACACTTCCAAAATATTAAATTCCTTTTGGAATACTACCAATTATCTTGAAGCTGAACTATGAAGGAAAATGCAAAATTGAATTCAGAGATAAAGCAAATACTTGTAGTTTTGAAGGAACATTTATTTGCATGATTACAACATTCAGATGACTGCAAAAAAGGGGAAAAGGTCTAAAGTTGTCAAGAATCTTCTTACGAAGCTCAATATTTAAATGTATTGTAATTGGTATTGACAAAAATGTCCTCAGACTAAGACCTTTATAGACAATGAAAAACAAAATTTCTTCTTTTTTTTTTTTTAAATATTTTTTTTAATTTTTTTTTAATGTTTTTTTATTTCTAGGAGAGAGAGAGAGAGACAGCGTGAGCAGGGGAGGGTCAGAGAAAGAGGGAGTCACAGACTGAAACAGGCTCCAGGCTCGGAGCTGGCAGTCAGCACAGAGCCCGACGCGGGGCTCGAACCACAAACCGCGAGATCATGACCTAAGCGAAAGTCGGACACTTAACCGACTAAGCCACCCAGGCGCCCCAGAAAAAACAAAATTTCTTCTAAAGTGACTGCCACGAAGCAAGCATCTGATGTCTTAGGGATGAGAAGATGGCCTGATGTCACAATCTCAAAGCTACCAGATTAAGGACCACTTCATAGCTCCATGGCTCCATCTTCTCCTTTTCTGAGGAAACAAAAATAAGTTTGATTTTGAAATTGTTCCTTAGCAAAATCCAGAAAAGAACAATCTGAAGCCCCATCTTTGCTCTGAGTAGGTAGATTGTTCCCTCATAAAGTAACAACACACTGTTAAGAATCCTTCCATTGGCCGTAGATCTCAGCATTTTATCTGGAAAACCCTGCCCAAGAATCAGAAAGAGAAAAGCAAGTATTTTTCACGTATCTCATCACTTTGAGAAGAAAGGTTTAAAACTCTACTGATTTCCCATTTCAACATTATCATGTTCATTGGAATTGTTTAAATGATGGGTGCTCTCTGTGCTCAAGGATGTTATAGTCCCAGGGAAGAGAAAGCACAAACATAAAATGATAAAAAGTAATATAGGATATCAGTCTGTGGGCCAGGACTATTACCATATTTGGAACTCAAACTAGGCTTTCTTGGGGAAAGTAAGTGTAGGGGGCGGGGAGCGGGGGAGGAGGGTGAGGGGAGCATTCCAGGCTAGGTGGAAGGGTCTCTGGAGACTCAGTGCTTAGCAATGCAGCCCACAGGGGCAATCAGAGCAGCGGGTCAGCCTTTGGCTAGCCACAGATCCTCCTCAGGGAGCTCCCAGTGGGGCTTTGCAGCTGCTTTGCCTATAAGGGCCAGGACCCGGGTCCCAGGACTCCCTCATAACATGGGTCATGGTGGCTGAAACAGAATCCATCACTTGAGCAGGGCAATTTCCTTTTCAAAGTCACCACTTTATTGGGGAGGGATTTGTTTCATGCTTGCTTGCTCTTTAGCGGTCACTTTCACCAATGACACTATTACTCATAAAGAAAAGATAAATTTGCTATCCTTCAGGCCACTCATAAGAAGAGAAAAGAAAAAAAGAAGAAAAGGGGGAAAATGGACTGCAATGGCCTCTTTGCAAAGTAGTAGGAAGAGATAAATTTTGGGGGTAAAATGGTTTCTCATAAGAAATCAATTCTGACATTGACATGGTAGATTTATCAGGGATTTCCAGCAGTTTCTTTTATAAGGATGAGATTGCCTAATTACCCATTAATTTTGTTTGTGGTTCTCGGGACTACTTTATGAGACTCCTCTTTTCCAGAAATAAAACTCCACTCAGGTAAGAGGGCTATGGCAGACTTTGCTGCTATGCGGAGGGTCTAATGGCTTAGATCTGGGATGGACAAACTTTTTCTGTATAGGGCAAGCATTTTCTGTAAAGACAGTAATTAGTTTTGGCTTTGGAGGCCTAAATACTGTTTCTGTTGCCATCACTCAACTCTACCCTTCTATTACCAAAGCAGCCACTGATAATATGTAAATGAATGTGCAGAGCTGAGCTCCCATAAAACTTTTTATAGACACTGAAATTTGAATTTTACATAATTTTCACCTGTCATGAAATACTATTCTTTTGATTTTTTTAAGAACGTAAAAGTCATTCTTAGCTCATAGATCATCCAGAAGCAGGCAGTGGGCAGGGTTTCACCCTGAGGGCTATAGTTTGCTGGCCCCAGCTTTGGCTAAAGTTGTAACTTGGAAGATGTATCAAATCTAGAGGTATAAAATACCAAGGATGAAAGGGGACCTGAGGCTTCTAATCCAGTCGCCTCATTTTACCAGAAAATGGAGGCAGAGCGTGATTCAGTGACTCATCCAAGACCACTCTTTGAGTGAGTGACATACCCCTACCCTCTGAGAAAACGTGGGATCAAATTATTTCCCTGGCATGTGTGTATGGTCATGTATGCATGGTGGCACACAGGAGCGCACATGGGAGTATTTTATGTCACCTTTCTTTCAAATTATGATTCAATGTATTTCACTGAGGCAAGAAATGAGTCAAAATATGGAGAAATCAGGTGGAATCTTTATTGGGGGCAGAGGTTGATGTCAGGCTGAGAGGAAACAGAACTTTGAAAAGAGGCTGATTGTTGCCTTTCAGAGCATAGCAGAGCTCCCAGGCAGAGTAGAACATGAAATAGGTTTTCTTTTTTTCCTTCTTAAAAGGCCATTTTATTCCTGTGATTAGCTTTCAGACAGCAGCTAGCCAGGATCTCATCACAAAGGCACAGAGATGTGTGTGTGTTTGTGACTGAGAGAGATTTGAGTGGGGAATCAAGATACCTGCATCCGAATTCTTTTGTAGGCCACCTAGTCCCTGCTTCAGAGCTTCTCGAGCCTTCCTAAAGAATTGAAAACACGGGTGACAGGTAACCCAGGTTGACTCTGGGACAAAAACTCCACATTTGGACCTTTAAGCCAAAATATTCCAAGGGACTGTTTGCCATGTATGAATTGCATAATATAGACTTCAACATAGATTGAATTCAGTCCTTCCTCTTACCTAAAATAGATGAGCTATTTGACCATTTACAACTCGGGCGACAAAGCAATGTGACAGCCTTTCTTCTCTACCATTATTGGCTCCCATATTTTCTCAGTGTGAGAAAATGAATTAACAATTGAATCCTCATCAATATTTATGGGCTTATGAGAAGCAAGTAGTAACTGTAAGTATGTATTTTGTGGTCTTTAGATGGTTCAAACAGCCATCCAAATATCCCTCATATCTTGGTTGAGGCCAGGATAAGCAGCTGGGGCTTCTCATTTTGTGTGGTTGGCTGCCTCACCCTGGGCCCCACCCCTGATTAGCAGAAATGTCCAGGTGAGGGCCCCAGATCCTTAAGCCACGAATAAGGAGGAAGTTATGCCAATGATCAGGCAATTCAAGTTGGACCTCTGCCCCAGACAAGCTGTGGGAAATGGCTAGCATCCTTAGCTTTGCCTAATTTTCTGTTTTTACTCCTCTCTCTCTCACTGGAATTCAGTGTGTGAATAGATGAGATAATAAACCAGATATTCCGAGTTCATAAATTACTCTTCGGGAATAATTTATGTTGCATGTATACTTTCTGGCCACGGGGGTACTATTTGGTAAATTACGTTTCTCCTGCAGTGCTCTAAGTGACCTGAAAGAGTTAATGCCTCCCTCCAAGTAATTCACTTACTCCTGGGGCATAATTTACACTCCGAGAGGATCTGGCCTGCCATATGTGAGGTGCTTGGAGTTCTTTGAGAGAAAGTCAGCTCTGGAAATGTAAAGAATTAATATTACGAAACACATTTGCAGACCATTCTTTAAGGAATCCGTCATGCAGCTTCCCAGAACAATCCTGTAGGGTAGGCATTGTTATCCTTTCCAGAGTCATTCTCTAACCAATGAAAGATGAGCCCATAATATGCCCAACATGAGGTGAGGGAACAGCATATTTGTAGAATGATTTCACTATTTGAAAAATAATGGGTGAGAGATTGGGAAGTGCATTTTAGAAATAGTAAAACTAAAAGGTAAAAGTAAGGTAGGTACATGTAATAAAATATCTGCTTTACAATGTTAAATAGTAGGAATGCAACCTAAATATAGTGGGTTAATTTTTTATACAAACACAGGAGCACTTGTGTATTAGAATGTGTCATCTGTTTTAAAATGGCCACCCAGTGAGACTATCTGCGTATTCTAATAAGCAGCTATTGCTCAAAAACACCTTTCTGATACATAAATATGTTTCTTCATTCATCCAACAAGTAGTTGTGGAAACACCTTGCTACATAAGGACTTGTGTTGGCAGTTGTCCAAGGACATGAGAAGACATGAGTTGGCACCTCCATATTTGGTAGTGGTAGTTATCCATGTTTTGAAGATGGGTTTACTTTTGGGCAAAGACCAAGCCATCTGAAATAAATTCTAGTGAAAGAGGTGGGTTAAAACCAAGAGAAGGTAATTTGGAGACTGCTCTTCTTATGGCTTAGGGGTAAAATTGCAGAGAGGACCTCAATTCTTCATCTTCATTCTCTGTAGCCATGCCCTTTGTCATGTGACTTTGCAAATGCTTTTACTAACAAGGTGGTATCAATTTCCTCATCCCTTGAATCTGAACTGGCGTTGTGACTTGTTCGGCCAGCAGAATGCAGTGGTTGTAAGCATTTGCCATTTTAGAGCTTAGGACCCCAAAGGCTGACGTGTTCCCACTTACTCTTTTTCTTTTGTTTTTTTTTTTTAAGTTTTATTTTTATTTATTCTTGAGAGGGCAGAGGGGCAGAGAAAGAGGATGAGTGAGAGAGAGAGAATCCCAAGCAGGCTCCACACTGTCAGTGCAGAGCCTGATGTGGGGTTGAACTCACAAACCATGAGATCATGACATGAACTGAAATCAAGAATCAGACTCTTAACCGACTGAACCACCCAGGCCGCCCCCACCGCCTCCCCACTGCCCGCTTACTCTTTTATACTCTGCCATTACCATGAGAACATGCTTGGGCTAGCCTGAGGAAGAGGGAGAGACTCACGGGCGAGAGTAGTGCTGTTCCATTCATTGCAGGCAAGGTCACCTCAGATCTGTTGAGAGTTAGGTCACGTCCCACCCCTAGACGTGTAAGTAACAAGCTTAGTAAAGATCAGCAGACTTGCCTCACTGACTGCTCCATAAATGCTTCTTGTTTTATGCTGCTGGGATTTTGTGGTTGTTACACAGCATTGCTGTGGCCATTGATAACTAAAAAAGCTTATAAACTGATTTCAAAAGAGGAACTCCCAACGTTGAACAATACCAGCGTTTCTGGAAAAGGTGAATGGTGTCTCCAGGTGACTGCTAAGAGGTGGCAACATACTTTTGGGGATATCGTGTCTGTGTTTTACTGGGATATCATGTCTGTGTTTGCTTCCTCTGTTCCTACTGCACCTTGTACTATAGGCAATTGTTTGTATGCATATTGTGTTGTGTTAGGCCAAACGTTCTGCAGGGGCAGGAATCACATCTTTTGTTTTTGCATCCTTAATACCTAGCGCATAAATGGTATTAAATGATGGAAAGTAGAGAATTCTATTAGATTTTTTTTTAATGTTTTTTATTTATTTCTAGGAGAGAGAGAAAGAGACCGTGTGAGCAGGGGAGGGGCAGAGAGAGAGGGAGTCACAGACTGAAACAGGCTCCAGGCTTCGAGCCGGCAGTCAGCACAGAGCCCGACGCGGGGCTCGAACCCACGAACCGCGAGATCATGACCTAAGCGAAAGTCGGACGCTTAACCGACTAAACCACCCAGGCGCCCCGGAGAATTTCATTAGAAGTCATAACTTGCACTGTACGCTTTTAGTAACTTCGGTCTATTCACAACATGTGTTTGGTATGTAATATGTAATCTTAAAAATTAATTGATGCAGTTACTTGACTAGATTATACATGCCCATGTTCTACCTTTCAAAAGGCGCAAAGGTAATTTCAGTGATAAGCGATTCTTACATGCTGTGTTCAAGCCCTTCATTCCCCTGGTAACACACTCACTGGATTCTTATCAATTCTTCCAGAGAATGTGCAATGCGCAATTATTAAAATACAGCTTTTGTCTAGGAAAGAAAGAGAATTTTCAACCTTGGTATTTTAAAAGTCTGCACTTTATAATCCCCTTTCTTTTGGATGGTTGGGCCTATTGGTATAGACCTTAGGTTCTTGGCTAGAATGTTGGGAGAGCTATTTCCTCCGGGTTTTTCCTTTTTAATTCAGCAACTTCCCTTCAGCCCTAAGGTTTGAATGCTGCTGAAATTAAGGCAGCTGTTTGTGTTTACTTCTTAGCTTGTGTACTTCTTCTCTCACATGTCAGCCCAGCTCCAGGAGCCTGGTAATTACCACGGGACCAGGCAGCAGCGGGAGCAGATAAACTCAAAACATGGAGTTCTCTGTCTGGGTGACAGGGAGCTAGGAGTTCTAAAGCCCTAAAAAGAACCTTCTGTCATGGAGAACCCATGCCTCTATTTGGTGATGATAGTGGGGTGGGTATAATTTTAATAAAAATTCGTAAAGGAATCTTTATAGACTAGCATGTTGCATCTGCTTTAGAACAATACAGAGATTGATAAACTGTGGCAAAACCATGTTGCCATAACCATGTTGGCTGGAATAAAGCTGTCATTGTATCTTTCAAGGCATGTTTTGGGGGTTCTATGAAGTAGTTTAAACCAAAGCCACAAAAATGAGAAAAAAACTTATTTTCAGATGAATTTCTGTAGACTGCCAATTCCTAGCATTTATGTGCTAAAGCTGCATACTTTTAAGAAATATCCTAACAATTAAGTGGTTCACAAATATTCTCTTCGCCCCCAAATATTCATCCCCATGATTCATGGAATTTCAGGTTGAACTAATTTTAACAAGTACAAAATATATAGCAGGTACCATATTCGATGTTTGTATGTGTACTTTCTCATCCAATAAAATATAATGCTCATTAAGTATTACGTTGCAGTGATCAAAACAAAAAAATTAAGTAAAATGATGTATTTGTTTTATCTGCTTTTTCTGGCTCATATAATCTTGGTTTGCATGAAGGGTTGCCCATAATCTCTCTGTAGAGGAAGACTTTTGTGTGTTTTATACCAGATTTTGCATGATTCATTTACATTCATGTGATGGCCACTCTTGGAGAGGAAAAACTACTGCAGTGTGGCATGCCTGGGATGTTAGTTTTTTCTTTATGATGGAGGGGCTGTTTCATCAAAACATTGTTTCAAACAGATGTGTTCTGGTGTTTACTGAGGGGAGAATTTAAGCCAGACTGATTAATTAGCAGTTAGTCAAGATGTTGCCCTGCTCCTATCTGGGTAGTCTGGGGATTATGAGGCTGTCAGTAGGTTATACTTGGATGATGAAAAAAATGATGAACGGCAAACAAAACCTCAGATCACTATGCTAGTGTGTAAAATATGGTGTCCTGACCACCCTACGTGGTTTTTACTGGGACACGAGTTTTCTTGAGTGGGCTTGATAGGGCTAGCATGGGGGCTCAGCATACTTTTTCTATAAAAGGGCCAGGTAGTAAATATTTTAGCCTCTGTGGGCCACACAGCCTGTCACAACGGCACAGCTTTGCAATCGTAGCATTAAAACCGCCATAGACGATATGGAAACAAATGAGCATGGCTGTGTTTCAATAAAACTTTACTGGAGACATGAAAATGTGAATTTCACCTAATTTCCCCATATCAGGAAATATTACTGTTCTCCCATTCCCCCCACCCCAGCCATTTAAAAATGCAAAAAAAAAAAAAAATACTCTTTATTTTGCTGGTCATATATTTGGCCCGTGGACCATAGTTCCATAGTTTGCTATCCCTTGGACTAAAGCAAAGAGTCTAGAATCAGTTTTAGTCCTGTTTCTATTTTCTTGTTCTTTTCTTTTCTTTCTTCTTTCTTTCTCTTTCATTTTTTTTTATAGAAGACTAATTCTTTCTAATCTTCATTTCTATATTTCTAAAATGAGAGGTAATAGTAGTTTCACTATCTCTTCCCAACTCACTCTACAGGCTTTTGTGATGGCCGTTCAAACTGAGAACAAGGATCTAGGATCTTCTGATTCCCCCATTCAGTGTGAGGGGCTTTGGAGTCTGACTTCCTGTAGTCAATCTCAAGATTGTTGGCAGGATTAAATGATGTAATGGATGTGACAGTATTTTGAAGAATGTAAAGTGCCATGCTGATGTAATATATTAACTATGTTATTATCTGTATCTGGAATGCATTTGGTTGCAAGTCGCTGAGAACTGAAGTAACAATGGCTTAAACCATACAGAAATTTAATGTTCACTTACCTGAGTGTGCAAGGTCCCAGGATTTGTGCAGTGGCTCCATGATATCATTCAAGACCTGCTGTTTGCTCTCTACATTCTTCTAGTATCCATGTATTGGTGATACCTCCTTTCACAGTGCAAGATGTATGTCACGACCCCAAAAGTCACGTCCTCATATGGCGGTGTCCCAAATAAGAATCAAGAGGGAGGAATGGGGAGACAAGGGATTTTCTTATAGCCCTCTCTCATTTTATCAAGGAGGAAAATTTCTCCTAGCACTCCCCCCAGCAGCCTTCTCTTTGCATCTCATTGAGCAGAACTGGTTCACAGGACCATCCTAGCCACATTACTGGCAAGAGGAAGAGGATCGATGTTCCTGGCTTATAAACCATGAGTCAGCTTCTGCAGTTGGATATAATACCACCTAAACAGCGAGGATTCTGCTAGCAAAGATGAGTGAGCAACTACTGGAGGCTGTCACATTATTTTCCTCTCGTCTTACAAGTGTGTTGCTGCCATGAGGTTGGGGAATGGCTGATGAGCTAATTCTTTAAGAACAATCTGAGATGAATCTTCCAGGTGCCCTGCCGGCTGTCCGGTACAATGGCACCGAGACCATCGTAGTTAGCTGCCAGGGTCAGGTTGTGAGCTGAGGCTGCATGAGGCAAAATCTCTACATCAACCTGAATAAAGGGGAGGAACTTGATGGTCATCTCTGTATGGCTTCTGGAACATACTAGGGAGAACCAGCTTAATGCCCATATATCATTCTATATTATGATAAAATGCTCCACAGTCATGTTTCTAAGGAATCTTTTTAATGTAAAATCTGGTATGGGAGACACATTTGTAGGTGTATCTCATTTTCAGGAAGCTCCGATTAAAAATATGGCCTCTCAGGGCACCTGAGTGGTTCAGTTGGTTAATCATCTCACTCTTGATTTGGGCTCAGGTCTTGATTTCATGGTTCATGGGTTCAGGCCCCACATACTTTGTCAGCACAGAGCCTCCTTTTGATTCTCTGTCTCCCTTTCTCTCTGCCTCTCCCCCCTCAAAATAAATAAATAAACATTAAAAAAATCTGAGGTCACAAAACACAATTAGGGGTTCAATATTTTCAAGTTTAAAATATTTTTCATCTTCCAGAAGAAAATATTTTGGTGTACTTTAAATGATTTCACTGATGATGACTTCCACATAATTTACATGTGTGTATCTCTATACACACACATCCCTGTTGCATTGCATTAAGCTAAGTAGACCTATAAATTAATTGAAAAGCATGACTAAAACAACCCTTTAGAATAAAATGTACACTAATGTAAGCTAAAGTAAACATCTCAGGGTTTCAGAGTAAGAGCAAATGATGTTTTCTAAAAATTAAAAATACCTACTTCAAAAAGAAAGCCTTACCCAAATAATACACTCTGTTCATAGAGGTCAAATCTCATTATAATGAAGATTCCTACATTATGTGTCCTTCAAAAGTCCCTCAAAAGGTCCTCAAAACTCTAAGATTCTTTCATTCTGTGAGTAGTGTTTAACCTTGATTTCTCATTTTCTTAAATACTGCAATTCTAGGTTTACAGTAGAAATATCTTTGTAATCCAGTTCCAAGTTCACAGCCTACCATCCACACATTCACCTCTCCATTCATCTATTTGTTCACATATGTTTGTATGTATGTATTTGTGGATACATACATCTTGTTCCTGCTCTCCTGGAACTTACAGTCCTGATGAGGAGATCAACACGAAACATCTGATTATATGATGACTGTATAACTACATACAGATCAGTGCTCTGAAGAAGGGAACATGGCACCATAAAAGGGGAATGAAAAGGAAGCTGCCACCCTTGACTGGGGGATCAGGGAAGGCTTCTTTGAGGAAGCAATGTTTGATATGAGAACCAATATGTGACTAGGAGTTAATTAGGAGAAAGGGGTAGAGTGGGATGGAAGAGCATGCCTAACAGAGATACAGTATGTGTTCACCTGTCCATCTGTCCATCCATCCATCCATCCATCCATCCATCCATCCTGTCTTATGATATTATAGCAACAAGTGATCATGGGGATGCAAACAAGAAGGTCTCTCTATTTTCTGAGTCTGTAAGTCCATTTAGGGAGACTGGAGAAGTATGTTTTAAAAAATCCTCAGAAAATGATAGGTTATTTTAAGAAACAATAGATGTGAGGCAATTTTAGCACTTATTCTTGCTCTTACTGGAACGGGATTTGCCTGAGTGAACACCCAGAGGCCCCTCCCTCCCCCTCCTGGGTATCAACCCCACTCTGCTTTTTTCTCTCATGAAGAGGGTGCAGAGGATAAGACCCATTGCCAGAAGCCTAACTATACTCCTATGGAAACTGAAACAAAATCCTGCATTAACAGAGGAATCGATCTAATTTCATAAAGAATTACTTTTTTCTAGTGCTTTTAGGATCACCCACAACCCAAAATTCAATATTTAAAAAAATGAGAATTAAGTTGGGATCCATTCTACATAAGGAGATTTCACCACCTCACTGTGACCTCCCAGAATACAGTTGTGCATGCTGAAATCCGGTAGTTTGCAGGCTCCTTTCAGTGATTAGCAAATTACCGTTCACAGCTGTTGTAAATGTTCCACCAGGCTCACAGAATCTTGGCATTAAATTTATACCTGAATGAGCTTAGAGATCCAATATAATTCTCATTTTACATGAGAAGGAATTGAAAGCCAGATAGATTAAGTGATTTTTTTTTTTTCCAAGCCACTTAAAAATTTATGCCCCAGCTCACTCTGCAGGCTTTGATGATGGCTGGGCAAGTCGCGAACAAGCTGCATCTGGGATCTGCTAACTCAGTTCAGTGTGAGGGACTTCTGGGTCTGACTCTTTGCACTCAAATCCTTGCCATTTACTAGTCTTGTAACTTGGAAAAATTGTTTAATTTCCCCAAGTCTTGGTTTCTTCAGCTCTAAAGGGGGATAATACTTGTGCTCACCTCACTGCATTGTTGAAAAGATGAAAATGCACAAGAAGAGTCAGGCCTGCGGTAAATGCTCAGTGAATGCTTTGCCACAGGGCTTGCTGTGGCCAACAGAAAGTGGACAGAAGTGGCCATGGGTTAGATCTAGGTGAGACTTCCACAGGCATGCTAAGTGTCCTCTGCTTTCTTGTGCCCACAGGCTCTACCAGGAGACAACCTTTGCCATGGCAGTCCGTCATCCCAGAGAGAGGAGATGCATGGAACAAATACGGGTTATTATGGATGATGTCACCAGGAGCATTCTTGTGCAGGTCCTTCTATGGGTATATGCATGTATTTCTTTTAAGTACAAATGTGGGAGTGGATTTATACTAAAAGCAGCCAAACCGTTTTCCAGAGTAGCTATACCATTTTATACTAGCAGTGCTTGAGCGTTCCTGTTCATCTGCATCCTCAGCAATACTTGATACTGTCAGTCTTTTTTTTTTTTCTTTAATTTTAGAGAGAGAGAGAGAGAGAGTGTGTGTGTGTGTGTGTGTGCAAGCAGGGGAGGGGGGTAGAGGGATATAGAGAATCTCCAGCAGATTCCACGCTCAGTGCAGAGCCCATGCAGGGCTTGATCCCACAACCCTGGGATCATGATCTGAGCCAAAATCGAGTCAGACACTCAGTACTGAGCCACCCAGGCATCCCGATACTGTCAGTCTTAAATCGTACCCATTCTGCTGGGTGTGTGATGATGTCTCATGGTTGGTAGCCTACTGAGTAGCAAAACGTTGCTTGCTTGTTTGAGAACTTCTAATACTAACTTCTAGGTCCTCTGTTTTGTCTTTGCAGATGGAGCACAAGAAATTAGACCAAGCCAGACCCAGACTTGCCAGTCAGCCTTTCTCATCAACACCACCGACTGGGAATTGGCCAGACGAAGCACCATTTACCCCAGAAACACCCAGCCTGCTCACAGGGTAGTTAGTAAACCCTCTAGGCAGCCACATTGCTTCAATGCAAAGCCCCTTCTCCTATGTGACGAGTGTCTGTGAGTGTGACATAGAGGCATTGAGGGTCTTTTTTATACTTTCTGTGTATTAAATGAACAGCAAACATACTTTAGATGGACTAACATCACACAGGACTTGTGTGGCTCACAGAGAAGGAACCGCCTCAGGACTCTGCCGGGGAGGGAGCGCAGGACGCTGACTGCGGCCAGCCTTCTCAGTCCTCTCTCCCTCTGCGCCCTTCTTTTCCACTGTCTGTTTCTTCCTTCTCCCTTTCTTTCTTCTGTCTCTCCTTTTTTATTTCCTCCTCACTATCCCTTTTCTCCTTGCCCTGCTTGTTTTTCTCCTTCATCAACTAAACAAGCATTTAACAAATTTGAAATCACCAGAAAAACTCAAACCCCCTAAACATCATGTATATGCCCTTTCTAAATTTATTATCGACTTTATTTATTTCCTATATAATTTTAACGTGTATATTATTGAGTTCTATTTTGTCCTGTTATCATTATTTCATGTAGTTATTTTCATATTTATAGATCATGCTCAAAATTGTGATTCTTTTTTTAAAGTGTATTTATTTATTTCGAGAGACAGAGAGAGAGAGGGTGAGCACAAGCAAGGAAGGGGCAGAGAGAAAGAGAGAGAGAGAATCCCAGGCAGGCACCACACTATCAGTGCAGGGCCTGATACAGGGCTCAAACCCATGAACCATGAGATCATGACCTGAGCCGAAACCAAGAGTCAGACGCTTAACTGACTGAGCCACCTGGTGCCCCTATAATTGTGATTCTTGTGTCAATATGATAGTCCATGGTATTGACACACCAGCCTCCTGAGCCATTTCATCTAATAGCTATAAACTATTCTAGCATACAGATGCAGCAGAGCTTATCTGACCAATCCTTTTATTGGACATTTATGCTACTTCCAGTTTGGAACATTAATAACAATGCTATTAAGAAATATCCTTTTGAGGCACCTGGGTGGCTCAGTCGGTTAAGCATCGGCTTTGGCTCAGGTCATGATCTCACGGTTCGTGGGTTCAAGCCCTGCATCAGGCTCTGTGCTGACAGCTAGCTCAGAGCCTGGAGCCTGCTTTGGATTCTGTGTCTTCCTCTCTCTCTGACCCTCCCCTGCTCACGCTGTCTCTCTCTCTCTCTCTCTCTCAGAAATTAAAAAAAATATATCCTTTTACATATATCTTTATCTGCATTTCTGCTTCTTTCCTTTGGATTCATTTCTAGATGTAGAATTATAGGGTCAAAGGTAATGAAACTTTTAAATGTTCTTTCTGCGCATAACCAGTCATATTCCAGAAAGATCTGATTAATTTTGTTACTAACAGTAACGTTTGAGAATGCCTATTTCATGCACAGCCAATGAAAACAAAAAAAAAAAAACCTTACATATTTAAACAAAAGTCTTTGTTACTTTTTCAAAATTACGAAACTGGAAGGGTTTTGTAGGCAGCAGGTGAGCCAGGACGAGGGTGCAATAGTGACAATAGATGAGACTTTTCAGTGTGTCTTCCTCATTAGCAGTCAGTTGCTGGATGCTTCTCCCTTCCTTTCTCCTCTCTTGGTGGTCATTAGTGCTATTATCCAGATCTTTCTGACTCTTTGACTTCTAGGCTGAGGGGAGGATTTGACTTCCTGGCCCCCTTGTTATTTGGGTGACTAGGGTTGGGCCACATGGCTAGTTCTGGGCAAGACGATGTGAACGGAGGTGATGTGTGTCCCACCAGACCAAGCATGTGATTGCAGGTGCGAGACTGTGCTCTCCTCCCCCATGTGCCTGACTACACATGATGACGTGCTGGGATGAGAAAGAGGCCTTTCCCTGGCCTTTGAGATTTGAGTAGTGTTTGCTGCCACAGCATAAAGTAGCCTGTTCTGAAAGTGGTCTCTTCTCTTCCCTCCTGACATTTGTGGGAAGTCACCCATATCCATCATACAGCTATAAGGCCCTTGCCATGAGACTCATGGTTGGGAGTCAACAGGAATGATTTGAGCCTCGTGTTATGTAATTGTCATACAATGCTTAATACAATTACCATTTAATTTTTTAAAACCATATTTGATGTTAAGTAAACAAAAAGCAAGTACCTTTGTTTATGCAGACAGGTCCAAGAACAAAGACACTGAAGGTTGCAGGGTGGGAAGGGGAGAGATATTGATGGCAGGCTCAGGGAGAGATGGAGGTCTGACCCGTTGGGACTGTAGATGCAGAGTCTGTGGCTTTAAGCTTCCCAAGGTAGTATGAAAAGGTTAAGCCCAAGAGCCTGTCATGAAAGGTTTCTGCTCTGTGCATGGGGTGTGTGCAAAATCGTGAAAAAACCACATGCCCAGTGGAAAATCATGCTGAGCAGATCTTGATACAAGGCAGTGTGGTCTTGCTCCTCTGTTTACCAAGAAAGCCTTTCATGCAGGCATGATAAATGGAGGATTTAAACCACCAAGCTCCTTTATGCTAACAGGCCGTTTGTCTCGGACTTCCCAGGTTTCCAGGCTGTCTTCAAGGAGTACACCATTGACTCTGAAATTAGTTGTTGTGCGGACAGATGCCTTCTAAGTCTCTCAACTATGAAGCTGCAGGAACTTGTCACTCCGGCGCTGTCCGCCCTGGAGTCCAGCCCTGTCTTCTGTCCCACGAGGCTGTCTCACTGGCAGACTAGGCTCTTCCACTTACAGAGGCCGGTGCCCATGCTCCTCTTCCCTGCTTTCCTTAAGCATCAATATTTCCAGCTTCTAGTTTTATTTTGTTTGTTTGTTTCTGTGATATAGCGAACCTCTCCATTTCCTTGACAGGAAAAATGAGTTCTAGAGGTGGATGGTTTCTCAGTTTGTGCTTAAGGGTTCTTTCGTTTATAGACTTTTCAAGAGTGAAACACTTTGGTTGATGACATGTGTGTGTGCACGTGAGAGATCTACCACCACAGGAGAGAAAGAATCTGTGTTACACCTTTCTCTTTTAAGTTAAAGTGAGTTGTGGTCTTTTTAGAGGGTGTTTGAGAACGTCCTTGAAGAGATGTCCCAGGATGGCATTGCCCAACCAGACACGGAATTACTTTTCTGGAGGTACTCAGGGATGAAACTCTTTCTCCTTCCAGAATATTTTCCTTCTAGCCTGTGTCCTTAATAATTTATCACCTGCATGACAATGACCAGAGTGGTAGTTCCTATGCAGATTCCTGAGTTAACATCCCAGACCTGCTGAATCAGAGCCTTGCAGACTGTGAGCCGGGAATCTGCATTAAAAAATATTTTTAAATGCTTATTTACTTTTGAGAGAGAGAGAGAGAGAGAGAGAGAGAGAGCATGAGAAAGGGAGGGGCAGAGAGAGAGGGACACACAGAATCCAAAGCAGGCTCCAGGCTCTGAGCTGTCAGCACAAACTCAGGGCTCGAACTCAAGAAATGCAAAATCATGAACTGAGCCCAGGTCGGATGCTTAACTTACTGAGCCACCCAGGTGCCCCAGGAATCTGCAGTTTTAATGGGCAGCCCTGCTTTAGAACCCTTCCTCCTAGAAGATCTCCCACTAACTACAGAGCATCTCCTGTCTGTCTCAGAGACAGGACAGGAGGGAGGGAAGATGTTTTCCTGCCTCTTCTTCCAAAGCTCTCTTGTGTGACTGGGCCCTATCTGCAAATGAGAAGGTCATGCAGAAAGGTCAGTGAACAAGGCTCAAGAACACACGGAGTGGAGCACTGGGATGTTGGGGCCTCTTTTGGTCCGGGACTATGGAACCGAACATCATTAAAAAAATTTTTTTTTAATGTTTTTATTTATTTCTGAGAGAAAGAAAGACAGCATGAGCAGGGGAGGGTCAGAGAGAGAGAGAGACACAGAATCCGAAGCAGGCTCCAGGCTCTGAGTTAGCTGTCAGCACAGAGCCCGATGCAGAGCTCAAACCCACGAACCATGAGATCATGACCTGAGTCGGTCGCTTAACCGACTGAGCCACCCAGGTACCCCGGAACCAAGCATCATTTAGTTTTGTCACTCTTAGTCCTCAAAAACTTACTAAGTGCTTAGTAAATAAACCAGGCACCATTTTTTAGCTTTTTGTCAGATATGAAAAAGTGAAGCTGAGGTTTAAGTTCCAAACTTTCCCCAAATAGGCAGCACCAGCAAAATAACTAGGAGAATTAAGACAGTTCTCCCTCTGAGCGTGTGTGGTACCTTTGTGTCACACACATGTGGGTTAGGGATGTTAGTTTACAGTTTTCCAAACATCTGTATGTGATTAATTCACTTTATTACTTCATTCATGCATTTGTTTATTCACTTAGTAAACATCCATCCGTCCATTCATTCAACTAGTATGTGTTGTAAGCCTGCTATGCATCAGTGTAGGCACTGGGAATATGGTGATGAACCAGACAAAGTTCTTGCCTTCATGGAGCTTTTATTTCAGGGCAGGCAATGCCCTTATATGCTTATTACATAAATATTTTGCAATTTATGTTTCTACTAGAGATTGGCAGTTCCACAGAATGCATATCAGAACACAGGAGCTCTGCCCTTGCTTTCCTCTTCCTGGTTTGAAAATGTTCTTTACAGCAAAGACATTTTCAGCAAATGTCCCAGACATTTCATTACGTGTTTGAAGTATTTATACACGTACCTGGGGAAAATGAGCTCTAAAACTGTGAACTCTACAAGGCACTTAAGTCAAAAGGGTAAGTTGGGTTGCTCAGCTGTGGGTTTTGACTGGTTCCCACCAGGAAACCCCTTTCAAGAAAAATCTTTGCCAGCAACACACTTCAAAGAGGTTCCCAGTGCTGCCGTGTTTAAAACGTGTTAATTGGACCTAATTGCAAACAGCTGCCTAGTTTAGCCACTGTTTGGGTTGGCATTCACCCACTCTAGATCTAGGTCATCTTTTCTGTTATTTTCCATTCATATTGGGATCTTAATATATTTGTTTTAATCTCAGAATGTGTCGCCATCCAAAGGATTGTGAGATACTAAATAAAAACACAGAGCCAACATATTTGTCAAGCCCTAAGGTCACTGCCAAGTACAAAAGTACATATGAGCAGATGCCCTATTAGATAGACTGTGTGGGGTCATGGTCCTCACTCAGACATATGGGAAAATTTCCAAAACTAACAACAAAATCTCTGGTGTTTGCTGGCTTTCGTATGTGGGTGAAAGCATTGAATGATCTTTTATTGTCTGTTCTCTTCCACTTAACTATTGTATTTTAATGCTATGTTATAGGAAGGAGGAAACAATAAATATTTGTTAGTTTCTTAGGTGAAATTGCTGCTGGGTCTCATTTTAGAGAATACTGATGTTTCTCAAGAAGCACTTGTGGGGGCAACTTACTGGTTAAACATGAAGGGTGGTTTTCAAAATGTTTAGCAAGTGGTAAGGCATGAGCACTGAGCAATTAGAAGGCATATTCACTGGCCATAGTAAATGGCATGGATGTGCTCATGCATATTTGTGTACTAAGCAAAGGATTCATTATCCAACAAGTTACCACCAAGAGTAACTATAATGTGACCCTGCTGGGATTCCGTGTAGACCGTGCACCCTGGAGTTATCTTAGCCCAGGAGAGACAGGGCTGGGGCATCTAAATTCCCATCTGATGTTGGTTGAAGGCTGCATCTTGGACATTAATTCTCTGGCACTTCTGCCATTCCAGTGGCAAAGTAGGCTCTGTAAGAGGGTGCCCTTATGCAAAGAAATGCTGGCAGTTGGAAGTCAGGTTGCTGAGTGGTGAACGTGTATGTGCCAGGCATACGGGTGGAGATGGACCTGCTCTTCAGAAAATGGGCACAGGAAGGCTCTGGAATTGGGGCCACTTGGGCAGGAAAGGGGTACAGCCAGTGGAGGGATGGAGTATAGGGTCCAGGGGCCCTCTTTCCTGAGAGAGGGGAGCAAGACTACTCCTCTGGGTCTTCTTTTTTAGAGCTCACTTTCATATTCTCTCTCTTTTTGACTTGATCTTCTGAGGGCTTTTTTTTTTTTCCCCCAAAGGAAAATGTGGAATTCAAACACTCCACTCATTGGACAGAGGAGAGGGTCAGTTGAGGTGACAGATGATAGATATTCCGGGACAAGGAAGAGCCGGATTGCGGAGAAAGAGCCGGGGACTGCTCTCTGGCCCGGACAGGCCTCTCTATCTTTGGCAGCTCTAGTCTCCAGAGGGGAACATGCTCTGTCCTGACATCATGGTGGACTCCTCCAGACTTCTGGAAATGGATGAGACGTCAGTATCAGATCTTCAGCCTATCACTTCTCTAGCCACGACAGCTCAAAGCTCTGGACATACTCCTGACACACACACACATATGCCACACTTGCCTCCCCTGGGTCAGGTTATCCTGGGGGGAGGGGTCAGAAGAGATCTGACCCCAATAGCACACGCGCATGCTCTGTGCATTCCCCTCTCTCCCTCAGGGAAGATAGATAGTTTAATGGTTACTAGAATTAAGACTAGGCCCCATGCTCAGGTGTTCAGTAGATGATAAAGATCTTTATTAATTCAGTCAGTACTAATTGCATGTCTATCTAATGTTTGTGTTCCCCCTTCAGGTGATTACTGTCTCCTGGGCGCAGGTAACGGCCAGCAGGTGTGCCTGTTAGGAAATCACCATAGATCCAGGATGGTGAGAGCTTGTTTAATATGCTGACTTTAGCCTAGTGGGCGGTGATGGGAAGGATTCCGCGGTCACACTGAGGCTCATTGAGCAAGAATGATGTGAGTGTCATGAGCAAACCCAGCTGATGGACTTACCAAGGCATTGCCACCATGGGGACTCCCAGGCCGGAGATCACATGGGAAATGTGGCTGGACCTCAGGAGGTGTGTGGCTCCTGCGAGGACTGGATCGAGCTCAGGCAGCAGCACCCTGCAAGGACAGCACATAGCAGACCCTACCAGCCACGAACGTCACCATCCAGGCCTTCCAGAGAGGACCCAGAGGATGGGACAGGGACCGGCACATATGAATCATGTGGGTGGAGGCCCTCCCTCCCCTTCCATCCCGGCACCAGGTAAAGTAAACTCTTCCCCTGGGGACCACCTTGGAGAGAGATGGGAAAGGGGGAGGAAAACTGCAAGACAGAAATATATAGGAAACTTTTTAAATAACTGGACTGGCTGCTGTTTAATTTCCCTCTCTCCATAGTAAAGTGAAGGGCTCAGGAAAAAGATCAGATCAATTAGAGAAACTCATGAAGCTATATTTTCTTTGTGTTATTAAATTAGGGTACTTTTGAACTTGCTAAAGTTGTCCTTGCCCTGCATCTGCTCCCCTGTGCCTACACGCATAGGAGCACCTGTACACCATGCCTGTGCATGCACACACACCTACACACACGGCCCCTTTATGGGTTTTCCGTCCCACTACCTCTCCCTAAGAGTCTGTATCCACAAGCGCGTTAATGAGAAATGTGGACTTCCCTGAGGCTTTCAAGGAGAGATGGAGATGTCATTGCACACACCCTGCAGCAAACAGCTGTATAATCCCCCTTCAGTACTGTATTTCATATCTGTGATGCACCTTTTTCACATTTGAACATTTGAGATCTCTGAATGAGAATATGCTGTACCGTGATGGCGTGTCATAGTATAATCAGCACATTTTCACAGCAGTACAAAAAATAATGGGGTTTCTTATATTTGGTGAAATCCTTGGAGCTTTCTGCTTTGCTGTCTTTCCTTAACTGTGACGGGAGGCTTGCTTCCTGAGGCAGGGGCATAGAGGGTTCAAAGCACAGATTTTGAGTCAGACTGCAAACTGTTGCTCACTAGCTCCACCGTTCCCAAGCCAAGTGACCTCGGGCAACTTACTGAACCACTCTGGGCCTTTGTTTCCCCGTGTGTGAAATGGGAATAATATTACTAATTACTTGTTAGGGTCGTTGTAAGCGTTAACTGAGTGATACACATAAAGAGATCAGGACAGTGCCAGGTAGAGGCAAGCACTAGATAGTTGTTTTTTTTACAAATAGTTTATTGTCAAATTAGTTTCCACATAACACCCAGTGCTCATCCCCACAAGTGTCCTCCTCCATGCCCATCCCCCCCTCCCCCCCACATCCATCAGTCCTCAGTTTTTGTCAGCATTCAAGAGTCTCTCATGGTTTGCCTCTCTCCCTTTCCCCCACCATTTCCGCCCTTCTTCTCCCCCTTGGTCCTCTGTTAAGTTCCTCCTAATCCTCCTATACGTGCACACATATGATATTTGTCCTTCTCTGCCTGACTTATTTCGCTCAGCATAACACCCTCAAGGTCCATCCATGTTGCTACACATGGCCAGATTTCATTGTTTCTCATTGCCATGTAGTATTCCATGGTATAGATAAACCACATCTTCTTGATCCATTCATCTGCTGATGGACACTTAGGCTCTTTCCATGTTTTAGCTATTGTGGAGAGTGCTGCTATGAACATTGGGGTACATGTGCTCCTATGCATCAGCATTTCTGTATCCCTTGGGTAAATTCCTAGCAGTGCTCTTGCTGGGTCATAGGGGAGTTCTATTGTTAGTTTCCTGAGGAACCTCCACACTGTTTTCCAGAGGGGCTGTACCAGTTTACATTCCCACCAACAGTGTAGGAGGGTGCCCGTTTCTCCACATCCTCGCCAGCATCTCGAGTTCTCTGATTGGCTCATTTTAGCCACTCTGACTGGCGTGAGGTGGTATCTCAGTGTGGTTTTGATTTGTATTTCCCTGATGAGGAGCGATGCTGAGCATCGTTTCATGTGTCTGTTGGCCATCTGGATGTCCTCTTTGGAGAAGTGTCTGTTCATATCTTCTGCCCATTTCTTCACTGGGTTGTTTGTTTTTCGGGCGTGTAGTTTGGTGAGTTCCCTATAGATTCTTGATATTAACCCTTTATCTGATATGTCATTTACAACTATCTTTTCCCATTCCGTTGGTTGCCTATTAATTTTCTGGGTTGTTTCCTTTGCTGGAGCACTAGATAGTCTTACAGTTAATACTCTTTTGTCCCCTCCAATGCAGATCCAGCCTCCTGACACCTATTGGCTTTTCCCTCCTTCCTTAGCTTTTGCATAGTGATGCAATGACCACTGTTTGCTATCGGAACAGCCCTAGAGAGCTTGCCTGTGGTCCCCAACTTGCTTACTTCACTGTTTCCTTCAAACAGATCTGTTTTCTCTTTAGAGAAATTCTGAGAGATCAAACTTGCTATATGTGGAACTGTGTTTTGATCATTATTTCTGAGGCATCTGTGGCAGATGGAAGAGATGGTGGGATAGGACCTTATCTGGGTTGGTGTAGCATTAGGGGATAGGATGGAAAGATAGGTTGGAGCCAGATGGCCATTTGAAGGATCAGTAGGATATTTCTTCAGTACATCTCCCCACACCCTTTGTGTCTGACAGCAGCCTTCCATGCTACGGATGCCTGGTCATGCTAACCAGCCACATGGGGTGAACTGGGCTTCCATGCTCTCTTCAGAGCACTCTGTGTGGTGGCAGGTGCTTCTTCTCACGTAGGAGGTGTCTCTAGAAGACAACTTGGTGGATATCAACTGAGAGATTAATTGGGCTTAGGTCAAAAGTGGAGACTCAGAAAAAAAATTTAGATATAGAAGCCTTAGATACAGATAGACAAAGACAAAGAGACACCCAGCCCATCTGGATCCAAGGCGGGTCCTGGGCCTGAATGCTCTCATAAGATTTCCCAGACCCTTGCTGCCAGAGTTTGAATGGCTGCAGCCCTGGTTTTCTCTCCCGTGAGGCTGGACAAAATAATCAAACTCTAGCAAATGGAAAATTTCTACTGTGTGGGGTTAGCACTTTCAGCTCCAGAAACCAAACACTGAAAGCAGAGTGTGACTTGGCATAGGGTGTCCAATACCTCAATTGGCCAGTAGTCTCCTCTGTTACTTCATTTTGTTGGTGACCTTGCCTAAAACAAATAGCTCCTAGCTGGTCACCTCTGGACCAAAGTAATGTTGAAAGGGGCTTAAAAAATATTTGGGGGTTTCTTTTTTGGGGGGTTTAATGAGTCATTGCTTTATTTTACCATGAATGTTTATAACCAAACCTAAATGTGCGTAGGGTCTTAAATCTCCTCCCACAACTATTTCCTATTTGTTCCCAGAAAAATTCCAACGCCAGATTTTGTCATAGCAACCAGAGGCAAATATCAAGACAGCAATAAAGAGCAAACTCAAGAAAGGGTTTCCTTCCAATGTGGCTTGAGTTTTGTAGGGAATCAACCATCTGGGTGAAGCCCTTTGTGAACCTCAGTGGCCAGCCCCAGGGTCCCTCGTAGGGGATCTAATGGAGTCCAGCTTTACTGACTTCCAGGACCCACCAGGAAATGTGTCGCTCAGTTTGCGGAGTCTGGAAAAACTGACTTGCTTACTTCTCAGGCTTTGCACCTGTTGTATGTTGATCTTTACTTTTGTATGTCCAAGTTTTCAAAATAAAGTGTATTGAATTCTTATCATTCCATCATGCATTTCTTCTGAGGATTTTAATAAACAAGCATATTGTTTATTCCCTAAATTGTCCCCTCAAATGCTTCCCCTAAGAAGGCGGGGTGTATATGAACAGGCAAACAAAACAACAAGACATAAGAGACTGCCAGTACCTGCTCACAGTGTTCCTTGTGCTCGTCCTTTCTTCTTTGCTCGTCTTGTCATGGTGGTGCTGTGAGGTCAGACTCCTCACCCACAGGTAAAATCGTCTCTAGTTTTCCACAATGCAGCCTTCTTGCTGAAGGCACTTTTGAGTTTTGTTTTGTTTTGTTTTGTTTGTTTTGAGAGAGAGAGAGCACACACACACATGTGAATGGGGATGGGGTGGGGGGGCGAGTTTGAGAGAGGCAGAGAGAGAAAGAGAAACAGAGAGAATCTCAAGCAGGCTCCATGCTCAGCACAGAGCCCAAGGCATGGCTTGATCTCACCACCCTGGGATCATGACCTGAGCTGAAATCAAGAGTCACTGATGAACTGAGTAACCTAGGTATATCAAGTGTTGACTCTGAGTAGCAGTATGTTGGCAGCTGTTTAACAGCTGGATCTCAGACTGGGGTGTCTGACTGGCTCAGTCGGAAGAGCATACAACTTGATCTCAGGGTCGTGAGTTCGAGTCCCATGTTGGGTATAGGGATTACTAAAAAAAAAAAAAAAATTCATTTTTAAAAAAGTTGTCCTAACAACTGGCTCTCAGAAATAGAATTGCCTTGCATTGTAGAGTATGCTGATGTCTGTGGCGTAAATACTCTCCCAATGGCCAATTTCAAGCTGCTAATGTTATCCTAGGAATGAGGAACTGGAAAAAGATGCATACAATCGACTCTGGGGAGCTGGCTGCACCGAATAGTACTGATTCTGTGGACTCTGCCAGGGGTTCTCAACCTTGGTACTGTCTACACTTTGGGCTGGACAATTCTTTGTTGTTGGTGGCTGTCTTGTGCACTACACAGTGTTTAGCTTAATCTCTGGCTTCTACCTACTAGATGATAAAAAGATACCCCTCCCCCTGCTCAAGTTATGACAAAAATGTCTCCAGACGTTGCCAGATGTGGCCTCAGGGGCAAAATCGATTCCCAGCTTTGGGCCATTCTGCATGGATGGTGTTCAGAAGGTCCGTTTAGCAGATAGTTGACTTTTACCAACTGTTCTCCATGAACCATCCTTAACGTGCATCTGAAATGTTCTCTCTTGGCCTTTTGAATGTGGTATTTTAAAAAATCAGACTATGGTTCTTCAAGGAGTCTTATGAAGAGTGATGTCATGAAAAATTAAGGCACCAAGACAAAGCATGGCCACTAGGGGAGGGCCAAGATAATCCCATGTACTGGATTCAAGAACAGAATAGATTACAATGGACTGTAGAGGTGCCCTTGTCCAGGCTTGTCTTGACATGGATGAGGACAGACACTCAGAGGTGAAGAGTGGCTTGTCCAAGCGCACAAAGCAAGCTGTAGATGTGCTTGGGAGGGCAATGTGGTAAATGCCTCTGTGACATGCTAGGAATTGGAACTGACACCAGCTTGCAGCTGTGTCTTACAGGTAGGCTTCACAATCTTGGGTTTTGATGGCCATAATTGACATCTCTTTGTCCCAAACCTTCCTCCCCCTGCCCTGAAATATCTGCTCAGGCAAACCACATTATGATGAGGGACTTCTGTTTCAGGCAGAATTAAATTCCCATCCTCTTCAGAAGGGAGTAGTAGATTCAGACGTTCTATTCAGGAGCTGCTTGTCATTAGAGAACAAATGTTGAAGATTGTCACTGATTTCTCTCTCCTTCCTTCCACATCTGCTCTGGGCCTTCTCATTGATGAAGTATCTCAGGCCATTCTGAAAGTGATTTAAGGAAAGGACTTGTAGAAGAAACAGACTTTCAGTAAAAATGTTAAAGCTGCAAGATTAATGTGATATGTACTAAGAAAGCCCTTCCTAGTTAGCACTGAGAATGTGTTTGCAAGGCACAGAAGTGCCCAGTGAGAGAGAAAGTGTTAGGGAGGGATTATTTTCATCAGCAGAGTTCCTTGGCTTTGGAACTTCCAGGGAAATTAGGGCAATCATATACTAGTAACTTAGTACACTTCAAGTGCCAATAAATTGAACTTAATGAAGACAGGGAGTCTGCTTTTATTAGGAGATTGAATAAAAATGAAAGGAGTGCTTTGAATTGTAGATCTTTAAAAACATATCAACGTTTGAAAAGAATTAAGATTTGGGGATTTTGTATGGAATAATTCATCACTTCACTCCAGATTAGTTTTTTTGTTGTTGTTTTTTGTTTTTTGTTTTTTCAATATGAAGTCCTGGCTCTCAGGAAAATTTCCCATAACCAAAGTTTATTGTCATCACCTCAGTCTTCTCACATTGTCTTTTGTCACTCCCTCACCAGGTCCATGGTGATCATCCAGACTAGCTCCATGGGGTTACCTTACACAGTCCTTCAGGATTCTCTGGGTAGTGTGGGCCAATTGGATTTTTGCTTTCTTTTTCGAGAGGACAATTCAGCCTTAGCATCTTAACATAAGGATATCAATAGTACAAGAGTGTTAGGGGTGAGTAAGGATAGGAGGGAGAGATATTTTGGGTTGTGGGCAGGATTTGATGTGCCTCTATAGGGTACACCCCACTAGCAAAGGCCTCATGGGCGATGGGAAAAAACTTTTCTTTCTTTGGCATGGCTTGTGAATTGACACAATCTTGTGTTTTTTTTTTTAATGAAGAAGCTATCTACTCAGCAACTGATGATTTTTTTTCAAGAGCAATTAACACTTAACAGTATAATTTTTGGAAATGTTTTATGCATACATTGTCAGGAACTTTTCACAAGGCTCATTATGCATCTTGCCAAATTACTGTCCAGAGGAACGTGCCAATATACACTCCTACCTACTGTATAGGAGCTTCTTAATTATTGTAATTAAAAAGTCAATATGTTAGGAAGTAATTTCTCTTTTATTTATTTATTTATTAGAATTTATACAACTCTAATGAGGTTGATTAACATTTTGCATGTTGATTTTTTTTTATTAGGACTTTATGTTTCTAGACCAGTTTTAGGTTCACACACACAAGATATTGACAAGGAGGTACAGAGATTTCGCATATACCCCCTTCCCGAATATATGTGTGGCTTCCCCCATTACCAACACCCACACCAGAGTGCATATTTGTTGCAATTGATGTACCTACGTTGACACATCATCATCACCCAGAGTCTATAGTTTATAGTTTGTTGTTAGTAGTATAAAATTTATAGATTTGGACAGATGTATAATGACATGTCACCATCATTATGGTATCATACAGAGTGTCTTCATTGGCATAAAAATCCTCTGTGCTCAGTGTGAAGAATGAATAATGGGTATACCACTCTACTTCATCCGTCCTTCCCCCTCTTAATCCCTGGTAACCACTGTTCTTTTATGATTTTTTTCCCCTCAAAGTAGAAAAGGTAGGCACCATAACTTTCAGTTCTAAGGAAAGGTGCTAATAACCTTCAAAAGCCCTAGGAACCAGGGGGTACAAAATTTGAGGAGAAAATAAAGAATTTGATCTATAGTATTTGCCCCTGAGCCAACATCTGATACTTCTAGACCTTAACGCTGCACTCTTGCAATGTTAACTACGCTACAGCAGCTTTACCAAGAGATGTCAAGACATGAGAAGTCTTGGTCACTGGAAACAGTTTCCAAATATCTGTCTTGCTAGATTATTCCTTCTAAAGGCTAATTTGTGCCAACTACTTATCTTTGTCATATGATCCTTGCTGGCTCTGCAACACAGATGTGAAAAGTGAAGAAAGCATACCTTTGGATTTCATTTCTAAAAGTAGAAAAGACAATTAACTTTGGGACTTTTACAGTACTAATACTATTCCCTATATGCCATAGCCATATGTAGAAATAGATCTAAAGGATGGTATATATGTGTACATAGCTTCTTACCGTGAAGTGGCTAAAACTGATAGGCTTCAGGCTGGGTTTTGGGGGTTGATTGGGCACATGGGCCAGAATCTTATCCTCAGTTTTAGACTGAGTGCCTAGCTTTAGTCCGTTTATTAAGGAGTAAATCAGGTGTTGGGGGAGCCAATCACCCCATCTACAGCCATAAGCCTATTTTATTCATCAGAACAATGGCGGTACTATGAGTCCCTTAGGGACAGAAATCATAGCTTTTATTGTATCCTCAGTGCCAGGCCTGTAATAGGTTCTTTTTTTTTTTGGTTAAGTATTTTATAGCTTTATTGAAGTATAAGTGATGTAGAATCAACTGCACATTTAAAAAGTTTTCCATTTGATGAGTTTTGATACATGTATACACCCATGAAACCGTCACCACAATCAAGATAATGAATATATCCATTGCTCCCAAAGTTTCCTTTGCAATTCGTCTTTTCTTCCTTGTACTCTTCCCAGAGAACCAAGGTTCTGCTTTCCACCATTCTAGATTATTTGGTATTTTCTAGAATTTTATATAAATGGAATAATATATCATTTTTATTTTTTTGTTGTCTGGCTGTTTTCAATCAGCATAATCATTTGGAGATTCATTGATGGTGTTCCATATATTAATAACTTACTCCTTTTTATTGCTGAATAGTATTCCATTGTATGAACCACATGGGTATTTAACAAATGTTTGTGGCATTACACTGAATTGAAAATTAATTTTAAAAATATAATTGGAGGAAGAGTGAATAATCGGGATACCACTCTATTTCAGTTGAATACATCCAGGAAGTCAAAATAGAAATTAGGAGGTGAGTTGGCATGGTAGAGACTTTTATTGTCTTCCAGTATCTGCTCTCCCCCCAACCCCCCTTTTTTTCTTTATAGCAATGGAATGCCTGATTTGGGACAAAATTGTCTGGAATAAAGATTACATTTCCCAGCCTTCCGTGTGGCTAAGTATGGTCTTACTACTAAGTTGTGACCAATATGATATAAACAGGAGGGTATGTGAAACTTTAAAAAGTCTTCTTAAAGGAAGGGGAATTCCCTTCTCTTTCACCTTCCCACTGTCTGGCACACAATCATAATGTCTGGAGCTCTAGAAGCCATTTTGGATCACAAGGGGTCTTGAAAATGGAAGCCACTCAGGGGAGAGTAGTAGGTAGAAGAAGCCTGGATCCCTGAAATCATAGAGTATTGTGCCAGCCCTGGACTAACTGCCTCCAGACTGTGGGAGAGAAATACATTTTGATTTCGGTTAAGCTTTCAAACGTCTCTTTTGTGTTTTCTGTTTCTTGCAACCAAAATAGTCCTAAATGATATAGTTAATAAGGATAGAGTTTGAACAAGAGGGAGTTTGATATTGCTGAAAGGTCAGTTACAACATGGCATCATCTATCGGAATCTCTTTTGGTGAGTTCTGGAAAAACACTGAGAACAATCATTGTGACCCATTCTGCTTTTTCCAACCATGCAACTCACTAGCATCGATATGTATCCATCATTAACATGTTAGATTTCTCACAATTATAACTTGTTTCACAATTATTTACATTTAACTTGGTGGGTCTCTGGTGAGACATGAGGTTAGCCTAATCTCATTAAATTTTTTTTTTTTTTACAAATCATACTTCGGGTGGCTTATTTGGAAATGCTTTCTATAGCTGTCTAGTCTCATATATCATGCATGAATTCTTGTTATGTTTAATTCCTAAGGATGGTTTGACTTGTGACTCTCCTCCTTTTTTTTATATTTGAGATATTTCAAACACACGGAAAAGAGTGTATGTCCAGATGTCATTTATCTGGCAAACATGACTCTGTAGAACAGTAGCTGTCACTTTATTTATTGATTTAGCAGTAGAACCTTCTTTTCAAATGGTACTGTATGCAGAACTTCATTACATAAAACATATATCAGAACTTGTCTGGTTGAAGTGGGAGGGGAGGGCTTGGAACCTTACTGCGTAAACGTTTCTTTGCCTGTTTCTTCCCCCTACCATGGGGGCCCCTGGGATGCACTCACAGACCATGAAGACCCTGTGGGGGTGGCTGAAAACCACAGATTTAGGATACATTCAAGATCTGGAAAGTAAGCTAGACGCTATCCTCTGTTCAGTCAAAATACATGACACAATGCCCAAAGTTCAAGCCCATACATTTGGTTCATAAAGAAGCCTATAAGACCACCATTCAAATCTCTGTGCCCTTTTTCTACTCAAAGTTATAGCAAGCTTTGTAATCTGGTTTCCCAGTCATAGAAGAAGAGAAAAACTCAGAGGCAGCAGATAGACAGCAATCATGACTGTGGCTAGCAGTTAGACAATGAGAAGGCAAGGATGTTTTAAAAAGACAAACACAAGGCATTAAAAACCACCTTCTGAGGTCATTTAGGGTAAATATCATCTTTCTAATATGTTTCAGTGGGTCACAAAGGCATGCTTTTATGTATTTGTGTATATATTTAGCTATGGGTAAGTATTTGCATATATTTAGTAGGAGTGGGTATATAGTGGTATATAGTATATAATATGTACATATGTATCCAGCATTCTGTTTAGTTTATGAAAATGACCCTGAGAAAGAGCCTCATTTATCTTTTATATTTTATATTCTGTCTTATAGTAATAACAGTAGTACTTATTGGGATGATTCTTATGTGCCAGGTATGTGAGTGTCTTATAGAGTTAAGTTATTTAACCGTCACCACTCTTTTATGAAATAGGGACCATCCCCTGAGATACAGGGAAGTTAGTGCCCCTGACCAGTGTCACACAGGGAGCATGTGGTGCAGCTGGGATTCAAACCCAGGCATCTTGACTCCAGAGCCCATGCTTTAATATACGCCAGTATCTTAGGAGAATTTCCAATATTGAAAAAATAATGTGCAAACATCTTGTCGCTAGCAAGCTTTTCAGTTGTCTGGGAAACCCATTTGTCCCCATGGGTGGGAAACTTGTCTTCCACCAGTCCTGGGTAAATGGAAGAACACGTTGAATTGGAACTGGAGTGCCCATCTCCTAATGTATCTCGAGAGCAACCTCTGCCATAGGGCTTTTCAGAAGGCCGCAGAGAGGCCGACCAACTCGAGCCGGTCTGAGTAGCCAGGAAATGTCCCACGGTTGTACTTGACAGTGGAAATGAAACAAGTGGACCAAACCACCTGCACGATGGTTGCGTTTCCTCTGCAGTACTGTCATCTTCCTAGTGGCTCAAGAGGTATTCTGGAGTTCACGTAGAGACTGCTGTGTTTTTGAGAGGCATTTTCTTTCTGGCCTGTGTTTATATAAGGTGGTGGAGGAGTCAGAGGCTTCAGGCTTCAAAAGGGAATCCTGTTTCACATTATGAAAGTACTAGGATGTGGGGTACAGGTCAGCATGTGTCACTTCAGGCACTGGGATCGGCCTGACTTCATGTCCAGCCTCAGTTGTTGTTCTTTGTGCTGTGGGATAGAAATTGCCTTGGCTTCTCCTGTTGTTAAATTTGCAAGGGTGGGCTTATCCCACCTCTATGGAATGAAACACCAATTCAAGGGAGGCTTCTGATTTTAAAGGTCTATGTTCCTTTGGAATGTTCCAAAGGAGAGCCAGAAGCATATTTTCTCATAGGGCCAGTACCTTAGTCAGTTCAGGCTGCCAGGACAAGGTACCCCAGGCTGGGTGGCTTCAACAACACACATCTGATTCTCGTAATTCTGGAGGCTGCGAGTCAGATGACAGTGCCAGCATGGTTGGGTTCTAGCAAGAGCCCTCTTCCTGGTTTACAGATGGCTGCCTTCCCACTGTGTCCTCACATGGTGGAGAGATCATTTCTTTCATCTGTCTTTTAAATTTTTCAATTTTTAAATGTTTACTTATTTATTTTTGAGAGAGAGAGAAAGAGAGAGCACGCAGGAGCCTATGTGAGTAGGGGAGGGGCAGAGAGAGAGGGAGAGATAGAATCCCAAGCTTGAGGCTCGAACCTACGAACCGTGAAGTCATGACCTGAGCCACAATCAAGAGACACCGACTGAGCCACCCAAGTGCCCCACATATTTCTTTTTGATAAGGGATTTTATAATCCCACCACGAGGGTTCCACCCTCATGACTTAATTATTTCTCAAAGACTCCACCTCCAGATACCATCATGCTGAGGTTTAGGGCATCAATATATGAATTTTGAGGGTACACAAACATTCAGCCCATAGCAGCTGGAGTGTTAATTTATTACATGTTTCCCCCCTCAGGGTTATTCTCATGGTGGCTCCAAATAGGTGAGTCATGAACATATCACACACACATACACATGGTCCATCAGCCAGGATTTAAAGCAATTCATTTTCTTTCTTTTTATTTTAAGAAGATAAATCAAAATAAAGCAAATAAAAATGTTCAGCGCATTTGCTTAATTGTTAGCAAATCAAATTTCTTGTAATTGTTTATCACACCATATTGTTTTAAGCCAATCCCACATAAGCGCCCCTTTCCCATACTTGCCTGCCTGCTGAACTCCTGTTTATCTCACAAATCCCAGTTTCTCTGTGACCACTTTTGTGCTGTTTCTAAACACAGAATGTGCCTCTATTACAGAACATTATCTCGTGAAGTAATTATTTATTGTATATGCATTGCCCTTAATAGGGTATGAGTTTCATGAAGGTAGGATTCATAATTTATATGTCACCATATCCTTGTACAGGTATATGTCCAAGGGTCTTCTAGGATTCCCAGGGCCCCCAAGCTTCTCACCTTCCTGGTATATACACCTGGTATTGAATGTGAATGGAACCTGTGAATATGAAGGTTGTTGCTCCCCTGACTAGGTTACACTATATGATTAAGGAAAGGGATTTTGCAGATATATTGAAGTTTCCAAATCAGTCAATTTGGAGTTAACTCAAATGGAGGTTTTGCTGGTGGGCCTGTATTAATCAGGTGAAAGACCTTTAAACCAGCCTAGACTTTCCCAAAGGAAAAGATTCCCCTTCTGGCTTTGAAGAAGTCGGCATCCATATTTTAAGAACATCAGCCTACACAACAAGGACCTGAAGGTGACCTCTATGAGTTGAGAGCAGTTCATGGCCAACAACTATCAAGAATATGGGGAGCTCAGCCATGTAGCCACAAGGAAGTAAATTCTGCCAACAAGGCAAATGAACTTGGAAGTAGAGGTTTCCTCAGTCAAGTCTCCGGATGGGAATGTAGCCTGACTGACACCTTAATTGCAACCTTATGAGAGCTTGAGCAGAGACCCAGTTTAGCCATGCCCAGGCTCCTGACCCATGGAAACTATGAGATAGTAAATGTAAGTTGTTTTGAGCCACTAAAGTTGTGGTAATTTGTTATGCAACAATAGAAAACTAATACAGTAGGCATTTCTTATATGTTTGTTGAGTTTAATCAGGGAAATAGAATAGTTCAAGTGAATCTTTGCTAAAGTTTTGGCTAATTTTAAGAATGTAGACATTGTAAAGACTTGCTATCTTCTTATGAGTCTTCTACCCATCCAATCAACTTCACACACTTCCAAGGTTTCCATAAATACCAGCTTCTGATTGTCTGGAAATAGGAAGTGAGATTCTCTCCACCCGTCTTTCGGCATTCTTGGGAGGTAAAATGGCTAAAAATTGACGTTGAAATGAGACCACCATCATTTTTCAGTCTACTCACTATGTACAGAGCTCAGGATGATTAGAAAATGTAAAACACATGTGAATGGCTCAAACCCCTTTAGTTAAATCACATTTACATAGATCAGTTTTCCCGAAGGACATAAGTTAGCTGAACTTAAGCAATTAAAAAAAAAACAAACCCCAAACTAGAACCTTTTGCTAAAGCCAAAAAAACATGGATGAGTTAAACCATATCAGATGTAATGGTTTGTTTTGAGAAGCATTTGGTTTGTTGTCTATATGTGTGTGTGTGTGTGTGTGCGTGCGTGCGTGCGTGCGTGCGTGTGTGTGTGTTTAAGGCAGATAGAAAAACAGAACTTGCAGGAGCTTTGGCTGCCAAGGTAGAAACCCAGTATATGGGGTTTAGTTCCACCAAAGTAGCTGATACCGTGAGGATCACTGGTGACCCAGGTCAGGGATGTGCTGTTGGATCTCCATCACATTCCAGAGCCACTGTAGGGGCCACGGCAACAGAGGGACTGTGAATGTGGCTGGAAACAAAACTGGACCCAATCCTGGCCTTGGTTTTCCAACCAGAGCCAGTTTCTAGGACCTTGATGTACCACCTCGGGGGCATCTCTCCTCACTTTTCTGCCACGTGGAGAATAAGAATGAGCTTTTTGGTCCTAGAACCTCTTCCCTCCTATTGCCAACATTTTCGATTCTACTTGCCCTTACTTAAATGTAGCTTCCTATTCCTCAGAAAAGAAGCTGAAAGAACCTTTTGAAGGCCTCACAGACAGACTCAGAAGGCTTCATGGGCAGCAAACAACCCTCAAAAACTACAATTTGATGAGTTAAGTGTAAACGGATCAGAGACATATGGATTACATTTTTGGGGAAATACACATGAGCTTACAATGTAAAGCGGGGCAGTGGGGGTGTGGTTGGGGTGGAGAAGGGAATGCTTGGAAAAATGTGGTTTGGGTCTTGCCAATTGCAAAATGTTAGAGACAAAAAATCTGAGATGTTTTGCCCAACCTAGAGCACGTCTGGATTCACCCTTTCCTTCTATTTATGTGCCATTTTCAGACTCTGCACACATGCCAATGCTGGTTTGGGTCTTGGGTAGACTTTTTTTAAATGCAGTTATTTTGAAAGATGATTGCATGTGTAGTCTCTGAGTGTGCAGGATGGAGTGGTGTTGGGGAAGAGATGGGCATTTAGAAATATCTCTCTGCCTCAGGGCCAAACTATCCTAAGCCTCTCTGGTATATTCTACTTGTGGAGGTTCCAAGTCCAGGCTGTGCTAGTGGGGAAATGTGGCAGCGTGAGAAGAGAAAGTTACTCTCACCTCAGTCTCCCCACCTGTAAAGTGGGGAGACTATTACCTACCCCAGGGCCCGTGGGGATTGAGATGCTATATAGTGTGGTGTTAGGAAATGAACTCTGAGGAATGTTCCTGGGATATCATCTCAGCTCTGACAACTGTGTGAACTTGAGCAACTTTAGCCTCTGTGCCTCAGTTTCTGTTCATCTGTATGATGGGGAAAATGTTAACATCCACTACATAGGATGCTTTAGGAATTAAAAGAGTTACTACATGTAAAGAACTTAGCATGGTGCTGGGCACATAATAAGTGAACAGCTGCTATTGTGGTTTAAAAGTTCTCTTTGTTCCATTAAGCCTTTGGACATGGTAGAAAATAAGTCAAGTTCACCTTTAGGCGAGGACATGGACAATTACAAGGATAAGCACCTTACTCTAGCTGTAAGGGTCTTCTCCGGCTGATGTTCCTTTTCTTACTGCTTCAGTTTAAAAATTAACTCTTTGGTTCTTCCACCCCAGAATAAGAAGCAGGTAAATTTTCCATATAAAATTAGGCTCACCTTTTTCTCCATTCTAGGGAGGATCTTTTTCTCTTTTTTGCTTTACCACTGTCTAGCATCCAGAGTCCCCTAATTCAAGAGCCCAACGAAGTCATACCAGAGTGTGAGGGAGTTCTGGGGACACAGATGGAACTAGTCATGAGCCTAGTGTTTTGCTGATTTAATGCATTGCTTCTCAATCCTTCTTGCCCTTTAGGATGACCTGGGGAGCATTAGAAAGATAGTAGAGGTTTTGAGTGTGGAGCTTGGGGATTAATAAATTTAACACTGTCCAGATTCTTTTAATGTGCAGTGAGGGCTAAGAGCCACTCTGGCTTAAACATGAAGAGTGGGCATTGTGGGTGCTTCCCATGGTCATTTCTGACCCTCACCCCTTTTAACTCATTGGCTTGTCCTTGGAAGGCCAAATGGGGTTTCTGTTCTCCTGATCTCTGACCTTCACTCAGTGGTCAAGCTTTCCTCTGGGGCTCTGAACTTGAGGTCTGAAGAAGCAAGGCCACTTTGTCTCTGAACTCCAGGCAGGTTTGGGGTCAGAGCTGCCACTCAGGTGGTTGGCATCCCCACCCCCACCCCAGCTCTTCTCTGGAGGCTCTTGTCTGAATCCATGCCTTCTTTGCCTGCTAACAAATAGTGGTGGTGGTGGGGATGATGATGGTGGGGATGGTAGTGGTGTTTTGGTAATGGGTGGTGACGGTGGTGGCCATGACAGTGGTGACAATACAATGGTACTATGCTGGTAGTGATGGTGATGGTGGTAGCAGCAATGGCCATTTGGGAGTGGTAGAGGTGATGGTGACCATACAGTGGTGATGATGGTTTGGTGGTGATAAAAGTTCAGTCAAGAAAGCAGAAGCTTGGAGGAAGTATCAATGTTCTGTTCTGAGGAGCTACATGGTAAGCCAAGACAGAAGTATCTTTGTTTGCATTTGCGGAGGCAATGGGAATAGCTGGTTGGATCAGTTAGCATGTGGTGAGGAAAGCAGAGCTACTCTGGGTGACATGGAATAAGGGATTTATTATAGAGATTAGACTTACTCAATATGAAAGCCAGTGGAAAAGTCTATGCAAGGCTGTTGCCTTTGTGTCTGACGTTGGGCCTAAAGTTTCTACAGGTCAGCAGGGCCTGCACGTGGAATGGAAAGTTGGATATGAAGTGGGGGAGAGCAAGAACCAACTGGAACCTGAATCTGACTCTCATTGCCTCCAATCTTGATAACACAGGTGACCTGCAGGACAAGTGGGTGCCCATCACTGCAGAGCCACACATGCATCTGGACCAGGACTCAGAGAAGCTGGAGGAGACCCAGTGGGCAGTGGAGATGCCATGCGCCCAGCCAGTGTCTACCGCACCGAGGTGAGCCAGCGGGTCTGAGATCGTGTGTGTAGGCTGCTGCCATGCCTGGTGCCCTAATTAGACCTCCTGAGTGGAATGGTCACTGCTTCACTCTGCCTTCCAAATTTCATGCAGATTTCTCTCATTGCCAGCCTGAATTCAGAGCCATACAGGGAAGGAACTCTGAGACATTGTTTGGTTCTTGTGACACAGGACATGGAAACCACAGTAGGGGGCCTCATGTAGTTTAGATGGAGTAAAAGCTTCAGGACCCAGAATGACCTGTGCATGACACTTGCCTTTAAGATTTCGAGTAGGGAGAGGCAAGGATAACCAGATGTGAGCCACAGGGCAGCTGAAGACTGGACACCAGAGCCCTTTATATTCTCAGGTCAAGTAATAGCTTGGCCTTTCATCTCATCCTCAGAAGCTGGATCTTCGGCATCCCCTCTACCCCCTAAGCATTGAAGGCTCATGTCTCTTCCACCAATCCATGACTTTGCAGTCAGTGGCTGGGTTAGGCTGAAGACAGCTGTCCCTCTTTGGGATTCTGGTGTGCCTCTGACCTCACCCTGGTGTCTCTTTAAATGGCTCTTTTCTTGGAATTGACCCTACTCTCTATTTCTGACACCTGTCCCTGCTAAATCCTCTAGCTGGACCTATATGTCTCTTTGGTGGCCAATATCCTCAGACCGTGGGCGATCCCCATGGTGGCTCCAAAGTACTCAGGAGTTACAGCCCTGGGAAAGCTTCTAACCTCTTCCCAATACTCTGGCTTCCTAAGACTTCATTTACCAACAAATGTAATTATCATATACTTTTTATTCTTTGAGAATTGTCTTCATCAAAGATGCATTTAGAATTTAACTCAACCATGTGCTCTCTCATTTTGTCCATCATTACTCTAACCCATGTGACATCATAGATGGGTAGCCAGGAATGGAAGCAGCTGGTTTTGAGTTTTGTACTGTGAGATGAGTAGTTTGGGAGTCGGTAGTCAGAACTGCATTCGCCACTCCGTCTTTTTCTTCTTTACTATGCCACCTGGTTTGTGAACATTTTCTCCACCACAAGCAATTTACACAAGTTGTAAACTATGTAACTGTTGTAATCTCTGTAGCTATGACTTGAGACTGGAAAATGACCAGCTGTCACCAGATTTGAAAACTCCTAGAAAAGGTCCTCTCACTTGTGGTCTCATGCCTGATACTTCCCAGATGTCAGACAAGTTGTTAGAATTGTTTGCACCTCAGTTTTCTTATCTGTAAAATGAGTGGGTTTGCTTTGCATTTCATGCCATGCTCTTTGAAGCCCCCAGCACTGCTAGAGGACTCACTGGGACATTGGAGTTGGGGAAAAGGATGGGGTCTAGGCTCCCTTCATCCCTCACTCAACTAGCAAAGAATCACCTATGTCTATTTTATATATTTGGTTTCTATGATAGATTGGATTATTGGTCAGCTAACAATCACTCCCTGCTCCGTCTTCCTTAGAGCAGACTGTTTCTCCGGTCCTACTGACTTTGGGCTTGGCCATGTGATTTACTTTGACCAGTGGAATATGAGAGGATGTGACATAATAGACGTTTTAAATGTGCAGGACTCGCCTTGCCTCTTGTGCTCTTCCATTTGTGAAGAGAACGTGCCCACAAGTAGTCACTGATCCAGAAATAATGAGAGATAGGTGCAGCAGACCCAAACCTGACCCATATCCCGAGTCCCACCTACACTAGCTTATTATCCTCAATCCTCAAAGTGTGCGGATAAATGTTGTTAAAAGCGTTCTGTTTTGGAGAGTGTCTTGTTATACAGCATTATTACAGTCATAGGTAATACAGCTTAATAATTGGCTTTAATCAATATTCAGATGTTTTGCTTTAAAAGGAGTTTGAAAAGCTCTGGCTTTCCTGATTTTTCAGCTCTCTCACCCAGTTCTAACATCCTAAGTTTCTGTTTTGTATGTATATAGGAGGGAGAGAGAGAGAGAGAGAGAGAGAGAGAAGAAGTTTTAGAAACAAAAGTCTTCAAAAGTCTTATGGGAAAGAAAGAAAAGATAAGAGAAACTATAAGCTTTTTGGGGGGTGGGTGGGAAGGGATGGTTATCAGGGAACAGGGAGCAGAGATGGGCAGATCCATTGTTAAAGTGTTTCATTTCTTTGAATCATCAGGGTAGCAGATTTCACCCTTGGTATTATTTCGCACTATTACATTATTTTGTCCATTTCTGTATTCCATTTTCACAGCCTCTGAAATTCCAGGAAGAAGGTAAAAGAATAACATTGCACATAGCCCTGGGTTGTGTTGTGTTTATTTCACTTGGGCTTAACCCCAAACTGACCTTTCTGACTCCAGAGAAGACAGCAAAGCTTTCCTAACAGATACAAAATCATACTCTAAAGGAACAGAAATAGCTCACCTCCTCGGCCAAAGAGGTTTTCCATACTCATTATTTGTGTCCATGGTAATAGGGAGATAATCATTAGGAATTCCTTGACACCGTTACTGCTGAAGTGCATGCACAGATACCCTGGGGTCTTAGACAGCTGGAACCCCACCCCAGACTCTGGATGTATTAGCAGCAGCTTGGAGGGAGGAGGAAGGTCTTAGGCTATTTTCAAGACCATTTGCTGTAACTCTTTACAACATGGCTTCATTTTATTCTTAAAGTTTGAGAACATCTCAAATGTAAATATAAAACTATAGTCCAAAGCCAAGAATAAGGGATATTTGGATGCCCTGAGTTCCAATGAATAATTAAAAGGTTATCATATCATGTTTGAAGGTAGGTTGTGTCTGCAAGGATGAACGATATTTTGGACCAGATCATTGGATGGTTCGAGTCCTCAGAAAGGGTCTTCCGGGGTATGTGAGGCCAGCATTGAGGCAGGCTGGGCTTGTCTACAGCAGGGGCTGGGTTTGAGGTCATCTCTGCCATCAGCCTGTGCTCGGGTTGTGTCTTACACTGATGGCCATCTGATTTTGAGTATCGAATGATTCGCCTGCTTGTTTGTACTGGATTGAACGCCTTTGAGGACAACCGGAGCTGCTTAATATTTTACAGCCAGAACTTGGCACTGCCTCTACATAGGGAATTCTGCTGTCATGCTGTGGGGAGCCTGGGTCCATGACCTATACTGCCATGCAGGGAGAAGAGGGCTCTAGGAAATGATTTAATTTAGGTTGATTAATGAGTATCTAGCAAAAAACATGCCAATAGTTGTATTTAGTGAATGCCAGGAGATTTTATAATAAAGACCCTTTTCTGATTCTTTAAAAAGAATAAAAGAATATATACCCCCCCAGCAAATAGAAAGGAAAGATAGAATTTAAAGAGACAAAACAAATCTGGATAAAGGCAAGAAAAAAGAGAAAAGGAACACAGAAGAATTTAGACAGATAGTAAGGTGAGGTATTTAAATAGAAATGAGTCAATTATTACATTAAATATTAGTGAACTAAATATTACAATTGAAAGTTAAAGGTTATCATAATGAATAAAAAACAAAACTGAGGTATATGCACTTTATACATGGTATACTTTAAAATAAGTTGTATGACCACAGCCCTTTCTAGAAGCAGCATGGCAATATGTACCAAGAGTCATAAATTCATTTATACCCTTTGATCTTATGTCATTATAGTTAAGACCTCAGAATGTGGAGTAGGATAGACCTTAGTTCAAATCTCATCTCTGCCCTGTATAAGCTACGTGACCTTGGGCAAGTAACAATCCTTTGCTTTTTCATCTGTAAAATGAAGGTAATTTGTACTTTTCTCATAGGGATGTTGTGAGGAGTCCATGATAGTTTGGATATAAAGTTTTTAGCACAGAGCCTGGCATGTAGTAACTGCTCATTAAATGTTAGCTATTATAATCACTGCTGCTGTTGCTGTTTTTTATTAATGGGTTAAAGGCAGTTTTTAATATCCAGGAAACAATTATATCAGGGAAATAGTAAGCTAAAGACAAATTTGGTACTCATGAAGATGTTTATTGCATCTGCCTATAGCAATAATAAATTTGAAACAACCTGTCTTCACTCATTCATTCATTCAGTTCAACACATATTTACTAAGATCCTATTACATGCCAAACACTGTTTCCAACTGTTTGGGATATATCAGTGAACAAGATGGACAAAGGTCCCTGCTTTTATGATGGGGAATGTGTAGCTAATCAGTGAGGCAGTAACCTGATGGAATGTTCAGCAGCTATTAAAAAAATAGCAATGAAGACATAGAAAGTTGTTTGTAGTATATAAAATAAAAAACCAGACAAGGAAAACAGAGATGCCTTAAAATAAGCCTGGGTGGATAGAGACTGAAATGGAGCCTTTGAAAATGTGAATGCCTGTAAGGGTGATAAGATCGTGTTCTTTGTTTTCAATAACATATGATGTGTTTTACAAAATTATGAAAAAATATATATAAGTCATTGAAAAAAGTGAATTGGCACAAAGAAAAGCTTCTTATGATTTAGGAATCAAAGTGAGGCTCCAGGCAGAAGAGAAAATTGCCTACATAACAGGGAAGGAAAAATTGCTCTTTTGAAACAGAAATGACTTATAGCCTCCTTGTGTGCTAGAAACAGGGGATTTCATGCCAGGGGAAGGTGGTTCTTTGTTAAGAAGACCTTATTAAGCAGATGAGTAGAAGAGGCCCCAAAGTTCCTAGAAAGAGGTAGTTCATATTTAAACATGTCTATATAATAAAGTAACAGAAGTTTCCATTTTCCCTTGGCAGTTTGAAAGTAGAGGGGGAAACAGGGATTTGGAGCATGGAATGTGGGGAGAAGATGAGCAAGGAGAGACCCAGCTTGAGAGGGTAAGAGTGATGGGGATAGATCAGCAGCTTTAAGAACATTGATAACTACTCTTCAATTTTAACCCCTTTTCTGTTTTGTTTTTCCCACCTTTCACTAAAAGAATGATTATGGGATTGGGAGAGGGGGTAGCGTCCCAAGAGGAGAGAACATACAGGTGCACAGAGGAGGCCACAGGTGCAGGAGGCAAGATGGCGACTGCAGACCAAGAAGTCTCTGGAAGAGAGAACTTAAGTGTGGGGTAGCTGGGAGACCTCAAGTCTTCCCACCAAGTCCTCCTTTGGGAATCTGGAGGAGAGCACTGTATTCCCATGGGATGTGAGCTCAGGCTATTTTGTTGGATATTGAAAGAAGGCCAGTGCCACAGGACAGTCAGAATTCACATATGCAGGGTGATCTTTGGAGTCCTGTCCAGAGGCTCCTTCTTCCATATTGACCCTTCTTAAAGCCTCAACATGCTTCATTGCCACCACTACCAACACAGTCTTTTGCAAACAGACACCCTTCTGCCTAGAAATCCTGCTATTAAAAAAAATATTTATTTTGAGAGACAGTGAGAAAGGGTGGGGGGAGGGACAGAGAGAGGGAAAGAGAGAATCCCAAGCAGACTCTGAGCCATCAGCACAGAGCCGGATGCAGGGCTCAAACCCAAGAACCACAAGATCATGGCCTGAGCTGAAACCAAGAGCTGGATGCCCAACCATCTGAGGCACCATGGCGCCCCAGGAGCCCTATTATTTTAGGTGCAGCAAGGTCTGGGAGAAGTTCTGCTTCTCCATGAAGGCCTTGGGGAGGATGAGTTTGGCAGCCATACAGGCAGGGGGTTGGGCAGGTTTTGATGGGTGGTGGGCTGAGGCGAGAAGAGAACAGCAAGCAGACACAAGTAAGTGTGAATCTGGGGCACTGAGGCTGATCAGTTGTGGAGGCTGTTGGTGGTGGTGGTGGGAAGGGGAAACTGCATGAAGTCTCCTAGGACAAGGAGGGGACTGGTATCTAGACCCTGACTCCTGCTCCCAGGAAACCTTGGGACAACGTTCCTTTTTTTTTTTTTTTTTTTTAGTATTTTTATTTATTTCTAGGAGACAGAGAGAGACAGCGTGAGCAGGGGCGGGTCAGAGAGAAAGGGAGACACAGACTCTGAAATAGGCTCCAGGCTCCGAGCTGGCTGTCAGCACAGAGCCCGACACGGGGCTCGAACCCACCAACCGTGAGATCATGACCTAAGCGAAAGTCGGACGTCTAACCGACTAAGCCACCCAGGTGCCCCGGGACAATGTTCCTTTTAAGGATGGTGCTCAACTTAAAGGCTTTTAGAATAGCAACCTTGTGTGGCCTTGGTGTACCAAGGTGGGGGTGGGTGGGAGGTGTCTGTCCCGGGTGGAGACCATAGGGGGAGGGGAGGGGAGTGCATTGTCTTGTGGAGAATTTAAAACCAGTAATAAAGCAAACTGATCGTTACTATCATCAGATGCCAACAATTCACTGTAAGGTGATAAAATGCCTCTCCCTGCTGGGACAGCCGTTTCAGGTCATCCCTATCCTCTGGCCCCCTGCCACTGGGGAATGGAGAACAACAGAGGTGGGGAGTCCAAAAGAGGCACGTGCAGGAAAGAAACCCAAATTCCTCAAACTGGTAAATAAGAGGATTTCAGGACTGAACTTGAAAACCACGAGCCTGGCCAAGGGCGGGACAAGAAAATCTTCAGAAGGCGGCAGCTGAGCAGAGGTTAAGCAAACATCAATGCCAAGCCAGCGGAGGCTTGGTAAACAGGGGACTCACATCTTCTGCAAGCGCTCAAGATTAGTGTCCTTTCAGAGAAAAGACCTGATCTGTGCTGTGGCAGGAAGAGAGGGTCAGTGCCTCTTTTGTGAAAGATCACAGTTCCAGCAAGATCTTGAGAGGCTGTTCTAAAAAACAACTGGAGAAGGTTCACTTGGCCATCCTATAGACCCCAGGACATTCCACAGGGGTAGGAGGAAGCCCACAACCCTTCTAAATCGAGGTGTATATAGGAACTGGGTGGGGGGACAATACTGACATGTCCCAGAGTGTGGTCCCCACCAGCAGCATCGGCAGCACCTGGAAATTTGTTAGGAGTGCAAATTCTCAGATCCCCCCATGACCGACCTACCAAGTTAGAGATGTAGGGGCTGAGACCAGCAATCTATATTTAAATAAGTCCTCCCAGTGATTCTGATGCCCACTAAATTTTGAGAACCACAGGTTGGGAGCTGACTCTGGGGTTTGACTCCCTCTGGAAGGTTGTGGCAGCTCCCTTCCCTGCCTTCTCCATTCTAGGTACCCCGGGGCTGTGGCAAGGATGAGTGATATGACAGCAGTAGTGAAGAAGACACAGGTCATTTTTATTTTTTAATTTGTGAACAACATTAGTTAGCTCCTAGGTTTGTATTATGAAAGATTCTAAGGAAAGACAATCCTGTTCTAGTGTCTCATTCTTTTTAATCTAATGGTCTAACCCAATCCTTACTGTTTGGACAAGTTCTTCCAATTGTCTAACCTAAGTCTTTTCTACTGTACATACAAATCTAAATTTGGGGTAATAAATGAGGTTCTGGGCCTGTCGTTGGGCTAAGGTTACCCATCTGTCCCCAGCTCTAAGAAAGGTCCTGCAGTCTCTGTACCTGAGGTGTTAGGTTGGGATGTGAGGCTTTCTTTTAAAAACTAGCTGCACCAAATCTCTGGAAGTCCTGGATTGGGTATGGTGGGAAGTCTGGATCAAGGAACACTTTCGAGGACACTCCCAGGGTGGCACAGATAGCTGGGGAACCAATATGGCAGGTGGTGTGGAGATGTACAGCTCTGGTGGGATTTGCCAGGTCTTCCCAGGAACAAGTTAGTCAGGAAGCACTCGAACTCCCATTTGGATTCATTTGAAATATTCCATCTCTCTTGGGTCTTGAACATCCCTTGCTGTTATGGAGAGAGCACAAGACTCAGACTTGGTTCTATCCCAGCCAGATCACTTAATGTTGGTGCAACCTCAGACAAATTATATAACTTCTCCTTTCTTCCATTTCCTCACTTTGAAAATGCACTTCACCATGTTGTTATAAAGGGGGCTGTTACAAAGTATAAATAAGACAATATAGAAAGCATCTGGCACATCACAGGGCAGTGAATCTTTCTGAAGAAGGACAATTGTGGCATTCTCTCCAGCTTGGTGAATGGTTGTAGCACCAAGTATGAGTACCTTTCTGTTGGCTTGTGTGGAAACCATGGTCAGTCAGAGATTTGGAGCTGCTGGGAGTGCAAACAAGCAGGCAGCCCACTCCTTAGCCCCTTTGAAATAAGATATACTGCTGGTTTATCCCTCTAGGTTTTAGGAAAAGGATATGAGAGAGGAGATTGCATAGCCCAAGGCATTAATGGTCTGTGTTCTTGGTTGCCTTAGTGGTGGCTCTCGCAGGGAAGAGCAGAACAGCTTGGTGAGGCCTGGAAAACACATTCATCACCCTGGCCAATGACTCCACAGAGCAAACATCTTTCTGCCTTCTACTAGCCCCCTGGAACAGCACTGCCTGGGCCTCCCCAGGCCTGGTCTGTTTTCCTGACATTAGTATCCTTCCATAGCCAAGGGCTTTTATGGGGTCTGGGAAGCAGAAGACCTGGTGTCCAACCTTGACCCTAGGCTGCTCCTTCTTACTACCCTAGAGTGAACTCACCATAGCAGCAGTCTGTGCCCCCGCCACAATGAAGTTAAAAGAGAATGACTTGGGAAAGCAGCTTTGGAAAGGCAGAAATGCAAAGTGAGCCTCTGTTTGGCTTCCCCCTCCTATCCACCCCTGCGCAAGCCCGTGGTCTCAGAGGGTGCTCAAAGCCCTTTACTCTGGACCCTTACTCACTAGACCCCCATCCCATGTGCTCTTAGGTTAGCAAGAGTTTACAACAGACCATCAAAAATCTAGAAGATGATTCTCTAGAACTTTCTGACTCCCCAAATTTGAGAATAAAATGAGAATAAGAAAATGGAAAAAGTCTTGATTTTCTCTTAATTCATATTTCCTAAGAGAGTTAAATATTCCTGTGCTTGCCCTCATAAGAATTCCATAGAGAGTTAAATATTCCTGTACTTGCCCTCGTTACTTAGCATAATACCCTCTAGGTCTGTCCATGTTGTTTCAAATGGCAAGATTTCATTCTTTTTAATGGTTGAATCATATTCCATTGTAAATATATACCACATTTTCTTTATCCATTCACCTCTCAATGGAGACTTGGGCTACTTCCATAAATTGGCCATTGTAAATAGTGCTGTACTACACATGGGTACATCTATCCTTAGTGTTTTTGTTTTCTATGGGTAAATACCCAGCAATGAAATTGTGTGATACTTCAATTTTTAGTTTTTTGAGGAACATCCATAGTGTTTTCCGTAGTAGCTGCACCAGTTTGCATTCCCACCAAAAGGAAACATGACAGTTTCCTTTTCTCCATATCCTCGCCTACACTTATTATTTCTTGGTTTATTTTTTTTTTTTTTGATACTAGCATTCTGACAGATGTGAGATGATATCTCATTGTGGTTTTGATTTGCATTTCCCTGATGATTCAGGATGTTGAGCACCTTTTCATGTGTCTGTTAGCCATCTGTATGTCTTCTATGGAAAAATGTCTATTCAGGTCTTCTACCCATTTTAATAAGATTATTTGATTTTCTGGTGTTGAGTTGTGTTGTGTTCTTTCCCTGTTTTGGATATTGGCCCCTTATCAGACATGCCATTTGCAAATGTTTTCTCCCATTCAGTAGGTTGCCTTTTTGTTTTGTTGATGATTTCTTTTGCTATGCAAAACTTTTTAGTTTGATGTAGATTTTTAAAAAGAAGAACTTCAGTGACCATTAGGAAAAGAATTCCACCTATACACTAGGAGTAAGAAATGAAAGAAAATTATTTTAATGTAGACTTGAAGCTTCCCAAAGATTTTTATTAATTCATAAGCTAGCATTTATTAGTAATAATAAATATCAAGTATTGATTATATTAATTTCTAAGAAGATGGAATATTAGTTTTTTGTACCAAGAATGGTTGTAGGCACTGGAGTGACAATATCAGGTCTTTCTGTTTATGTCTCTAGGTCTTTCTACCTTCCTCGCCATTAATACAAATATATCATGCAGTTCAATGATGGTTATAGAACCCTAAGCAGGTATCATATTAATTTTACTTTAAATCAGTAGCTGTAAGTTGGGGCGATTTAGCTCCCCAGGGGACATTTGGCAACGTCTGGACAACCAAATTGGAGGCTACTGGCACCTACTGGGTAGAGACCAGGGATGCTGCAGCACATTTTGTAACACATACCCTTTTACATCCACACTATAAATTATCAGGAATTATCCACACAAAAACGTCATTAGTGTTGAAGTTGAGAATCCCTGCTGTAAAGCCCAGATTCTTCACTTTTGTGAGCTAATGTATAATGAGAAATGCTACTGATATGAATGTATCAAATTTTGGCCCCAGGAGGCAGGAACATTCAAGAATCTGAACTCTCGTTTTGTATGTAACTACAACACCAAACCCTAAAATACTGTCCTGTCTCCATAGATGATACTTATGGTTTTTTGCTGGAATTTTAAAAAGGGTAAAAAAAATCGATTCTGATTTTTCCCCTGATTAGGTGTGTGACCTGAGTTTGTCACTTTAAACACCCTGGGCCTCAATTTCCTCATATAAAATGGGAAGCTTACAACACAGAATCTGTAAGGTACTGTTCAGTTTTTACATTCTGTGCCTATAAAAGTGAATGAAACACTCAAACGTTGCCCTTCCTGTCCTCTGGGCGCCTTTAACCCAGGCCTCCTGGTCTGCTGATCCTTCCAATCACGGTGACTTTCTTTTTCCCTTCTCTCATTAACTGATCAATTTCTGGGCCCATTTTTATAAAAATGTTACAATCCTAAAGCCCCGGGGTTTCAAATAGCTCCTGGTAAGTTGGAACTCAATAAATATTTCATAGTTAAACCCAAAATAACAACCTGGCTCCTCCCTAGTATTAAACAGATTGAAAAAGTCTCCACAGTGGGAAGTGGTGGGAAAAGAATATCTCAGCAATTGAAGACATATGTGGTGAGGGTGGTTTTTATCCTCCTGGCTATATCAAAGAGACAGACTCCTAAAGTGTATTCAAGGATGACCTGCCAATATCAGCACTTTGTCCAGATGAATGCAAGGCCCGTAGTCAGAGGTAAGGCATATGTCTATGTTTGCACTTTGGGAAAGAGAGGCTATAGCTTTCCAGTTCTTGTTATCATGACTATATTGAAATAAGCATATTAATAAATCAGAACTTAGTAATAAGCACTGTGTAAATAAGTTTAATAACCCTCTCTGACTTGAATCTAACTATCAAGACTGCAAACCGTTGAAACCTGTCCCTTCTGTGAAAGATAAACTTGGTGAAATAGAAATATCCTTCTGAGAAATTAAAAGCCTTCTCATTCGCAACCACCCACTGGAGACTTTAATCTAAAAACTAAAAAAATTGGAGCACCTGGATGGCTTAGTTGGTTAAGTGTCCGACTCTTGATCTTGGCTCAGGTCACAATTTCGTGGTTTGTGGGCTTGAGCCCCACATTGGGTTCTGTGCTGACAGCACAGTGCTTGCTTGGGATTCTCTCTCTCCCCTCTCCCTCTTTCCCTCTGCTACTCCCCCCTCCCCGATAAATAAATAAAGGTAAAAACAAAACCAAAGAAGAACCCCCAAATTACTACCCTTGTCCATAGTAATCTGTTATTGTATTATAGATTTGTCAATAGTTGGTTACCCCTGGCACTTAATAATAATCCAAGGTGGACAGAGAAGTTCTGAGCCACTGGCTAGATGGAGAGGAGGATGTGGAAATTACTAGCTTGGGCTTGCTCCCATAGTTTCTTGGCCGTCCAGGAGCCATTCTCTGGCCCATCAGATTGGTCTCAGCAGGCTTCCTCCAATCTGGCCCATTCTGCAGAATTTTTAAGGCAAAGCTGGCACTTGGAAACCTCAGTTTTATGAATGTCTCAGTTACGGATTTCTGGTCTTAATTATGGGGTTGGAGAAGTGATGTGTGCTTTCTAAGATTAGCTTTTACACCAGCTACTGTAACTGGCTAGGCTCTTGCAGAAGCAGCCTGGCAGCTGGAGAGAAATGGCTTTATGTGATGGGGCAAAGAGTCATCGGCATGCTTGGGGGAAGCCTTTTACAGAAACCCTTTTTACTGTGTGGTTTATGTGTGCTGGCTGAGGATTTTGACTTGGAAAGGAAAGAAGGTAAATAAAGGATAGTAGTGGGTCAGTTATATTTTTAAAAGTTTGGAACTTAATGATTTCATGACCATTCTGAGAACTGTTACCGTATAGGATCTGTTTCAACCAGCTGTTTCTTTCATATTATTGAGTAATGGTGGTTGTCATACAGTCAGTGGTGAACCACCCAACACCATAAGTGCTTGCCCTCAGGGGTCCTGCAGTCTAGTCTTGACTGCTTGTTTTCACCTCCCTTGAAAGACTGCTATACAGTTTTTAGTTTGGACGGCTGGATCATCTCTCTTGCCACAATAATGTAACAAACCACCTGAAACTCAGTGACTAAAAAGAATTGGTCTTGATTAAGCCTATGCTTTTGCAGGAAGGCAGTTCAGGCTAGGCTTGTCCGGGCAGGTCTTCTGGTCTTCCTTGGGCGCACAGATCTAGGATGGATTCAGCTGTTAGCCTCTTCCTGTCTCAGCTGAGTTCACGCTTATAAAGACTGACAACTGATTGGCTGTGGAGAGGGTGGTGGGGGTGTTATTGGGTCACGTGCTTGTCATCCTCCAATGGGCTAGCCCGGAATGTCCTCCAAGCAATCACAGCTGAGCAAGCCCTTGAGGGCTTCTGTTTAAGCCTTGGGTTGAGAGTTAAAGCAAATCAGGAACTGATTGTGAAGGAGAGGGGAAGTGTCTGTTACCTCTTGATCAGTGGAGCTGGATCTTTTCTTTTAATGTGAGTAATAGAGAAATATTAAAAATAATCTGGAAATAAGGTATGAAAGTTTAAAGTGACATTGGAGTTAAATAATGTAAATGCTTTTATTGAAACACTAGTGTCAGTGGGTGGATGTAAATGCAGTGGTGTGGGGGTTCAGCTGACTCCACGACAGTTTTCATGAAACAAAACCCCCTCCCCCCCACCCCCATTCCCTGGGCCTCCAGTTTAGTCCTTTGGTGGACCCAATGGCTTTGCTCTTTTCTGTGACTTTTTGCACACCTAATGTCGTATAGCTACCCTGTAAATGTGTGTGCTTCTTTGTAAGAAAGACCAAATGAGTAAGTGTGGATAAGATGACCTGGTGAGCATCTCCTCCAAACACAGGAAAAACACTTTTAAATACATATTTTACCACTAGCACCAGGAAGATGGATATATATCTGTCTCTATACTTAAGCCTTGCAAATGAAGCTATGCCTGAATGTTCATTAGTACGTTTCTATTTCAAACAAATTACTTTTCTGCATTGAGATTCGGGCTCAGCCAAAACCTTTCTGGGGTTGCTATTTGTAGTGGAGACAAAACATTTTTTCCTTTTTTATTTTTTCCAAACGTCAGCAACAAAATCTATTGCTATGGTTTTCAACTGGGCTGCGCATTAGAATCATCCAGCGACCTTAAAAAAATCCCGATACTAGGGACACCTGGGTGGCTCAGTTGGTTAAGCATCCGACTTCGGTTTAGGTCATGATCTCACGGTTAGGTTGGTGGGTTCGTGGGTTCGAGCCCAGCATTGGGCTCTGTACTGACAGCTAGCTCAGAGCCTGGAGGCTGTTTCATATTCTGTGTCTCCCTCTCTCTCTGACCCTTCCCTGCGCTCTCTCTCTCTCTCTCTCTCTCTCTCTCTCTCTGTCTCGTTCTCTCAGAAATAAATAAAAAACATTTTTAAAAAATCGTAATGCTCCAATCCCTGCGATTAGGACCCAGGTATTAGGATTTATTAAACAAACAAACAAACAAAACAACAAAAAAACCCCTCCCAGGTGATTCTAATGTATAAGCAAGGTTAAGAATCACTACAATGATGAATACATTGGAGGTTGGTTTGTGAATATCCCCGATGTGGGCATTTTCTTTGTTGGGCGTGTAGCTTTCACAAGGCATTTCTGCCAATGTTTCTGTAAGAAACCACCCATACCTGATTGCTAATATTCCCTGTAGCTGTGGTTTTCATAGGAAGCCTCTACAAAGCAAAACAAATTCCCTGTGGCTGTTCTTTGCATTTCCTCCATTGGTTTCTGCTGCCTACCTGCTGGCTTTGGTGTTGGTGTCTGCTCACTCGTTATCCACGTATGACGTGGTGGGGCAAAGCAACACCCGGCTCCCCTGGAAGGCTGGCACATTGGGTGCCAGGACTTGGTACTGATGAGGCTGCATTCAGGTTCTTTTCAGTCAAGACCACCTTTCTGGGGTGTTGTGAGGAATATACAGGATAACACATGTGTAACCAGCGGATTGCATGAGCTGGACTTGGTGGGGAGAAGCACAGAGTTCCATTATTCTTGTTCACCACCGCTTTTCAGACAGGCTCTTTTGGCCTTTCCTTCCCTGTCCCTGGAAGATTTCATAGATGTTCGGTCACTTTTGGGTGTTTTAGTCTCTGGTCTTAAAAAATTATAATGCAAGTCAAAATGTCAAGTTTTCTTCCAACTCTAGGCCTGATTCAGACTTGGGAACTTGGACGGGGGAAGGGTGGAGTGACCTTTGTTCTGTGATTTCTTTTTCTTTATTTCTCTTCTTTTTGCTGCTGCTAGTTCTTTGTAGTTTTAGTCTGATATTAGTGCAGTTGTAATCTGGGGTTGATGGCCTCTGGGTCTCGGTGACCCAAATGGTGGCTTTCTCTCTTTTGGGGAGCTTGTGGATTTTAGGAAGCTAAAATCCTAAAATCCCTTAGGAAAGGGAAAGGATCCCCTTTCCCTGAAGGGCTGTTGGGTACTGCCCACTGCATTGTTCCCTGGCTTGCAGCTCACCTACCTGCTGACCACTATGGCTCTCCTCCCTTGAGCTCTTTGCTGCTGGGAACACTTTGCCTTTGGAGTTGAATTTTTTTAAGGTGGCTCAAGTATAGCTGTCCTCCATGATGTCTGCTGCTCCTGGGAGATAGTTTCTATTTTCTGCTCACTCAACTCTGGAAGGGCAGGCTGTGCCCAAACCTTTTCATACTCTGCTTTGGTTGCAGTGCTAAGAGGTCTGAGTTTCTGCAGCTTCACACGCATCATGCTGAGGGGCAAAATGTTAATCTCTCTTTCAGGCAGATACTCTCTAAGAGCGGAGGTGGGAATGGCCCTCCATGTCACCCAACTGAAATGAACCGGATTCTTTAAATATAAGGTCACAGCCTCTTCAAAAAGATCCTTGCTCCCCAATCTTCTTTACTTATTTTTATTTCCTCATATTGGTTAAAGGTAAGTGATGGACTATATAGATCACAGAACCAGCCCTTTCTCCTCTTGTTAAATTGTGAAACAATCTCAAACTTTCCAAAAAAAAAAAACCCAACCCCCCCCTGAAAACTCTAGAAGATCACTCTAAAGAACTTCCTGCACCCTGGACTTTTGAGAGCAAATTTTCAACCTGTTGGGGTGCCTGGGTGGCTCAGTTGGTTGAACTTTCAACTCTTGATTTTGACTCAGGTCATGATTCCAGGGTTGTGGGATCAAGTCCCATGTCAGGATCCACGCTGAGCACAGAGCCTGCTTGAGATTTTCTCTCTCTCTCTCTCTCTCTCTCTCTCTCTGTTTCTCTTTGTCACCCTCTCCCTCTCCCTCCTCCCTCCATTCCTGCTGACATGTGCTCTTTCTGTCTCTCAAACAAACCCGGGGAAGATCACTATAAAGAACTTCCTGCACCCCAAACCCTTGAAAGTACATTTCCAACCTATATACTTTTACCCTAGAATATTTTAGAGGATGTTTCCTACAAATAAAAGAACATTCTCCTGTGTAACCACAATGTAACCAATAAAATTAGGAAATTAACATTGATACCTTCCTATCATCTAACCTCATCGACTATTCAGTGTTTGCCAATTATCCAAATAACATCCTTATAACAACAGGATGTGGTTCAGAATCCTGTACTGGATTTCCTTGTCATCTCTTAGGCTTCCTTCAGTCTGGAACATACCTTGATTTTTATCACCTTGACACTTGAAAATTTGTAGACCAATTATTTTGCCGCACATCCCTCAATATAGATTTATCTGATGTTTCCTCCTGATTAGATTGAGATTGTGCATTTTTGGCAGGAATACCACAGCAGTTAGGTTATGTTCTTTCCATTGCCTCTTATCAAGTGGCACAGATGTGTCTTTATGCTATTACTGGTGTTGTTACCTTTGATCACTTAATTAAGTTGGTGTCTTCTAGGCTTTCCCACTGTAAGGTTCCTCTCTTCTCCTGTATAATTGATACGTATTTTGTGGGAAGGTATTTTGAAACTGTATAAACATTTCATTCCTTATCAAACATTCAGTTGATTCATCTACTTATTTACATCTATAGAGACTCATGGTTTCCCATTATATTGAATGCCTTTTAATTCTTATTAATTTTGATGCTCAGATTGTCCCTGGTTTGGCCAGTGGGATCACATTCAAGCTGAATTCCGTATTCCATTCACAGAACCCTATCATTCTTCAAGTGCTTCCTGGCTTTCTGGTCACCTGTGCTTTTGTGCTCCAAACCTGGAGTCAGCCATTTTTCCAAGGAACCCTGATCTCTTTTAGTAGAAAATGTTATTTAGACGCCAAGATCTGAGTGCTAAATATACTCCTTGTTCTTGGGGGATTGCTGCTCCCATACCTTTTCAGAGCTGTGTTTGTGTGTGTGTGTGTGTGTGTGTGTGTGTGTTGGTGTAAGACACATTAACATCTCCATCTTTTGAAAACTGAGTTCACACAGATGTCTCCAGTTGTCACACAGCACCAGGGCTCATGCTTGGCTTCCCCCTTTCTGTATTTATAATTTTCCCAGCAGTGGGGTAATGGGGAATATTGCTTTCATTATGTATGTATTTATTCATTTGATCAGTTTCCTTGTATCCAACCAGTCTCCCAGATCTGCAGCCACACACCCCTAGCAGGGCCGTGCTCCCCACTCTGAGCCACTGTGGCTTTTCCCACACCTACCACAGAACTGCTACCTTGTTTTGGCCCCAGCTAATGTCTCTAGGACTGAATTCTCAGGAAGGAAACAGAATGTCAAGGGGTTACTGAACCAGTTTTGAGCTACAATTAGCAAGTCTCACATAAAACACAGGGGTTCTCTCTGGGGTCCATTGATGCTCAGAAGGTGTGTGTAGAAAATTTAGGAGTCTGTCAACTTTGGAAAATCACATCTCTTTCTCTAACTTATAACTACATTTTACTCTTTCCTTCCATTATGGCGGCGGACAGCATACATATCACAGCAGTATCTGCGGTGACTGTGATTTTGTCGACAAAAATCACACCTATTTTCGTACCACACAAGAGTTGTTGCAGAAACTATTAATGCTAATCACTCATTTAAAATTATGGTAGTTATGAGATGCTCTTTTATTATCTTAAAATAAGTCTGTTATGATATCACAAAATTGCTTTTATTTTGATAATTCTCTTTCAACGTATTTAGTGTCCTTTATAGTCCTTATATATTCTGGGCCTGCATAATAATTATCCTGAGGAGAGGTCCACAGTCTTCACCAAATTGCTGAAGGAGTCCAGGGGAACAAAAATGGTTCCAACCTATTCTTTAGTTGATCTCTTTTATTTTTATTTATTTATTTTTTGTTTTATTTATTTCTAGGAGAGAGAGAGAGACAGCGTAAGCAGGGGAGGGTCAGAGAGAGAGGGAGTCACAGACTGAAACAGGCTCCAGGCTCTGAGCTGGCAGTCAGTACAGAGCCCGATGTGGGGCCCAAACCCACGAACCACGAGATCATGACCTAAGTGAAAGTCAGACGCTTAACCGACTAAGCCACCCAGGCGCCCCAGTTGATCTCTTTTAAATATGAAAGTGTGGGGGTGCCTGGTCGGTTAAGCATCTGCCTTTGGCTCAGGTCATGATCTCACGGTTCGTAGGTTTGAGCCCCACATTGGGTTCTGTGCTGACAGCTCAGCCCAGAGCCTATTTCAGATTCTATGTCTCCCTCTCTCTCTGCCTCTCTCCTGCTCGTGCTCTGTCTCTGTCTCAAAAATAAACAAAACAAAAGCAAAATTAAATATGAAAGTGTGTTCCCCTATTTTAAAACTTGGGGTCTCAACTCAATAAGAAGATCACCCTCTAAGACACTGTGGCATGCCTTTGAAATTTGTCTCCCTGGTAGGTTGAGGGTTGTGCTTGGGTAATAACTGCCTGGCGTGTCTGACCTGTCTGCCTGTGGGCTAAGCATGCTCCTGAAGCCAGAGGGCATCCTCAGGCAGGGAGGGCAGGAAGTCGTTGCCAGGTCTGCCTGTATGCAGGTGACCTTTGGGGTGGTTTAAGGGGATTTGGTGGACCACCATTGTGTCTGCCAGCCTCATTGCTTTTTGAGGGCTCAGCTCCTTCCTCTGGAAAATGAGAAGGGACAGGCTCTAATACAGTTTGAAGACCATGCCTGGCCCTGGACAAGGACAGTGGGAACCATGGGGATGGAAGAGCTCTATGCTTTGCATCTTCTCAGGTGGCAGGGTTGAGGGTGCTGCCCTGAGCCTCCCTTCTATCCTCACTCCCTCTTTCCTGAGATGCCAAAGGAAGGCCACAGAACTGTAACAGCCTGGCCGGTGGTCAGCCCATTTGGGGGTGAGTCTGCCCCTCCTCCCCCCTCCTCTGGGCCCCAGAAAGTCTATTCTGCAAATGAGCTGTTCTCTCTCTGCTTGCTCTTCCCCAGATTGAGTTTCTAGACCTTCATGATGCTCAGGTTACTGCTCGGCCTGGTTCAGGGTATCACTTTCTGTGACATCCTCTCTATAATGCCTCTTCGGCACTCTCTCCCCAGAGGTTCTTGACCCACATACTCAGAGCAGTTGGCTCTCCTTGGCAGAAAAGCAAAATAAAGTGAATTTATGAAGCGGGAGCTATAGCAGAGGACCTCTAAAGGCTGCTATTTCTACCATTTCTATTTCTATTATTTCTACCATTGAGACTCCATGGGATTAACAAATATGTCATAATATATGCTGCCAAGTGGGTGTTGGCCTTCCAAGTGCCCACATAGGAAGTACCCTTGCTTAAAACATGAGCATTGCTTTTCTTTTCTTCTCCCAGAATTATTTTGAGGCGCTGGTTTATGAACCACAAAAGAAAACCACACATATTACATGATCTTCCCACCTTTTGAGTAGAGATACTGTTACTTTATTTATCACAATTTAGTTCCAGTGGCTCTTTGGTTATTTTTAAAAGTCTAATTTACCCACTAATGCTGAAGATAATAGATGTCATCCACAGGGTTCTTTCTGTGTTCTAAGTGCAATGTGATATGAATTTTCTCATCAAAAGTCCTGCAAAGTAACTGCAGTTATTCCCCCTCACCCCCATTTTTTCCACATGGATAAACTGAGGCATAAAAAAGTTAAGAAACTTGTTCAAAGTTGCACAGCTCATAGAAGTTGAATCTGAGATTTGAATTCAACAGTAAGACCAGGGTCTAGAGTCTTCACTGATGAACTTCTTATTAACTACTTCATCCATTCCATAATATAGGTCAGGCACTGTTCTAGGCATGGATGGTTGGTTCATCGCTGAACAAGATACACAAAAATTCCTGCCCTCTTAGTGCTTCAATTTTAGTAGATGAGACAGAAATAAAGAATGACATACTAGATAAGTAGGTTACATAGTATGTTAGAATGTAATTTTGAAAAACAGGGAAAGGGGGATTGGATGTCCAGATGAAAGTTGAAATTATGAAGGGATTGGTCTGCATAAGCCATTTGAGCAGAGATTTGGTGGGGTAAAAGGGGTGAACCATTTTTTTCTGGGGGAACAGCCAGTGCAAAGGCCTTGAGGCAGGTGCATGCCTTGTTGTTTGAGAAACCATTGGGTACACCTCCAATGTTAAAGGAACTTCTAGACTATTGGGAAGACTTTGGCTTTTACCCTGAGATGAATGGGAGAAAAGTTGCAGGATTTTGAGCACATATACGACTGATCAGATTTCTATTTGAACAGGATCATAGTTATGGAGAAGAACTGTACAGCAGAAAGGGCAGTGGTCTGTTATTACAGACAGATGTAACCAGGCCCTGTCACAGGTGAGTTGGTGGTAGTTCATATCAGACCCAGAAGGCATCTTATGCATTCAGCAGTTGCATTAGAAGTTGCTAACAGGTATGTTAATTTTTCTTCAAATTGGGCAAAGCCTGAGTAATTTTGAGGGCCTGGCCAAGTCCCTCTTTAACAACAGATTTAGAAGTGGCAGAATAAACAAGAGGATGTACAGAGAAACAGAAAACAGTGTCCAGTGTGAATGCTTACCATGCTTCCAATGGAATCTTGGAACAAGAGCTATATGACAGGAGACTCTAGACTCAGATGACCCTAGGGACAGTCAAGAGAGGACCCAAGACAGGCTTCTAGTTGCAAATTGGGAAGCTGGAGAAAAATACAAAATAGGGGGACCTGATAAACTTGTGAAAGTTTGGGGGGTGGTTCTTTGACTCCAGAAGAAACCAATGTCTGTGTTCCCATGGTAATGTGGGCCCATGTCTGGCGAGGGGCATGGGCAGAGTGTGGCCAGAGACTGGTGGCCCAAGGTCTGGTACAGTCATGGAGGTGGAGCATCAGAGGAGCCCTCATGTTTGGACATGGGACAGGGCTTGGGATACCAGGTTTGGAGAAACATAATGGATCCACCAGTAGTACATCTGGACTGTGCTAGTCGAACTGTCTTGCCTCTGGCTTGCTTTTCAGGTTTCCTTTGGGTGTGGGCTAACCAACCATTGGTATGAGGCATGGTTGTGTGCAGATGCAATGGATAGTGTTGCAACTCTACACCAACCCAGCCTAAATGCAGAAGGTTTGAAACATTCTTAGGATGAGTTCTGGTTCTTGCTAGCAGATTAGGAGGCTTTAATGAAGAACTAACATGAGGTTTTACGTTATCTGTTAGTTGCCTTTCTCCATGCTCTCTTTCCTGCCAGCAAGGAGGGAGGAAAGGTCATTGTAGCTCTTGGGCTTGGGAAATGCCAAACGCGGAATCAGGAAGACTCCGAGATCACAGAGCTGTTGGCAGAGTATCAACCTTCACAGGGCTCATTCTGAAGTTCCCTCTTGGACATGGAGCTGGAAGAAGGAAGGAGAAGGAGAAAATAATATCATGCAATAAACTGTCAGGAGACGGCAGGCTTCATCATTTTTAGTGCAAAATGATCTGATTTATTGCATGTAAACCACACCAAACTTTGAATAATGGGAATAGACATGAAGAAAAAAAGTGAGTACTGACTCACTGAATCATAGGGCTCTATACTATTGTCCTGGAAAAATGGGGATGGCAGTGCTGGTCATGAGAGTGGCATGCTACCTTCTTCCTTAACGACCCCGAAAGAGTGGGACCCCTGCTCTATCTGTTGTGCTGCTTCCCTGTGATGTTGCTGTATCTTCACCTACTGGTGTGAGGGCTTGGGCACCAGGGAAATCCTCCCTCCTGAGCTCTCAGTCAAAGTGGTTTTTTGGCTCAGAGAGCTGCAGTCACCACTTTCTGGTTTTGCTGACTCTAGCTCATCTGGGAACATTAAGGGACACAACCATGGTCTCAGAATGTTTCAGCAGGAAGGGACTTTGGTGAGCACCTCATTCAAATATGTCATTATAATGGTGAAAGCTGAGAACCAGAGTTCCAAAGGCTTGTCTAGGGTTCTGCAGCTCCCTGGTCCCAGAACATGTCCTAGAACTCAAGTTTAGTATTTTAGAAACTTATCTTGGTTTTCCTTTTAGCAGATATTTATTGATCATGTATTAGATGGTAGGCCTTGTACTAGACATACTGGTGAATGAGGCGAAGTCCCTGCCCTCACAGGACTAACAATCTGGTGGGCGAGACAAGTCAGCTAAATAAGCCCATAAATAGAAAAATTACAGATGGTGATAAGAGCCATGGGGTGGAGGGGGAGAGGGATAAGAGACTGGGAATAGCTGAGAGTTTAGGGGTGACTTTTTTAGAGGGATGTCAGTGAAGGCTATGACCGCCCTGGGTAAAGGACCCCACCAGCTACCCAGCTGGTGGTTCAGCCTTTAAACCTAGGAGTCATCCTTGATGCCTCTCTTAACTTATCTCCTATGCCCATCCTATCAGCAACTCACCTTAGACCAACTGACCCAAAATGTGCCCTTCTTGCCACCTCATCTGCAACCACCATTTCTGGCTCAAGCCATGGTCCTCTCACTTGGACAACATCAATGGCCTGATGACACCTTGGCCCTCTACAACTCATTCTCCACACTGCAGCCAGGTAGATCTTTTATAAAATAAATCAGATCTTGTCACTCATCCAGGTAACATGCCCATTACCCCATGCCAAAGGCACCTCATCACACCTGGAAAGAAGTTCAAGTTCCTGACTGCTCATGTATCATTTCTTCACTCTCTCTGTTCCAGTCACATGGTCTTCTTGCTATTTCTTGTGTCGCCTAAGCCTGTTTAAATAATAGTTCTTGGAAAATAACAAAGGCCGATCCTTTTTAATGCCTCATTCTTCCATATGTAACTGGCCACTGACTAGGGTGGCTACTAGCTTGGGCCAGTACTAGCACCCCCTGTTACTCTCAAAGTTGTCCCAGTTTGGACAATAAAATTATATGGTTATCTTGTTGTTAAGGATTTGGAGGTAGTCCTGTACATGGCTTCCTCCCTTCCTCCTTCCCGCTTTCCCTTTCTAAAATGTGTATAGAGTAGCTACTAGGTATCAGAAATGTACTAAGTACTGGAAGGTGAAGATACCTGAAAATAAGCCTTGGTTATGCCCTCGAGGAACCTTCAAACATCTGCACAATGAAAAATAAAACAAGTGATGCGACCTAAACATTTTCAGATTCAATGTTTGTTATTCTATAGACAAAATGGCTGGCTGTTGGCTTAAGCATTCTACAGTTTACCCAGATGTTTGGCACCACCTAGACACAGCCTGACTTCCCTCTCCCCACCAGTCCCTCTCAGCCCTCACTCTTTCCTCCTTCCTTTGTTCCCATTACTCAAGGTTTGGCAGGTTTTGTGCACACACCATGCCAGAACTTCACATGGAACATGATTAAGACCAAGGCCTTGGGTCTTTCCTGCCTTCTGACAATTCACTACATAATTTTCTTGTTCTCTCTCTGTTCCTTCCAGACCCAAGTCAGCCAGGCAGAATCTAAATTAGCTCCTTGATGGCCCTTGTATTCCTGCCAAAAGTATTTTTGATTGCCTGGCCTCCCAGTTCCGTGTATTCCAGCTCTTCCGTGGTGCCCTTAGGGAAGCACACTGAGGCTTCCTGGCCCCAGGAGTGCTGTTTGTCTGCTGGACTCCCCTATCACGGGGTGAAGGAGCCAGCCCTCCATGTGGGAGCTGAGAAAGGCTCCATGTGTGGTTCTGAGAAAGGTGAGGGGTTGGAGGTTAAGGACTGGGAACAGTTAACGTACTCTTTTTGGAGAAGTGCTTTCCAGTGATCATCTACCCCTCTTCCTGGCTTTGCTGGGTATAGAGTTGGTGACTGTTTACGTGGGATGAGATAAGAGAATCCAAGTCTTCTCCCACAGTGACTCCTCTTTAGTCTGCATTGGATTCTTAGACTGGTTTTACCTTCTATTGATTTTCTTTTTGATAAGAGATAACCCATTAGCTAACAAATGCATCAGGTGATAATAAATGAACCGACTAACCTCATCTTCCATCATCTCTAGAGATGTAGAACTCAGAAGACCAATATGTTTTTGAGGAGCATGAAGGCATTCAGGATGATTGGGCTCCCTCGGGCATGGGAGTGGTGCCCCTGGGCTGAGACTGGGCAATTGAGGAAGCTGAGTGGCAGAGAAGTACATTCTGTACTCAGGAGAGGTCTAAATAGAGATGGAGAACCAGGACATAGCAGAATGCACATGTGACACCAGGAGAGTGGGCACATATAGGGACACAAGCCCTTTATCCGATAGAGAATTTCTCATATTTTCTCAAGGGCAACAGGGTCATGTTTATATAAAAGTCAGAGCTTAAATTCACGCCCTCTTAAGAGACTCTGTAACATAGACAAATGGCTTTCACCATGACCAGAAGGGATGTGACTTGATCCCAGCTACAGCAGGTCCTTTATTATACGGCATTATTGGGTCCAGATGTTACATGTCTGATAGAGGCAGCCTGGATGAGACTTACCACCACAACCTCTACTCTACTTGGGCAGAAAAAGGCCCTCGGAAGGAAGGAGTTGATAGGGCTGATAGGAAAGGTCTGCCTTGAACTGTCCACAGAGAAGGATGGTGTGAGTCATGGCCCTGCAAAAGTGGAAGGGACTTGGCTTTTCCCAGTAAGTGCAGGTGATCTGTGGAGAGGAGGGAAGGAGCTGTAGGTTCAGCATTTCCTTGCTGGAGGAAGGAAACAACCAGGGAATAATAAACCATATAAATGGAAAACATGTTTCCTAAAACAAGGCCTTATGTCAGCTACAGACAGGGCTCATGAGACAAATTCTTTAGTGAAGATGAAGCTTCACAAGAACACACACATATATTACACACATGAATTGTTCAGTGCTTGTATATGTACATATATTCCCACATACACATCCTTATACATAGAAATATATACATATCAACCTCATGTTAAAGGTAAACATGAATGTATACTCAGATATTTACATATATGTACACACATTGGCATTGATTTGCTACATATATATTATATACGTACTCAGATATTTAATATGGACACAAACATGATAAGACAACTTCCTGTTCTCTACTATTTTCCACTCTTTTACCCAGCATACTTTTCATCTGAGAATGGCTTCTTTTATCAAGTATCATTCTGCCATCAATACTTGGTCTGGGTATATGGAATGTAATTATATTGTAATTGCCCCGCCCTCCTAATACAAATGCTAAAGATTAACTGCAAAAGAAAAGAACAAAAAAATTCCTAACCTAAATGTCAGCTTGAATTATTTATTCTAAAGTCAGATAAAAATGAAATTTGTAGAAATGTGTCATTTGAATTTATTTACATCTTCTTGATTGTTGGTACTTGCTATAGACTTTATGCCCCCTACCCAAAATTCATCTGTTGAAATCTTAACCTCCTATGTGATGGTACTAGGAAGTGGGGCATTTGGTAGGTGATTAGGTCATCAGGGTGGAGCCCTTATGAAAGGGATTAGTGCCTTTATGCAAGAGCCCTCAGAGAGCTCCCTCTATGGTATTCTGTTAGCAAGTTGGTTGGGTTTCATTGGTGCTTTAAAGTCTTCTTTCTGAGGCACCTGGGTGGCTCAGTCAGTTAAGCATCCGACTTTGCTCAGGTCATGATCTTGTGATCCAGGAGTTCACGCCCTGTGTCATCGGGCTCTGTGCTGACAGCTGAGACCCTGGAGCCTGCTTCGGATTCTGTGACTGCTTCTCTCTTGTCCGTCTCCCACTCACACTCTGTCTCTCTCTCTCTCTCTCTCAAAAACTAAATAAATGTTAAAGATTTAAAAAAAATAGAGTCTTTCCTTCCTCCCCACCTCCCCCCACTTCTTTCTGACATAGATGAACTGACTTGTACAAGTTGGGAGCATCTTTGACATGATAGGCAGAGCCAGGTGTGGGCCATGACTCCTAATCCTCACACCTGCTCTTATGTGTGTGTGCTCATGTGCACACACCATACGCACACCATACACTTGCGTTTAAATGCCAGATCTTCAGCCCTTGAAAAGCTATAATAAAATGGAGAACAGCTTTGTCCTGCTGAGTTTTTCAAGCTTCTGGTAACAGAATGCTATCTTCAGTGATGGACTGTGTTATCACCAAGTCGGTGAATTTGGAGTTGGTGCTTGACATTGGTACTTCATTTTTTAATGCCAAAATAAGGCCTCCTCTTTGGGGTTTGTATTCAATTACTCCAGACTTTTGGGGACATAACAAGTGGAAACTCTCTGATGTAACTTCTAGAAAAAAAATCTGCATTTAGGCAGTCTCTCAGCCTCCTGAAACTAATAAACAATTCAAGCTTAGAACGAAAGCTCTTAGGGTGTGGGGTTTTCCTGGTAATTGAATGCCCGGGAAAGAAACTTTCTTGGTCTCAACCATTTGGTTGAAAAGCTTGATCAAATGTGTTAATGTCCTTCTTATAAATTCCATGACCATAATTGGATCTTTCTTTCATTATTGAAGATCCTACAGAGAAACCAGTGCATTTGATAAATAAGAGAGGAAGCTATTGAAGAAAGTTTAGGAGATTCTTCCTATAACTGGGACTTTTTCCTTTCTTCCTAAATCCCTGGTATTCTTTTGTTTTCTTGTTATTGTGATGACAGGTAGGATTCTGAAGACTGCCACCATCACTGCCATCTACCACCTTGGGAGCCCTTTCTCTGTGCCTGGCCTTGTGCTGAGATCTTTTATGTGTAGCACTCACGAAGCTCGTGACAGCCCATTTTCCTGCTGGAGACACTGAAGCTCAGGGAGTTTGAGTAACTTGCCCAAGTCCTCACAGCTGGAAGGCTGGAGAGAGGGATTCAATTCAGGTCTGACATCTAACCGTGGGCTCTCAATTACTGTGGCTTTTGCTTCTTTTTCCTAAAAGGGAGTAAGTTGAGATTATGGCAAATTAGGTTAATAGTTGCTTTACTATATGTGTGTGTGTTTGTATTTGCTTCTAGATCCATTAAGGATAAGCCCAAATATTTTACTGAACTCTTTTTTGCCCCAGTATGCAGTTAAAATGCTGGTGATTTTATATCCCCTCCCTCCATTTTTTTTTTTTTTTGCTCTCTTCGAGACCCCTTTAGTTTTACTTCTTTTGCTTTTCTCTTTCCAGTAACCTGAAATTTGAGCTCAAGACTTCTGCAATGCCTATAGTCATTTTGCTTGAGGATAAATTTTGGCGACTTAAGGGCTACCAAAGAGATATTTAAAGTTTCTGTCCATTTCTTAGGGAATAGCAGGAGAACTTAAAAACTGGAATTTCCCTCTCTTAGTGGCTACTTTCTAGAGGAAATCTAATCTCTGGGGATCCTTGCCAAGAATAAATGCAGAGGAGATATTGCTTGCAGACCATTGTCCTTGGGTTCAGACAGCCTCCTCCTGTCTCCTGGCCCCAGGGTATAAATAGAGAGAGACACAGAGGAGACTGGCAGAGATCTTGCTGACAACCCTCCCAAACTTCCAGAAAAGATGGTTCGTTGCCTATAGAAAACTCTGTCTCATGGTCGGCATCTCTTCTGTCTCCTGTAGATGAAGATTCCTTTTCAGAGCAGTGGCCTCTCTGGATTCCCCTGGTATCTTTGTGTCTGTTGGCCAGTCTGTCCCCTTAGTAAGCATTTATTAGGTACTGGGGATGAGCAAATGAACAAGGTCTAGCTCCTATCCCTGGGAGTTACTTGGGGATACACACATGTAACTAAGTGACAACATGACAGTATATCTGTAGACAGTGTGGATCAAGGCCTTGGGAACAAAGGAGAAGAGCCATAGGTTCTGCTTGGGTGAGTCTAGCAGGGCCTCTCTGAGGGGGTGACATTTAAATCAGGTCCTGAGACCCAGAGCTTATCAGGTCGAAGGACCAGCACACGCAAGAGACCTAATTTGCCAAACTGGCTATTGTATTTGGAAAAGGGTGACCTGGTAAATTTAACAGACTCCTTTTGCCATCCATTTCCATGAAATTCCTAACTATGTTCTTGGGTGAGAAAAACAGGAATTCCCTCCCCGGTGTAGTTTGGCAGCAGCACTGTCCTGCTTTCTTGCCGAATGCAATGAATTTTCTTCTTCCATCCAGTCTTCCTGAACTGTGCTCCTCTTCCATCTGCATGGCTTTTTGTTTTTGTTTTGAAAACTGTTTTGAGGGATTTAAAAGACAAAGCTTCCCTTCCATTTACTTCCCTTAATCAAAAGCCTCTGTAGCCACTGGGAGTTGAGTGTTTCTCCCTCTCCAGGGCCCCCCAGAGACTCACTTGGAGGTTGCAAGTGTGCCGAGCAAGCATGGCAAGTGGAGGCTGAGGTGGCTAGCCCTGAGCCAGTTCTGACTCCCTCAGGGGGCTGTGTTCCTCCAGGCACATTCGGCCCCGTATCTTGTGTGGGCTTTCCCTCGTTTGGGACTCTGCTCTCCAGTGAAGATTTTCCTTATCCTCCTCAGAAACAGTTATTTTCTGGGCCTTTGTCCTTCTGTGGATGACCGCCAGCCCTTGCCATCCATCCTCCATCCACACTGCGTGGTTTGCTGATGTGTTCTCTCTGTCCCTTTGGAGCCCAATTTGGTATCTGTGAGCAGGGGAGTGTGTGCATGGGAGCAGGGGGAAGGTGGGAATTTTCTGGATTGGGGAGACAAGACAGGAAAGAGAACAGGTAGACTTACACTATAATGAGAGCTTGATGCAATGGGTGATTAACTGCCAGTGTTCATGGAAAGGAAAATTAAATATTGCTTGATTTTAGAATGAATTTCTTAATTGAACTTTGATTTATTGTTTGGTCAGGAAGCATGTGGTGAAATTTCAGGGTTTTGAAGAGTGATGGGTTCTCATTAGTAATGTCACATCGTTGTGTAGCCATACAACCAGGCAGCTAAACTCTGGTATGGGAGTTGGGAAAGGCTAGGAGTGTGCTTCAGCCTGGCTCTCCATCCCACACAAGATGCTTTATTTTGGAATATCTTTGGCCAGGACTTGTTCTGCTCTAGCATTCTTCATCAGGATGTTTAGCAGCTCTTTGTTAGTTGCGAGCAACAACAGCCATAGCCGCCATTTTTCTGAAAACATGACCTCACACCATCCAGGGGACTTAGTGGCTGCCAAAGTGGAATCCTTACAGTGGAGCTCCCAGTGTTAGCAGACACAGAATCAGGGGGAGGAATGAGCTTGGAGACCATCTCTCCTAACCCTCAGGAGCCCACACTGTGCAACAGCTTTTCCAGCGGCAGAAATAGGATTAGACCCCCAGCCTCCCCAAGCCCTAGTCCCATGGCTTTGCCACCCCTCTTATGGACTGCTCTGTGCAGGAGTGCTCTTTCTTTTTTTAGTGTTTATTTCTTATTGAGATAGAAACAGAGCACGAGTGGGGGACGGCCAGAGAGAGAGAGGAAGACACAGAATCTGAAGCAGGCTCCAGGCTCTGAGCTGTCAGCACAGAGCCCGACACGGGGCTTGAACCCACAAACTGTGAGGTCATAACCTGAGCCGAAGTAAACTCTTAATCGACTGAGCCACCCAGGTACCCCCCACGAGTGCTCTTTCAACCACCACGGAGTGATCAGGTGGGTTCTATGACTAGTCACTGCTCAGGCTTCCAGCACAGTGCTTCTCAGCCCTGGTTACACTTAGAATCAGCTGGGAGCATTTAAAAATACCCACACCCAGGTCTCACCAACCCATTGGATCTGAATCTCTGAGTGTGCCTATCCCAACACAAGTTCACTAACAACTTAACTGATTCTAAAAACGCAGAGAGGCTTCAGAACGCCTGTTCTCGTGTGGAGAAGGAAAGCAAGCTTTGCCTAAGAATCTTTAATTTGCTGACTGGACAACAGTTTGCTAACACAAACCTAATGTCTTTTATTGTCCTGAGAAAATAGTTGTCTCCAGGAGCAGGTTAAAGCCTAGAGCAAATTTTTCTTTCATCCCAGATTTGTAAGTGAGCCAGGTAGGCCCTGATTGACTCACAAAGGGATACTGGGCTTTGAACCTGAAACAAATATTGAAGATGGCGCTTCCTTGCCTCCATCAGTGGCTTGAAGGACCATCAGTGGGGCTGCGGACTCCATCTTCTCCTGTCTGCTCTACCTCCCCCCTCATCCCCCACCATGGAAATTTGACAGTAAATTTGTTTTACATTAGAGATAATTAATGTCAGATCTTGGAACAATTTGTTACAATAAGGCAGCTGTTTATAACACAAATGCCTCAGTATTTCTTAGAACCTGCTTTTCCAAAAGCCCTGCAAAGGTGTTTAAAGGACACTGCCTAAAGTCATCTAAATTGTCCCTACTTCCTCTCTTCCTTCTTCTTCTGAACGGAGTGGGGTGCTTGGGGAAGGGGTCCCTGCTGGTGCTGGAGCTGCTGCTTGCTCTGGTGTGGGAGAGCCAAGTGTGCCCATCTCCTCCCCTGGCCACATTCGGTGGCTTCATGTTGGTAGCCTGAAGTTGGCCACAATGAGGATTTACACCATAGAAATAGGCAAATGCAACTTCTCCCCCTCCCCAAGCCCCAGAAAGTAGATTATTAAACATTATCCAGCATGCCGCTAGTCACAGGTATTCTCTGGACAGTTCCTGAGTAGAAGATTCTTTTTTTTTTTTTTTTTTTTTTTAATTCTTATTTATTTCTAGGAGACAGAGATAGACAGCGTGAACAGGGGAGGGTCAGAGAGAGAGGGAGACACAGACTCCGAAACAGGCTCCAGGCTCTGAGCTGACAGTCAGCACAGAGCCCGACGCGGGGCTCGAACCCACGAACCGCGAGATCATGACCTAAGCGAAAGTCGGACGCTTAACCGACTAAGCCACCTAGGCGCCCCCTGAGTAGAAGATTCTGAGTGTTATCACTGGGAATTATGTTTTAAGTTATTCTCCAAAGAAGATTCTAGAAACTGGTGGTATTAAGATTACAGTTCATAAGATATCTAAGAGATGTCTTAAACTTTTCGTGCCTCAAATGAAACCTCCAGATTTCTGTCTTTCACCACTGGAAATATGTTCCTTTTATCGTCTTTCCCACTCAGTAACTGGGAACCCCACCAGTGCACTCATTCTCTGCCAGCCACACTAGCTTCCTTACAGTTTTTTGAATTTGAATGGGTCAGTATGGTTCCCCCTCAGGGCCTTCACACATGGTGTTGCTCCCACATGGAACCTCCTTGCCATGGATTTCCAGTGGTTCATTCCCTTACCATATATTTTTCAGAGATCTGCCCAAACATCCTATTCAAAGGAGCCTTTCCTGACCACATATCAAATAGAACATCCTACCCATCACTGACAGTCTCCACTTTTTCCATAGCAGTTATTATTATCTGACATGTATTTGTTGATTATTTTGCTTCTGGCCAGCTCTAGAAAGTAATCTCCAAGCAAACAGGGCTTTTGCTGTTTTGTTTGCTGCTACATCCTCAGTGGCTAGAAGAGTGTTTGGCATCTAGCTGGCAATGTTTATCTATTGAATGAATGAGTGAGTATTTGTGAGGGTTTATGTACAGTAAGGGGGTGTGTGTGTAATCCGTATCTATATCCAACCATAGGAAATTGTCAATATTGGACCACTTTTGACAACTATTGTTATTACATGGAATGGGACCTCAGCAGTCATGTAGTTCAACTCTTCATTTTATAGATGATGTCCTCAAGCTTGTGCAAGGGCAGATGACTTGCTCCAAGGGACAGTTAGTGATGGGAATGTATTATTCTTTTATAAACAAAGTATTTTCAAAAGAAGAATACCCAGATAATATCAGGCAGCTGTTTGCGGGATATTGGTCCTTCCCATGTGTTAAGAATTTTTGTCTTCATCTCTGACCAGGCTAGGAGAAAAGCTTTCAAAGAGACTTACATCCCCCATGGGTAGAATAATGCCTTCCAGAACACTCTTAGAGCAGGCTCAGAGCCACTCCGGCAGCACTCCGGCAACACGGGGTCCTTCTACACAGGCTGAGTCAGGGCCAGGAAGTACCTTGAACTTACTGCTTTGGGCCTTTGGCAAGAAAGCTTGTAGCTGGTGCTTTTAGGAGTCCATCATGAAGCCCGGATACAACTGTAGGTCTTGAGCTAACACTTAGAGCATGGCTGGAACCTCATGGCTTTTAAATGCAGAAGTCTTAGCCCTGCAGCTTTCACTTCTCATCTGTGCTAAGTCTCCTTTCCGGGAGTCATGCCTGGGGTGGTATGGGGGGTGTTGGGGACAAGATCTTTCTGGCCCTCCTATGAAAAAACGTGAAAGAGGAGTGTTGATTTCTTTGGAGCGTTCACTGTATAGTGAATTTGACTAGCATCATCTGAAGTTTCCAAATGTATGTTTGTGAATTTATTGCTTAATAAAACTTACTAGAAGAAATTTGGGCTGGTGGGGAGACATTGGGATTGATTTTCAAACAATCAGGATTTGAGAACAATTTGAAATGAGGTCTCTCATGCTGATGCTGAACAAACACCAGGAGTCCTTTTCAACAAAGCTTTCAGTTCTTTTTATGTGAATTATTTCTCTGAATTACCTAAGGATGCATTTGGCTTCACCAGGAAAGCTCTTTGCCCTTGGAGTAAAATTTAGCTACAGACTTGCATGTTCAGATTTGGGTACTTGTGTTAAGAATTTTTCTTAAAAATTGATGATGCACCGTCCCCTAAATGACAGGCTTAGTTTGTTGGCATATATTTTACAAATCTTGCATGTTGGGCTCTGTGCTGATAGCTCAGGGCCTGGGGGCTTCTTCAGATTGTCTGTCTCCCTCTCTCTGCTCCTCCCCTGCTTGTGTTCTGTCTCTCTCTCACAAGGATAAATTAAACATTAAAAAAATTTTTTTTTTAATTTTTTACTTTTTTATTTATCTTAGAGAGACTGTTTTATTTATCCTCCCCGTGAGCAGGGGAGGGTCACAGATCGAGGGAGATGCAGAATCTGAATACAGGCTCCAGGTTCTGAGCTAGCTGTCAGCACAGAGCCTGACGCAGGGCTGGAAACCATGAATTGTGAGATCATGATCTGAGCCAAAGTCGGACACTCAACTGCCTGAGCCACCGAGGCGCCCCCAAAATTTTTTTAAAAAAATTAGAATATCTGAATGGAAGCCACAGAGAGCCAGAGAAGAAGAGTCCCAGAATCCCACCTTTGAAACAGTTGCCCAAGTTCACAGCCTTTGGGGCAGGAGAGGGTAGGTATATGGGGAGGCAAGTAGTAGAGGAAGGGTTGAGCTGTTTCTGAGAGACTTTTTCAGCTCGGGCTGCTTTCCAAGGGCCAGGTACATGTTCACCTGCTCTGGTAGCGCAAAAGTTGTAGCTGGGTGCCTAACAATTCCAGGACCTTCACTAGGTCTTGGCCACCCTGTGTAGGAGAGAATGATAAATGAATACAAGCACGTGTAGGTGCTCAGTAAAAGTCTCACGCTACCTTAACCCCACAGTAGATAAGAACTTGGCCTCCTCCTCCAGTTTCCCTGGAGCCCTTTTGGGATTATCTTGCTGCCTCTTTGATATTGCCTCCTCAGTCTTTATTTGCAGCCCTTCTCCTTTGCCCTTTAAACGTTGATATTCCTTATAATTTTCAAGATCCTTTGCTTCTCATTCATCTTTCTCTCCCTGCGTAATCTTATACATGCCTCTATTTTCTCCTATTTCTTAAAAATTCTATTTAAAAATAGTTTTGAAAGGCTTAAAATGCACAAATCAGCCTCCTACACATCTTTATCCTGTGTCCATTTCCACTCTGTGGTGACAATACTTTTTAATTCTTTTGGTAGTTTCTTTTCATAGTTGTCCCCTTAGTTCTATAATACTTGATACCACTAGCTCTCATTTGTCAATTTCAGACAATGATTGAAATTAATACATTTCTTCCAGTGTCGTTGTGGACTTAGCTCTCCTGCATCTCCTTGTGTCGTAGACTCTCAGTCTGGAGTTCTCTCTTGTCCAGCAAGAGAGGGGACACAGGATTGAAATGCGAGAGAGGCTAATGCCCAGGAGGAGACAAGATCCCTGAGTAAGTGTCCTTGCTCCATTTCTATTAGGATCAGGAAGCTTACAAGTGTGATGAAAATAAAGAGACAGTGAAATTGTGAACATTAACTCAGGGGCGAGAGGGAAAGGAGGTTTTGAGGGAAAAGAGGTTTTGAAGATATGCGGTGTTAGGGGTTTGGGTCAATACAAAAACAAAATCCTGGCGCCAAGCAGATGGTTGTTTATAATAGGCGTAAGGCGCCACCTCTGTTTGCATAAACTTTCCTAGGGGGATAAGAAAGACAAAGCAGGCTACCTCAGGATCAACAAGGCACCTTTCTTTTGCTAATTAGCTCCAATCAGGGCAACTTCTCTCTGCTGTGTCTATAGCCCTGTTTACCTATTTTGGTCTTTCCCTCCTGTGAAAGCAACTTTCTGCTACTGCACTAGTTTGGAGGTGCTTCTGCCCTGAATACCTAATCTTGTTACTTAATTTTGGATGCATACATCCTGAGATTTCCTATTTCTATACCTTTGTCCTATACTGGGGCCTTTGCCCTGTTTACCTAATCTTGATCCTGTGGCTTTCTATTTCTTTATGCCTCGTTAATCCATCTGTGCAAACTCAGGAAATTCCTAAACTTATTCCTTGCTCTTCCCTCCCTCATCCTCCAAAGATAGTTATATTTTTTTGTTAAGCCAATAATTAGCATTTACAAGATTACTATATTAATATTAATTTTAGACCCATGTAGAGGACTGTTGATATTTACTTTCTAGTATCGTTTTAATTTCTCCTAGTGTCAGTCACTGCTCCTAATTTTCACTTGCAGGTTTTTGAATGTAGTGATTTCTTCTTTTGTTCCTGAATGTCATATTATATATCTGTCACAAAACTATCATTTTCTCCCTAAATGCTCACTTATATCTGGTTACATTTCAATTTTTCTTTTTCCTGAACAGATTCCACCATGGCCCTCCCTCCTCCTACTCCAGTTACATTCCTTGTTCTCTGGATCCACTGGGTTCTCCCATGTTGAGCAGACAAACCTTCTGAAGCTTGCAAAGAACGAATGCACGGGAGTTCAATTTTTATTTTTTTTGAGTGTTTGCTCATCCTCAACTGAAAATATTTCTAATTTAACCTCACACTTGATTGGAAGTTCAAATGGGTCTGGAATTCTAGATTTGAAGCTATTTTCTCTCAGAACTTTGAAGATATTCCTTCATGGTGTTTTAGATTCCTGTGTTGCACCTGGATAAGCCTAATGCCATTCTTTTTTTCCTCTTAATTCCTTTTCTGTTTTTAAAAAAATAGGCACAATTTTATATAATATAAGGTCTTTTTAAAATATAAAGAAATAAATACTAAGTATATACCTTGATAGATTTTTACAGATGTATCTACCTGTGCAATGCTATCCAGATCACCACCCAAGAAGGTTCCTTGGAACCTGTTCCCTGTCAATACTACCTCATCCCCACCCTAGAGATAACCACTTATCTGACTTCTACCACACAGATTAGCTGTATTAGTTCTCGAACTTCACATATGGAATCGTATAGTACTCGTTTGTACCTGGCTGCTTCTGCTCAATAAAATATCTGAGATTCGTCCATGTGGTTGTGGATATCACTTGTTTGTTAATATTTATAGTGTGTAGTATTCCACAACTTCTATCCATTCTCCTATTGTTGGTCTTTTGGGTGGTTTTCAGATTTTGACTACTAAGAATGAAGCTCTTAAGAACATTCTGTGCATGTCTTTTTGAGGACAAACATTTTTGTTTCTCTTGAGTAAATACCTGGAAATAGAATTTCTGGACATGGGGGTTATAGATATTGTCAAAAAGTTTGACAGTTTTCCAAAGTAGATAAACCACTTTCCCCAATTATGAGACTTCCAGGTGCTCTATACCTTCTCTAATATATGGAATGGTCAGCTTTTTAAACTTTAGTCATTCTTTTGGGTGAGTAACAGTATCTAATTGAAGCCGTCATTTGCATTTTCCAAATGAGTAACCATACATTAAGTATTTTTTATGTACCAGCCAATTAGATACCTTTTTTTTTTTTTGGTGAAATGTCTATTTAATTCTTTTGCCCTTTTTAAAAAAATCAGCTTGCTTATCTTTATTCGTTTGAAGGAAATCTTTATATATTCTGGATACAAGTCATTTGTCAGATATATGTATTCAGACCATCTTCTCATAGGCTATGACTTGGTTATGTAGTTTGTTAGTGGTATATTTAGTTTTACAAAGGTACAGTTTATTCATTTTTTTAGTAGTTGGCATGTGTTTTGTCCTGTTTAAGAATCTTTGCCTACCTCAATGACACAAAGATAGTTTCCTTGTGATTCTTCTGGATTCTATATTGTTTTACTTTTACATTTAGGTCTATGATTTACCTAAGTGTTATCATTATGAATCCTATTCCTGTGTGTATGAGCTATGGTTATATCCCTGGGAGATTTTGGTTTTATGATATAATCTAGGTAATTTGAAATTTTTTTTTAAAATATTTTTAATGTTTTATTTATTTCTAGCAGAGAGAGAGAGAGACAGCGTGAGCAGGGGAGGGTCAGAGAGAGAGGGAGTCACAGACTGAAACAGGCTCCAGGCTCTGAGCTGGCAGTCAGCACAGAGCCCGACGCGGGGCTCGAACCCAGGAACTGTGAGATCATGACCTAAGCGAAAGTCGGACGCTTAACCGACTAAGCCACCCAGGCACCCCAAGGTATTTTGAAATTTTACTTTCTATGTTTTGATGGAGGCCTGTATTTGGTTACTGTATATGTACTTGGAGGGCCTTTTGGATCTGGGGATTTGTTCTTTAGTTCTGGGACATTTTATGGATATCATTTCATGATAATTTCCTGTATCTTCCCATTCCATTTTCTTTCTAGAGTTCCTATTAGTCAGCGGGTGGTTCACCATGATTGATTATTGACGTCTTCAGTCTTTTCTTTCTTATTTTCCATTTCTCTGACTTTTTATACACTTTCTAGATTTCTTCAACATCATTGTCTTCCTTTACTTCTAGTTGTTTTAGTTATCACTTTTTATTTCCAACAGCATTTTCTTAAGTGTTTTTGGAAGGCTAGTCAGGCCCTTCCAACCACTTTCGGATGAGCCTTCTCTTTTGTGAAATTGGTTTGCCTTCTTCCAACCACTTACTGTTGTTGAGTGCTATCCTCTTTCTTGTACCCTGTGTGGTTGTATGTTTATATCTTATTTTTAGGGTTTATTTATTTCTGAGAGAGAGAGAGTGCAAACAGGGGAGGGGCATAGAGATAAGGGGACAGACCATCTGAAGCGAGCTCCATGCTGACAGCAGAGAGCCCAGTGTGGTGCTCAAACCCACAAACTGCAAGATCATGACCTGAACTAAAGTTAGACACTCAACTGACTGAGCCACCCGGGTGCTCCATGTATCTTCTTAAGTACCCCAATATCATGCTGAATGGTCTTGGGGGTGAGAGAACATCTACGCCTGCCATTAGTCTACATTTGCCCCCATTTTTCTATTCCCTTCTGTTTATTCCCCAATAGTGTGTATTTTTTCAGTGTATAGTCATCTCTTGAGTTCCAGATACACAAATTCCTCTGGGGAAAAACTCTGCCTGAAAGTCCATACATTTGTGACAAAACCCATCACTTCTTTCTAACCTGTTTGTTCTTCTGAGTTCTCAGTCTTGGTGAATGGCATTGACATTTATCTAGTTGTCTATGTAGGGAAACAGAGTCATTCTTAATTTCTCCCACTTCTATACTCTTATGTTGCATTATTCCTCAGTTCTGTCGATTCTCTCAATGTCTCTAATGTGTCCTCAACTTAACACTCTTGCTGCTATGTATAGTTGAAGTCCCTGTTATGACTCACCTATAATATTGCAGTAACCTCTTCTTTGGTTTCTCTGCTTCTCATCTCAACCAACTCCTTCTAATCCATTCCCCATAATGCTGTCACACCGCCTTTCCAACATTGGTGTTTGAGTTCTGTGAGGGCAAGAACTTTTGTCTTTGTTCACCATTATATCCCCAACTCTTTGAATAGTGCCTTGATCTTAATAGGCACTCAGTGGATATTTGTTGATTGAATAGGTGAGCAAATTTGATTTTGTCAGTCTCTTGCTCAGGATTTTCAATGCCACACTCCACTCCTCATCACCTATGGATAACATCTGAGTTTCTCATCATGACATGATCTATGACTGGTCTAACCTCAGTTCTCACTTCTTCCCAAATCACGTTGTTGTTTTTTTTTCCTGTTAACACTGACTAACTTGTCTCAGAGAGCATCAGGCTCTCTCAGGTCTCCAACTCTTTGCACTCTTTCTGGGACACCTCCTATTGCCTTGCCTATTTGGAAAGTTAAATTTAAAGTTCATCACAAGAATTACCTCCCTGACAGAGGCTCCTCTGGACACTCAAGGCAACCTTAGGCTTTCCTTGCCTTCTGACCTCATCATACATTGTGTACCTTCTGTGGAATACATGAGTACTTTCATCAGTCTTGGGTTCCACATTATTTCTGGGTACTTAGGAACATTAGATTTCCCTGTTCCTCTGGAATTACATATGACCAGGTGACTCTCTCTGGCTAATATATGAATGGAGTTATGTTGAAGTGTATTGAAGAGCTGGAGTATGATTCTCTATCTCCTCCTCCATCTGCCAAGACTTCCAGCCAGAGCGGAGTCTCTGTTAGCCTGTATATCTGAATGAGGGTGAAGTGGAGCAGAGGCTCTGCCCCCATCTTCCCCTCCCCCATTTGCTCATGATGGACACAGAATATGAGCAATAAATAAACCTTTATTGCTTTAAGCCACTGAGGTGTTGAGGTTGTTTGTTGCTGCAGCATAACCTAATCTAGGCTAATATATTTTTATCATAGTCATTACCTTATGTTTTAACAACATCAGTTGACCATTTCTTTGAGGTCAAGGACTATCGAGTGGGCACTTAAAACACTTGTTAGCTAGTGCTAGGCTAGAATTCCTGTATTTTTGAGCATCTGCAGTGTACTTGCCACTGTGCTAAGGATTTTACCCATGTTATTTCATTTAATTTTTTTTTAATAATGTGAAGTAGGAATGGCTATTACAGTTTTGCTGGAAGGAAAGGAAGCTCAGAGGTGTTTAGGTGACTTCCTCACTGGTCCAACCTCTGGAGAGAGGCAGGACCAGCAGTCAAACCTAAGTGGATCTGACTCTGAAGCCCAACCCATTCCATTGCATGCAAACCTAGAAGTGACAGATTAAGGAAGATCTGCCTGCTGGGAGGTTCCTGTCAAAGCAGACTTTGCTGTCATGAGCCTTGTAAAGGAAAAATAAATAAGCACTGAACACATGTAAGTAAATAAACAAAATTGGAAACATATTTTTAGCATCTAATGGGAAATGGGGAATTCTTTAGATAACTTTACAGTTCTTGAGGAAAAGCCAGTCAAAATTCCATCCACAGTTTAGAGTGAAAGCCAGCCCAGAGCACTGTTTGCTTGGCCCAGTTCTGGTTGGCAGGGCTGACTTCTGGACCAGTTTCCTTGGTGGCCTCTGTGAACATGTTCTGATGACTAGTGACAAGGCACGATCACATGGTCCAGCCTCTAGCCTTGGTACTGTGTTCTCAGAAACACATTTCCTCAAGAATGCATCAGCTGCGGGCACCTGGGTGGCTCAGTTGGTTAAGCATCTGACTCTTGGTTTTGGCTTAGGTCATGATCTTGTGGTTCATGAGTTCAAGCCCTGCATTGGGCTGTAGCCCCACATCAGGCAGAGCCTGATTGGGATTATCTCTCTTCTCTCTCTCTGCCCTTCCCCTGCTTGCTCTCTCTCTTTCTCTCTAAATAAATAAACATTTAAAAAAAGAAAACATCAGTTGGATATCAGGCAGTTTTTAAGTGATGCACTGAAGTGGATGGATGGAGGAATGAAGATGTGCTCAAAGCTTCACTGAAGTATGGGTGGCATTATGGCCCATTGAAGGAACAGCCACAACTAGGGCCTGGGCTCAGGCCTGAGAGCACTTTCAAGAAAGAAGCAATAGCATCAGAGAGGCAAAGGGACTGAATGCCCAGAATTGCCAAGTGGAGGGTTTTCCTTTGTGTGTAAGAACACCACGGAAATCAATCTCAGAGTTGGAGTTGGACCTAGAACATTCTCATTTTCTTTAAGCTGTTATGTTTGACTCCCTCTTTACTTTTATTTGTATTTTTGGTGCTTTCTTCCTACTCTGAATTTTGGTACTACGTAACATTCACATGGTATTTTTCATGTACAGCTGTATATAATGTATATAATAAACACATGTATTTGGCAAGTTGAATGTTATTTGCTCTAACAGGTTCCATGTCTCTTAAAGGCAAAGAGCAGAGCCTCTATACATTTATGAGCATCTCTGGTATGAGGTTTCACACATTTGTAGCTCTGTTGGCTTTCCAGTTTGTGCCACCTCTTTGGGGAAATAGCTGCTGGTGCCCAGCAGCATCTTTGATCTTGAGAGTAGTAAGGACTCAGCATATATAACATAAGCATCCTTTAATGATCAGATTTACTTTGGGAAATTTATAGGGAAGGGTAGGATTGGCTAGTATTAATAATTTTGGCAAGCTCTGGGCTATAGGGTTTGGTGTCTAAATGTCTAATACCTGGCCATGGGGTGATTTTAGGGCAGAGGAAAACTTGGCTTGATGTGTGTGAGTTAGATAGTGGCAATGGTTTGGGACACCGGCTCTGGATTGGTTGGTTTGCAGATGAAAACCATCACAGGCGAGTTGTTTTTGTCCCTAATAGCAGTCTCTCCCCAGCCAGCCAGCCAGCCAGGTCCTCGGGATGTCAAAGCATTGTAAAATAGAGAGAGTAAAAAAATCCATGATTAATATGACCCGACTGCTGTAGGGACTAGACTGCAGAAAATTCAGAGAGCCCTTTCATGTATAGCAGTGACTCTTCTCAGCAATGTGATGAATGGAGAGGATCAGTCCCATTTCACAGGTGAAGAAACCCAAAAGGCTTGCCCCTGGGCACACAGCTGGCAGCTGACGGAGGAGGGATTCATTCTCAAGTTCTGCTATTCCCTGAGGGTTTATTGCATCTCAGAGGAGACTCTCTTGTTCCATCTGCCACTTGAGGCAGCACTGAGGTTTTTAAGGTGCAGGGAATGTAAATGGTGGTAATTAGGCCCATGAGCTTAGCCCAGGCTAAGCAAAGGGAAGGAAGTTCTTTTTGTCCGGACTAGTGCTCCTCATCACTACACTTCCTTTATTCAACTTTCATGTCAGCTGGAAGGGTTGCCTTTTTTCTCCCTTAAACTAAGCTTCCAATTTGGACCTCCATCAAAATCCAAGGCAAGGCCTAAAAGCCCAGGGGTGCTGCAGAATTAACATGCTTGTCGTAGCGTGGGGCAGCCTGAAGGGCAGCAGACAGGGCTGGGGGGTGGCCATACTGCCCCCACCGAGGTGTGCCCGTAGCTGGACACTCCAGTCAAACCCAGTGGAGAGAGGCCCAGGGTGGGGAATCAGCTCCCTTGTGAAGTGTTTGGCCCAAGGGGAATGAGCACAGAGAGTCTCTGCGCTGCTTTCCTTCCCTTCAAGGACAGTTCCCAGCTCTTGCTGTATGTTGATGACCTACCGGTGACTTAAACCTTCAGCATATTTGTTTTAGAATGCGGCGTGGAGGCAAGGTGGTTGTTGCACTATCATGTTTGCTTAAATGACTGCCCAGAGGTGCATCACAAGGGCCAGTTAGATAGGTCCTGTTGTCAGCGTCAGGTCGGTTTTAGGTTGTGGGGGCTTTGGTGTGACACTGTTGACCTTCGGTTCTTGGCACTGCCCCTTCCAGAACTTGTAGCCTTGGGCAAATGACTTAATGAGACCTAGTGCTTTACAGCATTTGTCAAGGGCTGTGTACTGTTTCTAAGGTTTTTGCATAATAAAGGATTCTTGGCTGCATATTTTTCCTATTCAGCACATTGAAAATGTCCTGCCACTCCTTTCTTGCCTGCCGAGTTTCAGTAGATAGGTCTGCTACTACCCTGATGTGTCCCCCCTTGTAGGTTAAGGCCCATTTATCCCTAGGTGCTTTCAGAAATCTCTATCTTTGTATTTTGCCAGTTTCACCGTCATATGTCCTGCAGATCGATTCAAGTTACATCTGAAGGGAGTTCTGTGTGCCTCCTGCATAGAGTAACTTAGTCCTTACCATCACCTGGTGAGGAAGGTACACGTACAGTCTTCATGTTGCCAGTGAGGAAACTGAGGCACATGGAGGTTCCGTGACATGCCAAGGTCAGACACATTAGTAAATGGTAGAACCAGGATTCAAATCCTTATAGTCTGGCTTCTGAGTCCACGGTCTGAACCGGTATGCTCCACTCTTGCACTTGAACTTGCAGAATTATGGTTTCCTTAGCCATAAAATGTGTGCTGTCCTCATCCCTGCTGTATAAGGTTGCTGGAGGATTGAGATACTACGTAGAAAGAGTTTAGCACATGGTAAGCGCTCAGTACATGTTTGCATTTATGACTATTCGTCGTAAGTCGATGCATCCTCTTTTTTTTTCCCCCAGCTGTCTTTCCCTGTGCCCCCTCTTTGTGGCCATAGGAAGTAGGTAAGACCAGAGGGCTTATGATCCTAGATAAATTTAGAAAACAAAAAATACTCCAGAGCTTATAATAATTGCTCAAATGTGCTGTTGTCCCTGGGGCCTCTTGACTCTGGTCAACCTCTGATGGGGGCCACATACCACCTTTCAAGCATATGTGGTGCATCCATGTTTTAAAACCAATGCAAGTCTGCCCCCCTGCATGGTTTCACTAGCCACACACACTCTGCCCAGGCCGAGGACTTGCAGATGAGGGAGGAAGTCCAGGACGATGCTCAGAGAAGCCATGGCTCAACTTGGCGCCTTCTCCTTGGGCCGGGGGTGCCGAATCTGCTGCATCTGCCCATCCTTGGCCCTACCCTGCTTCCAGGTTCCCTCTCTGTTCAAGTACATCCGTCCAGCAGGGAGGCGGGGGCCTAGACGTTCTGTAGGTGGTTTCTCCGCAGTCACAGGAGGAGGTGAAGTAGTTTTCCTGGCTACTTGTCTGCCATTGTTATAGTAATCTAAGGAGACATCATACCTCTCTTAACCCCTTCCTTGCTTTTGTTGTTAACCAGACAGGGTGCAACAGATTTATATTACCGTAAAAAAGAGTTTAAGGAGATGTAAGGGAAGACTCTTGCCTAGAAGACTGATTAAAAGGCAATGAGAAGATGAAACACTCTCATCCATGTGGACCTTAAAAAATAGTTTTCCTAGTTAAAAGAATATACATACATTCTTCTCTTAAAAACCTAAGAACATATCAGGCGTGCATGGGTGGCTCAGTCGGGTAAGCGGCCGACTTCAGCTCAGGTCATGATCTTGCAGTCTGTGGGTTCGAGCCCCGTGTCTGGCTCTGTGTTGACAACTCAGAGCCTGGAGCCTGTTTCAGATTCTGTGTCTCCCTTTCTCTCTGACCCTCCCCCGCTCATACTCTGTCTCGGTCTCAAAAATAAATAAACGTTAAAAAAAAAAAAAAAGAAAAAAAACCTAAGAACATATCAGTCAATCCTCCTTCCACTTTCCAGAAAAAAAATCCTTTAGCATTTTGAAGTCTTTTTTTGACCCATTAAAAGTTGCATATGTGAATATTTTGTTTCACAAAATTGAGATTATTCTATATTACAGAACATTCTTTTAATTACATATTATATTTTGTCATAAGAATTCTTTCTTGTCATTAACTGTATTTTCTTAGAGTCACATGGACAGTTTAAGTACCAGGCAGCCACTGGTCTTGGGTGGTTTGCAATGAGTGAGTCAAGATGTTGGATAAGGAAATCTTGGGGAAAGAATCCTCTTGCTCTTTAATAGATGCTGTCTATGAATGTTGTGCAAAGTGTGTTTCCATGGTACATTTCTAGCACTGAAGGAAGGTTGTTTCTGCATGTGGGCAGTGTAGGAAAGGCTGAGACACAGAAGAGGATGGCAAAGGAATGTTGTGAGTGTACTGGATGGAGACTCAAGCACCTGGGGAAGTGAGGAGGAGGGGTTGAAGATCTGATCTTGAAAAGATTTGACAGCCCACTTGAGGTGTGTCCATCAGCTCTGCAGGTGAGCTGAGAGAACTTGGGGTAATGGTCAGTGCTGGTTACCAAACGTTCACCAGCTGATCTCCTTCTAGGCATATGGTGGGGTGGTACTTCTTCTGATTCCCTATGGTTCATACGTTCATGTGACATGGTTTGGCCAATGAAATGTGAATGGAAGGGATAAGTGTCGTTTTCAGATGGCAGCTTTAAGAGCCATGACATTGTTTTCCATGTTCCCTCTGCCCTAGTGACTGGCAAGGTTCCAAAGGATGGCAGACCCACGTGGGTCTTAGAGCAAGGTTGACACAGACCAGAGCCCACACTTACCTATAATGCAAGCTATCCTTTGAAGGAGGAAGTGGAGTGTGTTCGTGGGTCCTTACAGGGGGCTGATGAGGGACTCTGGGTAATGGTATTTGCCCCCTTTGGACCCAGATATTAGAACAAAAAATTCAAGAGACTGAGCCTCATAAAAGGGTAACGTCATCTTTCCCAACAAAGCATATCAGAGAGAAGAGGATCAGAGGGTAGTAGACGGCATTTAGGAGTCACAGAGAGCAGACCTGATGTGGGCCACATTAATACAACCACAGATGGTGGCAAGGGGACCCAAGAGTACTAGAGCAGCTGTGGAGAAAAAAATTCCAGCCTGGGGCCAAAGGTGAGCTAGGATCCCACCTGTGATGCTAAACTTTATGTGTCAGGTTGACTGTGGCAGCCAGTTGTTTGGCCAAACACTGGTCTAGATGTTACTATGAAGATATTGTGGGGAAGAGATTAACACCTATGGTCAGTTTACTTTAAGGGGGATTATTATTGATGATGTGGGTGGGCCACATCTAATTAGTTGAATGACTTAAGAGCAAACCTTGGGATTTCCAGGGAAGAAGAAATTCTGCCTCAGGATTGCAGAGTTAACTGTTGAGTTTCTCATTTTCTGGCCTGATGTAGAAATTTCAGACTTGCTGGCCCCCAAATTATGTGGACTAATTCCTTAATATAAATATCTTTACATAAATATATATCTCATCTGTGTGTCTCTTTTTCTGTCTCTGTCTGTGTGTCTCTGTCTCTGAAGCTTGAGTGCATGAATCACCACCTTTAGTGAGTAGAGTTGCAAACAGGTTCTTAGAGACAGTGACGAGAATTCCACCAGACTTGGCCACAGTGTGGGCCTGAATCTGCGTCTGATTAGAATCTCAGTAGTTCTCAATGCTCCAGATGGGAGGATGTTGACTCCCTCGAGCAAGAGTGAGGAAGGTGCCAGTAGGAGCTGAGAAGAGGGGAGCCAAACGTTTGATAGTCACCTCTGTCTATTTATCATCTATCTTATCCATCCATTCATCTCACTGAAATGAAAATGTTCTCTTTAAAAATTTTATATTAAAAGTAATCAAATTAATAGCCTTAGTAGGCCCACGAGATCCGCAGTAGGGCTACTGAATGGTAAAGCCAGTCCTGTTCTAAGGGGCAACTTTGAATTTCAAAAACTCCAATTGCCACAGTTCTCATTTCCCTCAGATTGTTCATCAGACCCATTAACCAAAAGCCAAGTTCCTCTTCAGGGATTTTTTTTTTCAGTCTTTTAAAAAATCTTTTTCCCATCCCAAAGCTTTTCCATATGTGTAGAAAGGAGCTATCAGCTTGAGTTCACATTCCTGCAATCACGTTCCTGGGGGGGGGGGGCGGGGGGGAGGAGACAGACCACAGGACAGAAAACCGTATCTTCATGGTTGTTTCCCTTGGAAGCCAAATGAAACTTTTCAGGAAACTCAATTCAAGTAACATGTATCAGTTGAAGGTGAAGTTGTGAAATGAGCCTATTTTATACTTGGCTGCTTTTGGGGGGAACCTCTGTATGTTATCTTCATCTCATCTCTTACCCCCAGGTTCTCCCTCTCTCTCCCCAACTCTCCTCTGTGGCCCCTGTGCCCTCAGCTTGCCTGTAATCAGTCCCTTCCTGCCCACCAGTGTCTGGACAATGGCTGGCTGAGCATGGGCCTTTCCTCCTTGAACTATCAACTTTTCTTTGGCTTTGGTCCTCAGGCCATTGGTTCTCATTTTCAGGTGTGTAGCAACAGTGACTAAATATACCCTTGCTGATGTGCTCTCTTGCTCTCACCTAACTCAGGGAGTTACCTAGCCTCACTAAAAGGCCTTGTTTCTTACCAACTGATGAGGATTGAGGATCAGAGCAGTCACTTTTCAAATGCCACTCATCTGGTGGTGTGTAGAAGCTATTCACATGGGCTTATGAAAACTAGCAGTTAAATATTTAGGAACTTTCTGACCCAGTTGCTAAACTGTTAGCAGTTTGAAATTGGCCGTAGCAGGAGTATTTGCCCCATTGGAAACTGGTAACTGCTGCAAATCAGATTTTTTTCTTCTTCAGAGAGCTGGCTTCCCAACATGCCTATCCCCCCTCACTTGCTATAAGGTATCCAAGTGATGTATCACCCAAAAAATCTCTGTAGCCACAGGGTATGGGATGTGGAATTTGAAAGTTGGAATAGAGGAACTTCTTACCTCCTCCGTAGACAAGAAGCCCTTTTATCATTTTTCCCTTTTGTCCTCATTAAATTTTATGATCCTTTTGATTACCCTAATTTATGATTATGATCTGCCATGTATTTCTTGTTTGAATAACACCTTAATTGTTTTCTTCTGGATCTTGATTGGAATCTCCTTTGGGAAAGGTGATAGCTTATAATAAGAGAAATATTTCAAGAGCAACAAAGTACAATTAAAATTAACATATGCTGAGGAATTATGGAACACACAGGAGGGTGTGTTTTGCTTTGTTGAATGTTAACTGAAGCTGAAGGATACAACTTAAAGGTCAAAGTGATCCTGGGACTTATTGACTGAGCATCAAAGGAGAGCATCTCAGAGAGAGGTCCAGGCTACTTCTAATTTTCAGGTTTCTAGGAAAAAAATGGGCAAAAGCCTTAATGTAGACAGAGCCCTACAAAAGGATGAGAGGTTGAGTTCTGGAGGACCAGATGCTCCTTTTCTAGAACCCACCATGGTTGGAACATGGAAACAATGACTTTTTTTAATAGGATAACTGTCTGCTTGCCTCTTCCTTAGACCTTAGGCAAACTGATAACGATATCTGTATACTGTATCTGCAATCCCAACCCCTGCCAATGGGTGCCTCCATCAATAATGGTTTACAGAAAGGTCCAAATGAGAGTAAAAGGCAAACATATCATGTTAGTACTAAAGTTAGGTCTACCTTCTCCAGCCAGTGGTTCCCAAACTTTGATTTTTATAGGTGGATACAATTTTTGAATAATTTTGAGGAAACAGGATAGCAAAACTTATTTTGTCAAGTAATGCCACTAAACACTAGTCAACAGTGACTATCTCCTAGATTAATAATTTATTAAGAAGAAAAATATTTTGACCAAAAAAATGAGAAATAAGGGAAAAATCTTCCCAAGAAAGGAGATGGTAACTTTCTATTGTTAATATGTATTGATATGTTGGTATTTATTTATATATGTGTATATATCTTTACTGGATGTTGGAGAGCTTGAGTCCTGAGGACTCAGAGTCCAAATAAAGTCTTTAGATAAGCCCTACTTCTTATTGAAACAGCAAAGACAAAATCCGGTAACAATCATAAAGACCACTTAGTGATTATCCACCTATTAAGTGGGTATAGGTTATTCATGTATTCATTTGGCCTATGAAACAACAAATATAGAAGACATTCAATGAAGTAAGTGCCTGAAACTGGATATCCTTGAACAGCCGCAAGTCAGGACTGGTCAGGTTTTGGGTTCTGAGGGTACTGGGAGATGGGAGTGATGGTTCTGTTTCCTATTACCCTCTTTGGGTTGACATGGACAAAATGATTCTGGGTAATCCCAAATTCAAGGATTTCCCAGAGCCCTCAGGATCATGCATGATATAGTTGGAATGGCTAACCTAGGGATGCCTTGGGGGATTTTTGGATCTCTATCCCATTATCCCTAAATGTGAGAGTTTAACTGGCAGACTGGTAATGTCTGTGAAATTGATGTAGACCTAATTCTAGGGATTTGGCTCACTCTCTGGAATTCTGTGAATATAAAGATCAGCTGTTTGTTTAACTAAAGAGAAATCTGTTCCTACATTTGACAACATATTTTGCATTTCTTTGTATGGAATCTTTATTTCTCAAAATAAGAAACAATAAGAAAGCTAAAAATAAGAAAGCTGACTTTATTGAATCAGGTACTTTGTGTAAAGATAAGTGGTAGATGCTATAGGTGATCCACAAAAGTTTAATGTATCTTCCTTGCAACACCCTTGGCCATTGAAGTTTTCAGTCTAGTGGGGGAACTGGGATAGGTAGATGTTATTTTAAATTCAAACCAAATAAATCAGCACATTAGTGTATAAAAATGTCAAGTTAAGAAGAATATAAGTCGGAAGATCTAGCATTCATAGGAAGTAGAGAGACTTATGGCTGGAATGTTTAAGAAGGTTTTAAGGAGGAAGTGAACATTTGGCTGGGCTTTGAATGTTGGAAAGAATTTCAGAAGTAGGGGATGAATCCCAAGTAGGAACTGTGTAAGGTCAGGGGGTATAGGGAATATAAATTAAAATAGCTTGGTTCTGGCAGAGGCTTAGGAAGCAGTGGGAGATGAGGTTGGGATGGACATCCATGGGTTGCTGGTATAGTATGGAATGTTGGGCAAAGGAGAATGGGTTAAATTTCTCAAAAAATGAGAAACATCAAATATTATTTCCTTTTTTAAAAAACAAAATGGCAATATGAATTCCAGTTTGTATAGTCCCACTTACTAATGAGATGGTGCCCATTTCCTTTGGATTGGAGGATATGCATGTGGACCCAGTCCCAGCCACTGAGAATGGGGTGGATTAGCTTGAATTCTTTGGGCACTGAGTTCATGCTTGCTGGAGTTTGGGGGCTGGGTGTAATTGCCTTTAGAGAGAAGATTGCTTTGAGCCTCCTCCGCTCAACTTGTTTATAAAGATCCTGGAGAATGATATTCCAGACCATGGGTGGAGGAAGCAAGTATGTTTAGTAGTGATCCTATAAACAAATGAAGATGCTTTTTTGCAATAGGAGCAGACAGCAAACTTAGTTTTGTGATTTGAGGAAACTGCTGATTTCTGGGATGGCTGAGGCAGAAATGGTTTACTTCTTCCTATGCTGATTTTTTTTTTCTCCCAAGGAGAAAATTACTTATCTTTACTGGCAACACTTAAAATCTTCTCATTTCAAACTCAATGTGAGTGTCTAGAAATTGACACAGTGTGGCTGTGTGATTCTCCTGGGAGTTCAGCTCCATTCCCCTTGAGTAAAGTATAGGAGGGAAGAGAGGAAAAAGGAACGACAGCCTTTGTTTCTCCAGAGCATGTTTCATGATTTCATTTCAGAATTGCGTCTTGCAGAAATCATTGTGATATTGAATCTTCAATTTCTCATTAATCTGACCAGTCTTAGGAACTATAGGCTATATCAATAAATCTATAAAACAAGCTAAAAATATCCTAAAATTACTATTTTTTCTTCTATTATTTTTTAGAACAACAACTGGCACATATTATTTGGAAATTAGAATGACTTAAAGTAGAGAGTGTGGCCCAAAGTAGGGTGATGCTCCAATGGCTAATCTTTTATTGAGACTGTAATCTTGAAATCCTGGCCAGAGGACAAGTCTATGCTGTCCTGTCAGGCAGTGGTGGGTATTATGGGCCTAGTCGTCCCTGGCACCGTTGACTTTCTATACAGATGGACAGGATATTGTGCCATGCAGGCATCTCTACCTGGTACCTGAAATTCATCATGCCCAGAAAATAGGGATGTAAATAATAGTGTCTGATCTGAAACACCTGACACATGATTGACCTAGCAGAGTGTAAGAGAAACCCAGGAATGGGTGGAAGAAAAATACCTGAAGACACAATAGCTGAGGGGCCTGCGCAGCCCACCCCTTAGCAGTGTAGACATTAGAGGATGGACAGGGTCAGAAGAGAGAGCCGTGGGCCACCAGGTACTCCTATGAAAATTCCCACATGGAAGATGCCCACATTCTCTCTTGCATTATTTCTCTCCCATAGTGATTGAACTAGTTATCCAGATTTGTTGTCAGATACCTAGGAAGTAAGAATAGTAGGATAAGAGGTGGGTTCTGAAGTGGGAGCAAGGAAGAAAAGTCTGAGAGAACTTCTGGAATAATCCATCATTCTAGGCAATACACATTTAGGCTTTTTCTGTAAGATGCCAGGTTTGTGATCTAGTTTTAGTCCCTTTTCATCTACCTATCTAACAGTGTGTCAGGCCCAATGTGGCTTTCACAAAACCCAGAATTCTAAAATATTCCAGCAAGAATTCTTAGTGATCATTTGGTCTGAGGCTTTTGAACATTTTTTTTAATTTTAAGTGGCATAATCTTTTCTTCAAAAGAAACTAAACCAAGGAGTCCAACATAAGAACATTTAAAAAAGGAGCCATGCTGATTAACCCCGGGGGCTCTTCTGAGGAGGCTGAGCAGAGAGGTGAAATTATTTGCCCAAAGTCGTGGGAGCTGGGAGTGGTTCAGCAGGCCCCAGTCTTGGTCTCTGAGAATCCAGTTCCCTGTCCACTGCACCATGTGGCATTAAGTAAACTGACAGTCCACAAAGCTGAGCTGATCTATTGGTGAGAAGGCATGATTTTGTGCTGCATGTGGGTTTTTGTTTGTTCGTTTTTATCTTCAGAGGAAGGCAAGATAAAACCTGGGATGGTGAGGTTTCTTGCAGATTTGATTCTGGGGATATTGGAGAGAGAGAAAGATTAACACTGTATTAGAAGGAAATTCTGCTTAAGGCCATTCATGGGATGATGAGTCCCTCTTTTGTTGCTTTGTACTCACATCTTTTATTTTTTTAATTTACAGTACATACTAAAGGGTGTACAACATCTGTGTATAGTTTAAGAATAAAAATATGAATACCTACAGATCTCCCCCCCCACACACTTTAGAATATTTTCAGACTCTCAAATCTCCCTGCTTCTATTGAATCCCGCCTGCCACCAGTGTAAATTCTGCATAGTTTCTCGCTTTTCACTATAGTTTTTCTACTATATATGCATCTGCAATCAGTATACTGTAGTTTTGTCTGTCTTTAGCTTCACTGAAGTGGAGTAATTTTTTCTGCTCAGCATCATGCTCTAGAACATTTATATCATTGCAGAAAGTTCTGTCGGACTATACATCTCTAGATATTTATCCATGGTGTCAAGTGGAGATTCATCCATAATGTTGGTCATTAGTATTCATTACTGTATAATGTTCTATTGTCTGAATAACCACCATGTATTTATTCATTTTACAGTTGCTGCATATTTGGTATATTTCTATTTTTTTGCTCCTCCAAAATGTTTATATGACTATTGTACCTGTCTCCTAGTGCTAGAGCTTCTCTAAGAAGAAGCTCCTTCTACCCAGGAGTAGATGTGTTGGCTGATATGTTCGAATTTTACCAAGTAGTAACCTAATAACTTCTCTCCTTCCTTCTATCTTTCCTCTCTCCCTTCCTTCTTTCTCTCCACTTTTCTTTCCTTCCTTCCTTCCCTCTCTCATCTCTTCCTTTGCTCCTTTTCTCTCCTTCCTTTTTCTTCTTTCCTTATCATTAGGCATCTGTTTAAAATGGATTAAATACAATTCTTTGCTCATGAAACACTATCGTCATTGGACCACTCAGGATCCTCTCTGTCTATTCATCTGTTAAAGAACATTACCATCCAACCAAGATATAGATCTTCACTGATCTCTTATTAATTATTTGTATCCTCTTATCCAACCCTGCTTTGTTGCCTCCCATGCAGAGGTAACCGCTACCTTGCATTTTATAATTTTTATGCTTTTCTAAGAAAAGTTATGTTTGCATACACATATGCTGTGATAGTTACCAACTGGTGTAGCAAAATGCCAGTGTCTTTTATCTTCTAGTTACTGTGGGCCAGCCCATTCAGAGGCCACAGCAGGGGTGGCTTGTCTCTGCTGCATGATGTCTGAAGTCTCAGATGGAAGACCCAAAACCCGAGGGGTTGGAATCATCTGAAGGCTTGATAGAAGATGGAGGCTTGATAGAAGATGGAGGATCTGCTTCTAAGATGGTTCACTCACATGGCTGGGAAGGCGAGGCTGTTGGTTCCTCTCCATGTGGTCTCTCTCTGTATGGGCTTCCCCACAGGACTGCCGAGTGCCCCCATGACAGGGCAGCTTGCTTTAGTGAGGATTTCAGCCACAGTTTTTTCTGGCCTAGATACCATCTCAAGGAGTAACATGATGAAAGTCATAACGTTTTTCCATTTTCTTGTTCAAGATAGATAAAGGTCTGGAATATGTGGGAGAATAAATTATTCAGGTGAATTAATCCTTTCTGGATTACCAGATACAGTCTAGAAAAGGGCACAGGTGTCAATGAAGACATTGGTTGCAAAAAATCCAACGAACTCTGGTCATCATTTAGGCATATTGGAAACTGAACAGCATTGTTCTACCATAATTGGAGAGAAAGATGGGTTCACTCCTGACAAACCACACTGTGTTTGAGCACAGACACTGTGCCACAAACAAAAAAGTAAAGTTGCTGCCAGAAAAGAAGGCTATGGGGAGATAAATAAAATTGAAGCATGAAGGTGGGAGGTAAAGAGATGGAAGGGGGCAGGGAGAGGCAGGGGCTGTATTTATGAGAACAGGTGAAGAGACCAGTATTGTTCAGCCTATAAAAGTAAAGGCTGAGAGTTCACAAATCCTGAGTTTCTAAAGAAGTATTCTTTGAGAGGCAAACTTAACATAATATAAAGAAGTCCTATGTCATATGGGGAAATGTACTTTTGTTTCTCACTACTCGAAAATTGAGGGAAGCTCTGTACATACAGATTTACAGTGGTTATATGTTTGTGATTGATAGGGTTGGCTGTGGAGGGAACAGATTTTTAATTTTTTTTTAAAGTTCCAATCTGAATTTTTGAGTTCACATTAAAGAGCACAACTGTATTCTTCCATAAGGTGCTTCTTAGGATCTGTCACAGCTATTATCCTGATCCAGAAGAGCAGCTCTTTTGTTTTTATAGAAGAATTTACACGTCTTAAGCACCTTCTGATCTTCCAGGATTGGGTATATAGGAGAATCCATAGATGATGCTAGCATTTGGTGTTGTGATAAGAGCTGGTGCTGTGACAGCCATTGGCAGTTCATATCTTTTTGCTAAAAATAAAATGAGGGGAGCCAGGCCCTAGAGGTTGGCAGAGATCACAAGGAAGACTGTGGGCTCACAATTACTGCTGATATCCAGTGACACTGGCCACCAAGTTTGAACTCTCTGCAAATGGGATCAACATTATGACATACAGTAAGAATGAAAAAAAGCATCCTATTAATATAATCTTCTCTTAGACAACCATCATTTCCATAAAGAGACCAATATAACAATGGAGAAGAATGGGATTCTCTTATGTACTTAACATGCACCATCCAGAAAATCCAAGGACTGTTTTGTCTTGGGCTTCTACTCCCTTCTCTAAAAATAATATATAACCTAGGGGCACCTGGGTGGCTCAGCCAGTTAACCATCCGACTTCAGCTCAGGTCATGATCTCACAGTTCCTTGGTTTGAGCCCCATGTCAGGCTCTGTGCTGACAGTTCAGAGCCAGGAGCCTGCTTCAGATTCCGTGTCTCCCTCACTCTGTGCCCCTCCTCCACTCATGCTCTGTTTCTCTCTCTCTCTCTCAAAAATAAAATAAACATTAAAAAATAATATATAACATCATTTAGCCATCTTATTCAAGGATCTAGGTGCATTCCAATACAATAGGCACATTTCCCTAAATTACTTTATAAATGATAGAAACATCTGAATGTTAATGTCCCAGGACCATATGAATACAGATGAGTTGATGTTTAAATAGAGTCTTCAAGCCTTAAGAGGGCAGGCAATGTGTCTTTCTAGTTCGTTATCATGTTCTAGTATCTATTTTAATGACTGGCAGATAATAGATGCATGTAACAGTTGGACTAATTAATAAGCAATGCAAGAATGGTTTGGGGGTTTTCTTTTCATTTACGGTTATATGTATGAAGTAGAGCAACTGGGCTTTTATGTCTTAATTTGTCAACACCCATCTAGCGGTTATTTAACTATGAGATATTGTTCAGCCTGGTTTTGTTTGTTCTTAAAAAAAATCAACTAGGTAATTTTGGGGGAAATGAGCATCTGGGGAGATGGAATTGGACTCTTAATTGGAGGCTCTAAGAACATTCATGCTCGAATTCTTCTGGGGTGAGAGAGTATCACCCTCCAGATCTTAAGAGTTCTTAAAAGGGAGGTGTAGTATTTCAGAAACAACCCTTTCAAGCCTTAATGCCTTTCATCAAAGGCTTTTAAAGCACTTTGCCTTTAACCGGGTCCATGCCTACCTCCTGCCTAGCTTACACACATGCCTCCCTTTGAGGTCAGTAGAGGCTAATAGTGCTGAGAAAACAAGTCAATGTATGCAGTGGAGGTTACAACCTAGTCATGTTTCGTTCTTGCATACGAGTGTGCATCCGAGACTTCATATAATTCAAGGTAGGCCAATATGAAATCAATCGTGAAATCCAAAGAAAATCAGCTGCCAGATGAAAGGAATTCATATCTCACAAGTTAAAGCCCTCTCTGAATGGAATAGTTTGCCATGGGAGGTAGTGAGGTCTTTGTCATTGGAGATATTGGCAGTGCTATGGTGGTAGTGGAGGGGAGGAGTGAGCAGGACCTAGACTCAAGATGGAGGGACCAGCTTCATGGACAGTAAGAACCCTCAGTCCTCAATATCTATGAGTTTTTCAAGTCTGCCTCCTTCCTGGAACAAGCCCTCATAAATCCTCAGTTTACTTGGATGCTCACCCACCCACATTCCCCCCATATTACTCATTTAGTGAGAAAGAGGCAAATGACTTCACCCTTGCCAAAAAGTCTAGTTGGAATCAGAAATGAACTTTAAAAGGAGCTTCCAGGATAGTTTTTGGACTAGGGCACATTCATCACTGTTATTCCAAGTGAGGACCCTGGGCCCGGAAGGAATCTGAATCACCAATGATTTGGTTGGGTTTCCTATTCTATGCTTGTCAAGGCAGGACATGGCACTAGTAGATTTTTTCATGATTAATCAAGTCATTAGTTGTCAGTGTTGACTTTTCTTGGGGATCTGTGTGTGAATGTGCTTGCTGAGTATAGTGAGTGGCTCTCAAGCTTTAGTGTGCATCAGAATTACCCTGATGGTGTGTTTAAAAGCAGGTTTCTGGGCCTATTTTCTGACTCAGTAGGTCTGGGTTGTAGCCAGAGAATTTGCCTTTTTAGCAACTTTCCAGGTGTATTAGTTTTCTAATGCTGCTGTAACAAATTGTTAGAAATATAGCCTCTTATAACAACATAACTTTATTATTTCATAGTTGTGTAGGACAGAAGTACAAACTGGGTCTCACTGGGCTAAAATCAAAATGTTGGCAGGGTCGTGTGGAGGCCCTAGGGAAGAATCTGTTCCCTTGCATTTTCCAGCTTCTAGAAGCTGCCTGCATTCCATCACTTGTGGCTGTCTTCCATCTTCAGAGCCAGCAATGACTGGTTGAATCTCCCCATACTTGCTCTCTGTCTGGTTTTTAACTCTTCTGCTTCCTTCTTCCCCATTTAATGATCCTTGTGATTACATTGGGCTCATGTGGATAATTCTTTGTTTTAAACTGAGCTGATTAGCAGCCTTAATTTCACCTGAAACTTAATTCTTCTTTGCTGTGAATCACCTATTCACAGGTCTCAGGGATTAGGATATGGACATCTTTGGCGTGACTGTGATTCTTTCTACACCATGCCAATGGACCACGCTTTGAGAACCTTTGGTTTAGTGACTTGAAAGACTAATTAGAAGGTGCATAGTTATGAGGAAGTCCGCTTGTCAGTAAAATTGGGCAGGAAAATGCATGTCTTATGGAAAATGAGCATTTTGTGTAGTTTAAGTTTTTATCAAACTTGTATGCAAAATACAACTTTGTAAAATATTAATCCCAAGATTCTTGTGGACCGCCACACAGAAGGATCAAACAAAGGCCTATTTCCCATGATTCCAGCACTCTTTTCTGCCCCTATTAGTCTAATTTACCCCTTGTATCTGTATTGTCTTTGGTGCTGTCATGATTATTACCTGCCACATTGTTCCCCTTCTCTTACCTATTGAGATCCTGCTCCTTTTTAATACTCAGTTTAGAGCCTCCCTCTGTCATAATGTGTTCCCCAGTTGCTCTAGCTCAAAGTTATCTTGCAAGTTTACTAGGTGGTCTCACATGTGAAATAATTTGTTCCCATAACAGTGCTGTGAGGTGGGTAGTATCTCCATTTTACAGATGGAAAGAACAGGCAACCACAAATTTTAGTGAACTGCTCAAGTTCACCCAGCACTTGGAAGTCTGGGGACTCTGTCTCTGTGATAAATGGAATGTTGATGTCTCCCAAAATTCATATGTTGGAACCCAACCCCCCAGTGTTGTGGTATTTGGAGATGATTAGGTCATGAAGGTGGAGCCCTCATGAATGGTATTAGTGTCCTTATATAAGACACCCTAGAGAGCTCCCTGGCCCTTCCCACTGTGTGTGAACACTGCAAGAAGACAGCCATCGGTGAACCAGGAACTCTTCACTGGACACCAAATCTGCTGGATCTTTGACCTTGGACTTCTAGAGTTTAGAACTGTGAGGAATAAATGTTTGTTGTGAACTACCAATATATGGTATTTCTATTATAGCTGTCTGAACAGAATAAGATAGTCTCTGAAGCGGTGGTCCCAAACCTGAGCTGGTCTGGCATTGTGAAGAAGGATGGGCATTTTTTAGGAAACTTACACAGGCAGTGAATTCCAGGTTGACTGACCACTTCTCAGCCTTAGTTAAGCTCCCGAGGCCAGGACTTCTTCTTTAAGCTCCTTTCCAGTCTATGTTCAAGGAAAATTCTCCCTTGTTATGCTTCTCTTTATTGGATAGCATATTTTTTTAAAACTCTTGTAAATGGATATAGAGTTCCTTGTGAATTTAACTTATCAAATACAAATGCTGTCATTACAATATGTGCAGTTGAGATGAACTATGGTTGTTCATAGCTTTATTCCTGAAATTTCAAAGAAAGAGACTCTTGGAGTTATGGGAATCACAGATTTGGAACAAGGTTTGTTAAATCAAACAGTAACAGCCATGTGTTTTCTGCAGTCTGTAAACTCTGTGTACCACAACAGAGATGATCATTATTTTTTTTCTTTCACTTAAAAACTAATATTAATCATTAGGCCCCTGATTCTGATCTGGATGAAAGGTTATATGATTAGACTTGCTCCATGGGAAAGGAGAGGGAAGAGGAGGGCCAAGCACCTATAAAGCATTATAACCTTAGGGTAGTAATTTTGTTTTTTGTTTTTTGTTTTTTTTTTTTAATATTTTTTTAAATATTTTTATTTATTTCTCGGAGAGAGAGAGACACAGCGTGAGCAGGGGAGGGTCAGAGAGAGAGGGAGATACAGACTCTGAAATAGGCTCCAGGCTCCAAGCTGGCAGTCAGCACAGAGCCCGACGCGGGGCTCGAACCCACGAACCGTGAGATCATGACGTAAGTGAAAGTCGGACGCTTAACCGACTATGCCACCCAGGCGCCCCAAGGGTAGTAATTTTGTAAAACAAGCATATGAGTAAATGGTGACTCGGGACCAGACTTCCCCCCACACACACACCCTCCCCCCAACAATTATATATTTTTATTCTTGGGTGGGTGAGTGGGAAGGAAAAAATGGTGGATGGATATGGGGTTAAAACATAGACCCTAATGACTCCTTTTGTTTTTCCCATCTCTGCTCTTGCCTAGAAACTCCCTGATCCCTCTGCCTTCATTTCCTTGAGGATACGGATGAATAGCGTGGGACTGATGTTTACCTGCTATTTGGGAAAGCTTGTTGGGTCAGTTCCCCTGAGTGGTCATGAGACAGTGCCCAGCCTAGCAGGTATGTCCCTGAAGTACATTTGTCATCAGAAAGGGAATTCCTTTTTGTTGCAAATGAAATGTGATTGCTTGTGTAAGTAAGTACCCATGAGTCCTGGGGCCCTGCCAAGCTTGTTTAGGTTTGGCTGTTGGAATATTCTAGGATGTAAGGGAACATTCCCCTGTAAATCCAGGGAGTAAAATTCACTGTAATGTGACTAAAACTGTGACACAAGATAAATCTGCTTCACATTCCTAGGTTGTGCCTTAAGCATTCAGAAGAAATGTTAAATTAATTGATTAAGATATCAGAATGCAACACAACTTCTTAACGTACCCCACCATGTCCCGAAGCACTGTCAGAATATGAAACTGACAGGGTGAATTTCCTCTTGAGTGACACCTATAAGCATCTGAAAAATGGATTTATAAATTTTCACTGGTTACCAAATCAAGATACTTCCATAAGAAGAGACCCAGTTTCAACATCAATGGGGGAATAATGACTTTGATGGTGATGATGAAGAAATAATAGTAATGAACATTTGTGGAATGTTATTTACGTGTACTACTACACTTAATTCTCAGAACAACCCGATGAAGAAGGTGCTATAATAATCCTCATTTTACTAGTGAGGAAATTGGAGCTTAGAAAGCTTAACAAACTTGTTCAAGGTCACACAGCTAGTGAATTCCAGAAATCAGATTCAAACCAGTCATTCTGAAACTGTGTTTTATTTACTGTCTCCTTCTATTTCCAGACTTAAGTTAATATTTCTTTCCTCCCTCTCTCCTCCCTCCCTCTTTCTCTCCATCTCTCTCTGCAGACTTCATTCTTTTCCGTTTGCTCATTTTCTTTATATTTTTTAAATCTCCAAACATTGAATACGTATGTGCTCTGTGCTAGGCGTGATGTTAAGAGGTAAGAATTCAAGGATGAGCAAGACTCAGATCATACTTGCAAGAAACTTGCAGGTATCTTTGCTTCTCTACTGCCATTTCCCCTCTTTTTTCTCCTCCTCTTCGATTCTCCTCCTCATCTTCATCATCATTGGCAGACATAGCAGGCAACTGAGGCTACTCCACTGACTTAAGAATTTTCTCCATGAACATTAATTGCTGAAGGTAGAAAAAGCTAGAAGGCAACTATCTCTTTGCCAGGGAAATTCTGACAGGAGAAAGGCAGACCTGAAAGGAAATGGTGCTAAAAATACCACCAAGATGTGAAGGACAGACTGACAGCCAGAGTCTTCAGAATGAGACGGTGCAAAGCTGGAGAAGGTGAAAATAACATTTGGTCCGTGATCACTCCCGGAATGATAATGATCTGCTTGTATGTGTCTACAGGGTGTGTGCACACAGGAAATGAGATGGTTGGGCAGAGTTCTTCAGATTAATCTGCCAGAAAGATTAAGGGGGACTGGGAGGGGAGAAAAGAAGATGATTGATGGCAATTCCTAAATAGATTTTTTTTTTTCAGTAGACTTTACATGCCATTTCCAACTCTGGGCCTGCTCATGAAAATCAAGGGAAGATGTTCTTGTCTGAACTATTTTTAGATGTTTACTTTGCTTTTAATATCAGCTGAATGACATGGATTATTTAAAATGCACACTACCCAAGGATCTAAAGAATCTCTGAAATCATATGGTCTCTGGTAGAAGAATACAATGTGCTTCTTCTGACATTTTTTTCCATTTCTCTCAAAGGACCAGAATATAATGAGAATTGAATTTAAGACATATTCCTGAGACATATTGCAAGATCAAGGAAAGTCGAGCATGTAAAACAGTTTCTAAATTATTAAAAATGGTCATGAAATCATCTTAAGATCCTGACCCTGCAAAGCCTTACCCTTTCTGTTTGGACATCCAGTTTTCTTAAAATGATCTGTTCTGAGCTTGTATTTGTTGTTAGTCCTCTATACTGAGTGCTAACATGGGGTTTCTGCATATGTAGATTTCTGCTTTTTTGGATTGCCATGAATCACTGTGCTCCTGGCCACTTCTTCTACTGAAAGCCCTCATGAGAACATGGGGGTTGCTTAGCAGGCCTTGCTCTACCGGAAACGCACAGTGTTCAGGTGCTATATTTGTCAATGTTCTCCAGGGAACAGAAACAATACTGGTTTCTGTGTGTGTGTGTGTGTGTGTGTGTGTGTGTGTGTGTGTGTATACATACATACTGATGTGTGTGTATGTATATATAGAGAGACAAATTTATTAAGGCTTATGAGATTGTGGTGGCTAGTAAGTCTGAAATCTGTAGTGCAGGCCAGCAGGCTGCAAAGTCAGGCACGGTTTGTATGTTGCAGTCTGGAGATCAAATTCCATCTTCTTCAGGGAACCTCAGTGTTTGCCGTAAAGTCTAAGCCCTTCAATAGATTGGATGAGGTCCACCCGCATTATAGAGGGTAATCTGCTTTAGTTAGAGTCTGCAGATTATAAAAATTAATTACATCTTAAAAATACCTTCACAGCAATGTCTGAACCTAGTGTTTTACTAAACCATTGGGCATCATAGCTTCAGTGACAGAGTCACCCATCACAGAAGTCTAGAACCCAGAGGTCTTTGGGGATCATGTCCATATCTGGGGATCAGAAGTCTGACAGGTCTTGTCTTAGAATTGAAGTCAAACCCATGTTGTGTGGTTGTGGCAAACCCACCCTGCTTATAACCTCGAGCCTAAGTAATACAAACTGTAATTTATGATGGATCAACCTAGTCAATCCACAGGGCCTGGCCTGAAAGTGGGGGAGGTGGGACATATGAGGTGGCAGATTTATGTGCACAGATCACAGAATATTAAGGTGAGGGTCCTCAGAAACAAAACCTCTGGTAGCCCCTTTGGCATCTTTGATTAAATTAGAAAAAGGTCCCTCTTTCTTTGAGTAGATACGGTCCCTGGTGAGGATGTATAACTTGGGGAGCATTGGATATCATCTCTTACTGGGCGCTTGAGACACGTATTCTTGTTTAGTGAACAACACCCCTGACCATAGGCCTTGCTCAGGGAGAACCAAGTTTCATTGTATAGGTAAGAAATTAACCCCAGATACTAATGAACTTGCCAAAGTGTATGTCTTAGGTAATCTTGTATTTAGAGGTTTAGATTTTAAAACTGTAGTCTGAGTGGCCTGATGACATGTACCTTATTCTTTGGGTAAGGTAGCCAAGAGAAGTGTGGACAAGGCAAAACCCTCCTCTTCAAAAGTTCCCTTCCCCACCTATCAGCTCACCAATTTCAGAATACCTAATTTGATAATAAAATTAAAATGGCCTCTGAGAGCATTGCCTCATTCATGTTAGCATGAATGAATTTACTCAGGTGGTGAAAATAATTCTTTAAATCTAAAAAACACCTAACGATTTTCAAATACATACAGTATTTTATTCCCAAGACCATAAGGATTTCATGGCTGTTGAGGACTCCCTTGAGGAAATTCATAATTAACAACTTTAAGAAGCACTAAAAACTTTTTTCTAAGCATACTTTTTATTGAACTATAACACATAAAAGTACACAGATCATAAGTGTACAGCTCCATGAATTTTTACAGGCTGAATATAACCCCCTCCTAGATCAAGAAATAGAATATTAGCTGTACCCCAGAAATCCCTTTCCTCTAAAAATGATAGATACTTCTGAAAGATTCAGAGAGTTTCAAAGAGATAATTCCAACATAAGTCTTTGAGGTGAGGATGAGGAATTCTTGTTAAATCTGTCAGTCAGACCACGGTTAGGTTAATCCTGTGCTTCACAAGTTAAGAATGGATGAGAAAGGTATTAAATAATTCCTGCCTTTATTGCTTTTAAATGTTTTCTCAACCTTAAAAATGTTTATCTACCCAATGATTTTGTTTTCTTAGAATCTATCAGAGAGTTTTTTGTAGAAGTTGAGAAATTGGATTCAACCTAAACATCCAGCAGTGAGGGCTACATCAATTTTTCATAGACTGAAAATGGAGTATTATTCAATGATTAAGCAAATCAGAATCTTTGCTTAAATGCTCATGATACAGTGAGAAATGAGCAGGGCAAGATATAAGAATTGTGTACATATTAGACAATAATCTCAATTTTTGGTAAAAATGTCTGAAAAAATGGGAAGACGGCAGAGTAGGAGGAGCCTAAGCTCACTGTGTCCCATGGATACAACTATAACACCCACATCAGTGTGAATAACCCAGAAAATGACCTGAAGACTGGTAAAACAGACTCTCCACAGCTAAATGTAGGAAGGAGACCATGTTGAAGAGGGTAGGAAGAGTGGAGATGAGATTGAAAGCTAAATGGCCCTTTGGACTATCCATAGGAAGGTGGGATGTCCAGGACACAGATGGGAGAGAAACAGACTCTCATACCAGGGAGCATCCATGGGGAAGACAAATCCCTATAACATTTTGTTTGGAAAACTTAACACCTTTGGAATTTTGAAAATTAGTGGGCTCAGCTCTGGAAGAGCTAGGAGGGCAAGAAGAAACTGAGTCTCTACCCATAAAGATCCAACAAACAGCCCCTCAGATACAGCATAGAAACAGCAGTTTGAAAAATGGGGAAGATTTATTTACTGATCACAGAGCTGTACTGGAGGGGCAAGGATTGTTGGTAGACTTAGCTAGAAACAAAGGAGCTGGCAGGTGCCATTTCCTTCCCCCACACCCCAGCCTAAATACATGGACACCTATGGGAGCTGGCACAGCACAACAGATTCCACCTAGCTTGTTAACAGTGCACCCTGTCCCTGCATCCTGTAGACATGACCCTCCAGCCAGGCCTTGGTTTCAGGTTCCCTCCCAGAGCAGACCCATTTAAAGGTTGCTAACAGCATAAGCCCTGCCCCTGCATTCTCCTGTGGATCTGCCTGCTCCAATATGCCTTTGGCCAGAGCCCATCCAAAGCAGTGCCACGAGTCTGACAGTGTATAAGCAGCCCTGAAGGGAGAGCACCACTTCATGGTGGTTACTTCTGTCCCAGGGGAGGGGCAGATAACCACACACAGTCAGACTGTAGCCCCAGGAGTGCACTAGGAATGGACATCTGGTCTGACTGCAGGCTCCGCCCACCAACAAAAGCTACTTAGGGGACAACACAGGGAAAGTGCCCTGCAGTTAGGTGCTACTGCATCTCTGGAAAATGCCTGATATGACTAAACTTAAGCCTAAGGCAGTCCCAGGGTAGCCCACTAATGATACAAAGACTGAACCCTGTCCACAACAGGCAAAGGGAGCCATTGCAGACAACTGGATTGAAGCAGCTCTTCCATAATTACAGGGCAATGCAACACACATAGGGACACTCTTGAAGTGCCAGGTCCTAGTGAACAGTGAACATTGCACTATAAGGTCACTTCTTCATATGACCACTATTTGCAAGATAGGAGACTTAGCTGACTTTCCTAACATAGAACTATTCCCAGAGTTAGACAAAATGAGAAGGCAGAGGAATATGTCCTAAATGAAATAACAGGACAAAATAACAGCAAGAGAGCTAAATTAAATGGAGATAATAAGCCTGACAGAAAATTTAAAGTAATAAGTCATAAAGATGGAGTGCTGGAATGGCTCAGTCATTTGAGTGTCTGACTTTTGATTTTGGTTTGGGTTGTGATCCCAGGGTCATGGTATTGAGCCCTGCTTAAGATTTTCTCTCCCCCTCTGCCCTTCTCCCCCCACTGACACACTTTCTTTCTTAAAAGAAAAGTGTGTGTGTGGGAACCTGTGTGGCTCAGTCAGTTAAGTGACTTCAGCTCAGGTCATGATCTTATGGTTCATGAGTTCGAGCCCCACATTGGGTTCTGTGCTGACAACTCAGAGCCTGGAGCCTGCTTCAGGGTCTGTCTGTCTGTCTCTCTCTCTCCCTCTCTCTCTCTCTCTCTCTCTCTGCCCTTCTCCCATTCTCACTCTGTCCCTCTCTCTCTCTCTCAAAAATAAACAACATTAAAAACATTTTTGTTAAAGGTAATGGTCATAAAGATACTTGCTGGACTTAAGAAGAGAGTGGAGGACCTCATTGAGACCATTAACAGAGATAGAAAGCATAAAAAGAACCAATAAATGATGAAGAAAGCAATAAATGAAATTAAAAATATAGAATAAATAGTAGACTAGAGGTAGCAGAAGAATGGATCAGTGACCTGTAAGACAGAGTAATGGAAAACAATCAAGCTGAACAGGAGAGAGTAAATAAAAAATGAAAATAGACTTAGGAAACTCAGTGACATCATCAAGTGTAATAACATTCACATTAAAGGATCCCAGAAGGAGAAGATAGGAAAGGAGGAAGAAAATCTATTTGAAGAAATAATAGCTGAAAACTTCCTAAATTGAAGGAAGGAAATAAAAATCTAGATCTAGAAGTCACAGAGAACCTTCACAAAATCAACCCAAGGAAATCCACACCAAGACACACAGTAATTATAATGGCAAAAAATAGTGATAAAGATAATTTTAAAAGCAAGAGAAAAGAAAACTGTTAGATACAAGGGAAACCCCGTAAGGCCAATCAAGTTTTCAGCAGGAAATTTGCAGGCCAGAGGAATTGACATGATATACTCAAAGTGCTGAAAGAAAAAAAAAACTTGCAACCAAGAATACTCAATCCAGCAAGGCTATCATTAAGAATAGAAGGAGAGATAAATAATTTCTCAAACAAAAGTTAAAAGAATTCATCACAATTAATCCAGCCCTCCAAGATATGTTGAAGTGGATTCTTCAAGAGGAAAGACCATAAGTAGGACTAAAAAATCTGAAGCACAAAAGCAGTAAAATTAAGTACATCTATAAAAATCAGTTAAAATAAAAGGATGTAAGGTATGACACCATAAACCTAAACCATGGTAGGGGGAGAGGAGTAAAGAGTGAGTTCAAACTTAAGTGAACATCAACTTAATACAGATTGCTATATACATAAGATGTTATATACAAACCTAATGATAACCACAAATCAAAAACCTGTAATAGATACACAAAAAATAAAGAGAAAGGAATCCATGTATTTCACTAAAGAAAGCCAGCAAACCAAGAAAAGAAGAGAAGAAAGGAACAGAGAAGAACTACAAAATAACCATAAAGCAAGGAACAAAATGTCAATAAGTACATACCTATCAATAATTACTTTGAATGTAAATGGACTAAAGGCTCCAGTCAAAAGACATAGCATGACAGAATGGATAAAAAAGCAAGACCTCTGTAAGCTGTCTATAAAAGACTTACTTCAGACCTAAAGACACATGCAGATTCAAAGTAAAGGGCTGAAAAAGCATTTATCATGCAAATGAAAGTGAAAGAAAGCCAGGGTAGCAATACTATGTCAGAGGAAACAGACTTTAAAACAGACTGTAACAGGAGACAAAAAAGGACACTATATAATCATAAAGGGACCAATCCAACAAGAAGATATAACAATTGTAATATCTATGTAATATTTATGCACCCAACATGAGAGCACCCAAATATGTGAAGCAGCTAATAGCAAGCATAAAGGAAGTAATCAATAGTAATACAATAATAGTAGAGGACTTTATGTATGTATGTATTTACTGAATTAAGAAAAATCCCAATTGAATTTTATTTTCATTAGGAAATAATGAATGTTTTCCTTGGAAAACATTCAAGCAATATGGTAAAGAAAAGTACTGGTCTGCCCCAACCTCCCTACTTCCTCAATCCTAACCATTCCTGTGTGTTGCTATTAGCAGAATAGTAGGGGACTTTAACACTGCATTAGATCAATGGACCAATTATCCAAACAGATAATCAACAAATAGTGGCTTTGAATGACAAATTGGACTGAATGGATGTAACAGATATATTCAGGTTATTCCATCCTAAAACAGCAGAATACACATTCTTTCCAAGTGTACATGGAACATTCTCCAAAAGAGATCACATATTAGGCCACAAAAGATATTTTAATTCAAAGAGAAGTCATACCATGCGTCTTTTCCAGCCAGAATGCTATGAATGTTGAAACCAACCACGGGAGGAAAAATCTGAAAAGAATAGAAATATGTGGAAGTTAAATAACATGCTTCTAAACACTACGTGGGTCAATCAATAAATCAAAGAGGAAATCAACAAATACAGGAAGACAAATGAAAATGAATACACAGTGGTCCAAAATCTTTGGGATGCATCAAAATCTGTTCTAAGAGAAAGCTTATAGCAGTTCAGGCCTAAAGGAGCTAAAAAAAGAACAAACCAAACCCAAAGCCAGTAGAAAGAAAAAAACAATAAAGATTCGAGCAGAAATAAACAAAGCAAATAAACAAAAGAGCAGATCAATGAGACCAGGGGCTGTTTCTTTGAAAAGATCAACACAACTGATAAACCTTAAACCAGATTCATTAAAAAAAAAATAAGAAAAGAAAAGAAAAAAAATAAAAAGAAAAAAGAGAGGACTCGAAATCACGAAAGAGGAGAAATACACTATAGAAATACAAAAGATTATAAGAGAATATCATGAAAAATTATATGCCAACAAATTGAACAACCTAGAAGAAATGCAATAATTCTTAGAAACACATAACCTCCCAAAACTGAATCAGGAAGAAATAGAAAATTTGAACAGATTGATCACCAGCAATGAAATTGAATCAGTTATCAAAAATCTCCCCAAAAGCAGAAGTCAAGGACCAGATGGCTTCACAGGTGATTCTACCAAACATTTAAAGAAGATTTAATATCTATTCCTCTCAAACTATTCCAAAAAATAGAAGAGAAAAGAAGAGAGAAAGCTTCCAAATTCATCCTGTGAGTCCAGCATTACCTACCTTGATACCAAAATTAGGTAAAGACAAAACAAAACAAAAAAGGGAACTTCAGGCCAATGTCTCTAAAGAATATAGATGCAAAAATTGTCAACATTATATTAGCAAATTGAATCTAACAATACATAAAAAAAATCATTGACCATGATCAAGTGGGATTTATTCCTGGAATACAGGGTAGTTTAAAATTTGCAAATCAGTCAGTGTGATGCATCATATCAAGAGAAAGTTTAAAAACCGTATGATCACTTTATTTTTTTTTAAACTTTTTTAAATGTTTTTTTTTATTTATTTCTAGGAGAGAGAGAGAGAGAGAGACAGCGTGAGCAGGGGAGGGTCAGAGAGAGAGGGAGTCACTGACTGAAACAGGCTCCAGGCTCTGAGCTGGCAGTCAGCACAGGGCCCGACGTGGGGCTCGAACCCACGAACCGCGAGATCATGACCTAAGCGAAAGTCGGACGCTTAACCGACTAAGCCACCCAGGCGCCCCAACGTATGATCACTTTAATAGATGTAGAAAAAGCATTTGACAAAGTACAACATGATGATAAAAGCCATTAACAAAGTAGATTTAGAAGGAACATACCTTAACATAATAAAGGCAATATATGAAAAACCTTAGCATCATACTAAATGTTGAAAAACTGAGAGCTTTTCCCCTAAGATCAGGAACAATACAAGGATGTCCACTCTCACTATTTTTATACAAAATAGTATTGGAATACTTAGCTACAGCAATCAGAGAAGAAAAAAAATAAAAAGTAAAACTTTCAATATTTACAAAAGGCATGATATTATATACAGAAACCCTACAGACTACACCAAAGACTAGTAGAACTGATAAATGAATTTAGTAAGATTGCAGGTTACAAGGTCAATATATGGAAATATGTTGTGTTTTCTATATACTAATAATGAAGCAGCAGAAAGAGAAATTAAAACATTCCCATTGATAATTGCACCAAAATGACAAAAAATACCTTGGAAAACACTGAGGAGGTGAAAGACCTGTACTCTGAAAATTATAAAACACTGATGAAAGTAATTAAAGGCAACACAAATGGTAAAATGTTCCATGCTGATGGATTAGAAGAACAAATATTGTTAAAATGTCTGTACTCCTAAAACCTATAGATTTAATGCAATTCCTACCAAAATGCCAATAGCATTCTTTAGAGAACTAAAACAAATAGTCCTACAATTTGTATGGATCCAACAAGATCTAGAATAGCCAAAGCAATCTTGAAAGAAAAGAATAAAACAGGGCTCTTGGGTGGCTCAGTTGGTTATGCATCTGACTTCAGCTCAGGTCATGATCTCATGGTTCATGAGTTCAAGCCCCACATTGAGCTCTGCTCTGACAGCTCAGAGCCTGGAGCCTGCTTTGGATTCTGTGTCTTCCTCTCTCTGTGCCCCTCCCTGCTCATGCTCTGTCTCTCTCTTCCTGAAAAATAAACATTAAAAAAAATTTTAAAAAGTGAACAAAACTGAAAGTATCACAATCCCAGATACAGGGAGTTACTACCAAGCTCTAGTAATCAAAACAGCATGATACCAGCACAAAAAAACCGCATCCGATCAATGGAACAGAATAGAGAGGCAAGAAAAGAACCTGTGAAAAAAAATATGGTCCATTAATCTTTGACAAAGGGGGCAGGAATATGCAATGAGAAAAAGACTATCTCTTCAACAAATGGTGTTGGGAAAAGTGGACAGCTACATGCAAAAGAATGAAACAGGACCACTTGCTTACACGATACACAAAGGTAAACTCAAAATGGATTAAGGACCCACGTTGAGGCCTGAAACCATAAAAATCTTAGAAGAGAGCACAGACCGTCATTTCTCTGACATTGGTCATAGTAACAATTTCCTAGCTATGTCTTATGAGACCAGGGAAGCAAAAGGAAAAATAAACTTTCGGGACTACAGCAAAGGAAACCATCCAGAAAACTAAAAGATGACCTACTGAATGGGAGGAGTTATTTGCAAATTATTTGTCTGATAAAGGGTTATTATCCAAAACATATAAAGAACTTGTACACACCCCAAACCCAAATAATCCAATTAAAAATGGCCAGAAGACATGAATAGATAGTTCTCCAAAAGAGACATCCAGCTGATCAACAGACACAGGAAAAGATGCTCAACATCACCTATCATCAGGGGAATGCGAATCAAAATTACAATGAGGTATCAGCTCACATCTGTGAGAATGGCCAAAATCAAAAACACAAGAAACAAGTGTTGGTAATGATGTGGAGAAAAAAGGAACCCTCATACACTGTTGGTGGGAATGTAGTCTGGTGGCGCACCCACTGTGGAAAACAGTATGGAAGCTCCTCAAAAAATTAAAAATAGAATCCAGTAATTCCACCCTTGGGTATTTACCCAAAGAATCCAAAAAAACTAACTCAAAAGATATATCCATTCCTAGTTTATGCAGCATTATATACAATAGCCAAAGTATGGAAACAACTTAAGTGTCCATTGGTAGATGAATGAATAAAGAAGATGTGGTGCATATATGTCAACATACACATACACACAATAGAATACTCAACTGTAAGAAAAAAAATCTTGCCATTTGCAACAACATGGATAGTTCTGGAGAACACAATGCTAAATGAAATAAGTCAGAGAAAGACAAATACCATAAGGTTTAACTAGTGTGGAATTTAAGAAACAAAACAAATGAACAAAGAAAAAAGAGGCAAACCAAAGAATAGACTTTTAACTATAGAAAAGGAACTGGTGGGAGCCAGAAGAGAGGTGGGTGGAGGGATGAATGAAATACGTAAAGGGGATGTAGGGTATACTTACCTTGATGCATACTGAGTAATGTGTAGAATTGCATGCTCACTATATTGTACACCTGAAACTGATATAATACTCTATGTTTATACTGGAATTTAAGCAAATAAAGTATGAACATTTTGATGAAAAGTCTGAAAAGTTGGTAGGAAGTACAAGAAAACACATATAATGTTGTTCCCTAGATATAGAATTGTAGTCAATTTTAATTTTATTTTCATGATTTTTGTTTTAGTTTTTAAATTTTAAAACTTTCAAATGAGTGTGTTGTTTTAGTGATACAATATGGTATTAGAATTTATAAGGCCATTTATCTTTGAAGTTTTTCACTTAGTAAATAACTTCATTTTTGTGAAAAATAAAAGTAAAATATGCTATTTTTCTCACCACATTAGACACGGCAATAATTTCTTTTCTCATATTCTATAACCTTGACTGACACTTTCAGCTTTACTGAAATTACATGCCCAGCTTTTCTGAAAATAATACAGATCTTTTGAAAACTGGGTCTGTAAATGACCCGGAGCTAAACCAATGGCAAACATTCTTGTTATTTCTGCCAAACTGAAATACCTCTGGAATTTTTAAGAAAATATATACTTACCTGCAATGTGAGTGTTAAAGTATGTGGGCTTTTATTTTCTAATTCAAAAGCTGATCATTCTACATCATATGGTTATTCTCAATCAGAACACTTCATTCCTTATTTCTCTTAATTGGGAGGAAGGGTTTTAATGTTTCCCTCCATTTTCATTTGAAACCTCACACCCAGTATATAAGTAGTGGACACTTAGGCGTATTTTTTCAGTTGTTCAAGCGTCTAAACTGAATTTTACAACTATACAACCTTGCGAGAGTGAACATTTTTGTGCCTTGGTTTGCCTCAAGGAAATCTGCCAACTTTTTTTTTTTTTAAGTAGTATTAACCCAACATGGGGCTTGAACTCATGACTCTGAGATCAGGACCTGAGCTAAGATCAAGAGTCAGATGCTTAACCAACTGAGCCACCCAAGCACCCCAAGAAATGCGGATTTTGAAGAGCTGAACTGAATTGCAAGAATGTGGATGTGTGAGGCCTGCAACGTGGAGCACTGCTCTGGAGTCCATGTTTGGACTGGAGGGGAAGAGGCTTCCAAACAGAGCAGAAGATGCTTGGGTTATGGTGGAGGGGGTATGGGAGGTGAGACTGTTTCTTATAATTGTAGAATGCTAGGACTCAAAGAATCCTTAGTGATCATCCTACTCAACAAAGTCCTTTGGGGAAACTGAATACAAGACAACTTAGGAACTCAGCTAGGGGAGGGATCTAGTTAGCAACAGACGCAAGATTTAGGCCAGGGCTTTGAATGCCTGCCCCCTGTGTTCTTTTTCCTTTCCATCATCTTGTGCCAGGTAACTATCCAAATTGAGTGACTCTTTAGAGGTACAAATGGGAAAAGAGCAAGCTTCTTTTCCCAAACCAGATCATTTGTCAGGTGGCACAGCCTCTTCTTAAAAAGCTGCAGCCAGGTGCTGCCTTTTTCAAGAAGGCAGTGTCATTTGTTTACATCCTGGTTTCCTTGACCAGTCCCTTGGCTTCATTTCATGGCTGAAGAGTAGGGGAGATTGGTTGTTGAGAAATATAAAGTTTGAGAGCTATATTATGATTTGGATTTGACCACAAGAAGACCCTCAAAGATTTGGAGGCAAGTAGTTTATTTGAGAGGTGATCTCAGGAAACACTAGTAGAGAAATGAGGAAGTGAGACAGGGAAGTTAAGGAGGCCAGTAAATGCTGTGTTATTAAACCAGCTACCACTGGGCAACTAGAGCTCAGTTCTGCTGGGGAACTTGGAAAACTGTGGAACACACCTCAGAGAGGGTCTCTCACCTCAGCACTGTTGGCATTTTGACCTGGGTCAGTTTTTTGTTTTGTTTTAGGGGGCTGTCCTGTATGTTGTTAGATGTTTAGAAGTCTCTCTGACCTCTACCCACGGGATGCAGTTTGCATTCCACCCCAGCTGTAACAACCCAAAAGGACTGCAGGCTTTGCCAAATGCGCCCTAGAGACACAATCTCCCAGGGCTAAGAATCACTTCCTATGACTTATCCCATTCAAGGTATGAGGGCACTGGGATATATTTATCATCTGACCTATTCACTGACATTGGTAGAAGACTATCTTTAGGGACATTAACTCCCTGAAACTCATTGGCCCAACATACTATCTTGGCCAGAAGGAAAATCCTATAGGCAGAGATTTCAGGGTAAAGAGCTCTTGGCATTTATAGGTAAGTTCTAAGGGTATATGGGTGGCACACAGACAACACCTACTATATGTGGTCATCTAGGGAACTGCTTCATCATTCATTCATGTAGTCATTTCTTTTTTTTTTTTAGTTTTTTTAAATGTTTTTTTATTTATTTCTAGGAGAGCAAGAGAGAGACAGCATGAGCAGGGGAGGGTCAGAGAGAGAGGGAGTCACAGACTGAAACAGGCTCCAGGGTCTGAGCTGGCAGTCAGCACAGAGCCCGATGCAGGGCTCGAACCCACGAACCGCGAGATCATGACCTAAGCGAAAGTCGGATGCTTAACCGACTAAGCCACCCAGGCGCCCCTCATGTAGTCATTCCTTAATTCTAAAGATGTCTGTGAAGGATCTATTATGTGCTAGGCATCAGGCAGGACACATGAGATTCAACATTCAATGATGAGCAAAAAATGGACACAGTTCCTGTCTTTATGTCAATAGAAGGAGCAATCTGGAAAAGTAATGAGCATTAATCAGATAATATAAATGAAAGTTTTAACTTGCAACTGTGATAAGTGTTAAGATACACAGTATGGAAATAAATCATAAAACTATGGCTGTTCCTCCAACAGTCTACCTTTAGGACGTTTACACTGTTGTTCCTTCTACCTGGAGCTTTTTCTTCCAGATGGCATTGTTTGGTCCTTCCACTTCACTGGTGGCTCTGTTGAGTGTCTACTCTCTAGAGAGGTATTCTCTTAATGCTTTATCTGAAATGTTGCATATTTTATCCTTTTGACCTATAGCCTATTTATTTGTGGTTCATAGCACCTATCATATCTGACAGGGTTTATATTTATTGGTTATTGCCCTTCCCTGCCATATTCATTGTTTTTTACCTTTATGGTGCAGATGTCTGGCACTTAGAAGGCACTCAGCATATATCTGTTGTATAATCTAAAGAGATTGATTTGGTGAAGGAGGTTAGGGAACACGTCCAATTTCCTGGATTGAAGAGGGTAGAGAAGAGCATTCCAAATTCTGGGCATAGCATGCAGATGGCTCTGTGGATGGAAGAAGCATAAAATCCTAAAGAACTAAAAGAAGGCCAGTATGCCTGGAGCAGAGAGAGTACAGAACTGTTAGAATTATAGTCTTTAGAGTAAAAGCAATGGGAAGCCACTGATGTGTTTTCACGATGGAAAGTTGTGCATGGGAAAGTTGAAGAAGGGTTGGGCAAATGCAACCCATTTTCTGTTTTTAAAAGGGCATTCTAGCTTTAGCATCTAGAATACTGAAGAAAAGCAAGAGCAGACACCATCATGGTGATATGTCTCATCCTCACAGTCCTACATCTGGTTGAATTTTTATGTACATTAAAGATTTCAGATTATGTGTCAGGGCTTATGTACATATGTTCTTGAATTTCTCAGGTTGGAAAAAGCATTCTTCTCCCCAAAGAGCTTCCAGAGAGCTTTTCTGCCCTGTGATGTGAGTATCTTCAGAGTGTCTGTAGTTTTGGTTGAGGAACGAGGTGCTGTGGTTGTTTCCCCTTTACTGGACTATTTATCTTCTGGGATCCTAACTCCTTAACTAATCTGGATGAAACCAAAACTTATCCTCAGTTCTTGTGGAGGACTGTTTTACTGTTCACAAACACTTGATGATTTTTCCATGGAAGGATAATTCATCCCATGGAAATAAATTTGGCATGACCAGAGACCTGCCCATGAAATGTGGGCAGAAAGGACGTGTATTACCTCTGAGACAGAAGTTTTCAGAGCCAGAGCCTGCTTGTGTATTCTTCCTTTTGCCTTCATACACACACCGTCACTGTTTGTTGGAAAAATACTAATGAAAGAGAAAAGACCCAGTTTAGGAGATGGGATAGCTAATCCGTATTCCTGGAGTTTCCACTGACTGGCTGTGGCATAATTATTTTGCTCTTCTCATGTTTCTTAAGTTTCCTTTTATTTCTAACACTCTACGGATACTGTAGAAGTAATTGATAATTTTTGGATGCTTATTAGAAATATTGTCCCCGCTGGCTAATGGGAGATAAAACTTGGGTGGGGCAAAGGAAACACTGATTGGCAAGGTATTTTGAGGTTTCAAAAAAAAATTGTTCTTCAGGGTGGTGTGCCTGAATACCATGTTTTCTCTGGAAGCTGTGTTCCAGCATCCTTTTTAAAGTTTCCCCCACCTCAGCTGAGATAAGAGCAAGGGCCAGGGAGTATTGGTTCTCTGAAGAGCCTCAGGACTGTTCTCTGAGACCAGGAAATGAGGGGACTGTTGCTACCAACTGTCCTTAAAATTTACTGTTAATAGTTCTTTGTAGGCACTGGTTTGGTGACCTCATCCCTGGAGGTACCTCCTCAGGGCAATAGGATAACAGGCCTGAGTTGTGTTTGAGGTTTTTAGGGGACCATTCTGTTCCCACCGAGGCAGAGGTGGGAACCTAACCTACAATGTCTCCAACCAAAGTCTCTGACAAACAGGGTGCCATCCTTTGCCGGTGCTGATTCTTCAGCCGCCCGGGTCCGTCGCCGGAAAGGTCTTTTGCGCAGAACAGGAAGTGAACGGTGCACTTCACTCAACAGCCCAAGACTGAGCTGAGGCCACAGGGGTGGGTTGGAGTGAAAGAGACCCGCACACTCCGCAGGGGACCCCAGTGCCCCGCTGCGTTGCAGCTTCCTCCTGTGCTCCTTGCAGCTCGCATCCAATCCCCTCCGACAGCCCGCCCTGGACGCCCCTGGCCCTTGGCCTTCGCTGTCACGTAAAACCAGCCTCTGATCTCAGGTCAGGAACTCCTGAGTGTTTAATCTCTACTGTTCGTGGCGAGCTGGGTGGCCTCCGAAATATTATTTAATGCCTCTGTGTTCTGATTTCCGCGATTGTGTGGTACCTTGCAGCAACATTTCACATCCTGTGAAAAATGGTGCCATTCAAATGTTTAATCTTTACCTAAATACGGAGAATATATGGAGAGGTTTCTTGTTTGAAGATGATCTTGTGAACCTAGGGTCACAGTTTATCTTCTCAACTACGTCAGGAATTATATAACCAAAGAAAATCGTATCTCAAAAAAAGAGAAAGTTTTCTCCCTTTCTAAAAATGAAAAGTTGTGAGGCTTGCATTTGTGATTTTTCTGATTACTCAGAGTCAAATATAAAACTTAATTGGCAGTTATGTTAACTCTTACTGTTAAGCGTATTTTCATTTTCCTTTTTTACCATTTGGTTCTAATTTTCTGTTTTATTAACCTTATTGATTTGACAGGCAGGGTGTAAGTAACTTAAAAAACTAAGTAAGTTCATGCATAGCTCAAAGGGACCTTATGCATTGTTAAATCCAGCTATGCAGTTAACTGATTAAGCAGTTAGGATATGAAGAGAAGGAACTAGAACTAGTGCCCTCAGCTTCTTAGTTATACAGAGCTGACCTGGAGAGCAGGTCTTCTGATTCTTAGATAATTATCCACTCCCCCCACCCCCCGTTTCATGATGACTGTTCTTAGAAAGTGGAATTTACCTATGACGATGGGGACAAAGCAAAACAATAGTTTTGCTTCAGTTTCAGGAACAGGAATTTTTATTTTTTATTTTTATTTTTAAATCCCAGCATATTTTAAACATAGAGTGTTGAATTAGTTTCAGGTGTACAATATAGTGAGTCAACAATTCTATGCATTACTCAGTGCTCATCATTGTAACTATACTGTTAATCCTCTTCACCTATTTGGCCCATTCCCCCACCTGCCTTCTGGCAACCACCAGTTTTTCTTTATATTTAAGAGTCTGGTTTTTTGTTTGTCTCTTTTTTCTATGTTTACTTTGTTTCTCACATTCCTCATATGAGTGAAATCATATGGTATTTGTCTTTCTATGACTGACTTCTCATTTAGCATTATACTCTCTAGATCCATCCATGCTGTTGCATATGGCAAAATTTCCTTTTTTTTTTTATGGTTGAGTATTCCATTGTGTGTGTGTGTGTGTGCGCGCGTGCGCGTGTGTGTGTGTGTGCGCGTGCGTGTGTGTGTGTGTGTATTTGGGTTGCTTCCATAATTTGGCTATTGTATATAATGCTGCAGTAAACTAGGGATGGATATACCTTTTGAGTTCATGTTTTTGAATTCTTTGGGTAAACTAGTGGAATTACTGGATCTTATGATAATCCTCTTTTTAACTTTTTGAGGAACTTCAATACTGTTTTCCACAGTGGGTGCACTACCAGAGCGCATTCACCCCAACAATGTATAAGGCTTCCTTTCTCTCTACATCATTATCAACACTTGTTGTTTCTTGTGTTTTTGATTTTAGCCATTCTGACAGATGTAAGCTGATACCTCCTTGTGGTTTTGATTTGTATTTGCCTGATGATAAGTGATGCTGAGCATCTTTTCCTGTGCCTGTTAGTCATCTGGATGCCTCCTTTGGCGAACTGTCTGTTCATGTCTTCTGGCCATTTTTCATTGGATTATTTGGGTTTTGGGTGTTGTGTTTTATAAATTCTTTATATATTTTGGATACTAACCCTGTATCAGATAAATAATTTGGGGATATCTCCTCCCATTCAGTAGGTTGTCTTTTAGTTTTCTAGATAGTTTCCTTTGCTGTGCAAAAGCACTTTATTTTGATGTAGTCCCAATAGTTTATTTTTGCTTTTGTTTCCCTTGCCTCAGGAGACATGCCTAGAAAATTATTGCTATGACCAATGCCAGAGAAATGACTGTTTGTGCTCTCTTCTAAGATTTTTATGGTTTCAGGTCCTTAATTCATTTGAGTTTACTTTTGTGTATCATGTAAGCAGGTGGTCCAGTTTCATTCTTTTGCGTATAGCTGTTCACTTTTCCCAACACCATTTGTTGAAGAGATGGCCTTTTTCTCATTGCATATCCCTGTCTCCTTTGACCATATTTTTGTCACGGTTTCATTTCTGGGGTGTCTATTCTGTTCCATTTATCTATGTGCCTTTTTTTTTGTGCCAGTACCATACTGTTTTGATGACTACAGCTTGGTGGTAGTATCTCTTTATATCTGGGATTGTGATATTTCCCAGTTTTGTTCTTTGTTTTCAAGATTGCTTTGGCTATTCTGTATCTTGTGTGGATCCACACAAGTTATAGGATTATTTGTTCAAGTTCTGTGAAGAATTCTTTTGGTATTTTGATAGACATTGCATTAAATCTGTAGGTTGTTTTGAGTATATAGACATTTAACAATATTTGTTCTTCTAATCCTTCAGCATGGAACTTCTTACCATTTGTGTTGCCTTTAAATCCTTTCATCAGTGTTTTATAATTTTCAGAGTACAGGTGTTTCAACCTCTTCAGTTTTTTCCTAGGTATTTTGGGTGCAAATGTAAGTGGGAATTTTTTCCTAATTTCTCTTTTTGATACTTCATTATTATTGTATGGAAATGTAACAGATTTCTCTATACTGTTTTTTTTTTGCCTTTTAGAAAAGTTTTCTATTTTAGTAGTTGACACACAATGTTACATTAGTTTCAGGTGTGCAACCCAATGATTTAACAAGTTTATATGTTATGCTCTGTTCACCATATGTCCCATTACATCACTATTGGAATATCATTGAATATATTCCTTATGCTCTGCTTTTTGTTCTTGTGATTTATTCCATTACTGGAGGTCTGTCTCTCCCATTCCTCTACCCCCATGTTGCCCAGTCCTCCACCACTCCCCTCTGGCAGCCATCAATTTCTACTCCATATTTATTGTTCTGATTCTACTTTTTGTTTGTTTATTCATTTTTTGAGATTCGATTTATGAGTAGAATCATGTGGGATGTATCTTTCTCGGTCTGACTTAGTTCACTTCGCATAATGCCTTTTGGGTTCATCTGTGTTGTCTCAAGTAGTACAATTTCATCCTTTTTTATGACTGTGTAATATTTCACTGTATATATTATATATCAATATTGTATCTTGTGACCTTACTGAATTCATTTATCAGTTCTAGGTTTTTTGTGGAGTCTTTATGGTTTTCTAAATATAGAATTGTGTCATCTGCAAATAGTGAAAGTTGTACTTTCAGAAATAGGATTTTTAGAATTAAATAGTTTCTGTACATGTTATAGGGAATTTAGCTAATTTGTGCTGACTAGGTCACAGTTAATGGTTATTATGTTTGCAACTCTAGGTAATATATTATTTTGGAGTCTTCTAAAACTGGTAGACCTGGGGCGCCTGGGTGGCTTAGTCGGTTAAGCGTCCGACTTTCGCTTAGGTCATGATCTCGCGGTTCGTGGGTTCGAGCCCCGCATCGGGCTCTGTGCTGACTGCCAGCTCAGAGCCTGGAGCCTGTTTTGGTCTGTGACTCCCTCTCTCTCTCTGACCCTCCCCTGCTCACACTGTCTCTCTCTCTCTCTCTCCTAGAAATAAATAAAAAATATTAAAAATAAAATAAAAAAAAACTGGTAGACCAACTCTAACTGGATGATTATTAACAACAATTTTTCTTCATCCTAATAAAAATTAGGAGTTCATATTAGTTTCACTGTCACAGTATATAGCTTTCACAGTAAGTGTATGTTAATTAATCTATTTGAATAATTTATGAAGTTCCTATTAGATGTGAAGCAATAGGGGCCCAGCAAATGTACACAGCTTATGTATATGTATTAAACACTTTTATGGGTAAATGTAATGCGTTTATGCAGACAAATACAACATTTTATATATAGCTCTGTGAATGTAAAATCCATAACAGATCTATTATTATCTTGCATGCATATCTTTTATAGGAATTCTGTTGCCTGGCTTCCTCATGTTACCATATTCCGTCTTCTGACCACAGTTTTCTCCTAGTACTAAAGTAGAATAAGGGAAGCTATGCATGATGGAGCAGGTTGGGCACAGGACAGTTTCAAAGCTCATTCACCCCTGTGTAGCCATCAGCAGCTTGCAGTTTACCATCTGCCTAATGATATCTTGTTATCCTAAACTGAAAGCACAGCTTTAGGTGAAATAAACCATCTTTTGAGTGCTGAATTTGCAAACAAATGTATATCAGAAATAACAGATCCCCAAATGAATCAAATTACTTGGTAATTTTTTCCTCTAATATTGGGCAAGGCGGTAAGACTGAATCCTCAAGAAGGATGCTGAACGCTCCTTACTGGTGCTGTCTCCAAGGTCTGTGATGTGGTGTGGGAATAGCCATATTATGTTGAAATTCTTTCAGTTCTCACTGATACGGAAAAAGTTCTAAATGTATCTTAATTTATGAGCTGGAGTAAGATTACAGTATAGCAAGAAGCCAGGGTAATTAGCTTCTCTATCATTTGGAATATTAATTGGAGGAGACACTAAGAATTTTGCAGATAATCCTTCTCAATGGTAATATTGTAAATATTTAAGTATGGTTAGCATACTTAAGTATAGCTAACTATATTTAAGTATGGTTAACTTTATAGTTGTACCACATATTTATATATCCTCCTATCTCCAAGGAGCTCTAAGTGATTTACAAATTGTTTTTAAATCCACTTATAGCTTCTGGATTGTCTGAGAATCAAGCTGCAGCAGGTTCTATGAATACTATTTAAAGACAAGGAATTTGAAATTCATTGAGTGGCAAATCCAGACTCATCCAGTTTCTGACAGTTAGACGCTCCTGGCACCCCTACCTTTCCTGTTTTGTTGCTTTCAGTGGGGGCCTAGAGCTGTCATTTTTATTTGATGAACATTCTTCCTTCTAGTTTGCTTTCTAAACACCATCGGACCATACCCAATTGCATGATATTCAAGGCAAAATGGAATCTGTACTTTTTTAGTGTGGGATTGAGATTTCTGTGCTCACAGAAAATTTTGCCAACAGTCACAAACACATTGTTCTCGGTCAGTAATCTCTTTTTAAGTATCTGATGCATAGCAAAGAAAAAGGTGGATTCTGGAATTTTACAGATGAAAGGGAAATGATGGGGTATAGTAGACAGAACACTTGCTTGTGATTCAGGGATCTGGGTCCTAGTCTTCAGGAGTCTGCCCTTTGCCAGAGATCTGTGATATAAGCTGAAGCTCATTGAGAACTTTTCCTAGGAAATGGGCTTCAAGAAATGCACTTGATTTTCAAAGGAAGGCATATTTGGAACCATTTTGCGCTGGGTCCTTTCTTAAACTCACCACAGTATTTCTTCTCTGGGAAATATTATAGGTTTTTGGAAATAAAAAAATATAGAGGCAGACATAGTAATAATTGCTACCATTCTTGAGGCCTTCAGTCATGTGCAGTCATCATTCCCTTTCATCCTATGACCTAGATTTTAGCAGTGTGACTTTGGGCAAATGATTCAACCATTTTAGGTGTCATTTGCATCTAGTATAAAAAGAAGAGTTTGACCAGATCCAGTGGTCTTTAAATTGACCTAGTGAATCTCTAAGGATCAGAAAAGAGTTTTAGCTTCTGAGAGCATCAAGGATGAAGTTTTGTGGGCAGATTTTCTCAGGCTCTCAATACTTTACTTCACTTTCAGTCATAGGAGCTTTGCTCTGTATCTGTGTTAAATAGTGACATTATTTGAAAAAAGCCTTTTCATGCTAAAAAAGTTTAGTTTTGCTTCTATCAAGATGGATTAAAAGGGATCGGATTTACCTTTCCACCTGAAATGAACAAAGATATAATATATAAAAGAACAGTGGATACCAGCTCATACATATGAGGAAACTGAGACCAGAGAAAGAACCAGACAAAAGCATTAGAAGGAATAATCTCTGGTGCTCACGTAGGAGACTGGGGTTCATGTAGCAGTGGGTAGAATACTCAGAAAAGTCTTGTTTCAGTGGTGGGAAATAATTATCCCTAAGTTAAACACTGTTCTGGCCCACCTAACAAGTCTTGCAAGCAAGAACAAAAAGGACCAAACTGTTTCCTTGTAATTGTATCCTTGAATAAAGCTCAGAAATATTTATAGGAATATAAAAATATGTAACACCATACAAAGTAAAATGCACAATGACTGGAATCCAATAAAAAATTACCAAGTATGAAAAAAAGGCAGGAAAATACAACCCATAATGAGGCAAAAAGCAGTCAGACTTACTTAGACTTGACATAGGTATTGGAATTAGCAGACAAGAACATTAAAAACAATTATTATAACTATATTCCAGATGTACAAAAGTAAAATAGAGATATGGAAGATATCTTAAAGAAAGCCAAATCAACCTCTATACAAAAGCTATGGTGGCTGAGGTGACAAATACATTGGATGGGATTAATAGCATATTAGACATCACAGAAGAAAAGATTAGTGAATTTGAAGACATAATAGAAACTGTAAATAATGAAACACAAGAAAATTTTTTAAAAAAATAAACAGAGCATCAGTGAGCTGTGGGGCAACTTCAAGAGGATATATATGAAATACTACTCAGCAATAAAGAGGAATGAACTATTGACACATGAAGTAATATGGATGAGTCTCACAATAATTATTCTGAGTGAAAAACCAGAGGAAAAGGTATATGTATATGATTCTGTTTATATATAACTCTAGAAAATGTAAATTAATCAACAGTGATAAAAGTCAGATCCTTAGTGTTTATCTAAGGATGGGAGAGTGAGGCAGGCAGGAATAGGAAAGAGAGATTGCTAAGGGATATCAGGAAACGTTTGGGATTGTTGGATATCTTTTCTCTCTTGATTGCGGTGATGGTTTCACAAATATATAAATATATGTCTACACACACAGATATATGTCTCTATATATTTTCATATATATGTGTACATATATATATATACCCAAACTTATCAAATTATATACTTTAAATATGTGTGGTTTATTATATGTCAATTATACCTTTATAAAACTATTTTAAAAAACTTTAACCATCACTCTACTTGATATCCAACTTCTTTTTCTCTTCTAAATAATGAGCAAAATTTCCAATGAAGGAATTGCTGTTGATGGTGTAAATTATTATAATCCTCCTGGAAAGCAGTTTGGCAGTATGTATCAAGGTTCCTAAAAATATTTCTATGCTTTGCCTCAGAGTCCTATTTTTGTTTTTGAGAGAGAGAATCTTAAGCAGGCTTCATGCCCAGCATGGAGCCTGATGTGGGGCTCAGTCTCAAAACTGTGAGATCATGACCCGAACTGAAATCAGATGTCGGATGCTTAACCAACTGAGCCACCCATGCAATCCTCAGAGCCCTAGTTTTGATAATCTGGATTAAAGAAATAATGGAAGAGACAGAACAAGTATTATGGAATCCTTGCAGCCTCTCCCTCCCACACAAAATTCCCAGAAGTGGCAAAAATCTTTTGCCCTTAAAATCATGCCCCCAAGCAAAATAGTCATCAGTTTGCCAAAAAACATTTGATAAATTTCAGAAAGATGGGAGATAGTTGATAGTTCATCTGATTGAAGAATGAAATCACAGCCTAAAACCCATGCAGGAGCAAACTCTTGCAAAGGTGGGTTTGCCCCAAGGATGTTTTAGCCAAAAGCGTGGTGACTTTCTGAGGACTGACAAGAAACCCTCTGTGGCAACTGTCAGGGTGATTAGTTGGGGTTCTGCAGCAGAAGCAAACACGTCTGTTGACCAGCTGCCCTCTCCCTCTCTTCCTCTGCCTCTCCAGGCAAAGAGCAAATCTGTCCCACTAGGCAGCAAGAGTCAGTGAGGAGAGTGTGGGTGGGGCCTTTTGTGGCTGACACCTAGGTGTAATAATGAGCCCTAAAGGCCAGGAGATGACTAAAGGCTTGCCCTGAGGGGGCTAGCATTCTCTGTTCCCTATCCAAATCACAGAAGACAGGCTAGAGGTCACACTGCACAGAACAGCATGTCCTACTCTCTTCCACAAGCAGGCTGAAGACAAACAAAGGTTGAAATGAAAGGAATGGAAAAAAATATAAAAGGAAAATGCTAACCAGAAAAGGGAAAATTTGATACTACTGGTATCAGACAAAAGAAAATCCAAGGTAGATATTAGAATGTCCAGAGAAGAACATTTCAGAATAATAAAAGTAGTAAAAGTTATCAAACAAACCTTTATAACTCTGACAACATAGCTCCTAAATATATAAAGCAAAAGCAAATAGAAAACATAAGGATAAATAGTTCCACAGTCACAACAGACTTTAACATTTTTTGGAAATCCATAAATCAAATACACTAAAGAATATGACTTATTTTGCTCAGCATAATGCACTCTAGCTCTGTCTACTTTGTTGCAGATGGCAAGAGTACATTCTTTTTGATTGTTGAGTAATATTCAATTGTATATATGAATATATATATTCCATTATATATGTGTGTATGTATATATATGTATATATGTATGTGTGTATATATATACATATATATATATGAATGAACAATTTGGGTTTGCAAGATTTGGATTTGCATTTGATTATATGTAACAGAAGCATAAATGCAATGGCTTACTCAAATAGGCTTTGATGAATTCCCAAGTAATAAGTCCAGAGGCAGAGTTAGTCTTAGGATGCTGCTCATGGATGCCACCAGATAGTGAAGTTCCTCATCTGGTTACGTTGCCTCCCAGAAGTAAAGAGGAGTTCTGCTTGTATGGAAGATGGGAAGAATAGGTATCTAAGTAGGAATTGGCAAAGTCCAGCCTACCTATTTGATAGATAAAGAACTGAGATCCGTATGATTTCAGTGGCTTGCCCAAGGTCATGAAGCTATTCAGTAAAGAAGCTAAGATTAGAACTCAAAACCCAAGACATACTCTTATCTGGTGTTCTCAGAATCCTCCAAATTTGACATCTCTACATTTTGCATGTGTTGTTCCCTTTGCTTGGAACTATAGGCCAACATACCTGCATATTTCAGCCATCTGGGAGTGCTGATCTCCCCCTGCCCCAAACACTACTCATCCCATCTGATACTTTTCTTGACTCGAAGGTAGCAATTACAAGAATTTGGGGAAAGCAGTGTTGGAAGTTAGTTGTGTTTGGCCTAAGAGGTTAGTCTTCGGATCATAGAATTCTTAAGCCTTTTCATAATCTACCTTAACCTAGTGATAGCTCCTCCTTACCTACCTCACTCTCTCCTTCTACCCAATCATCATTTCCTTCCTGTGGCTCCCCAGGATCTGCTTTGCTCATCCTTGAGCTCTGTGGAGTAGACCTTTGGAGACCCATTCCCTCTGCACTTTCCGTTCTTAGATGTTATCTTACAGCAGGTGAATTAGAGGAGTTTGGGGGGGAGGGGCATTATTCTTGTGGGACTTATAAGTCCCTCACAGGAATTAAGTATTGCCAGGACAGGACCCTTTGTTTTCTCATCTTTAGATTTCCTGTAGCACTTTCTACAGATACTAATAGTAATTCCTCAAAACGTATTTGTTAGATGAATGGCTTCTCCAGAAACTTCTAGGAGCAAGGTTTGAGGGCTTATAGACATGTGCCTTCCCTAGTGCCTGGAACACATAGTAAGCCCCTGGTTATGATGTGTGCAACTTATTCTCACCTCTTTCAGCATCACTAGTATGACATTGTTTCTGTGTTCTTTAAGCTACAGTCTGGAGATGATCAGTTGTTCTAATCAGGAATATATACCTCAGGAGTGTCAGTTTGTATTTAATCAGAAGAGTCACACTTCAAAAGTACCTTTGTAAGCCATCTCCTGTCAATAATAGAACCATTACTAATTGCATAATAAATGTTAGTAAAGATAGTGGTATTCAAGATAAGTGGGTGGTATAAAATTTTTTTTTAGTTGTTTCCTGTTCTTGTATAACAGGCTATAAGATATTTGTAAGGTTTCATGGATGGTGCCATTAGTGTACTGGTAAATGTTTAACAGGCTCTTTGGGGGAAATTTGTAGTGTTTGCTGATATCTGTGTTATAAATACTCCCATCATGGCCCAAATACCAACATGAAGCCATTGAAAAGACATTGGGAGGAGATGTGCACAATTGCACTAGTCAATAGGTAGGAGCCTCCATGAGCCAGTCTTTTTTTTTTTTTTTTTTTAATGTTTATTTCTATTTTTTGAGAGAGACACAGAGCACAAGTGGGGATGGGGGGCAGAGAGAGAAGGAGACACAGAATCTGAAGCTGGCTCCAGGTTCTGAGCTGTCAGCACAGAGCTGGATGCGGGTCTCGAACTCACAAACCATGAGATCATGACCTGAGCCGAAGTCAGACACTTAACCAACTGAGCCACCCAGGTGCCCCAGTGAGCGAGTCTTAGTACACCTTTATTGTGTGCTCCTGTAGAGTCCTGTGTCCAGCCATTGGTTCCTGGGATTTTGGCTGCCTCACTCCAGTAGAGGTTAACTGTGTCCTGCTATGGAATGTCGTCCTATTAGTCACAGGTGACTGTTTATTGCAAGACGCGGGGAATGCTCTAATAAGGACAGAAATCTCTGGGCTTATTTCTGCCTGCTTGCAAATAAGTGTCTATGTATGTGGCTGAATTTGGTCTGAGATCTTAGTTCATGAAACCTGTTAGAAAGTTTGGGGGAGCAAATCATTCTCCTTTTTCTCTAACTATGGCCTACTGAGAGCTTCCAAAAATAACCCAATAGTTGTACATACAAAGTGGTGAAGGCCAATTTACAGTGCCCGCAATAAATATTTGTTTTAGGAATACATGCTTCCAATCCTTGGAAGTCAGTATTATGCCTGGAGACATTCTCTCAGGCCTTAATAGGCTGCTATGCTGCTGTTATTTGTGGGATATTTTACCATGTGGTTGAGAGTGAGCTGGATACCAGACTCTCATCCTGAGTAACTTTATATAATGGAGCTGCTTAGAGCAAGTGTCTTGGTTCATATTCCCCTCCAAAGCAGACTATGAAACGGGGGCTTGGATGTTAGTTTCTTTGGGAGGTGATCCAAAGGGTAAGTTTATGGGGACAGAGACCACCCCCCCCCCAAAAAAAAGGAGGAAAGCAAATCAAAGGGACACTAATGGGCACCTTGCTTCTGTGGGCAGCAAATCCTGTTGCAGACCTTCTGAGAGGGTGGGTGGCACATAACTTAGAATTGCCTCACCAAGGGACAAGAAAGCTGAGGGATCTGTTCACCAGCTTTTGGGTTTCATTGGTTGCAAGGGCCAAGCATGCTCTTGAGTCCAGAGAAAAATTGTAGGTAAAGAGAGATACACATACTTGAGGGAGAAAGCCTTTGGTATGTTTGAGAACTGGCTACTGAAGCTGCAAATGACCTCTGAGTGGGTTGAGGACATTTGTATGTGGCCTGACAGCAGGGCAGACTGACCTCCTCCCAGTGGAAGAGCCTCCCCAGTATCCTGGCGGGACACAAAGTCTCCACTTCTGCCAGGGTTTTTTGGGGAGGAAATGAACTCGATGGAGGTAAGCACCCCTACTTTACCTGCTCTGAGGTGACCACCCTTGTACTAGATGGGGGTGGGTGCTGGACCCCAAGGTGTGGGAGAACTGAAGGGAAGTCATCTTGACTCTTGGCTAATTCCCTTGACTATTAACCATGCCCCCAGTGAATTTGGGAGAGAATGTCTGCCTGGTGGGTTCTCGCCAGCACCCACTTTCACCCCAAGGGAAAGAGAGACCCAGATGTAGTCCCAGAAATCTCCCCAAACTCTCACATATTAGTGAAACAAGGAAGCCTGAGTCTCCTCTGAATCTCATGTTCTGCAAGTGTTAACTCTTCCTTACACCTGTGTCAGCAATGGTGAAGAATGTCAGACTCTATAGAGAGCATCTGCATATTCCCTGTATCCAGGCTCTTGTCCCTTTAAGTAATATTTGGTTGTTCCTTATCTTGGCTGGTGGTGCCCCCAGGCTGTTGAAGGGCAGACACCATCTTTAAAAACTCGGCAAGATAAATACCTTGGCAAACCCGGCAAGTATAAGCAGTTGGCCGAGGTCAAGTTATTTAAATGAACATCAGTGTCTCCATCACGAAGAACCTCCAACTGAAAATAAGTCAGCCTAATAATAACCATTTGTTTCTCCCTCTGCACACATTAGTTGTCGGCAAAACTGCCGTCTGCTTCCAACCAGTACATTTTATTCATTTCTGGTTGCATTCTTCTCATCCCAGTTCAGCATTGAGATTTTTATCGTGGGGCTAATTAGTTTCAGCTGATATTTGCTCAGCGTCAAACTTTTTTTTGGAGATAAATACAAGTAGAGCAGCTAGTTGGTATGATGGATTTTTTCCTGTGGAGTGTATGCCATCCTTACAGTCTTCCCTTTCCACATTTTTCTAAGGAAAATGATGAAGAAAAATCTTACGAAATCTGTCAGCATAAGAGGACAAGAGCTTCACAGGAAAGATAAGAGAAAAAAAATCAGAATCTGCCAACCCTCAGGGGCAGATTCTGAAGGAAATGTACAGCTTTATTTCTGTTGGAAGAATATGTCAGATGGATGAAAAAACCCTGCCTTGGCATAATGGGCCCTGTTTGCAGCCGACAGCTTGAGGTTTCTGCACCGGGGACCTGAAAAGTTGTCAGAGTTAATAAAAAGAAGTTTTCCTGATAATGGTTTTGGTTCACTGTGTGCAAGCATGTGCTGTTCCCAGTGCTTGGTCAGAAAGAGACTATAATATGGAATGCATTATGCAGAAGAGCCAAAAATAACATCTGTCTCGCAAATAAGGGAAACGATCTCATTTCATATCTCTTCTTATTTGACAGCATCTTTTTTTTTTTACTGGAAAATTATAGTTTTGTATAGTTTACAGAAATAACATTTAAACATCGCATGTGATTTTAGACTCAAATGGGATCTCCTTAATAAAACACACAAGCAATTAGAGAACTTGGTTGTAATCACTTCTGAAACCCCAGAAGGTTCACATCGGCTGGGCTGAGTTGCTGCCTTCCCAGCTTCTCTCGTTTCAGAAGCTTAGTAGAGGAAATCACCGCTGCCCACATCATGTATACAGATCATCTTTACCTAGCAGTACAGATGTTTTTGAACTTCATGCTGCTACTGCTTGGGCAGATTTCTCATTTCTAGAATGAAAATTATATTCGCCAGGGATTAGAGTTTGGTGGACACAGACGTTAAACGCACTTGGCAGCTCATCCTAGAGACCTTCTTAGGGAAGAAAGAATGATTAGGAAAGAGACACCAGTTTTCTGTTTTTAATTTTATGTAACAGAGGAGTTACCTATTTCAGCTGTAAGCCAAGTCCAACTCCTTACATTTTTTGCCCTTCCAAATGTATGGACTCTTCTGCAAGTCCAAAATGCACTACATGAAGGTCACTGTTTTGGCAAATGTGTCATGACAACCATGTTATTTTCATTAGGATTTGTCTTGCTCTTGGACCTGCTGTGCTTTAGCTGTTTTGGTCAGATGGACCTCCGTATTTCAGAAGAAGCTGGTATTTCCTGCTGTAATGACTATGCTTGATGAACGACCAATCTTCAGTTCTTATCATTGTTATTGTTTGATTGGAGATGATTGTCATTGATTTCAGTGCCCTTATCTATTGGTTAAGTCATCTCTTGGATGCCCAGGAAGAATCTATTTGAATAAACAAATGATCTGTTGTTTGAGTAATTCTGCCAGTCTATAATGGGCAGCATTGAGGTAGAAGAGATGGTAGTGGTGTTAGTGATGGTGTTGGAGACAGTGGTGGTAGCAGAGGTGCTGGATATGGTTATCAGAAGTGGTTGGAGGTGGTGAAGGACATGGTAGTGGTCATGGAGTTGATGGTGGTGACAATGGAAATGGTGGTGGTGATGGGGAAGGTGGTGATGGTGACACTATTTCGCCAGGATCAGGCTTTGGAAGAAGTTACATATAAGGAGCACTGAAGGCTTACTGTTAATGATGGTGGTCAGATCTTTAAGGTGTGGTCCACAGAACAGTGGCATTGACCACCAACCAGGATTTTGTTACAAATATGAAAGCTTATGTTCCACCTCAGACTAAATCAGAATATGCATTTTAACAAAATTCTCAGGTGATTTGTATGTACATTAAAGTTCAAGAAGCATTGGTCTAAGGGAGAAATAGCTACAAATATCTGTTACTCTTATTGCTCCATATTCATGCCCTGTCTCCTTAGCATGAGGGAATCTCTGTGTTTCCCTGCATATAAGGTAAAGGGTGCCAGTGTTTAGCTGCAGAGTAGGTTATCTGGTTTATAATCTAGGGTATAGAGTCAGGTTTTAAGTATGGATCCAAAAGAAAGCTGTTCATGCCCTGAAATTTGAGATTCTCTGACTAAATATATCTTCTCTAAATATTTCTAATGTACCTGAAGTTCTCATTAGCTTAACTTTTTAAGAAGCCCAGCCTTTTAACAGGAACTAGATGCTTAGGTACATATTGAGACACTGATTACATCATCTGATTGAAATATTAGCAGGTACAGAATCTTGGGACTGAAACCCACGCCATATGGATTTCATAGGGCAATCTTCAGGCTTGCCTATCATAGCTGATATACAATGGAAACCCATGGCACAATGCTGATACACACACACACACACACACACACACACACACACACACACACACACTCATAGATCCAGACTAATTATTTTAGCAGAAATTCCTATGTAGTGATAGTGGTATACGTGTGAATTGTGTGAGGAGAGACAAAGTTTCTACGTATATTACAGTTGTGTATTTGCTGTGTAATGGCGCCCAATACTTAGTGGCTTAAAACAATAATTATTTATTTTTACTAACAAGTCGACCATTTGGGCTGGGCTCAGTGAGGGCAGCTTGTCTCGGACCTACATCATGCCAGCTGGCTAAGCCTGCTTGAGACAGGAAGGTATGCTTCCAAAAAAGACCACTGTGCAGATAATGAATAATAGCCTATCTATAGAGGACTCTAAAAATGGACCTGGGCTGGGAGGAAGGTTAATCTGAGGTCCAGAGGGGAAAGGTAATCGTGGTCTTCAGCTCAGATTGAGCTTGCAAAGATCAGGACTCTGATCAGACTGTACTTGGGCCCACAAAGAAATTATACAGATTATGGCAAGCAGTATTAAGAGGTTAAGTAGCAGTTCTCTATGGTGGGGAATCATCCCCAAGTAGCACTCTCACCAGGGCCTTCCCCAATCTAAGAACTCATGATAGCTTCTTGCTTCCATGCCTGGCTTTCAAAGTTCCCCATAGACGGAACTTATAATAACTGTCCCAATATATGCCCCACAACTCCCCAGCATTTGTACACTGAGCCAACACCATCTCTTCAAGGACATGACTTATCAAACTCTATCATGCTTCCTTGCCTTTGCTTATTCTGTCCCCTTAGCCTGAAAAGTTCTCTCTTATTTTTCTACCTAATCGAATCATATTCCTTGAAGAAGCTCTCTTTCTTCACAAAGTCTTTGCTGACCACTCAAGCCACTATGGAACTGTTTGTTCTCTGCACTCTGATGGTCCTGCAGCCAGTGTAAAGAATAGTCCCAACCTCTCTCAAATTTCCACTTCCCCCACTTGGCGAGGGGCTCCCTTTCCCCCACCCCTTCTTCTCAGTACTGAGTTTTCCTCTGGCTCTTCTCATGATTGGTCCCAATCCAAACACTGAACCAAGAAACACCATTCAAAGGGAGGTGTTTAGTGATACAATGGGCTTACAGTATTGTCTTTCTCAGAGATGTTTATCTTGTAAGCAGTGATTGTACCCTTGTTTAACCTAAATCACACCGCTGTGTATTTATTGAGAATCTATTATGTGTAAGGCTGTGTGTGGAGCTGTAGAAGTACCAAAATAGCATTATAGACATGACTTGCCCCCAAGAAACTTACATGAACCTTATCTACATCAGGAATAATGAAGTTCAAGGCTAAGCTGATGGTTCTGGACATAGGGTGTCTTATGAAGGCAAACAGACCATTAGAGTGAAATGGAAGGGGTGGCTGGAGGGCATTTTCCTGCCACCATACAGGGCTCCACAGAGTGTTTCGTAAAGATGCTCTGTGATTCTGCTGTGTTGTGGGAATGGCTTCCAGGTCCCAGGGAAGCTGTGTGACCCAGAGAAATATTGAGGATGGTGGTGGTGGTAGATGGGAAGATCAGCGGCAATTCTCACTCATTATGCTTGCAGGTGCATTCAAGGGACTGAAGAAATTAGAAGGGAGGTGTGAGGACATGGGAAATGCCATTGCATTCCATTTTAGTTCAACAGCTGGGTTCTTCAGGTTTCTTTACTATGGCAACATACCTCCTCCCCAAATGGTGCTGCTGGTGTTGGAGGAAACCATTATTTGATTTTCAGAATGACAGTCAATTTGAGCCATACTCAGAAACTTCCAGAAAGCTTACCTTTCCTTCAGCGCTTCAGAGGGAAAGGGGGTATTTTGTGGTAGGTCAGGAAATGAAGCAAGAAAACTGGTAGGCTGGGGAATTTAAATAAGGAAAAACAGATCTATAGAAGAGGGAAGAGAGTTAACAGGCAGGGCAGGCCTGTGCATACACTGAAAGGAGACAAGTTTCCCATCTTTTAAAACAAGTTTGCCAACCTCTCATGTATGCAGGGAGACCACACAGCATTTGTCATAAAATGCAACCAGGATGGATTTCTGGACTTACCACCCCCTGCTCCCTCCTGTTCCCATGCACCCCACTGTCTCAAAGAAACAAAAAGGGAAGCAAATTTGGGGGGAAGCGGTAGGCTAAATGCCTTCAAAAGAATACCACCAGCTTGACGTAGAGCTGTGGCATTTAATTCTAGTCCAGGCTTGCCGCCAAGTCCCACAGAAAGCAAATGCACACCCCATGTTTGAGCCACAACTTAACACCGAAACAGGGCCCATTAGTGATTTGTGAATCATTATTCCCATTGGTACAGTTACTACCTCATCTGGAGCTAGGCCGGAGGCAATTTTAAGGGAGGCTATTTGTGTTGTTAGCTAACTGCTGGCTCATTCATTCATTCATTTCTCCAGTCACAGCCTTTCCTTTTTGTTCTACCAGCTCTCTGTATGAGCTTGCTTTCCGTCTTTCTTCTTTTTTTTCATGTTTGTTTATTTTTGGGAAAGAGAGCGTGAGTGAGGGAGGAGCAGAGAGAAAGGGAGACACAGAATCAGAAGCAGGCTCCAGACTCCTAGCTGTCAGCACAGAGCCTGACACAGGACTCGAACTCACGAGCTGTGAGATCATGACCTGAGCTCAAGTGGGATGTTCAACTCACTGAGCCACCCAGGTGCCCCCTTCTATATAAGTTTTCTTTACAGCATTTGTCACTCCACGTTGCTGGCATCACCAAATTTAGTTTCATTTCTTCTTGAGGACACATGGCTTAGACTGTTTCCCCACCTCTTTGGACAGTAAGTGTAGCCGTACTCCTCAGTCCCATCTGAAGGAATGTGAGCAGATGTAGTGAATTCCGTATATAGGCCTGGCCCAGAAGACAACTCTTCACACGGAATCATCTGTTTGTGTCCCCTTCCAGCTGGCTGGAATGGAGATCATGTGCAGGGAAATTCGTAATTTTCTTGTTATGATGTCTTCATTTGGTTTTAGTATTAGGGCTATGCTGGCCTTAGAAAATGAGTTAGGAAGTATTCCCTCCTTTGTTTTCTGAAAGTTTGTGGAAGCCTGGAATGGTTTCTTCCATAAATATTTGATAGAATTCACCAGCAGAACCATCTGGGCCTGGAATTTTGTTTGTGGGAAGGTTTTAAATCAGTTCAATTTATTTAATAGCTTTAGGGCTATTCAGATTTTTTACTTAATTTTGCCCCAGTAATTGGTAAGGTGTGTTTTTCAAGAATTTGTTCATTTCATCCAAGTTGTAAAGTTTTTCATGATGTTAATTTATTGTCTTTTTGATGTTTGCAGGATCTGTGGTGATAATAGTTCTCCTCTCATACCTGATACTGGCAATTTGTATTCTCAATGTAACTTTGGTAACCAAATGTTGAAGACACTGAAGCTTTGAATCACCTTTAGATGGAGTGCTACCAACTAATCCGAAATGTCTGTGTCATATTGTTATGTGAGCAAGAAATAAACAGCTGTTGTATTAAGAACAGATGGGGGGCAGTTGGTTTGCTAAATAGCAACTAGCGTCACTTCACCTATTAAGAGTATCGTTACTGGTTTTTGTTTACTGTGGCCCCTGGAGAACAGGAGCCACGAGAAAACCGCTCTTGGTGTCTGTTCCTGTGGTTTAGCGCAATACTTGGTGAACGTTACATCTCACAAATGCTTCTTGAATATAAATGAATGACTAAAATGGTTCCCATGTATTTTAGGAGCCTAGGAGCCTAGCTTCTAGGAGCCTAGAGGTTTTCTTTCCCTGAGGTCGGTGACTCAACTCCAAGCCGGCGCCTCTAACAACACTCAGTGTTGGTTGTTCTGTCTTTTTTTCCTCCGTTTCCTTTCCCTGGGTTTCTCCACCTTTCTTCTCACTACTTTCTGTGTCCTGCCTGTATTCAGAAGCACACATATGTGTCACTGTCAGAGACCTGTTATGGCAGTAAAATCTCATCAATTCCCATTGGAAGGGAATTCAGAATAAAACAGACATGGGCTAAGCTTATGTTTGTTTTTGCTTTCTTACCAAAGTATAGCAACAAAAAAATCAACCCACTGGACAACACCAGCACCACCACTTAGAACTCTATGCAAATGAATATGTAAAAATAGATCCCAGGGAGGAACATTGAGATTACTTGAAAGAACAAAATTATCTATCTATCTATCTATCTATCTATCTATCTATCTATCTATCTAATTTTGAGAGAGAGAGAGAGTGTGTGTGTGAGCAGGGGAGGAGCAGAGAGAGGGAGGCACAGAATCTGAAGCGGGCTCCCAGCTCCAAGCTGTCAGCACAGAGTTCTGATGCAGGGCTCGAACCCATGAACTGTGAGATTATGATCTGAGCAGAAATCAAGAGTTGGACATTTAAGTGACTGAGCCACCCAGGTGCCCCTGAAAGAACAAACTTTTAAAGGATGTCAGCCTTTTTTTTTTAAGTTGTTTATTTTGAGAGAGAGAGAAAGAGAGAGAACAAGTGCGAGTGAGCTGGGAAGGGGCAGAGAGAGAGAGGGAGAGAAAAAGAATGAATCCCAAGCAGGGTCCATGCTATCAGTGTGGGATCAGATGCAGGGCTTGATCTCAATGAACCTTGGGATCGTGACCTGTGCTGAAATCAAAAGTAGGGTGCTTAACCAGCTGAGCCACCCAGCTGCCCCTAGTGACTTCAGTTTAATAACTTTGCATATAAACAATAGGCTAATTACAAATTAAAATAGGTATCAGATCCATTGCTGGGAAAGGCACATTTTGCTGTATCTAAGCATATGTTCCTATAAAGTAATTCAGTAAAAAATACTTTGTATTTCAGACTGTCCCCAAATTGGACTAGTCCTCCTAAAAACCAGAAGTATTGGTGAGGGGCCCTGTGCTGAGTAACCATTAGCCAAAGGCTGGCTGTCTTTCCCAGTTCTTGGTGAGAATGGAAACATTCCAACACATATACTTTGCTGGGTTCTAGGTAACCTTGAGAGTGTTTTTCAAGTAATAACAAATGCTTAGAGCCAAGTTTAATTTCATTAGTGATTTTTCTTCATTGCTGACAAGTTTACTACTCTGTTGAAGAAGCAAATCGGTGCCATACCAGTGCTCAGAATATTTTTGTTCTTTGTCTTGTCTAATCTTTGCTGAAGAGTTTCTACAGCATTCTCTTTCATGCTTCACATACGTCCTTAGAAAAGTATGTAGGACTCCTTTATTGTACTCTGCAAATGCATTCTAGCGAAATGTATTATAAAGCAAATATTATTTTCCATAAGTAACTGGAGATCTATTCCTCTGGAGAAAGTCCTCCAGTAGACTGGGGTGAAAAATTCCATCAGGCAGTGTGTTAAAAGGGTGCCTCACTGAAGGGCGCATGTGACACTTCCTGGACTTTGCAGCATCTGCTGTGCTCTTGCTGACTGCATCGCCTTTCTCTGTTACCCGTAACCCCATCCTTAGCCTGTCGTGGCCATTGGCATTTATACCATACTTGGAAGTTCCCTGTTTTCATATTCAGTTCTCTGAAACTCTGCTTCCTTTTTCTTTCAGTTTGTTTATTTCATGTCCCTTAAAGGTGAGCTGTGATGTGGTGCCTCCATAGAAGATGTCACTGTCTGAGAAATGGAAGGCTCCCATCTGAACACTTCCTATATTGAAGGCTTCAGATTCTTCTTTAGGTTCTGCAAAATGTGAATACAGTTTGGTTAGTTAAATTTGACATATATTTACAGTTTATTGACAGTTTATTTAATCAAAGGGAATGTGTTAAGAGCATTCAGGTAGAGTGAAACCTTGTTATAAACTATCTTGCTTTAATGATGCTGATTATAAAAACTCTTTTTTAAAAAAATGTTTATCTATCATCTATTTATCTACCTACCTATCTGTCTGTCTGTCTATCTATCTATCTATCTGTCTGTCTGTCTGTCTATCTATCGAGAGAGCATGAGCAGGGTGGGTGCAGAGAGAGAGGTGAAGAGAGGAACTGCAGTGGGCTCTGCATTGACAACAGTGAGCCTAATGCAGGGCTTGAACTCATGAACTGTGAGATCATGACCGGAGCTGAAGTCAGAGGTTCAACCAACTGAACCATCCAGGTACCCCTGATTATAAAAACTCCTAAGTGTTATTGAGTGTTTACTATGTTCCAGATGCTATGGTAACTGCATTACAACATACATTAAACCATTTGGTTCTCATAGCAGCATAAAGACTTTTATTATTCCCATTTTCCAGATGAGAGATACAGAGGTACAGAGAGGATAAATAATTTATTCAGCATTACACAGCTTGTAACTGGTGTCTATACCACACATTAAAATATTTCTTGTTGAAGAATTTTCCTCTTAGAGTAATGCATCTTATATCTTTTTCTGCTATATTAGAGAAATACTATGAAAATTATTGTCTTCAAATGCCATCCACATAAAAATGTTCTATATTTTAGAGCTATACTTATGTTAGCAGTAAAATCTTTAAAAAATTTTTTAAACGTTTATTTATTATTGAGAGATAGAGCAGGAGCATGAGAGGGGCAGAGTGAGGGGGAGACACAGAATCTGAAAGCAGGCTCCAAGCTCTGAGCTGTCAGCACAGAGCCCGACACAAGGCTTGAACTCACAAACCACGAGATCATGACCTGAGTCAAAGTCTGACGCTTAACCAATTGAGCCACTCAGGCACCCCAGCAGTAAAATCTTTTTTACCTAGTATTCTAAAATAATCATAGCTTGATTTTTAACCCTGGAATACCAGATCTAAAGTTTTAATTTTGATAGGATATTTTATAAGTTGGATTGTAAGCTATCACCACTGTTTTTATGGTCAGCAAGACTGAGTCTCATTATAACTAGTTTGTTTTCACATAATAAGATACAGTATTACAAAGTTTGCCAGTTTTCACTAGCATAATCCATGTTATAAAAATAACTAAAGGGAAGTTGACTCCTGAAAGGCTTGCCCCCCTGTCATCTCTGTGGTGTATTGTGACATATAAATGTAAAAATGCATGTGGTATCACTTAAAAAATGTTAGATCCCTAATCAAACATTAATAATTTAACATTATATCTTATTAAGCATTTGCTTCTAAAGTGATTTTAGGCATGTTAATTTGTCATGGGTTCATGTCGATTTTGGATACATACTGGTTGAAAGAATTCATTTTTCAGGTTTAATTATATTGCTCTTATAATTCTGAGTATTTCTGCAATAGATTTATTGCATTCATAGCCCCAAGTTTTCACTCCCCCTACTCTAAAGTTTTCACTCCCCCTAATGTAGGAAAGATATTTTGACCCAACTCTTGACTCTGTGGTCAGTCAAATGACTTGC